>JAUNZM010000313.1:2400000-3600000 GCA_033459285.1 Clamator glandarius
TGCCATATGGATACTGGATAAAAACTATCTCTTTAATTTATGCATGTTATATATTATTGGTAAGATTCTTAAAATTATGCTTTTTTCTTAAAGAATTGTATATGCTGCAAGGTGTATTTCTATGTCTTCCTAGATTCCGGGATTAGACCTCTGTTCAGTGGCAGCTCTTCTAAGCGTACAAAATTAAATGATCATTCAATGTTCTAAGATGCTAATTGTGTGTACACACTACATATTGGACAACAATTTTCAATCATTATTCCTTTCTGATGGATTTCCAGAAAACTTTTACATAACACCAGTACAATTATTGAAAAAAATGTACTGGATATATATTTAGATGTTAAAAGTATCAGTGACTTAGCAACCAAACTATCATTCCAAAAGAAATCTAGAAGTTAAGAAGTCTGGTTCCTAATATTGTCTCTACTGGAGACTAGGTTTAGTACTTCAGATAGGATTAAGAAAATATTTAGGAAACAAAATTTTGATTATGAAGAATTCAAAGTTTTTGTCATTCTAACTGCTATCTCAAGTATCTGTTGAGAAAATCTCTTTCTTGATACTCCTGAGTAGCTTAATACTTTATCAAATCTAACCCCTACTACACTCAAGAAAATAAACCTTCCAGATAACTTAAGTATGGTGTACCTAGTGCCTAGAAGGTAACAGACAACTAAAGGGTAATGAGTCACCTTTTGGAGGAGAATCTAAAAAGGAAGTCAGATATCAGCTTAGTCCAGTCAGCTTATTATTAAATTATTAATTAAAATATGCTTAAAAATATTGTTTCATTTCCCTTGTAAGTATTATTAGAGATATTTTTTTTAAAAAAAAACACAGGTAAGCAAGTGAAGTATTAATGGCGATGTAAAGGGAGGAGCAATAACAATATAATGTAAACTTTAAAAATATTTATATTACACTTTTTTAGAAGAAAATCATTTAAGAATATAGATATTATGTCAATGCAAATTCACAGAAATACAAACAAACAAACAATATAAAGAAACTCTACAGAGGCCAATAGAAGCCCAGCTTCAGAGCTCTCTTAGTATTTTTGTACAATAGTGCTGCATGCAATATAAATAATTTTTCTGAATTTATGACATAGAAAATGAAAATCAATTATCTTCCAGCTAGTAAAGGATAACAACAGAGACTCACCTAAGAAACAATTTTGCATCTCTATTCATGGCTGTTAAGAAAATTGTCCATAGGACATATTCCTAAAGATCTCTATGTGCTCAGTAAGCACACAAAGAAAAATCTTATTCCTAGGCTGTATAACGTTAGATTCACTGTAACTTTCACACAGTCATATGATAAAATAACATTTCAGAAACAGAACGTGATGCTGAAGATAGCTCATTTATGTAGTTGAAAACTTAGTGTTTTTTAGAATACAGGAAGAAAAAAAACAGGCAACTAATATTACACAATCAAAAAAATGGGAAAGTTACCTACATATTTTAAACCAACAGCTACAAAATCCCACTTGTAAAAAAGTTAAAAGGTACATGTAAAAAAAAGGGACAGTAGTAAGACAACTGGACACAGCTAAAAACTCTCACAATGAAAATGAAAAGAAACCAACCTAGGTTGTTATGTTCTTTTCACAACTTCTGATTGTAGCTCAAATAGCATCTGGGGAAAAATGTCTACAATTAGCTGTGAGTGTCCACCCTGCAGATGAAGTCAGGCTGAATTAATCATAGACTGGCTACTGTGACAGAAATCCTTGTAGTAATAGGAGTTATAACGTGCTTATGAGGATTTGGTTAAGAGCAGCAATGGGAAATTTAATAGGGAGTATTTTTCCACATGATATTCTTTCTCAAAATCTGATTTTCTAGGTCAGCAGGTCATCAAGCATTGTGCTCCATTTGATATTAATTGCATTATCCAGTACTTGTGCACTTTTAGAGATAGCAGAAGGGACCCTGCACAATAACCGAGGATATTGCTCTAAGAGACTTTGATCATTTGAGCAGGCATGAAAGAACTATAAGGAGTTTGTCAAGAATAAAATGGTGTCCCATGTTGGTTTTTGCCATGAGATTTTTAGGATTCTAAGCTGCAAGATATTATAAATATTGAAAAGGGAGGATGAAATAAATCAGAAGTGTCACCAACACTGAACAGCACAAACAAGTAAAATCTGTACTTACAGATGATTTTCCCCTTCACACAAAGCAGTATATGAGCATTTTAGATAGCATTTCCCTTCTTTGTGAAGGCCGATCTGCTTTTCCTCTCTTCCTCAACTGTACAAACAGCTCAGAGTTCAGTCTGCACACTTGCTTCCCAGTTCTTCCCACACTACAGTTTGTTCTGGTTATTCCTCCGAAAATGAATTCTTTAGTGTCAGGCAGCAGCAAAACCAGTCCTAGACCCATCCAGCCTGTCAAACCCAATCCCATGTGACAGTTTACCACAGAAGGTCCCTGTCACCTTTTTTCCAAGTAAATGATGTGTTGTTCAGAATATTGCTAGAAAAGGGAGAGACTGGCACAAGAAGTGAGAAGGAAAAAGGAAAGGATGAATTAAACTTTTTACAGATTCTGAGGATCTTTCTACCCATGAGCAAGAGTTCAAGCAAGTTATTTGTAACTTTTGTATCTTTATTATTTTTTCAGAGTGGATTCATGTTAGAACAAGTTGAATTCTAGTTTTGCTAAATCTCAAAATGTTTATGCCAGTTTTATGTTTCTTTTAACCCATCAATCCGTTGCTCTGTTTTTAAAAAGCTTTCATTTTTCTGACGCTTATTCACCAGAGTTTGTTCTTTCTTTCTTTGATACAAGATAGGGTAAATGAAGAAGGACATCATCCTGAGTCTGACTTCTTACACGTGCCAGGGTTTGTACACGCATACTAGCAATGCCGTTATCACTGAAAATTTCTCCTTACAGCTCTACAAAATGGCAAGATATGTTAGCTGGTTGATGGTAATTATCCTCATCATTATAACTAATTGGCACTGAATATAAGTAATTTAAACTTATTCTAAATTCAAGTAAAGAACAAGTTTTTTTGTCCTTGTCTGGAGCTAAAAAGGAAAACACGGGCAGCTTTCATGAAACAACTATGTTTGGTAATGTACCTGTAAGCTTGAGACTTCACGTCATAACATTTCACTCATTTAACTTGATATTGAACCTAATAAGTTGTGTTTTATTAAAACACAACTTGGCATCCTACCTTCATTTGAAGATTCCAATGTTGCATTTTTTGCATTTTTTTCACTGGATAATCATAATTATCCTTAAAGCATGAATATTATTTTCACATTTGAAGTTCACCAACATCCTTTAAATTTTTCCTAAAGACCAAGTTTGATGTGCAGAATAGGGCCAAATGGAAAAATTTGCCCATGTTTACACGACAGCATGGGTCTAACTGTGGAAGCGCTTCCCTTTCTCAAGATGTGGATGACAAACATAAAATCATTTTACATCCTGGGAGCCAATAGCCAATCCAAAGATAGACACAAGATCTATTTTCTTTTACACACTTTCATACTGCTGTCATTGTGACTATTTTCTGAATAATTTAATACTGTCTATTATAAAAACAAATTAAACGAGGGGAAAAATGCCTTGCATTCTCCTCACATCATCTCCAGTAGTCATTCTCCATTTCTTTAAACTTCCTCTTCACTTCTGCTCCGCCAGCTTATATTTGCTGGCCTAAACCTCAGGTAAAATGGAAGAAGTAGTTTTTTCTAGCCAGAGCAAAACACGACTTCAAAAAAAGACAAAAAAATCTGTAAAAAAAAACCTAAAGAAGAGTGGTAACTATTGTTCGTATTATTGAGACTGTGAAATTAGGAAATTAATAATACATTTCTCCCTTACTGACTTCTTTGTTTTGGTGCATTCAAATGGTTAACTTGTTTGAATTTATAACACAGGAATCTGAGTAGAAAATTTTCAAAAGGTCAGAAAGACAAGCAGGAAGCCTGTTTAACAGCATATAACCAAAATCAACAAAAAGACTTACCAAGTAAAAAAGCATAAAACAAGATCAATGAATTATTTGAACAGTCACAAGAAAGGCAATATTAAAAAGTTTTCTGATCCCTCCACCTGACTGTTGCCTGAGTAAATAAATTTCTAAAAAAACCTTTGTTGGCAGATCTCAGATCATATTTGTACTTTTAAATATATTGTCATCTTTGACAAGATGGTCTGTAGTCCAGTTTTTGTAAAAGGCAATAAAGTTGTAACTATACTCATGAAACTAAAAAGTATTTCACAGCTTATGGAAAATCCCAACCTACCTGCATAAAAAGCTATATCTAAATAATTAGAAAGAATATGGACTCCATTTAACAGTACTTGCAACAGTGTTCATTCAAAAACAATTTTGTAAAGTATAGTAACAGCTCATAATCATACTATGAACACAAATGTATGTTTTCTTTTCTTAAAATATTAATAATATCAAGAGATTGGTTTTGGAGAAAAGGTGGGAAATGAGAATAAAACGTTGTATAAACTAGAATTTTTACTGCCAAGTTCATTCGTGAATAAACGAGGTTTTGATTGCTGGCAGCAGTTCAATGAGACATCACATACTTTCCAGAAAAATTTTAGACTGCAAGACTCTTAACGAGACAAATGCATTCCTCTCCACAATTGCTGAATCACAATTTCATCATTCATGTAGTGGAGCAGAAAATATAAGAATTAAGTTAGAAAGACTTTCTCCATTTCAATGCAAGAAGCCCTAAAATGCATAATAAATTTTGGAAAGAAAATTAGCTATATAAACACTAGTGTGTACTGTCTATTTAATGGTTTTTTATTATGTGTGAAAATGCAGCCCTGTAGTTAAGTGATCAATTCATAATCATACATAATTTGGAATATGTTAACGTAGTTCAAGTGAAAATTTATAAAATGAGCAGTGGTACTGGATGCCCAATTTAAGACACTCAAGGGCTCTGGCATTGCCAGAGCAACAGTGGGAGATTTAAACATAGTGTAACTGAAACTAACAGTCTGTTGCTGAGGGGAGCTGCTCCTGAGCTGACCTGTGTCGCTGTAGAGCAGCAGATCTTGGCACACAGCAGTGTTCCTGAGGCAGGGAAACACAAGTGAAGCAGAAAGACCCGCTGGGAGCTTGTAACTCTCCTGGGAGATGCTGATAAGGCCCGGGCATTGCCAGAGCATAGGTGGCCACTCCGACATCTACAAGAAGTGCAGAACAGAACTGGCAGATCTTTAAGAAGGCTTTCCACAGAGCACAAGAGCTCTCAGTCTCCAGCTGTAAGAAATCAGGAAAGGAAGAAAAGCATCTGGCATACATGAGTTCAGACCTGCTGGTCAAACCAAAGGGCAAGAAGGAAATGCACAGGCAGTGGAAAAAGGGACATGTATTCTGGGAAGAGCACAGAAACACTGCCCAGTAGTGTAGGGATGGGATCTGGAAGGCCAAGGCATGGCTGAAGCTGAACTCGGCAAGGGATGCAAAGAAAAATTCTTACAGGTATGTCAGCCAGAAAAGGAAGGTCATAAAGTGTACCTTCCCTGATGAACACAATCAGCAAACTGATAGCAACAGACAAGGAGAAGACTGAGGCTGAATAACTATTTGTCTTAGTCTTCTCTAGCAACCTCTCTTCCTACACTCAAGTGGATGGACCACAAGATATGGACTGGAGGAGAAAAATCACTCCCACGCTAACAGAAGATCAGGTTTGTGACCACCTGAGGAACCTGAACATATATAAGTCTATGGGAGCTGATGACATGGATCCCAGAGTCCTGAGCAAATTGAGTAATGTAGTTGCCAAGGCACTCTCCATGAGTAGGCAGTCAAGTGAAATCTCCAGTGACTGGAAAAAAAGGAAGCAATGCACCTCTTTTTAAAAAGGGCAGGAAGGAGGACCCTGGGAAATATTGACTTGTCAGTCTCAAATACATGCCTGAGAATATCACGGAACAGATCCTCCTAGAAGCTATGCAAAGGCACATGGAGGATAGGGAGGTGATTTGAGACAGCCAGCATGGCTTCACCAAGGCAAGTCCTTCCTGACCAACCTAGTGGCTTTCTATGACGAAGTGACTACATCAGTGAACAAGGGAAGAGCTATGGATGTAATTTATCTGGGTTTCTGAAAGACCTTAGACATGGTCCTCCACAACATCCTTCTCTCTAAATTGGAGAGATATGGATTTGATGGTTGGACAGTTCAGTGGATAATGAATTTGTTAGATGGTCACATCCAGAGGGTAATGTTCAATTGTTCGATGTCCAGATGGGTATCAGTGACAAGTGGTGTCTGTATTGGGATTTAGACCAGATATAAGGATGAATTTTTTACAGTGAGGGTGGTGAAACATGGAAACAGGTTCTCCAGAAAAATGGTAGATGCCCCACACCTGGCAACATTCAAGGTCAATTTTGACATGGCTCTGAGCATCCTGATCTAATTGAAAATGTCCCTGCAGTGATGCAGTTACCTCAGCTCCTCCTTGCCCTTGAGACCTTTCACCACGTAGGTCATCCTTCTCTGGACACACTTTGATAGTCTAATGTCCTTCTTACACTGAGGTGCCCAAAACTGCACAAAGTATTCAAGGCATGTTCAATTTGCCATCAACCCAAAAACCTAGATCTCTTCCTGTGGAGCAGCTCTCCAGCCTCTTGTCCCCCAGTTTGTACATATAACCAGAACTACCTCATCCCAGGTGGAGAATTCAGCACTTGCTCTTGTTAAATTTCATGTCTGGTGATTGCCCAGCTCTCTAGTTTACCCAAATCCCTCTGTAAAACCTCTCTTCAAGGAAGTCCATAGCTCCTCCATGCTGCATCACTACTTATTCCCATTCCAGAAATGCTTATGTTTGAAGGGACAGAGCAAGTCCTCATACATTCTTTTGAATGGAGCATTTATGAAAGAAAATATTTTTTGCAGAGGCTGAGGGCCTGTCCCCCAAGGCATGAGGGCCTGCGCTGCCACCCACTGTCCTCAGCATCTTGTGAGCTTTCTCTTCCCATCTGCTCCTGTTACTCCCTGAGGGTTTTCAATTGCACTTTTTTAAGGATTCTGGCCACCCACTAAGCCAGAATGTCTTTGTCTTAATTCATATAGCACTAAAACACTACAAGGACCTGCTTAGCATTGACAAAGTGGCTTCAACATAACTAAAATAAATTTTTAATTACTTTAATTAAACAAATGCAAATTCCCAAATGTAGATGAGTTTAAAGCAGTTTACCAAAGCTCTAATTCATTTCCATGCATGTTCTTGATTCTTTTCTGTATCACAGAAACAAGTATCCCTTGAGGATGGCAAATAAATGAAAGCTTCTGGGTGCTGAGTAAAACAATTGCATCTGCCAGCTCAGAAGATAATTCCAAAAACTTGATGAGCAGCTCAGGGCAAGATAGGAAATTGCTACTTGGAGCAGGAAAGAGGAAGCTTCAGAGATTTTGACACCTGTGCCAGACAACAAACAACCACATGCTAGAAGCTGTACTATCTAGCCCATTAGTGGGCATGGACTAAAATTCACTTAACTGTGGGATGGAACACATAGATGAACAGAAGGACTGAAGGACAGAAATTGTTTTATTTTGCCAAAACTGGCAATGCTGCCATGGCTGTATGATTACAAATGAGGTGGTTTAAGAAGTCACCAAATTTTAGAGAAAATCTGCCAGCTATGGCTGGAAGTCAGTAATTAATAGCATTCACAAACCTAGTCACAAAAATGTTGTTGGGGTTTTTTATGTTTTGTTTTGGTCTTTTTTTTTTTCATTAACACAGACAGCAACTTCTGTAGATAGTAACTTTTTTAATTGCTATAACTCATTTCACAGAATCACAGAATAACCAGGTTGGAAGAGACCCACTGGATCGTCGAGTCCAGCCATTCCCACCAGTCCCTAAATCATGCTCCTAAGCACCTCATCTACCCTAACCTTAAACACCTCCAGAGACGGCGACTCAACCACCTCCCTTGGCAGACTGTTCCAGTGCCTAACCACCCTCTCTGTGAAGAACTTTTTCCTAATCTCAAGCCTAAATCTCCTCTGGCGGAGCTTGAGGCCATTCCCTCTCGTCCTGTCCCCTGGCACTTGGGACAAGAGGCCAGCACCCTCCTCTCCACAACCTCCCTTCAGGTAGTTGTAGAGAGTAATAAGGTCTCCCCTCAGCCTCCTCTTCTCCAGGCTGAACAACCCCAGCTCTCTCAGCCACTCCTCATAAGATTTGTTCTCCAGCCCCTTCACCAGCTTTGTTGCTCTTCTCTGGACTCGCTCCAGAGCCACAACATCCTTCTTGTGGTGAGGGGCCCAGAACTGAACACAGTACTCGAGGTGCGGTCTCACCAGTGCCGAGTACAGGGGGAGAATAACCTCCCTGGACCTGCTGGTTACGCTGTTTCTGATATAAGCCAAGATGCCATTGGCCTTCTTGGCCACCTGGGCACACTGCTGGCTCATGTTCAGTCAGTTGTCAACCAACACCCCCAGGTCCTTCTCCTCCTGGCAGCTTTCCAGCCAGGTTTCTCCTAGTTTGTACCTCTGCTTAGGGTTGTTGTGCCCCAAGTGCAGGACCTGGCATTTGGCCTTGTTAAACCTCATGCTGTTGGTCTCAGCCCAGCAGTCCAGCCTGTTCAGGTCCCTTTGCAGAGCCTCCCGACCCTCCAGCAGATCGACACTTCCTCCCAGCTTGGTGTCATCTGCAAACTTGCTAAGGGAGGACTCAATGCCTCAATGTAGTTTCCCGGATCCTCCCTGCGCCCCTTCTTATAGATGGGCACGACATCAGCCAGCCTCCAGTCCAGCGGAACCTCCCCAGTCATCCAGGACTGTTGGAAGATGATGGAAAGGGGTTTGGCCAGCATATCAGCCAGTTCCCTCAAAACTCTTGGGTGGACTCCATCCGGCCCCATAGACTTGTGGGCATCTAGCTTTCCTTGTAACTTCTTGATTGAACTCAGACAAACACAGTCCTTGGTTAAATCAGTTTAAGTAAATTTGAGATTTTGTTTCCTGAAGTTGGTGTGCAAAGTTAAAAGTGAACAACTTTGCTGAAAACCAGAGCCTGTTGTCAACCAAGTGTAGTTTCCTATTTGGCCCTCATGAGGCATGATGATGGTAACAGCAGGGAAACCAATAGGTCTTGATAGCCTTCTGCATCAGTGCCTCTGTGTTCATCATCATTTGTGTGGAGCTTAACAACACTGTCTCAGATCACCAACCCACTCACTCACCCAGCAACATTCCTGCTATTTTCAAGTACTCTGCCTCATTAAACCTTAAAAGGATTCTGACTGCATGCCACAGTTGGGAAGTGGTTAAGCACTTTTCCCCTCTCTGTAATTAATACAAGGAAGTCCTTAGAGCCTTACTTCCACAATTCTAAAGTAGTTTCATTTAAGTTTACATTATTCTATGAGGAAAGGCAATTTTGCTTTCTCTAACTTGGGTAGAGATTTGGTCTGAGAGTTGTTTCTGTCCTTAAATGTGCAACTGGGAATATTTTTATTCTATTCACTCTAGCAATAAGTGGCCACAGGTGATTTAGTAGATTACACAATGCAATGAGACAGTTCTAAACAGATTTTCTCACTTTGAATAATACTTACTATAGACAAATACTGTCGGAATAAAGAGATTGGACAGATAATATATATACAATATCCTGCACAAACCTATTGTTTACACACATAACTGCAAGCCAGATTTTTTGACAGCTGAAAAAAATCACATAAAGATCTTTATTGGTTTTAAGTTTTTGTAAAATAGAGAACAGTAAGCTACATTTAAATACTTAAAAGAAACAAAGTAATCACATCTCTAAAATTTTTAAATAAATTACCCAGTAAAAGTGATGGTCAGCATAACACTAGGCTTCATTTACATGGAAATTTCAGACATCTCTGCAATTAACAGCTTTTTATATAGAAGCTCACTTGTCAAAGTGAGTCACTAGGCATTATAGATAAAGGACCTGTTTCACAATGTTTTCAACTGTACAATTGCTGATAGCTCTGTCTCTCTTCCAGTAAAGGTACAATCACATAAATAGTCCCACACACACATCAAGGCCTGAGGAATGACTTCTACATTAAAGAACAAATTATCTGCCCAGCCCCATTCGCCTTGCACAAAAGGCAGCAAAAATTATTCCGTCCTGTCAGCTATCTGTCTGGGAATTTCCCGTGTGACCCCTCCTTAAGCAAGCATAAAGCTAAAGTACCAGCATAGCAACCCACTCATCCTCTGGAGCAAGGAAAAGAGCTCAAACACAATATATTCTGCTTCTCCTCAGGTTGAAGGCAATTCTTACAGGCCTCTGATCCATTAGTGAACACATACCATCTCCAAAGGCGGGTAAAAGTAGAGTCATAGAATCATAGAATCACCAGGTTGGAAAAGACCCACGGAATCAAGTCCAATCATTCCTATCAATCATTAAACCATGTCCTTCAGCACCTCATCCACCTATCCCTTAAACACCTCCAGGGAAGGTGACTCAAACACCTGCCTGGACAGCCTGTTCCAGTGCCCAATGACCCTTTCCATGAAAAAATTTTTTCCTAATGTTCAGCCTGAATCTCCCCTGGGGGAGCTTGAGGTCATTCCCTCTTGTCCTGTCACTTGTCACTTGGGAGAAGAGGCCAGCTCCCTCCTCTCCACAACCTCCTTTCAGGTATTTGTAGAGAGCAATAAGGTCTCCTCTCAGCCTCCTCTTCTCCAGGCTAAACAACCCCAGCTCTCTCAGCCGCTCCTCATAAGGCCTGTTCTCCAGCCCCTTCACCAGCTTTGTTGCTCTTTGGACACGCTTCACAGCCTCAACATCCTTCAGGTATTTATTTAGAATGCATTTTATCTGATTACTAACTGCACATGAAAATACCCCAGATTCCCTCACTAGCCATCCCAAGGCCCTGAAATCTCTTTTAAACCCCCTTGGGCTACATACTGCAGCTTCATCCCCTCCCAAATGGAGCAGCAGTAATGGGTAGTAGTCTGAAGGTCTCATCAGGTTGGGAATTTTCCTGGCAATACCTCCTAATTAATGTGAGGCTTCTTCAGAATCAGGCCCAAAATCATCTCCTAGACAATACATCCCAATGAAGGGCATCATTATCTTTTCTTATATATATATATTATTTTTGCTGTATTTAAACTTCTTAAATAAGGGAGTCAGAAATAATTTTTATCCTGAGAGAAATCTTCTCCATAATCTCCTCATGTACTTGTAATTTCCTTGCTGACCTACTTCATCCCTTCTCCAAATCCCCCACCTCCCCAGAAAAAGTTCAACAGGCTTGATCTTTTCAAAATACTGTTCTTTCTCCAGTTATTCTGGTGCTGTGCCCTGTTTGCTTGCTTCAACACAAGGTCACACAGCCCTTACATTACCTCCTTCAGCTCTAAACAGGATGAAGGATAGGTATCTCTCTTTTTCAAAAATCTTCTCCTCCTTTTAAGAGATTTTTTTTGCTCTTCTTTATTTCTGTAATAGCTGAAAATTCACACATTTAAAACTCCCAACTGCATAGTCAGTATCGTAGGTCTCATTTGCTGCATCATCAGTTTTTCTGCCCTTAGCAAATGCAATCCTGTTCCACTCATACCCACTCAGAATGCTGCCACAAAAAATGATTCTCCTAATTTGTCACTTAGATCATGTCAATATTGCCCCTGCTGTATCACATCAAGCAATCTATAGCTCTACATTTTATGTGTCCCCAAAACAGATAGAAGAACTATGTGCTTTCAGATTAGCATGTATGTACTATTAAAGGGACATGGCTGGACAGCAGGGGAAAAAATGCCGGGTTCTGTCATTGTGGTTGTTGCACACTGACTCAGTTTCAACTCCCTGAAAGGAAATTTTCCCTCCCTACAAACAACTGGGTATAGCAGGAGAGAGTAACTTCTGGAGTGCTGGATGAGGTCCTTGGATGAGGTACATAGGAGCATGATTTAGGGACTGGTGGGAATGGTTGGACTCGACGATCCAGTGGGTCTCTTCCAACCTGGTTATTCTGTGATTCTGTGATTCTGTGATTCTAGTCATAGCAGGTCTTTCTTATACACAGAACTCAGATACGAAAAATGACAGATAAAACTTTTTAAAGATACAGATGGCACATGCAAGTCATTTGTGAAACCTTGGGGCCTAACTGTGGCAGTGATGCGGGTAGGGGAACAAGTGGGGAGAGGGAGACAAATGTGTGCTGCAGTTTATTTTAAGCCTGTGCAAGGTGATGGTGATATGCAGGCCAATTAACAATAGACCAAAAGCGCTACTTAAAGGTCTACAATTCATCAAAAAACTGTAAAAGGCTTTTAAATTTTTAAAAAGAAGGAAATCACTAAGCTAAACAATTGCAAGATGAGCGTTACAGGGTCCAGGGCACATGTGACCAAGACACATCTGAGTGCAGTTATTAACAGGGCCCAAAGGAACATTAGAAGATAAATAGCATTTCTTAGTGAAAGTCAGACAAATAGCAAAAATAATTAAGGAAAATATTTTACATACATATGGAACTCTCAGTAAAGATTGAAGATATTGTGGTTTGTGAGCAATGCAACAGGCACTGAAGAGAAATTAAAAATAAGTCCTGAACTTGATTCATGCTCTGCGTCACTGCTTTGAGGCAGCACATTTTTATAAAATAGCCTTTCACTCACACAGGAAATTAAGAAATGAAATCTCTATATCATTGTGCCCTTTATTAAACAAACCTAGCCACAGACTGACTGGCAACTTACCTCTAACTGGACACTTGCAGATTAAACCACATCATCATGTCTCTGCCTTCTATAGATGAATATCCAAGAAATTTTCCATAGATGTAAGTGACAAAAAGATAGAGGAATTATGTATTTTTGATGAAGGCTAGATCCAGCACAACATAATGTATCTCCATTCATATGAAAACAGAAGCCTACTACAAAATCAGATTATTACTGTTCCTTAGTTTTACAAAAATTGTTGTTTTTAAAAATTTACAGTAGCCATCAGTTAGAATCACAGAATCATAGAAAATAACAGGTTGTAAGAGACCCACTGGATCATCGAGGCCAACCACTCCTATCAAGCACTAAACCAAGCCCCTTAACACCTCGTCCACCCATGCCTTAAACACCTCCAGGGAAGGTGAATCAACCACCTCCCTGGGCAGCCTGTTCCAGTGCTCAATGACCCTTTCTGTGAAAATTTTTTTCCTAATGTCCAGCCTAAATCTCCTCTGGCGGAGCTTGTGGCCGTTCCCTCTCGTCCTGTCTCCTGTCACTTGGGAGAAGAGGCCAGCATCCTCCTCTCTACAACCTCCTTTCAGGTAGTTGTAGAGAGCAATAAGGTCTCCTCTCAGCCTCCTCTTCTCCAGGCTAAACAACCCCAGCTCTCTCAGCTGCTCCTCATAAGGCCTGTTCTCCAGCTTTGTTGCACTCCTCTGGACTCTCTCCGGAGCCTCAACATCCTTCTTGTGCTGAGGGGCCCAGAACTGAACACAGTATTCAAGGTGTGGTCTCACCAGTACTGAGTATAGAGGGAGAATAACCTCCCTGGGCCTGCTGGTTTCTGATACAAGCCAAGATGCCATTGGCCTTCTTGGCCACCTGGGCACACTGCTGGCTCATGTTCGGTCGGCTGTCAACCAACACCCCCAGGTCTTTCTCCTCCTGGCAGCTTTCTAGACAGACTTCTCCTAGTTTGCACATAAAGATCCACAGTTTATTACAGTTTATAAATTACACATGTTTACAGTCTTATCCTACAAAATGCAGCAAAGAAACACAATTATTACTTTTACACCTATGCAGGATAAACATACATCCCAAAAGTACAAAACAGCGGAGGAATAAACTGTGGCTTAATTGTCTGTCAAGTTGACTAAAAGGAATCACCGTGATGCAGCTGTGAAGGACACCCATGTAACCTATTTGCACTAAAGAAGACACAGTAGGACTTTGGTGCCACATTTACATCCAGCATTCCATTCTGAGGCAGTTCAGACCAAGCAGAGGTAATAGTGGAAACAAAAGTCACACTCTTTCACAAAAATGACTAACAGAATTTGTGGGGTTTGACAAACAAAGACAGAAGACTGTACGATATTTCTCTATATATACTAGAAGCAGAAACTGGAGCAAAAAGTGGGAAGAAGTTTAATTGCTCTTTTTTTAAATACTGTAAGGATAGAAAATGTTGACACATGATAGATGACCATAAAGTTACTATGAATAAACTTAGCCTAGGATTAAATAAAATGCTATAATCACACCCGAAGAAAGTCCATCAAATATGAAAGAAAGAAAAAAAAAAAAGACTAAGCATTTACAGATGAAAGTGAGAAATTTTTAAAGTATATGATGTTGATGCAGGAGACAGCTGGAGACAGATTATCAAGAAGCAAAGGGTCTATTTCAGCCTCCTTTTCCCAATGAATGTAGAGAGAACTTTATACTATTGCCCTAGAAATATCAGTACGTCAGTGATCAACACACTTTGTGATAGTACTAAATTGTATTCATTCTCATCACTTCCTTGGAAATGCAGATACTAAGTTATTTGATGAGCACAATTTCAGCTTCCCTAAATGCTCTATTCAGACAGGAACTTAAGTAAGAATATCCAGTTATTTCATCAAATAGTAGTTCATCTGCTGGATTCTCAGATAAGTGAAAATCAGCTGAAATATTCTCCATTCTACAAAGTAGAAGCAAGTTTTAGACAGCTGGCACCTCATGTAGCAAACACACAAATAAGGAACTAGATACAACTGTCACTCCTGAGTCACCACTGTACACTTCCCACATATTTTTAGATACTGTTGATTTACAATACAGTAGATGAACGAACTGGAAGTCAGAGGTAGCTTTAGTATCTTCCTGTAAACTAATCACATTGGTAAACAGCAAAATCTTTATCAATGTTGATGAGCAATTATACTTGTCTGCCCAGTGAAATCAATCTCCCCTGATAATGAACACTCACCAGTAGCATAAGAAATATACATTAGAACATGGTACTGTAACTGCAGTACCAATCCATCACATGCTTTTGAGCAAACAGCAATATAATAATTCTCATTAAAACATTTCATGTTTTCTCTTCTTTTATGTTTTTTTTCAATTAACATTAACTAAAGGAAGATGAAAACCATACAGTGTATGTGACAGCAGTAGTGCTCTTCTGATACTGACTTAGACTTTGGGAGAAAAATATAACATGTAATAACATACATTGTGAAAACCCATTGCTTTCATTATTGAACATTTTCTCTCCCAAGCAGCAGTTTTTAAATACTTGATACCATCCCTGGGAATTTAATGAGGAAAGTGATTATTCCTATTTGTTTCTTATCAAGTAAGCATTTATGATTATTGTGACCCTACGAACATGAATTATACCAATGCAATAAACACAGACAACCATCTTGCAACACCGATGATTATTTTAATCAATGTCACCTAATGATACGCCCACACTTGTAAAGGAGGCTTTTTATATTACCTCCAACCTTATTCCAGCCACCTCTTGATTACACCCTTGCTTTTTTCTTACAGTACAAACCCTTATCAACAACATTTTATCTTATGGATTGGGAGCTTGTAGTATATGTTGTGTGTGGCCACATATAAAAATAATCGTGCTACCATGGGTCAGCTATTACAATTCAGTCTATAACAAATGAATATGACATACAAGACTCATGGCTATTTTTTTTCCCTGGCTGTAGTCACAACCCTGGCCAAAATCCCACAACAACATTGGCATGACATACAAATACAATGTCTGCTTATGATAGTTATTTTGACAAGATATTAGTAACTGGAAAGTGTCTATTGATAACATAAGGGTGTAAAGCTGGTCATCTAAAACAAGGTTGTATAACAAAGCAGCATTTGGTGTCCTTTGCTCTATTAGAAAATCTACCAATGAAGTATTTAAAAAACCTAAATCCACCTCAGGGATGAACCCAACCAAACTGTTCAAGGCCAATCTATACACAATCCACTATTGGGCTGCTGTGAATAGACAAATATAGTGTCCAGCGATCTCAATACTGTTTTACAAATATTACATTTACATTCACACTGAAATGAAAAATGCACGTATAGACACATAAAGTGCACAATCTGAGTTGCTTCTTTCAATTACACTAATATAGCAAACTGAAAATCTGGTCAACATAGACACATAAAAGTGACTACAATTACTACAAAAGTACTTTACATCCAACTATAAAATAATGGATAATATTACCAACTCAAAAATTTAATTTATTTTTACGCTTGTCAGATCCAAGTTTGATCTAAATTGCCGCAAACAAAAGACTAGTAAATCCATGGTCTGTTGGACAGGTTTTGAAATGTCAATTTATTTCACTTGCTTCGTTCCATTAATTATAGTCACAATACTAATAAGGAACACTAAGCTCTTTTCTTGGATAAATACATATATTTCTAAAGGAATGCCTATGTAAGATCACCTCAATTAAACTTATTTAAATTTTCGTAGATTTTAAAGAAAGAGTAATAAAAAACTTGATTCATCTACATGTTAACTACTCTTCCAAAAGTTTTAGGAAATATGTATAAAGCATATTTCCCCATAGCATCATTTTAGCACTAAAATAATTTTATTAGCTTAAACTAATAAGGCAAAAATAATATATTCCAGTGGTGACAGCATTTGAGTGATTTCTAGAATGATTTCTCTATTTGTAAGTATATCTTGTAGAGGACTTGCAGGACTTTTTATTTTATGTAATAAACTCGATACCTAACTATACTTAAATCAATGGTTGTCTGTCACTTTCCCCTTTTCTCTAAACATTCAGGAAGTCCTGGATCCAACATGTACTCTGATATAAGAGGTCAACTTATCTGCTTTGCTACAGAGATTTTTAAGTAAGCCTTTAAATGCCAATCCAAAATTTAAAAAAAAAAAACAAAACAAAACAAAAAAAACCCCTAACAAAACGAAAAGCAGCATATTGCTGCTCTTTGGTCAGTTCTTACCAGACTTCCTTTACTAAGAGAAAAGGAGAAAGGAACTCACTTTTCTGGAAGATATCTCTGGCCTAGGTGAATTCCGAGCTGCCCTGTTTGGGCAGCTTTAAGCTGCACTGTACAAAAGTGTGCAGTAAACGTGTGCATGATGTATTACATTACATTATATAAATATGCATAAATTTCATTATTTTTAAGAAATAAATCAATTCATATTTACAATTATAACACTATAGTGTATAAAAATTTCTCTGTGATTTCCTTGTGAGATGGTAAACATACGAAAGCAGAAGCTGCTCCATCTTATGTGAAGCTCCTATTAAATCTTGAGGTCTAAATCGAATATATGGCATGTAAAAGAAAATAGATAATTCTCTTAATTCTTAAGATGCTTTAGGAGTCTCACATGACAAGGACAGGAAAAGGAAAGAAAAAGAAAGGGAAAAGAAAAAAGAAAGATAAAAAATAAAAACAAAGAAAAACAAACATTTAAAATGGAAGATGAAAAAAGGAAAGAATATTATGAATTTGCTGCAGACATGTAAACGCACTACTACCTGAAAAGCTGATGATTCATGAAGAGCAGCTCATGCAAGTGTTGAGACAAACAAGAGACAACGATTAACTTCAAATCTCACTTGGCAAAAACTGGTGCGTTCTTTTACTCTCAGTTATGAATAAGAGTTAGGTTTTACAATCCTAATAATAATTTATAATAAAAGCATCATAGATGGTGACTGAACTCTTCCCTTGACTTTAATTGTAGTGTTCACAAGACATACCAAAGACTTCATGGGACTAAAATAGAAGAAATCTTCTTCATCAGAGAACTTGAAAAATATTATTAACATTTGGCTTCTAACTCTTCCATGTTTTATCATTCTGTTATCTTTAAGCTCCCTATATATAGTCACTCCTTAGGTATTAGTCTAAAAAGAAAAATCATTTGAGTCTCTTTATTCTACACACCCTTTCTCCATTTTGTCTATTTGAATGACACAACCAATTAGCCACTCTTGCATTGCCTATTTAAAAAGAAATTCCACACCCTCTCAAATCCATTTGTTTTGTATACTGTACAGTTAGATATTATTTGTAACTTTTGTCAATACTCCATAAACTGTTTAACACAGAGACCAAAGGCTTTTCCTTTCTTGAAGGGCTTGTAGTCTCTGAAAAAAACTAGGATGATCTGACTATGAAGGCCATGAAAGGAAAACTGAACAATGATTAGTTGCCACTGCCTCCACACAGAAACACACACACATTTCTTGTGGACATTGCAAAACCCTTTTTTTTTAGAGCCACTGAAGCAGAAAAAGGACAGACTGCCTTTTATTTAAAGATATTTCAGGGAAAATGCTTTCTGTCTCAGATGAGTAGCTATGCCTCCTCCAATCCAGGATCCCAGATAATGCTGGAAGAAGCAATCAAGGCATCTTTGAGCAAATGTATCTGCTTTTTCTTGTTCTTAAAATCAGGCAAGGAAACAATCTTAGCCTGCACTACAAATGTAGATCCACATGCATCTTTCTTCTCATCAGTATTTGGAGACTATATTGTTATCTGATTTATTATCTGAGACGGGAATATTTAGTGTGCTTATTATGCCTTCTGGTATTCTGATCAAGACTGACAGGTCTTGACCACATGGTCTAGAGCAGGAGAGATGCCTTCTGTAGTGGTCCTGAAATTATAGTCTCCTGAACATCTACAGCTGGTGACATGCAGATGTCCCCTCTGGCACAGGCATTCAGGTTTCCCATCCAAGGAAATAAGAACATGTCTAAAATAGAATAGGGATGTGTCTGTGTTTCACAGTTGGAGACAGTCTCTATGACTCTACATTAAGAATAAGATTTGACTTAGCAGCACCTCATGCTGAAAGTAGAACATATTGTGACTATGCAAATAGTAAGTTGTTCAGCCTTCAGCAAAAAAAGTATGCTGAAGGATGGTTTTGGCCCTTAGGAAAAATGTTCTTGCTGGCATTAAGACTGGCATAGAACAGAAACTGTGACAAATGAGAGGGTAACAAAATTTATTAGGAAGAAGAAGAAAATTTCCATGTGAAGGCTTCTAAGGATATTTTTGTGGGTTTGCTTGCCTTGTAACCTTCAAGGCACCAAATGCATTTATTTTAATGCAGTAATGCAAACATTTATTTCAGCAGTCTCATACTAATACTATCCTTTAGCAAAGTTTAATTCATACCATCCTCAGCTGTGGCAGTTCTTATAATACACCAATGCCTGAAAAAAACAGCAGGGAAACAGCTAGTCTAAATAAAGCAGTTTACATACAAATATGATTGAATTTCTTTGCCTAAGTTATTGTAACTACTCTGCTACAGCAATTGCTTGGGTCTCATAATGGCAACGTGGGCAAGAAAAATGAAAAGAAGATTAAATAAAATCAGAATGACCTGGTAACAAGAAACACAACCCTCCTTCTCCCTATAGCTAAAAGTTGATATATAATCAACAACTGCGTGCTTCGAATTCGAGTCAATCTACTTCAAAAAGCTCTTAACCAAAGACAATTTTAGTCAGTGAATGGCAGATATTTTATGCAGTGTAGTATTTTTGAATTTGAATCCCTCTTTTCTATTCAAACAAAGCCCAATAATTCCATATTAAAACAAAGTGCTAGTAATATCACGACAAGTTCACTGGCTTAAGGCCAAAGAAGTTCAAGAGTGAGAAATGTTTCTGCTTCCTATTTGCTTGGCACTTAATTTAAAGCTGTGCATTATGCATGGTATTCAGCTCAGATTACATATTACAAGTGCCCACCAAACTAACACTGTGTTCTGAGTTTCCATTAAAATTGTCTGCTACAAAGTGTTCAAAATTCACCCATGAAAATGTATTCCAAGGAGGCACTGGGTCTCATGTCAAGAATGGACTTTTTTTCCTCCCATAGGAAGTATCTGAAGAAAAATTTTAAAAAATCATGTCTGAAAACAGGAAGTGAACTAAGCATCATTTTGAAGAAGGTCAGTCTGAAAGAGAAGCCCTCAGTGGGGTGCAGAACATTCACTCCAAGCGCTTATTGGGAGGTGGCTGGAGTCCCTGACAGCAGCAGCAGCCTTGGTTCCTGCCCAGTGCAGTCACAGAGCCCCGGTAACACGTCTGTATGGTGGTACAGATGGATCTCCATCAAGCATATGTCCCTAACGTGAAAGGCTGCAGTTCTCTCATACTCTAACATAAGCTTTCTACATCCTGTTCCATTCTACTAGGAGGAACCAGATTTATTTTGCTTCCTTCTGCCATATGTGATTCTATAGAGAAAGAGGACATGAGAGGAAATGAGCACACTATACAAAAGGAAACATATTAGCCTCATCTTTCTCTTTCTCTCTCTCTCTTTCTTGCTCAGACTTGAAAGAGGAAAAAAAAAGCATTAAATAGTAAGTATTTAATGTGTAATCCCACTTCCAATATATTTTAAAATACATATCCATGCTTAAATTTTCCAAGCATTTGATATAGAATTTCATAATGTTTTTCACCCATTTTCTAGCCATCTTAGGCAACATAGTGAAGGAAAAGTAAAATATTTGTGATCCATGTTCCAAAGTCATGTTTTTGCAGCTTTTTCTCCAAGGTACCATTTGAAGCCATGTTGTCATTTCTCTTTAAGGTTTATCAGGCATGGCAAGGCTCCCTTTGGAACATAAGCATAGTTGGAGGATAAGTAATTACAGCAAATAACTCCAAATACTGCTGAACAAAATTTTTCTCATCCAAATAATGTTTTCATGTTTGTATCAGTAAGGAGTTGCATGTGAACTGGTGCTATAGTGAAGCATCTTTGAGACAAGTTATTTTGATAGATATTTGTAAATTATTGCAATAATCTGTATGTAAAATCAGTTTTTGCTTACTTTCTTGTGGAAAGGATGAGGAAATTGAAATGCAAAAAAATATCTTTGCATTCTCTTCATCTGCCTTCATCTTGAAGGCAGCTTCAATTTATTTTATATTACAAGAGTATCCAAAGTCAAAACTAGTGTCAAAGAGCACTTTCTAATCTTCTTCATGGCATTGCTTTCTTATTAAATCAAAATTAGTGACAATGTCAGGGCAAGAGGTTGGCTCTATACCATGGGAAAATCACTTCTTGACCTAAAAGAAGTCTGCTTGGACTGATTAAACTAGCTTTGAGGCCAGGCGGTACAGGTGTTTGGCAGAAAACAGCTACTCCACAGGATATATCTAAGAAGACTTCTGTGGGAGAAAGAACAGAAGGTAGTTACTAGACTGGTGACTGAATAGAAAAATGTATCCCATGGATAAGAGATAAGCATCTATCCAACCTCCAGAACTATCTTTTGTGCAGTCTTTGTGACTGCCAAATCTGCCACAATTTGTTTCATAAGTGTAGGAGCTAGAATGTGAAACATCAGTTACCGGAACAGGAAGATACCCTTGGGAATGGTTATTAAATATGCATGTATACTCATGAATACTTCACACTTCTTCACTGACCACACTACATAAACATTCACTAAAATATGTAAGAGTTCATAAAAACTGCATGAATGACAATGAATGTCAAATGAGACGTTTTGTATCGCTTTCTAATACGTGACATCTAGACCTTCAGGGACACTATCTCACTGTCAGACTCCTCAATGTCTAGCTTAGAAGCTCTGAATGACATTGTGCAGCAGCCTGCATTGTGCTTTAGACAGCTCTATAGACAGCTCATAACACACAAATAACAAGCTTCTAATAGGTTAACATGAACATGCATGAACCTACATACACCAGCGCAAGGTATCATCCTTGCAATCAAAATTCAGGAAATCATTTTCTCCAAATTTACAATTCTTCCCCATGGCATTTCATCAAATAATAATCTAAATATATATCAGGCAAAATTCAACTGTCCCACTTTTCCAAATGTAGGATGGCTCTGCTATTAGTAACAATATGGTATTTCCACCATGTTATAGTTTATACACTAAGTAATTATTAATAACTCAGCCCCATATTTGTTGCTGTCTTCACAGACTGGTTTTGGAGTTCACCTCCCAACCCAACGTTCTCTCCTTTTAGGATACTGAAAGGCATCAAAATCACTAAAAGTTCTAAATGACGTGAAGTGACTCAATAAAATGTCTCTTTTCTTTGTGCCATCTGGATGTACTGAAATTGGCCAAAGATGTCACGAACTACAAGAAAAGATTCTTCAGGTACATAAAACAAACAGAAACAGGAGGAAAATATAGGCCACCGTTTAACAGGAGAGGTGAATAAGTCACCAACAATGCTGAGAAGGCAGAGACTGGTGTGCAGAAAGGCCAGTGCTTATACTTATTTGTATAGTAACCAAGGTCATCCTTGAGCTAGTGGAGTGCTGTAAGTCAAAGACGAAGAAGGATTGCACCTGCAGGGAAGGTGACCCCAAAATGACCAACAGAGTATTCCATCCCATACTTACTATAAACTTGAGAGATCACAAGGGTCTCTCTCTCTTCTTCAGTGGTCAAGGTCCAGTGAGGACCTCGCATGTCTGACACTGATCCTGGAATGGTGCATTCATTAATCCAGTTCCTGAGCTCAGCTCCCTCCTACCCTCAGACCCTTTCCTTTATGTCTGCTCTACAGTACCTGTGGTGAAGTATAGTTATTGAGGGGTGGGGGCACAAATTCATATATTTGTATATATTTTATAATTTTCTTCTTCATTACTATTACTATTACTATTACTATTACTATTACTATTACTATTACTATTACTATTACTATTACTATTACTATTACTATTACTATTACTATTACTATTACTATTACTATTGTTGTTATTATTTTCTTAAAGCTGTTTTAATTCAGTTCCCAATCCATAAGCCTTTTCCTCTCATTTCCCTTTCCCTGGGGGTGCGAAGAAATGGAATTGGAAGCCCAGCTACTTGGGTTTAGCTGCTAAAATTGGATAGGCCTGGGCTAAACCCAGACATACTCAAATTAAGCAAGTGACCACACTGCTGTTGATGGGAGATCAGGAAGCAAACACAGAGATCAATATGATCAGTGAATGTTTAATTTATTACAGAGCATCAGAAGCTTTTATAGAAAAGGCAATAGTACATACGACTGGTATGTAAATCTTTTCTTTAGCATTGGTTAATATCATGTGTCCACGCGAATACACTGATTGTCTGATTGGTTAGTATCTTCAACAAGAATAATTGCTAGCTAGTACAGCTTTGCACGTATGCCCCGTATGCACAGGGCCAAAGTTTCTCTTATCAACATCAGGGAGTTATCCGTTCTCGTACTCCCTTAATTTCTCACGGGCACCGCTCCTCAGTCATCCTTGGTTTGTTACTTTTTAGTGTATCAACTCATAGGCTGGATTGTTCACATGACCATTTTGCAAAAGAAAGTCCTTCAGTATTCCAGCACACTGCAAACTCATTTGCTTATACATCACCTGCAATATATTCAAATGCATACATCGAGAAACTTGCACTGATCTAACTAAATTAATTTAAATATCAACTGAACGTAAATCAGCGTCAGTTCTTCTCGAGAGTGTGCCTTAAACAGCAATTTCTTTCCATTCAATGTAGACATTCTCTAGATGTAACACAGAACTTTTGTTTGCCGCAGCACAAATATCCTTAATATAGGATTGATTTAACACCACCGAAGTGAGTGAAAGCTCTCCATTGACTCTGAATATCTTTGAATTAGTTCTGATTGTGGAAGATATGCATTTATGACTTAAATAAAAAAAAATTATATTGCAAACTTTTTTACCTGTTTGATGAACATTGTACCATTCTTATTCTCTCATCTCAAATAAATCCCAATTATCTTTCTTTATTCTTCCTATGCCCATTTAAAGTAAACAATTTAAATATTTCTTCCTTGCATTTAAAAGCTTATTTTCTTCTTTCTATTCAGTTGTTGTGCCATGTCTAACACCGTATGTTATTAAAAAAACAGCTGTATTTAATCCTTAAAAAAAAGTTTCTCTTCTCTGTATTACATAGGAAAGTAGTATTGACAGATGGATCAAACTGCCCTCATAAGCCATCATGAAGAAACAAATGTGCAATTTAGATTAGATTACTGGGTTGAAAACAGGCTCTTCTAGTAGCTAATACCGAAAAACTTATTTACATATAACAAGCTAAGAAATTTCAACACAAAATATACCTTAAGACATAAAATAGAAGTTGAGTAAAACAAGGCTTAGGTGCATCTCAGTGCTTAGTGATTACAACAACCATACATCTACAAATAAATGATAGATATAAAGCCATTATAAAGTCTTTATTGGAAGAGAAAGTACCATGGATTTTTTTTTTTTGAGTACTACCACAAGAATGAGAGCTCCGGGATCAGGAATGCCTATCTTTCCACTCTATTTTTTTAAAATGTTCAATTCCAACATTAGCAAATCATGCTTATACACAAAACAGAAAACACACTGTATCTCTACTTCTGCCTAGGAATACCTCAATTATAGCCCACAGCTATAGTCCAGAATTATTTATGCACGTGGATTTCATACTGTTTTATGTATTTATTCCATGCCATTTAGATGATCTTGCCAATTATGAACTACTGAGCTAAGTTGTATATAATGTATGTAAATGCTAAAATATATTTAACAATGCTATTTGAAGGAGGGCCAGAGATGATATGTTGCTCTATGCATGAGAGATGACTCAAAGATAAGCATCACAATCAGAAAAAACCCACTAACAGTGCCATTATGGTATTCCTGTTTCCCTGTTTTCTTTTAATTTTATTAAAATTGGAGTAATTTTTCACAATAGAAATTGTATTATGCTTTTTGTTTTGTTTAAGAAATCCTGACATTTGTGGTTTAAGAAACAGTTCCTTCCTTTGAGAAACAGCCCCAAGACAAGGAAAAAGCATTTTGGGCACACATTCTGTGAACACACGGATGGAAAACTTCCCCCTCAAAGCCAGGAAGAAAGATATTTTCAAGGTGAGTGAATCTGGAGAAAACATTTCATATCCTGTTCTCCAATTTAGTGCAGTTCATAATTCTACCATGGCTTTTAGAGGAATAACATCACTCTATATTCTTTCTGAAGTCATTGTGGTAGAAACAGGAACATAGGAAAAAATATTGAAAGGCCCTGTAACATCCCACTATATCTGGATGTCTTTAACCCACTTCTGGAATGCATAAAATACCAAAAGCTCTTATGGTCATTTTATTTTCAGTAATATCTTGCTGGCAAAGAAAATAAGTCCTATTTGCAATAGTGAATAATGTCATAAAAATGCCATCACCTAGCAGCAGGGTTTTGATCAACAGTTGTCTCTACTAAATCATTCCCTCACTCTCTGATCAAGTCAGAGAAATAGGTGATATGTGCAGACAAGCCAAACTGCAGACATGGCCAGATGCCACTCATATCTGTTGTTTAATTACTTTGAACAGGAGTCTCTAAAGGATGCTGAATTCTGTCATCAGAAACAGGGTGACCTGCCTTTGGAAAGCATAAATACACTGACTGTGACTTGATACAACAATTTGAAAATTAATAACACCAGAAAAGGTCACAAATGTAATGGAGCACAATACAAGGAAGAAAAAGAAAGCCTGAGTCCCTTCAAAGGAAAGATTTCTGCTACTAAAAAAAAAGGAAGTCAGAGAAGAAAAAGAAAAATAACAATTTTCTCTAAATGGAAGGTATTTTTATTCACTGCAACTAAACTCTGGGGAGATCTATCTAGATGAGCTTCACAGAGTGTCAGGCTAGATATGCTATGCAAAACATTTCTTCTAATCTTGAGCAGCTTCTGTGTTCTTAATAAATCCTATTTTTAATTAGACCACTTGAGTCTCAGACTTTTATAAGTAAAATTTCATACAAGTCATACCAAAGAGAAAAAACTTTTAATCACTAAAAGGTAGTGGAAGAAGGTGGTCGACAGGGATTGCCAGTCAAAGAGGACAATTTTTCACTTCTTTCAGAGGGGTATATTACTAGTGCAGGCTTAAGGTCATAGGCATTCTTCTTCCAGTCATCATGAACAAGAAGCAAATTACAAAAAACATTGAAGAACAGAACATTTATGTGTTTTTTTCCTTCCTCAAACTTTAAATACCTAGGCAAATAAAGGGAATGGCAAACACTTGCACTACTACCAAATGACAAAACCCCAAATAAGAGATTGCTGTTTCAGACTAGAATTACAAAGATTTTCAAATATGACTTCGGATTTTATCAATCAGCCTTATTATTTTGTCCCTATATGAAATGACCTAAAAGAATCAGCTTTGAGAATGATGCTTACTTAGATTACGTTAACAGTGTCAGTTCAATTAACAGATCTACATAAATAGGAAAAGTACAGAGAGATCTACAGTTAACAGAACAGCTAAAGACATCTTTTTGAATAGCTAACGAAACTTAAAGCGAAAAAAATTGAAAGATCAGGAATTTTAAGTTTGACAAGATGTCTGAGAAGTAACTAGAATGCTGATGAAAGTATTCTGTACAACTCTCTAATCTTCTACATTCTTCTTTCTGCACATTTTTACTGACACTCCCAAAGGAAATAAAAATAACGTCTAATATTGTTTGACAATAAATTACTGACTGAGACTCTTGAAGTACATCCTGTAAACAGGAAAAAATACTTTGCCAGCTACAATGCATGTATTATTTCTACTATTATACAAGTTGTACTCCTTACTTTGCATTCAGTTCTGAAATAACAAACACTCACAGCAAGTAATATTAGAGCAAGCAAATAGTCAGGACATCTTAAAGACATATTTGGTCCTCAGATTTCATAAACTAGCTGTTGCAACCAGCATTGAGGCATTGCAGCTGTCACCACCTTTGAATTTGCTTAATAATTATCATCTAAAGAATACAGAAATAAGCCAACAGCAGTAATTAACCACAAAATCCTCATGCAAAGAAAGCATTTCATAATGCATCAACAGCATTCTGCAGGCATTGCTGTAACTACTGCCTCTTCCAAAAGAGAAAAAAAAAAAACAAACCCAAACATTAAATACTTATCTCAAATTTCCCACATGCATCTCATTCTTAGGAAATCTTCCTTAGTTTTTCTTCCTTTTTCAAGATGATACACTTATGTGCATCGGTATTGTAAATATTCCTTTTTCTCAATTTAGATTTTTTTTCTTTACTTTTGAACTGCATTTGTTATTTGACATGCTGCTGTAGCAAAAGCTGTGCAAAGAAATGTTGGAAAAGGCATGCCTTTCCTAAAATGGAAAGTCAATGACAATAGTCTGACTCAGTAAAAAATAACTTGGGGTTGAGGCAGGGAAGGAGGGAGGAAAATCAAAACTTTTCCTGTATTTTTATCCAAGACCACCTTGAAGACTCTTAGATTCAACTGAAATAGAAATCTGTTTGGGAAAAAAAAAATGTCCCTTTTTTTCTGCATTCTGTACATACTCTGTGGATCTGAAGACTGCTTCTTATGTACCCATTTAACTAGGTAAGAATTACATGTAAAATATATTCAGTAACTGATAATGCAGAAACTAAATACAAAAAGTAGGGTGTGATGTTATAGAGATATCACATCACAACTTTAAAGTCATTGACATGACCATGGTATTTGGGCAAATTTCAGCATTTCAAAAGTATTATGTAGAATTGTTTAATTATCTTATCTGAGAGTTTTGGGTGTAAACACCTGAATTTGCTGGTAGACAACTGTTTTGAAGTTATGAATTTGCATGCATATGAGTACTGTTTCTCATGGAAATAAACTAGATTCCTTTGTCTTTATTTTCACATTTGAACACCTCTGATAGTTACAGCGTTTATATATTGAACATGTATTTGATTTTCATACCATGAGGCTTACCACACAATATGATCCCACTAAAGACTTGCACTCTATTAAATCAGCTACTTCATTACTTTCAGAGACCAAAACAACTTTATTTTTCTATCTGTACTGCAACATCAATCATTTGAAGTGTATTTTCAATTGTGTTTATATTATGAGACATACAAACCACATGAGGAAATATCTTGTAAATAAATTATTATTACATTACCAGATAGCAATAAAGTTTGAAAGCAAGGAAGAAAAAACGAAAAGCACATTACTCTCTGATGACTGCAGCAAACACCAAACCACTTAATCTACAGAGACAGGACAAACACCGAAGTAAATTTCTAGGCAGGACTATATAGCTCCAAGGTAAGATAATGGCATATGTGCTCTTCAGCTTCTAGCTCACAGCCTAGCACCAGGCTCAGATTATTCCAGTTTTATACCATAATCCACTGCTTGCATACACAGATGACAAAGTTGTTGGTTATAAGCTCATGAGGGATGCTGCTAATAAAACTCACCACTTTCATTTCTCATAGCATTGTCAATAACTCACAGTGCAAGCCAAATTGGTTATATCATATTTGAAAACCAATCACTAGCTAATGGTAGAGGCACAAAGTATAAATGTTTGAACAGGTATGAAACTGCTTCTAAAAAGAGGAATGTAGATTCACCCAGGACATCAAATGGCTGTCTAGTAGCCCATGTGAAATGAGCACTTGACGCACGTTTTCCTCATTCCCAGTGGAAAGATAAGAAGTTATATCCATGGAAATGAGTAACCTTGACAGTAAAGCGAAAAAGAATGAAAAATTCTGTCTTTCTAATACCACCTTAGAGTTGAGACATATTACTGTAATACCAAAGGGAAACATGCACTATCATCAAAGATAACACTATTGCGACACCTCAACTTCAGCATCAGGCAGTAGATGTGGTTACATGTATGTTACCTTCACGTTCAGATCAGAGGGAGGAGGCAGTTCATTTTCGCTGCTGCTAGAGCACAGCTCAGTACGGAGAATTTTCACAGACGTGTCTATTGATTTCAACACTAAAGTATGCTCCTGAGATGCACTAGAAAGAAGTGTTTATCTCCTAGCAAGACCAGTATAAAATATGTTATGTACACAAAAGAAATTACCTTTTCCACAACTATCAAAATTCTTGAAAGAGTATTTCTGTCAATTTCTAATCACAGTTACACTGGCCAAAGTTTCATAAAATAGCACACACTTGATGGCCAGTTAACACAACTGCTGCTACGAGCGAGAGAAAGACTAAGATAATATTGACCTGCTATTCAGTAGAGAGAAAAGGCTATTGACAGAGAGAGTGGTGAGAAAGGGCCAAAGTATTTAATAACTGTTTCCACCTGTTGTCACTAAAACAGTCAACTGCAAGCAAAAGGCCAGCTCAATTTCTAGCAGAGACAAAAGAGAGCTCAGCGCTGGTCAATTTGATGTGAAGATGTGGGCTATAATAATGACTGTCCTGACAATCGTAATCATTCAATCTCCTAAGAAAGGAAGATTAGTGATATAAAAGTCATTGGTAATTTGAAAGTGAGAATTTACTGTGCATCTGGGATTCAAATCTGAGTATTTGGGGAGATTTCTTCTTTACTCTAAGTAATAGGGTACAATCAATCTTTATTAATAACAGATCAGTGTTGAAATCAAGAAGAAGGCAATGAAGAAGAGTTGAGCCATTCTAAAACTTCAGTTAGGAGCATCTGTTCACAAGAAACATCTTCGCTATAACAAAAGCTATCAACTGAGCTGAATTGTCTTAATCTAACCCATAATTTAAAAAAAAACAGATTTTTTAAATAGTTACATATCTTCTCATCAGAATCCAGCAGATATAACAAAAGAAAAAAACTACTATTTCTCTTCCTTGTTCCTTCCTGGTTCTTTATCACAGGTTATCCATATATGAATTAGTAGTGGCAACACAACTGACATAGTCAAGACAAAATAAAATCAATCTTAGGAAGCCTAGGATCATGGGATCCACTGAATAAATATTACTTCAAGTAGAGGTCTAAATCTTCACATCCTTTTACTCTTCAGAGTAAAAAAACAGAAAAATCTCACTGGGAGAAGACATGAGAGAGAAGACTTCATAGGTAAATACACACAACTAAACACAAAAGTTCAGATCTGATTCTGAAATCCCACAGGACAATAAAGCTTGAAGACTCTAACTCCAGGACAAGAAGACCTTTCTCCTCAGGAAGGAGTTACAAACATGAACACTGCACATACAAGTTTTAAAGAGAGTTCTTAAATACAAAATGCCTTTATGTTACAATGTCATTATCAGAGATCTATCAAGTTTGCAACTGCAAAATTTTTGTTTGATTAGTGAACAATGAATACCATTCCCCCTTTTTTAATTATTGAAAACAATAACATTTAAATCAGAAAAAAGCAGACCTTTTACATAAATTTAATCAAGAATAAAAATAAAGAATAAACTTGTGACTAATTTACAGTCTATCTAAATTAACACTCTGTATTACAACATTACTTATATCACCCTCAAATAAGAAATACACTTTTTAGGTTTTGCAGTTAGAAAGAAACATATATTTCTAAATTTTACTTTTGTGATACAGTGTTTTGATGGAGAAAAAGTATGCATATAGACTAAGTGAAAGGGACCCTTAATGAGCACTTCTGGGTAGGAAGCAGATATTTAGCTTTCAGCCAATAATGCTATTGCCTAGGTTCAGTCAGACTGGAAATTATTATTTTTTAACAATGGATAACGTAATTAACATTTTGCAGTCATTACACCTTTCTGCCATAAATTGATTTTCTTGATCAAGCTGTTAGTTGTTTTAAAAGATTAAGACACCTTCAACCACTACAGACAGCACAGGACATTAATCACATTCCTAACATTTTCAAATCTGGGTGGGTCTGTTTAGTTTTATAAATATGCACTATATCAGATGCATGCACTTTAGATTGCTTTAGAATATCACCGGAAGGATAGAGAAAAGTCACAGAAGGCAAGAAAAACTGTATGAAACTGGAGAATCATAAGATGCAATTGAGGCCAAAAGCAAAAGTCATTAATTTCACAAGAGAGCCTTGGATGGTATAAAACCCCACTTCAGATGCATTAGCTGGATATCATTTTCCATTTCAGTAAGAGTAAGATCAAATCAAGGCAGCCTCATAGTAAAAGGAATCCTACAGTTACACTCTGCAAAGAGGGGTCATTTTAATTTCAGGGTCTTTTATTACACAGCAAGATAACTGATTGAACTGTGAAATAACATCTAAAGCATAAATAAATTCTGATGTCCTCTCTTCAATGTGTTTAGAAATTACAGAAATACTTTAGATTTTATGTTTGCAGAAATTATGATGATATTTCAATTACTTTTGCATAACATCAAAATATTTATATGAACACTGTACTATTGCTAAATCTTCTGCCACTGCTAAATACCACACTAATTATCAAATTATTTTATTTAATGGTTATGATGATTTAATAGTTTTAAGGGTTAAACACTCTTGACCAAGAGTGAACTTGTTTGCTTCAAAACCTTTGCTTTTTTCTTACCTCTGGAAGCTTTTTCCAAAGTTTTGTTGTAATTTTAAGCAGGAAGGTAAAAAATGATGGGCATTTCTGTTATAGTAAAAATTACACAAAATAGGATACTACTTACAGCCTTCAGAGGATCAACTGTCAACAGAAAGACAGCTTGACAGAACAGTAGAGTTTCCAAAAGCCAGGCAAGGAGCTTTTACTTAATATGTAAGTTGTACTAATACATCTACAAAGGTGGTTTCCATAAGCACATATGTTTAAGTCACAAAGATTCAGAAGACACGAAGCTCATCTGTTTTTTAGATTACGTGCTCCTTTAACAGAAGACAGTATGGCTTCAGTTTAATTTTTCAGACTTCCTTGTTTTGCGATGACATAAAATTAAACTAATTGACTGTAAATTTTTCAAGGGCAAGATGTATTATTACTATTATAAATACACAAAAAACCCCAGTTTTTAAAATAACAAATGCAAGAGTCTACTTAAACTGGTGAAATAAACGACAATACCACCAGGAAAATTTCAAGTCTTAAATGACAAATCATCTGTATTGTATGTGCTTTCTTAGAGGAGGCTGGTTGAAATCCTGTTCCTCTCAGTTATAAGTCCATTGGGCATTGGGTGTCTGTCTGATTAACTAAGACCTACATTCTTTAAAAAATATTTTACGTAGATATATATCTTAAAAATAAATTGACTAATTATGTTTCATCTAGTGTAGGCCTAAATATCTCTGTGATGTTGCTGAATTGCCAGATCTGTAATAATCTACACAAGTGGACATCTATCTGAAATAGTATAATTTTACTAAAACAGCCTAATTTTATATTTTTTTTTTACACAGCTATAGAGCATGTTAACAAAGTTGGCTAAAAATTGTTGGAAATTAAGAAACAGCTTATGAATTAATTATACTATAAATTAACTTGCAACTTCAGTTCAACTAGTGTTCATTCAGAGAAAATCTGAAGTGTGTATTAATGATACCCTCATCCTGGAAAATCGTGTGCATCCAGGACTTTTCTGATATTTTGGGGAAGATGAGACTGCATAGGCAAGTGATATTTACTCACACCTGAGGAAAATGAAACTGAATCACTTTTATGCCAAGACTCACAAGTTTCTGCTTGTTAATTTTGTAACACCTGAAGACAATACATGAGGGTTTTTTGGAATGCAAAAACTCCTAAGGCTGTCTGATGGTAATAATGATACAAAACAGGGTATACTGTAAAGGCTTAACATCAGTGAGGCTTCATCCCTCTCCAGCAACACCTCCACTAGTTTGTGCTAGGATACTGATCCCAGATATTTTTGGCAGTTATTACACTTCTTAAAACCTTCACTAAAAATCTCAATGCATAAAACATCCTCTTTTGTATCTATTTTAAGGTCTTAATGAAGTACACGGAACACCTCACAAAAGATGATCTATTAATGCATGAATAGGCGCTGAGACACTGCACTGTATGCCAGTAGCTTAACTGTTCTGAACGTACTTAGCAAGAAACATCTTGAAACTTTTATTTACATGCTACCCAAAATACCTTCAGGAAAATACATAAACATTAAATGAAATGTAAATTTGGCATCTGTCAGTTCAAACTTACCCACTGAAACTCTGAGTCATACAAGTTTGCTGAACTGAATATCCTGAATGCAAGCAAAATCATCTTTAGTCATAGACTCATTCACGGTTCACCCTCGGTGCCAAATCACCACTGTCTACAGGACAGATTTGTCTACCAGAAGAACAGCAGATCGTAGGAATGAGATTAAATACATTTTGCTGTTACCACAAATACAGAACAAGGAGTAAATTTACATTGCAGTTGAGAAGGAATATATCTGGACTACAGCAGTCAGTAACTATCCAGATGAGAGAAGTAAAATTAAAATGCTGTGAATAAAAGAGTTATATATTCTTTTTATTTTGGCGAAGAAGAGCAAAGAGGCACTTCAAAAGTTTTGGTCTCGGCATAATGCTGCACTACGTAGACCAGCCACTGTTTCAGTTCCAAGACTAGAAATATTGGTAAATAAGTTTATATTTTAATTAAACTTTCCATAGACTTGAGGATATATCTCTAACATTGTTTACATTTCTTAAGTCATATAATATTTATACACCCTCACCACTCTTCCTTTAAGCCATAAAGTACTTTGCATAATCATTGCTTTTTCCCTAAATACTATCTGTATTATAAACCACTTTCATTATATTCCATATATAATTAACATCTACGCTTCAAGATTATTGTGGCTAGTCTGGATCAAACTAATAGCATACTCTAACTTTGAAGTCTTTGTATGTGTATAATTGGAACATACATAATTTGAATGTTACAGATATAGAAACACATATAAGCATACACACATAAGTATATGTAATTTAAATATGTATGCAATATTCCTGTCTTAAAATAAAACTTCCATCATCCTCACTTTTGTATATCACAGAATCATCCTCAGCAACCATTTGAGATACTGATTTGTGCATGTTTGGATGCCATTGCACCTACAGTCTGATATGAATTGTTTTGATTTCTACAATGCAACACTGAAAATTTGTGTCCAACAGATCTACATAACAATGCAGAATCTACAATATAGTATATTATAAATATCTTGATTATACAGAAATCTTGAATAATCACAGATTTTGCCAGAAAATACAACTTTTTTTTTTTTCCTGTTGTTCTCATTAGGGAGCAATTATAACCATAGCAATTAATTCTTAATCATTAAAAAGTTGATGACTTAGTCTTGTTAAATATCAGCAAGTGTATGTGTGTGTGTGTATATATGTATATATGCTAATCTAAATAGTAAGTACAGAATTACTAGACTTAAAACGCAGAAATTAACATCCACAGTTCCCACATACATACACAAAGTGATAGCTGGTAACACACAGGAATATTTGCTGGAAATAACAAAAGCAGAAACTTTTTATGCAGTTTCTATATATTCTTATATTCATCTTAGTCAAAACCAGACTAGGTGAATTCATACAAAAGAAGTAGGTAAGAGTTCTTAGAGACATCTAATGATTTCACTATTTACTATTGATGGTTAGAGTAGGGTATTCTTTCCTTAAAAAAAGTCTTCCACCTTAACATTGCTTGTCAGTCAAACTGCTAAAAATGCCATTTCACAGTTCTGCTTAATAGCTCAAGCCTGCTAGAAAATAGTGTCAGATATACTTCTAATCCTGTACAGAATTTTGGAGACCTCCCATATCACATAAGAGTAAAACAATGCACAACAGCAATAGAGAACAGTACAATAATGTAGAATACAGTACAGTATTGTAGAATATAGTATAATATTAGCCTGACAGTAGATAAATTGCAAATTACCTGCTACAAAGTAAAGCTCAAAGAACAGAGTCTTCAGCAGAGAGAAAACACGTGGCTGATTCAAACATGAAAATTACCACATATTGACCCACTACATGTCTGATCTTATACCTAATTAAATATTTCTCAATTTCTAGCAGTAAGGAAAGTGAATGATTACATTATCAAAATCTATGGAGGCTTAAAACACTTAAATTCTACTTCATAACATCACATTTGGTATCTGAAACTTAAAGTTTTCACGCCTTTCAACGTAAAGTGATCTAAAGCCATTTCAAGTTTAGAGTGAAATGAGATGTCATCTATGGATCTTTAGTATCAGCAAGAATCAATGAAGTGGCAATTTGCAGTAATAGGCAAAACCTAAATATGGCACACCTGGGAAAGGAGCAGCTCCAAGGACTAAGCATATTCAGCCCAACTGTCTTTATTCCAACCAAGGCTGCACTAAGTCAAGCTCTCTCACACCGTTCAAGTTTTAACAAGCAATAAAATTAATGTTCCTCTACATATTGATTTTTCACTTCATAAAAATGTAATACTCTGCAAAAGAAGATTTCATCTCATTGCAAGTTTTTTGTATTTCTTTCTTTCTTTGGCCTATTTTCCACTGACAGCCAAAGTGCCCCTTTCCCAAGGCTGTCTCAATGACATTGATCTCTTTGTCGTGATAAAGTAACACATTGCAACTGCCATGCTATTGGCAAGTGCAAGGTCCAACAGCATAACTCCTACTTCTAGTGAAATGAAGCCAGTGTGATGCATATTAGACAAAGCACAAAGGATAGATTCACTGAGGTACAGTAAAACTCGCTCCAGTCTACCACCAATGAAATATTACCTATTGAAATCTAACAAACCATAACTTAGACAGAATATCTAGTTCTTGTCAGTTTTTTACCTCTTGAACAATACTGAATTACCTTATGGATTTTGGAGAATTTTGGAATGTCAAACACGATAAGACAGTAAAAATGGGATATTAAGCCTGGAGTATCAGCAAAGGGATCAAATACATACAATAAATTCAGGAATCCTGCCTTGAGATGAAAGACATCCCACCATTGAACATAAGTGGTGAGATCATTCTTAGAAAGATTCCTTCAGTTAAGGGCACATCTAGGAACAAAATAAAATATAGTGCCCTGTGCCTCAATTTTAAGAGAAATGGAAGATTATCAACCCCATCTTGGTACTTTCCAATACAAGCTAACCTAACTGCTGCTGTGTATTGAAATTCAGGTACTATACAAAAATGTTATATATATATACACACACATACACGGTTAGAATTTTACCATATTTGGCCAAAACTGTGTGTCAAGCTTGACCCAAAGGAATAATTAAAAATTATTTCCTGTTTCTTTCAATTTTTTCTGTAATTAGTTTTATGCTATAAATATTTGTCTTTTGAAATCCGTAATATAATTTCTACTATTGTTTGTGCAAAAAAAAAATCCTTTTTTGAGAGTTTATTTGGCTTTTATAGAGTTTCTGTGGCCTGGATTTTCCATTTGAATCTTAGTGAAAGGTGAGCCTTAGAACTAAATTGTCTACCTTTCATATTTTCCTTCCTCTATATAATTATAATTGTTTATGACAATTCATTTAGCACTGATTTTAACAAAAGCTAAGACACGTAATAATATAATTAGGAATTCTTAAAATGATACACGTCTTGGAAATCGTTTTGCAGAGAGATAAAACTGAAAGAAAATAATATTTCTATGTTACAAATTAAAAATTTAAAGGCCCACATTGATTAGGACATAGACAATAGCTTACACATCTCAAGGTATGCATAATGACATGTGACTAATGCTGCGAGTCTGCTGAGCGATGTAGCAATAACTCAGGTGATAACTGAAGTCTTATTCCCAGTGTTCTCTGTTACTACTACTGCTGGAAATACAAAATCAAAATAGTAGGAGGAGACCTTTAAACAAGTAAACAAGGCTTTTCACCACTTCTATAAAGCAAAGTATTCTTCTCAGTGGTACATTCGTATTTGCCAATGTTATCAACAGTAAGATTTTTTTCAGTAATCACAAAACAAACTTTATTGTTTTATAGTCATGGCAATGTGACACTACGTTTTGCAATTCAATCACTTAGCACCACCTAAACTGAAATCTTTCTTCTTTTAGTATAAGACTATTTTGTCAGAAGCTTCTTCTCATCAGCCTGTTGTTTAATCACTTTTGTTTTAAGCAACCAGAGCATTCATAGTTTTTTAATTATTTGTTTGGCTAGGTCCTGTATCACTGAGACAGACATGGACGGGATAACCATCATTTCTTTCCATGGTGAAGAAGAACTGACTGTGGCAAAACATTGTAATCTGTAGAATTTACATAAACACATTAATTAGCCTTCCTTTGTTTCTCTCCCAAACTATATTAAAATACCAGACACAGCTGCCTGTATGAGAGATTAAATTCATGTCCTTTCTAATTCATGATGTCATCCAGTCACAAACAATTTCCAGTAGTTCTACTTTTGAAAGAAAGACAACTAATGAAAACATCAGCATAAAATTTTACATGTGTAAGTTGTGCAGACATTCTACAAAAAATTTTAGTATTCATTTGAGATCCCTTTCTCGCACCACTGGGCAAAGATATATAGGCCAGCATTCCTGAAGCTAAATCAAACTTCACTTCCAATAAAATAGACAGCTATTATAACACAAGCTTCAGCTTTTATTTCTATTAGAATCTTGCTTTCTCACACACACAAAATTATTTGACAGCTTAAAGGTAAAGCTTAATGGTGAGAAATCATTGGGATTTTACTTTTTCTTATAGGGGTGATCCATACTAGAAGAACATTTTATGGAAATGTATCATATGCAAAGTACCCAATGAATTTATGGAACATGGATTGATGTGATAGCCTAAAGGGGCTTGTTGGTGTTTTATAGGAGACTAAGAATGAAAAGTTCCTCAGTCTGAAAAGTAATAGTAATATTAAAAGTGTAAAAATACATAAAAGTAGAACACCCTATGCTGGGAAATACTGATACAAGGCTCAGGACTGCAGCAGCAAGATCATAGATAACTGAGTATATGAATGTAAAATGAAAGGAGGAATGAGGAAAAAAAAGATTTACAGTATGAAGCAGCTCTGAGGACTATGTGTAATATACAGAAATCATGGTTCCTGCACGAGTCCCAGGTTTTGATTCTCCAACATGTAGATTGGATTTGTGGATTCTTCTGGACAAACAAAGAAAAAATCAATTATTTTATTGTTACTGTTATGATTTTTGGCACACCTCAGTAAATAAGCTTATATCCACAGTGCTTCAACAGATGAAGTCTAACGGAAAAGGAAGGAGACCATGCAGCAAGTCCATCATCGAGAGACTCATAAGTCCAAGTGAAGTCCACATGTATTGGATTGTCTTGAAATGCATATAATTATCTTTATTCCCTATCTGATGTTGATGAGAGCACTGCAGTTAGAATTAAATGCCATTTACACATTCTACAGCATGCCTGACCGCAGCTGGGAAATTTAAAAGGGTAAGAAAGGCATACTATCATGAACTATCATTTTTCACTTATTCCAGTATAAAATTACTTTTCAAGAGAAACAGGTCAGAGAATGTTCACAAGTGACAGAGAATTAAAAGAAATTATTATTAAGAAGCCACTAATTATTCTGTATTTTTGGCATAGCGTAGCTTTAGCTTTTTATCTAATGAACCAAAATTTCTTTAACAATCAATAGTGACAGGACCAGTACTCAAAATGCTTACAAAACAAAGGATGAACACTACACAAATATTATTCAGATCAAATTTTTCCCAAAACCAGGCTTTAAGTCTCTGTCCACAGAGAGTTATATTTGTACTTCTGTGCTCATAAACAAACCCTTAATATGCACACAAATGGTTTATTATACTATACACAAACATTATAGTAAAAATTTCATTCCCACTATGGAAGTGTGATTCAGACCTCTCCTTAGAAGGTACCCACGTCTCCGTCTAACCTCCAGAGCCACAATATCGGCCAGCATTGATGTTTAATTAAACAAATAGCTCACAGGTTTTAAATGCTTATCATAAATTAATGCTCATCATAAAATAACTTCACTTAGCTGTCAAAATACATCTTAAATACTGAAAGAAAGCTCTAATAAAACATTAATCTTACAAATTTAAATGCACTGTAGCAAGGGAAAAAAATTAAACAGCTTTGGTTTTCCAGGCACATTTTACCCTACACACTTTAAAGACATTTTTAACCACTAACTAGATTACTATGTAACCACAGAGGTTCAAAAAGAGAACTGGGGCCCCTAAACTAAACAAAGCAAGTTTGCAGGGCTCTAAACAGCTCATGAGTTAAAGGAGCTGCTGGATAAAAGACTCCTACCACCCTAGATTTGTAACAGTAATTGCATTAAGCAAACCTATCAGCTGCAGTGAAGCTAGATGAATGTAAGTAAGAGTAGACTATTGCTTGTGACACAAAACGTCGGCAGCCTGCTGTAAGTGGCCATGCTTCATCAAAGCATTTAAGCATGTGCTAACGGGCTCTCTTGGCTAGGAATACTTTCTTGAAGTAAGCCTAAGTGCTTTGTGGAGATAGAGCCAGATAAAAACATGCATTTTTCTGGTTTGCCTGCAAAAATTTTTTACATACAGAGTGCTTAGAGAGCCAATGTATTCAACTTCTTTATCACTTAAGAGAAACAAAGAACAGGATGTAATTAGCAGCCATAGGAATTCATTATTTTCATAGGCATTGACAGTCACTCCTGAAGTTGACTACAACTTTAGTTGGCACAGACTGCTGTCTACAAGGCTGGACTGATGAAGGTGCAATGACGCATGTTAGAAAGACTATATATTTATAAAAATTAATGTCAGAACATATTTTTAAAAGAAATAAAACCTTACAGTATGTACAGTTTGGTAGAAACCTTGAAATGCAGGAAATCACACAAAGGTATCTTTTCCTTTTTAAGGAAGTCTATAGAGGAATTTAAGGATTTCATATATATGTCCTTTGTGCTGGTCATTTCTCTAAAAGCAACAGGCCACATAGCTGTCTTAGGGAGGAAACAGTTCTGTTGTAATTACTACCTCATCTTTCTTCTAATAGAAAAATGCCAACATATTTAACACCAATGCAAAACTATTCTGTAATAAACCACAGAAAATACTAATTTTTATTTGTAGAAGTATAAACAATTAAAAAAGCTGAAGATATCAAAGGGAATATGCATTTCCATCTATTTTTAATGTAACTGTTTATTAAAATTAATTAAAACAGACATATTGTTTATCTTATCAGTTGTATAGATGCTACGAGCTACTGAACAGATTTTATTTGTTTACAGCCCTTAAAGTCTACATTTCTCATTATATACTGATGGATAATACACAAAATCTTTAAGTAGAGGAAGTCAGTATTTTATGTAATATCACAATATTTTATGATACAACAGTTACTGCATATCAAATATTTCTTTCCTGATATATTTTTACTTGTAATCCTAGAAATGGCTTTTGATTACCATGTCAACATGTAACCTACAGCACTGCTTTAAGTACTACAGTTTGGATGCCTTGAAAAGAAAGAAAAAAGAAAGTTGGGTTTTTTTTTTCTTAAAAAGAAACTTTGTGAAAAGATTTAATTTGTATTTATACAATGGGCTGTGATAACATGTTCCAAGGGTTAAGTTGCACACTAATTTCTGAATTATTTCAAAAAATGTGAATAAGGTAGTAAAAAATGGCAAGATAGAGAAAAGCAGCAAAATTATGCAATATATATTCAAGCTGATCCTAGAATTCAGAATCCTTACTGTGCAACTTATCAAACCTCTTTTAAAAACAAATGAAAGATGGAGCAACAGCATGAGCTGAGAATGTTAATTGAGTAACATCTATACAGACAGAGAAAGATATAAGAAAATCTGATTTCTAAAACAGGAACACATTCAGTGTAGACAAATAATTTGGAATTTACAGAATCAAATGCTCAAAGTCTGACATTGTATCAGAGAACAGCCTTGTGCATAATTTTCTAGAACAATGCACAAGTAAATAGGTAAGCAAACCCTTTCTTCTTTCTGACCCTACACTGAGTTCCCAACTAAGATGAACAACGGATAGCACTATTGTGAATATGTAAAGCTGATGTGTAGTTAGGGAATGTAAACCACTAAAAATTTACTGAATCACATAAAATTACCTGAGCTGATAATTTTGGGATGTTTTAATAAACTTCTATCTTCGTTTAATATTTATACATTGGTCATCACTTAAACTTCAGGTCTGAAACTTTGCTTGTTTGGTCTCCTCCCTATAATGAGGCTTTTTAAGGTTAATGAATTATCTTGTTTATTTTCATAAAAGAATTAAGTAACCATAAACAAAATGTCCCTCAGAATAGAACACAAAATTTGCAGTATTTAACTGGAGTTTTAAATTAGTGAAAACACTGAAAATATTTCAAATTGCAATGGAATAACAACATTTTTACTGGCAAAACTTCCCCTTGATTGCTATTTGCACAATTACTTGCAGTAACAATTGTGGTGTGTATGCTCCACAAAGGTAGAATGCTGCCATTTCAATAGAAATAAAAATACATCTTTTGATAAGGATGCTAGGTGGCCTAGGAGAAGATAAATTTGTTGTCTTAATCCTGGAATTCATTTCACAGATTCACAACAGTACTTTGATCTAACAGAAGACTTGTTTGAGAGCATAGAAGATGCATCCACAAGACTGACTAAACTAACTTTGTTGGTTCTAGAAGTTCCATCTTTTATCTTTCTCCTCACTAGTGTTTTGTGTGTTTTCTGCTCCTGTATTAGTATTTGCAACATACTGACAGCTCTTCTAATTTCTTCTAAATTAAGAAAATTTATATGCAGGCTAAGAGTATGCTATTTCTAATACTAATTTTGAAAAGAAAAGCTAATTGTAACTACCCTTTGTGCATTTATCAGTTTTGAAAAAGTGTTGACTGCAGTGGAGTTCACAAGGCGTACAAATTCTGGCCTTCAAGAAAACACCACTTCCTTTTTTTAATGACTTTTCTATATGGCCAAAAGGTTAATTGCGTCAGAATCTGTTCTCCATTCTCAAGTCATGTAATAACTGTGGGATGTTTTCTCACCTGCTACCCCGGAGATAAACACAGAGTTCAATTCACAAGTCTACTCACTCTTCCACCTTCTGTCCTCATTAAAGTTTCATGACTTTTTAAAACAGAAGTTTATCTTTATACAAATAAGTAATTAAGTCATAAATATTTGGACAAGACACCTCATTTAATGATATATTTCTATATCAGCAAGTATGCCTGCACTCTAATGCAATAAGACAGTGAATGCCTATACCAGTGATGCAGGGTGATGTCTCAGTATTATTTCTTCTTCTCTTTTGGTTTCTTCTGAAGAAAAGGTGTACTTTTCCCCTAAACTTTTTAATTGTCCCATTGGGCAATCAAATTAACCACGAGCTCACATTGTGGAATCTGGCTGAGTTAACGATTTAAATCTTGCCAACTTCTAAACACCTTTCAAGCATTTAAACTGGCATATCTTTTTTTTTTTAAAACTGAGTAGCAATCCATTAAGTTAATAGTCAGCAACTGAAATATATTGCTTAGTTATTAATTATTAATTTTACTAAACATTATTTTTTATTAGAAGTCTATAGATAAAACAGTTGAAAAGGAGAAGAGATACAAAAGAAATGAGCTGATTCTGCCTTCATGCCTCTCTCCTCTTTGTTTACTCTGAGGTGGCTGCAAGTAGTTTACAAAGAGGCTGAACAATGCCCAGAGTAGGAGCGTATTGCTAGGAGTGGGGAAGAGTAACAATAACTAGAAAGGAACAAGGAAAGAAAGATCTGGTCCTCTAGGAACAGCAAGCTCTTACCAGGCTGGTACTGAGCCGTAAGACCGCCTTTGGAGATTAACTTGCTGGCTGCAGGTTTTCCAACCTATTGCCATCAGAAAGTGCATTCCCCAGCCCTTCAGTGGCCTCTCCTTGTCCTCTGCCCTTTGCTCATGCTAATATTTGATACTGGCAACACGTGACATCATGAAGTACCACAAGTAGTGATGGATCCAACAAATGCTGGAGGCAGGAAAAGATAAAGGCTAATAACAACGAGAAGATCATGACAATCAGCTGTTAGACAGGCTGAGGCTGGTGAACAACTACAGGGTAGTGCCTGTGAAGCCAGCTGACGTGAATGCAGATTACATCGCTGTTGAAAGAAGCACATCTCCCTTACTGGGCTTGCTCGCACCCTGATGTTGACTGTTGGCAGAAGAACATGTATGATAAACTGAATAAGGGTGTCAATATGGCTGGGAAAAACAAAAAAAAGCTTTGTTTCCCCTTCTTGGATTAGTTTAATTCACACCAGTGTTAATGCTGAAAAGAATTCATATTGAACTGTGACTTAACTTGGTTGGAGGCATTAGGAAATATTTTTGTGTAAAAAATAAAGCCTGGGAAACTGGCTGATAGAGAAAAAGGTGGGAAAGTCAGATCAGCAAAGGCAGAGAAGCAAGAGTGAGTGAAACAAAACTGTGTAGTACAAAGTCTAATTAGGAACTAATAAGATTTTTCTGTTATAAGCTGGGAGTTATAATTGAAATTGTCAGTGGAAGAGGGAGATCAGGCTTTATTAGTCTCAGGGTGACTAAAGCCATAAATGTGACATGGCAATGAAAAAAGACAAGTGTAAAGATATATCAGGATATATTACAGCATTTTTAGGAGTGAAAAGAAAATATTAAAGGCAATGTACTCAGTACTAGCAGGATCTCATCCGGAATTCTATTTGTAGTTTTGGTCACTTATGATCGAAATATGAATTCTAAAAGGATGAGGTGCCAGATGGGTAGCTAATGTTAAGGAAATATAGACTCACTTAGACAGGTGGCATGAAAAATACTCATTATTTATCCTTGTAGAATAAATAAATTGTACTGTCTTTTCATTTCTCCTCAAAGAGAAAAGTACTGGCACAGCCAGAATGTCTGTTTAAGCTATAGAACAATGTTAATAGAAGAACAAATATGTATATGCTGGCAGTGATGATTTATTTTGTAGAAATGAGAGACAATAATCATCTGAGAGTAAGATTTTAGATCAATCATTAAACATGTAGGGTCAGTTCTTTGTCCTCTTACTAGGAAGCAACTTGACCATTTTGTCACATGGAATATATAAAATTCGTAATTGTAAGAGCTGGAAATTACATTTAATAATCAAAAGGCTCTTTCTTTCAAAACTGAAATTATTTAATCTTTTTCCTCTCCAGTACCAGAAATTATGGAAGGTAGAGTTAAAGTAGGAGAAACTAGGAACAGGTCTTTTTCATGAAAGTAAAACAATTGGTTATACTTTTTCTAATTATTGTATTTAATGAGGCTGAGGTTTATTTGCTAAAACAAGAAAGAAAGATTTTCTGAGTGAAAACTGAGTATTGCAGTAATTTCTCTCTTAAAACTTCAAAACACAAGAAATTATGCTATGTGAGGATATGTAAAGTTACAATATACAATGTTATAGAATCTACCTGAATACCTACCTTTTGTGTACAAGCTACACAGCAACAAAGAAAGCTAGGAATATAACTTATATAAATCTCTTGAAGCAGAGCAATGTGTATTTTAAGAAATCTACAGAACAATATTGGAAATAACATTTTCTACATGTTTAGCCACATTTATTTACTGGACCAGATATTGTAACGTATATTAAAAATACAGCTATGTTTCAAATAGATGAACAAAACAGAAAAGACAAAAATGCTGCTGTCATAATCCATCTCATAATCCAGAACAATTGAAAGTCAGGTATTGGATAATATAGTATCAAATATTATGTCAGGAAATTAACTGCAGTACAAAACATAACTTAAAGGAGTGCCATTTCAAAATTGTCTACATTAGGTAAATGTATATTTTTCTTCACTGCACTAAAAATTACAGAAAGATTTAACTCATCAGATTAGCAGAGAATGTTACCCTATATCATCCTTTTTCAATAAATCGTCCAAGTCTGAAGAACAGCCTTTTGAACACATTGAATATGACATTTCAATGTTCTGACATAAAAGTAAGGTTAATAATGGAGAGACAGCTAAAACATATATGCCCCAAAAGAGGTCTTTCAAAAGGAATTTTATATTTTGAAAGAAAACTCAGAAAACAAAAGAAAAAAATCCTTGTAATTTCTTGAAAAGATATGTTATAAACAAAGTGAAAGCTATAAAAAACTACATGAATTGAACTAAACAGGGATTTTAAACACATAAGTGGGTTGATGTTAATGGTCATAAGCCTTAGACTTAAGCTGCGTGGTTTTGTACAAAGGTGGCATATTTGTGCTCAACTCACAGCAAGTATCTTTTGTTTATAATGTACTTTAAAAAATATCTGAAAACATCATTATTATCCAACAATGTAAACCAAACTACAGATGGACTGAAATCTTTAACTTAAAGCAAATATTTAATCAGCCAGTTTTTTTAAATAAAAAGATTCAGAATCAAGGGAAATAATCATCCGTCACACAAAATAATACAATTTTCTTCATTTTGTCCATAAGGACAATGGCTCTTTTCACAGCCTGGTAAGTGAACAGGAACATGAAACAGCTGGGATATTTGTGAGTCTATATGCCTAGGAAAAAGAAGATTGTATTGCACTGAAGCTTAATTTGAAAGCACCTTGTACAGTGTAGAGAGCCATGACGGAAACTCAGAATCTTACTGCTGGATGAGTATGGTCATCTTTTCAAGCTAATTAGGATAGGCTAATTAAGTGTTTTCAAACCCCTCTTTTGGATGTAAGTTTGTACCTTCATATGGTGTTACACTGTGTTGTACGCATTTACCATTGCTTGGAACAAACTCAGAGACCTGCCTTTTGAGGGATGAGGACATGCTCTAACATGCATACATCTACAAATTACTTATTTTCATTTAAATATATACATGTATTGTATTATATAAAATTTGTTTGCATTCATACCTATAAAAGTGTGAAGATGACTAACAAAGTCTAGTGTCTGACTCAGGTTCCCAAGTCACTCGAAACAAGTTCGTGTGATAACAAGTTACACTGTGAAAGCAGAAAACAGTAAATGGCAGAATATCTTAAACATGAGAACTTAAATTCTTAAAGTGGAATAAATGCAGATAGCAAAAAGATTTGAAACTAGAGTCAGGCCAAGGATTCATCTAATGTCCTTTGTCCAACACAAGCTAAAAGCAGACAGAATATAGGATCAACCCATCTGCCAATAGACTTGTGTTCACTAAAACCAAATTCCCTAGAAATGCACAAATGCACAGACACGTGTGCACATCCGCAAAAAGCAAAGGGGGATGTGAAAACAGTGTTAAGGCAAATTTCATCTAGAAGCATATACAGTAAATTAACTGTTAATGAGCTGCATGTCTTGAAAATAAACTCTTTCTTGAATAGTTTTGTGCAAATATTGCTAAAACAAAGATGTAAAATTCTGTTCACACTGAGATCACCAATTCACAAAACTCTTTTCAAGAAAACCAACACTTTACCCAGGTTTTCACTTATATATGTTGCTTGCTGTTACTTATTTTAGCTTATAGGTAATATGCTTTTCAAGTATATAACAGTAGAGTTTACACAGGCCCTGGAAAAGTAACCATGGCATAAACAGTAATCACTAGAGTGAAAACCACCATTTTACTTTCTTCATGGCTTCAAGAAAAACAGTAGTAAATTTCTCTTTATAAAACTTTAGCTCTGAACCCCATAATGTAAAACATACATCTATCCCATCCCCTACAAATATGTTTGGGAATGACTTGTCAATGAAAGTAAGAATGATTCCATGCCTCCTTGAGATGTCATTGATAAGTTACTGCAAATCAGCTACCAAATAAGCCCCATGTTGCTGTTGCTAAATGTCTCATTTCCACAAGCTCTTTAGAGAGCCAGCACATTATCCCACTGACCTATTGAAATACGGAATTACGTAGTATTAAAGGTGAGGTATGTGTTTATAGAGCCTGTTGAATGCTTTCAAAAATAAAGACCTATAGCTTTTCATTCTTTAAAAGCAGTTTCTCTCTTTCTTTAAACTCTTTAAAAAGACTATGAAGATTTTAATATTCACAGGATTTATACACAGGTAAAATAATAGAAGTTTGGTTCTCGGAACAAAAAGATTTGCCATGTGTTATAGAGCTCTCTAATACTGCAGATCTTCTGAAAAGCTTAATTAATCACACTATTTAAAGGTTGTGACAGATTTATGCTCAAACTAACACAGACAAATTGTAATTTGTAATTCACAAACCTGTGCAAGAGACAGCTCATATGATGCGGCACTTGGCTTTAAATTCTGGACATTTTTGGACCCTGCCTGTTGCTTTGTGTTGAAGCAAGTTAATTAACACACTCTAACTCATTAGTGATTTGTGTGTTAAGGAAAAAAAAAGGCTTAATCTGTTGTTATTTGGATTTGCACTGGAAAGACTTTGTCATTTATGTTGACTCAGGAGACCCATAAAAACTGTAGAGAATAAGGGTAATATTTCATGTTGCACATCTCTTTAGCCAAGGTCATAAAAGTTTAGACTCACTTTAAAAAATAGCAATCTGCAGAGCATTTATTTAAAACACCAAAATAGGTGTTGACCATAAATACCCTGAAGATGTCAGCCTAATTTATAAATAAATATTTTAATGGGTTTTAGTAAATTCTGATCATAGATCTTCAAACTTCATGGGGGCTTACTTTATTCAGGGCAAAGTCAGGTGAAAATTTGCATAGATACAAGAGGTACTTGATGCCATCAAAACCCTAGAGCCCTTGAACTACAGTTGTGCTGATTGGGCAAGGAAAAGGTCATACTGGCACATGCTCAATAAAAAGCTTCTCTCACCGGTTCATCCAAGCCAGAATACTAACCTTTTAATTTATTTGCTTTACAAGCTTTCAAAGCATTTACCCATGAAATATATACCTTGCTGCAGCTCTTTCATCAAGCTTCTCCCTTTTACTAAAAAAAAAAAAAGGACTGTACTTATGATTCCCTCTTTCCACATTTTAAACGGAGCAATGGGGTTGCAGCAGTTGACTCCAGGACCATTGCAGTCAGGGGTGCAGATGTAGATCAGGCAGCACCTATCCTGTCTGTAAACACGTCCATTGCTCACCTCATTCACACTCTATACGGAAAGAAGTGAAATCTGTATAAGCAGAGTCTATGAACCAGGTCTTGGGTGGATAGATATATCTTGGGGTCAGACTGGCCGTGTGTTGAGCCCTACTAATGCAGACCATTTCAGAAGGGTCTTTACACCAAGACAGGAGTCCTGCAGCAGGCAAAGGGAGAAACAGACACAGGGAAGGGGACACAGGGAAGATGAATCTGTGGAAAGTGAGACTCAAAGTTCAAGGAAATTTATAGTTAGCTAAGTTAGGAAAATTCAGTTAAAGGCTTTGAAATGCAATGTAGGCAGTAATGAAGAGCTTGGCTTCTGTCCAAAAGTAGCTACACTCGCACCCAGGACCAGGATGATCTCAGGAGGTGTTAGTGAAATAAATGGAATTACTAGAATCTCCTGTCCTGGTCAAAAATTAGTGCTTCTGCCTGACATACCAAATCATTCACCATTTAGGTCACTCTTGAGGCACATTTCTAAATGGCAATATTGAGTCTCCTTTACGTTCAGTTCAATATTCTCCATCTGACATAACAGCAGCCATGATAAAAATATGTGGCCTGAGAGTACAGTTACGAAAATATGAGAATGAATCAGCAGTTTGATTTCTCCCTCTTCAGCCCACACATTTTAACTTGTTGGGTTTCCAGTTTGAATGTTATTACTATTTAATTAAGGCCATAACTATCTATGTTCCGGTTCCTGAAAGCCTATTTGGCATAACATTCAAATTAGCAGTAATGAGAAAAATATGCTTTTCCATCATCAAGTTTGTTACCTTGATGAATGTCTCTCTGTAGGAAAATACGAAATGAGTTAATGTACTCACCTATTAAAGCCACTGGCTGAACATAAAGGTGGTCTATTAGCTAAAGAGAAATTCAGCCTAAAGTCCAAGGAAGAAACACGGACATATCTAAAAAGTGGATTTATTACAGCTATTTCTTACAGTTACTCATAGAAAAAGTAGATGTCAGCAAAATTAGGAGTGCTAAAAGATCATACTAAAAAAAAGATAATCAATTTTGGGGCATTTGGATTTTGCATACAAGATGACAGGGAGGCTTACACACTTTTTTTTTGTGCATATAAGGCTTTTTGTGACTTCCTCGTAGCTGAATTTAGACTATCTGTGACAGTAACCAAAAAAACCCAGAAAAAGATACCAAAAACATTACCTGAAAAACAGCAAATAGTTGTTCTTTGGTGATCAAAATCACAAATGGACAGACGGAAACGAAACTTCAGGTAAAACCTAAGGCCTTTGGATGAAAATTTGGTTTTGTTTTAAAGTATAGTATCACAGAGATTATTGTTTTCAGAGCTAGAGAAGTGGAAATAAAAGACTATAATATGGCTATGAGCTTCCTTTTTAATTCTGAACTTGTTGCAGTGCCACTCAGCTATAAGCTATATAAGATAGCTAAGCCATTATATTATAATGGTAACTAAATGTAAATTACTAAACTTGCATTTGCTTTATGTCTACTTGCTGGGGTAAATATTGAGAAAAGCTGTTTATCTCTTAAAAAAACAATATTGCCAACAGCTGGGGAGTTAGAAATTCACATGCCTACAAATATTTAAGAATATAAAAAATAGTTTAATAGAATTTAGAACTGGACTGATACATAAATCTGCTAAGTAGGGTTTATCTTTGATAAGCTGTAAAGGACTGGAAAGATTTTTCTAAAATGTTAAGTTTAGCTACTTCTTCCTTAGTCATGGTCAGCTCTTTGTAGACATACCTCTTTTAGGAATATACCAATCAACATCTTTAAAGAGGCTTTTTTGTTAGTTTCATCTGGGTTGTGGTCATTTTGGTTTGCTCTTAGTTTTGTTTTCCTACCCAAAGTACTTCCACTGGAAAATTGTCCCAGGATGACTCAAATTTTAAAAAAAATTAAAAAAAAAGGCAAACCCACAACTTTTCTCATTTCCAGACTTAATCACTTACACATTTTGTTTTTCTGCTGGCTTTACCTCATCATGTACCAGCAGGATGTATTTATCAGTAGGAATCTTATTTTCTCCCTGACTTTCAAACACTATAGAAGGCAAGGTTTTATAAATCCCTCTGTAATATCGGCGCTGCTGTCATCTGAATAGTATTTAATTGCATGTGTTCCAGTTTGAATTCACTTTTTTTTTCAAGCACAAAGCCGCAACTGAAAGAATTATTCTAAATGAGGTGTTCAAAGTGCTATTAATTCCTTAGTGCTACCAGGATAACTTTAATGGTGCATCCTAGGACCACATTTGCTTTTTTCACAGCTGTGCCATGCTGTCAGTTCATGCGTCTTGATTGACCAGTAATACAAGAATATGTTCTCCTCAGTTATTTCTAAGTAATAAGACCACAACTTACAGCAGAATTGCATGTTATTGGCTCCAAATGACCTTTCATTGCAGACTGCTTAGAGTATAATCCCATTTCTATTATTAAAGTTCAAACAGCCTTTCTGAATGATATTCCTATGTTCCTCTGAGCTGCTTACGATGGGAAAACCTCCCTCATTTTCCTATTCTCTCTGTCCTTTGCCTCATGCTCACTGATGTCACCATAAAATTTAATTGACACTAAACTATTATTTATATTATCTACTGAATTCATGTTATATTTCTTATGCAAATATTTAAATTATTTAAAAAAAAGTTGATTCCTTTTCTCTGGTAATTAGAATTACAAGTTCAATTTTTACCTGTAAGTTGTCTCTCAGTATCGCATGGTCCTAGTCCTCACCAGGTCAACAATGCTTTTGTATCAAACAACTGTTCGCTTTTTCTGAGTACATATCCCAGTTATTTTATTTAAAAAAAAAATATTTAATCTCATTTGTGATAATACTGATGGGAGTTGGAGGCTGAACGCACTCTTTTGGAAACATACCAGTTACACTGCAAAGGAAACTGTCAGTATTTCCAAACAGTAAAGATCTTATTTCTTGCTGCAAGCATAAATTTAAGAATAATGAATAGCAATGCTTTTAGTGTACCTTGAGACATGTTGTGAATCCTAGCAATAAGACAGTAGAAAGTAAACATAACCAGTACAGGATTGAAACAACACAAATACTCTGGAATATTAAAAATTGATATTTCTTAGCTGAGACAAATGAGTTCTTATATCTCTGTGTAATCTAAAGACATTTATTTTCCTTCAACCATGACTATTCAACTAAGTCAAGCCAAGGACATTTCAGCTTTACCACAGCTGTCATTCTGCCTCTCATTTAACAGTCAAGGAGTTAAAGAAGAAAATCTATATGGGAGTAGCTGCTCATTAATAGTGCACATAAACACACACACAAATCCCTTCAAAGCAGATCAGCTATAAAAGTAATCTCCTGTCACTCCAAATGGCACATGAACTATGCAACATATATTAAGAATAATTATGCATCAAAAATATCAGATATCAATTGCTGATCATGTGAAGCTCTTCATTTCAAAATAAACTGGCATTAACACACACACAAAATATAGAATGTATTTCTATTTTTAAAGGAAAGTATCTTTCTGCAATACTGTTTTTGTTGTCACAAGACCCTACAGAGTCAGGGGGTTGTAGGGCTTAAAAATGCCAATTTCCATCTTTGTCTTCATTTTTCTATTTGAAAGGAAAACTTACCGACAAACTCATTCAGATTTTGGACACGCTGAATAAGACACTGGCCTCATACTTAATTTCCTTACAGCTTTCTGGCAATCTGTTAGATTTGTGCATATCTCTGACACTTCCAGCTTATTTGTGAACAATCCTGTTCTTTAAAGAATAGTTTAGAATCAGTTCCAAGTTATTTAAATATTTTTCTTTAAAAACATATCATGTCAAACCAGTTTTGTTTGGCTGCACTGAGGCAACATTTTGTTTCTGGGCATACCTGTCGGCCATCCACAATTGGTAGTAATGGGGGGTTTAATTAAATTGCTGATGTGTTTGGCCAGCACAGAATGCACGTGCTATTCACATGTGGAAAATGCACTGGCCCCAATATAATGTATTTGCAGTCATGTCTTAAACTGAACTGAGGAATTTTGCCAAAACAGACTCATTTGCCAAGCAAAGGCTTGGTCAACAACAACACAGAGCCATCCTTGCAGCTCTGTTTTAGCCACGATCATTGGACACCTTTCTACATCAGTCTAATAACATTTTTCATTTAAGCAAATGAAAATCAGAACTCATATTTGATGCTACCTACATGTTACACCGTATTTCTCAAGCGTTCTTAGAATACAGGCATGCAAATTACAGGACAAAACATCATCTGCTTTCCCTGTTTTACTTATTCTTATTTTCACGTTGGTTTTATTAGGAACAGAAGAAAAATGCATGTGTATATATATACATCCCTCAAATATAAACAGAGGTGTACGCTGTCATAAGCATGTAATACAATACTCTCAGACTGCATTCCTTAAAGATGCAGCAGTTTTAATCCTCATTTGTTTCCTTTGCCTCTTTCTCAGTGCTATAATGCAATCTTCAGTGTTTGAGCACCAGACTTCAAATGAGAGATCTATTCAAAACATGCAGAGACAAAATAAGTGGTTTCCTTAGTAATGGGAACTATGTGAAAGACTCTGAAACAACTCCTCCTCCAGTAAGCCATTACGTACATGACCCTTTCTACCCCTAACTTATTAATGTAAAGATAGCTTTACATTTAAAGGTAAATATCTAATATGCCCCTATAGGTTTGGCAGTCAAATCACGGCGGAGAGTGGAAATGTTTACTGTATTCCTATTTAAATCAGTAAGGATGTTGTGAGTTCCAGTGACCTTTTAATTAATTTTCTAGATCTGTAAGTTCAAAAAGATGAAATTATGTAACTAAACTATGAAGAAATTCACTTTGGTACCCATTATACCCCAATAGTTTAGTGAACACACACTGCACATAACCATGCTATTCCTTGTCGTCACCAAGATAGCTTCATAACAATTACCCATGACCACAGTTTGAGAACACTAAATGTATCTAAAAGCAAAATAACATGCTAGATGCAATATTTAGCATTATTAGGTTAAGTGGTTTACTTAAAAAAACCCACAAAACCAATGAGTGAGGGAAGGAGGCTCCCTCACCAATCATATACTATTTACCACCCCACACAGTGTTAACAGAAAAATGTGTTTCAGATAAAAATTCTGTTAATTCTCCACAGAAAGGAGAACAAATATGGGAAAAGAAGTGGAGAAAGTCAGAAAGACAGAAATTTCAAGATTTACCACTACCTATAAGAATTATAACAATTCACTGTCAGGATGAAAATTATAGGCACAATATTCAAACTGCTATCTTTATGAAATCAACTAAGGCATCTTAGTCGTAAAGACCTACCATCAAGAAGATGCCAATAAATTATATCAATCACTACAGGTTAGAAAAACTGAGATGTCACCACAAGTAAGACATAAACATACTGAGATGAAATCAGTTTTAAGATGGAATACATACACTGAGATTGATGACCTCTCTACAGATCCCATATTTCCTCTCCCTAATCCAGCTGCACATAAAGATTCTGTAGCTGCTTTTCACTACTCCGTCTTCATTAATTTTCCCACACAGCATAGCAAGGTTGTGGTTGCTATGTGTGACTCACTTCCAGCCTTCAGCAGATGCTGGTATGCCAGAGATTCTTGCCTATTAAAACAGAGCTAGGGATGAAAATTAGGACTCAGATAGCTCTCTGAGTCGGACCCAATAGTCATAAACCATGTAAAGATTTTTCAGAACTCAAGCCACTCCTGAGGAAGGTTGACTATAGCTCTGGGACCTATAATGAGGGAAGAGACTATAGGTCTTGCCTGGGACATTGTCCTTTCCATTTCGTAGATCACAGTTGCTACATAAATAGGTAAATTTGCTGCAGTATGCAAAATACCCTTGATCACCAAGATAGGCATCAGGTCATCACCACTCCTTTCATTCATCTCCATCATATGTGATTGAATTTGACTGTACTATACAACTCCTTTCACTATGCAGTTCCAGATTTTGCTAAGTCATACAGTACCTACTACATACATAGCTTTCAATGAAGTAACTGGTGATTTGTGTAGATGTGAACCTTTCCTTATGTGAAATTCTTTACAGGTTCATGACCTAGATTTGTTTCCATCTGTTTTATCTCTACTCAATCAACAGCAGCTCTGAGATCTGATAAAAGAAAGTTGGTAGCAGGTTAAGTAATCTGAGCATAACACTTTCTATTATGAAGTACAACTCTATTTAGAAACTCGATTGTTGGCAACAAGCTTTTCATCTTCAAAAAAAAAAAAGAACCAGAGCAAGAAATGTTGTTCTTGTTTATAATTGAAAAAAAATTATTCCATTTCAGAGGAATACCCATTAATAAAATTCACTTCTCATCTGCATAGCAGCATAGCCTTTAGAAAAATGTCAGTAGTTGCCATAACATCTAAAATGAGCATGACAGTGTCAGGTTGATGACACTGCGCTGAAGATACTGGCAGAACAGGGTTAACATGAAGTGGTGGCACTTTTTTTCTCTCTTCCAGGGGAATCACTCAATGACAACTGTTTATAATTAGCAAGTCACTTAATAACTGATGAAGTCACAAGACAGATTTCCTTGAATATGAGCAATTCTAGACCTTCATTCAGAAAGAAATACCTCTCCACACACCACACACAAGATACACCAGGGCTGTGTTTTGCAGAACCGGTAAGAATTAATCTGTCAAACACTGGCTTCTTTCTTTTTTTATATTCTAAGAGCTACAAGAAGAAAGTGTGAAGAGCTGCCACTCAGCCCTCTGTAGTTATGGTGCTCCAGAAACCAAGACCGGGGCACATATAGTCATAAGTGATAAAGCTATTCAAAAAGTGTCTGCTCTTTTACACTTTGACATAATCTGTATGGATACACGCTTAGAAAGAATTTTTTAATTGCCAATTTCTGACATAAAGCATGTCCTTTTAGAAGTTAAATCAAATACTTGTGGGCTTTTTACTTAGCTGCATGGTATTTATTTCAGTTTTTAACTATATTTGCTGCATTCTTAACACAGCTGTATTTTCAGAGCCTAAAAACACCAGAAATGGTCACCATTAACTCCCTGAACTACAACAAACCTACAAGGTATTAAAGCCCAAGGATGGCCCAATTTTTTTTGTACTGAAGGAAGAAGTTTTTAAAATCCTCTTCCACTTTCGAGGAAAAACAGAACTACTGTATTTTAATATCTAAGGGGTTTATGCATCATATTAATTGTCCATTACAGACAAATAATTAATTAGTTTATTTTCATGTGCAGTCAGTAATCAGATAAAATGCATTCTAAATAAATATCTGAAGTTAGACTACATTACTTTCATCATCTCTCTGTCAGAGATTTTTTCCTACCCTGTAACCTCATAAGCCATATATACATAATTTTGGTGCAATAGATGATATTGCTATTTTAAAGCCACCATGCATCATGGTAAAATCAATGGGAACATAACATAATGAAGCTTAATCACCATAACTGTATTGTTTATAAAAGATATTTTTCTCCTGCAGTTTGGGAGCCCACGAGGGCTGGGGGCTCTTCAAAAAGGAAATCCTAGCAGCTCAGGAGAAAGCCATCCCCATGTTCTGAAAAAAAAAAAAAACGGCAGGGGAAAAAACCATCTCGGTTGAACAGTGAAATCTTGAGTGATATCAAGAAGAAGAGGAATGTTTATGGGCTCTGGAAGAGGGGACAGGCCTCTTGGATGGACTACAGGAGGGAAGTGAGATTGTGTAGAGCAAAAAGCAGAAGGGCTAAGGCTCAACTAGAAATCAGATTGACAAAGTCGGTGAAAGATAACAAAAAATCTTTCTATAAATATATAAATAATAAAAGGAGGACTAGGGAGACCATACAGTCCCTATTGGACACAGAAGGAACAACAGTGACAGGGGATGAGGAAAAGGCTGAGGTACTTAATGCCTTCTTTGCCTCAGTCTTTAATTGTAAAGAAAGTTGTTCCCTTTCTGAAAAACCCCAGGAGCGAGAGGAGCAACATGAAGCTCCCATGATCCAAGAGGAGGTGTTCAGAGCCTTGCTAGCCCGACTAGAAACCCACAAGTCTATGGGGCCGGATGCGATTCACCCGAGGGTATTGAAGGAGCTGGCAGATGTGCTGGCCAAACCCCTTTCCATCATATTCCAACAGTCCTGGAAGACTGGGGAAGTTCCACTGGACTGGAGGCTGGCTGATGTTGTGCCCATCTATAAGAAGGGGCGCAGGAAGGATCTGGGAAACTACAGGCCTGTTAGTCTGACCTCAGTGCCAGGGAAAGTCATGGGACAGGTGACCTTGAGTGCTATCATGAAGCACTTGCAAGAGAGCCGGGTGATCAGGCCCCGTCAACACGGGTTCACAAAAGGCAGGTCTTGCCAAACTAACCTGATCTCCTTTGATGACAAAGTGACTTGGCTGCTGGACGAGGGAAAGGCTGTGGATGTGTCTTCCTGGACGTCAGTAAAGCCTTTGACACAGTTTCTCACAGCATTCTGCTTCGGAAACTGTCGGCCTCTGGCCTGGACAGGCGCACACTCTCCTGGGTGGAAAACTGGTTGGATGGCCGGGCCCAGAGAGTGGTGGGAAATGGAGTTAAATCCAGCTGGAGGCCAGTGACAAGTGGGGTTCCCCAGGGCTCAGTGGTGGGTTCAGCCTTGTCCAATGTCTTTATCAATGACCTGGATGAAGTCATCGAGTGCTCCCTTAGCAAGTTTGAGGATGACACTAAGCTGGGTGGAAGTGTGGATCTGCTGGAGGGTAGGGAGGCTCTGCAAAGGGACCTGAACAGGCTGGACTGCTGGGCTGAGACCAACGGCATGAGGTTTAACAAGGCCAAATGCCGGGTCCTGCACTTGGGGCACAACAACCCTGTGCAGCTACAGACTAGGAGAAGTCTGGCAAGAAAGTGCCTGGAGGAGAAGGACCTGGGGGGTTGGTTGACAGTGACTGAACATGAGCCAGCAGTGTGCCCAGGTGGCCAAAAAGGCCAATGGCATCTTGGCTTGTATCAGAAACGGTGTGACCAGCAGGTCCAGGGAGGTTATTCTCCCTCTGTACTCGGCACTGGTGAGACCGCACCTCGAGTACTGTGTTCAGTTCTGGGCCCCTCACCACAAGAGGGATGTTGAGGCTCTGGAGCGAGTCTGAGAAGAGCAACAAAGCTGGTGAAGGGGCTGGAGAACAGGCCTTATGAGGAGCGGCTGAGAGAGCTGGGTTGTTCAGCCTGGAGGAGGCTGAGGGGAGACCTCATTGCTCTCTATAACTACCTGAAAGGAGGTTGTAGAGAGGAGGGTAATGGCCTTTTCTCCCAAGTGACGGGGGACAGGATGAGAGGGAATGGCCTCAAGCTCTGCCAGGAGAGACTTAGGCTGGATATTAGGAAAAAAATTTTCACAGAAAGGGTCATTGGGCACTGGAACGGGGTACCCAGGGAGGTGGTTAAGTCACCTTCCCTGGAGGTGTTTAAGGCAAGGGTGGAGAAGGTGTTAAGGGGCATAGTTTAGTGTTTGATAGGAATGGTTGGACTCTATGATCCGGTGGGTCTCTTCCAACCTGGTTATTTTATGATTCTATGATTCCATTTTATGATTCTATGAAATCCCCTGCAGGGAGCTGGCCTCTTCTCCCAAGTGACAGGTGACAGGACAAGAGGAAATGGCCTCAAGCTCCACCAGGGGAGGTTCAGGCTGAACATCAGAAACAAATTTTTCACAGAAAGGGTCATTGGGCACTGGAACAGGCTGCCCAGGGAGGCGGTTGAGTCACCTTCCCTTAAGGTGTTTAAAAAACAGGTGGATGAGGTGCTGAGAGGCATGGTTTAGTGGCTGATAGGAATGTTTGCACTTGATGATCCCTTGGGTCTTTTCTCACCTAGTGATTCTGTGAAAAAAATATACCTTAGCATTAGCTAAATTAAAAAATTAAATTATTTCACTTTTTTATTATATAGAACTTTATTATGATATAATAACATTTAAACTAATATGTAAATGTATGCCCATCAAGGAGGTTCTTTAATTGCATATATATTCTATCATAAGAATTAATTTTCTTTATGCAAGTATACTTTAGCTGATTTAATTATTTGGCTCTCTAATTATGAAGTCCATACCAATCAAGTAAAACTAAGCACTTCTATAGTCTAAATTTCACATGTCTAATCATTGGATATGTTTTTGTCTGATTACCATGTTAACTACAAAGGCAGATTTTGAATGAACCACAATGAGAACATGAGATTAAGGGCAAAACCCAAGAAAACTTTCATGCAGGGCAATGGTAATCTTTACTTTTCCCTAGATCCCTTAATTGATTAAGAGAAAAAAGCAGTATTTATTTGGCTTTAAGTTTTATTTTCCTATGTTTAATTTTACCCTAATTTTTGGAAATATTGTTCTCTCTTACCCTACTCATCATTCCACCCCTGCAGCACAGGTTTATAGGTTTTTGGAGGGATAGCTTTGACTAACTGCACAGCTGGGATGAGGAAGGACTTCCATTTTTCTTGTGGAGGCTAGTACAGCAATAAGTCTTCATCTTCTGGCTTTTGGTTTTCCTTCCTTAACACATACAATCATAGAATAGTTTGGGTTGGAAGGGACCTTAAAAATCATCTAGTTCCAACCCCCTGCCATGGGCAGGGACACCGCCCACTAGGTCAGGCTGCCCAAGCCCCCAACCAACCTGGCCTTGAACACCTCCAGGGATGAGGCAGCCGCAGATTCCCTGGGCAACCTGTGCCGGTGCCTCACCACTCTCACCATAAAGAAATTCCTACTTATGTCTAGTCTAAATCTGCCCCTGTCCAGTTTATACCTACTGCCCCTCAACCTATCACTACAAGCCTTAATGAACAGTTCCTCCCCAAACATCCTGAACACTGTGCCGCCGTCAGACACGAGTTATGATGTCATGCAGCAAGGAAAGCTCATAGGTTCACTTTGGGAAGTTTACAATGGTTTGTATTTGCAGCTTACATTGATGAACATTAAGTACCACCACAGACTCTAAGAGCCATGTCATGGGGGCAAAGAAAAGACAGGTTTTCACCAATGAGCACTGAGGCTACAGAAAGGTGATGTGACATTTTTCTCGCCTGAGGTGTTCTCTGTCCCAGCTCCAGGCAAGAAGACCTGCAACATAACCAAACATGGGTAAGCCTCAGCTGTTTTTGTCATACCTCTCTGGCTCACATTTGAGAAAAAAAGTGCTATATCCATGCTAAAAGAATGGAGGAAAATGGAAAGGCCACATGGCCTTCTTTCCATCCTAGAGTATTTGCAATCTGACACTTAAATGCTCTTATTACATATATGAGGCAGTTCTGCTCGTTTGTATGAAAACTTAACAGTTTTAAAAAAGAACAACAACTCCTTCCACTTAGTTTAAATGCAGAATTAAAAAATTTTAAGCAGAAGGGGAAAAAAAAAACCCACACCTGCTTTATGACAGCCACAACACTGTAAGTTCCAATGAGTCAAACAGGACTGGCTTGGGGAAGTTTGTCCTAATCAATCATAACAGTTTGACATTTATTCAAGAATCTGGTATTACTTAAATTCATTCTTAATCATAACTGATTTTCTAAAGTGTAAAATAACATTTTTACAGAATAAAAACAAAAATAATGCAGTCCACAATCTTAGACTCAATGTGAATTCAAGTGATATATCGTATTCATAAAATAGTAACCATTTTATAATAGAATTCTAGTGCTACCACTGTTGCAATAAGTACATATATTTACATTGTTTGCTAATCTTCAGAAATTTTTCATACTAATATTAGACAGGACTGAAAGCCTTTCTCCAAACAAAGCAGGGAGTGTGAAATCAGAACTACGTTTCACTTTAATCCACTAGAGGGTACCCTGCCCCAGTCAGGGATCTAGTATTGAATTCACGTAAGAAATTCAACATTTTCTTCCTTTTGACCTGTTGATAACCACTATTTGTATTTTGCTATTGTTCATCTTTTATTACAAGTAATTCCTTCATGTAAAACCATACATATGATAAAAACAAAACCTTCTCCTCACAACATCTACCCCATTTATTGTTTTGTGTAGCTAGAGGAAGGCATGATATAATTCAGTGCATACTTCTCTTATACTGAAAAAAATCTTGATTTTTTTTTTTTAGCCTTCATAGTTTGTAGAAAAAAGAATAATTCCTCACCTAACAGTAGAACACAAAGGAAGAACAGAGAAAGAAAGAAAGGAAGGAAGAAGGGAGAAAGAAAGAAAGAAAGAAAGCAAGCAAAAGGGGAGCAAGAGAAGAAACAATTTGTGCAGTCTAGTGTTTATATAATTAGATGGCCATAAAAGAAGGAGTCAAGTATACAGAGATCAAAATTGACTTTATTTAAACCACTTCTTCCTCAGATTATTCTGAATTTTTGTTTCTCATAAAGATGTTTCACTGTTCTTACTTTTTACTGGTAAGTGTACACAATGAAATTTAATACTCTATAAGATTTGGAAAAGGAGGAATATGAAAGATCCTTTACTTTCTTAAACTGGAAAAAAAAAAAAAAACAAAAAGCAAAAAAGCATTAAAACTCGGAGTTGGGAGGGAGCTTTTTTCCTGGGTGTTTTCAACATGCAGTATTCACTGAACTACAGCAGCCTTTGCAGAATTTCAGTGATCTCTAATCAGTTGTTCCGAACACAAATAACATCATTATATAGCCTAAAGGAAAGGAGGGGAGGGGGGCGAGAGAGAAGGGGAGAATCTAAACCTCCCAAGCTGTTCTGTACCAACACAAAGCATGCCCTGTAACTCCTACAAATCGGAAGATATCTGGAAGCGTGCAAAGGCTTGTTTCATGTATCCATACCCGAAGCAGCAGTGTCACGTAACAGACAGCTTCCCACGGCCAACCAGGCTGGCGCAGCCGCGCGTACTACGCGGCATCTGGGCACGCTGAAGCATTGGCTCCTCTCCGGGGAGTGGAGGGGGCTCAGTTATTAATGACCGCCGAGCAGGCAATACCATGTCAGTTTGACAAGCGAGCGGGTGAACGATGCACCACTAACCACCATGGAAACAAGGAGAAATAAGAAGAGCTAGCAAGCATCTCTTTCCCTCCCCTCCTCTCCCTCTCCACTGGATTGCAAGCCTCAGTCAGCCAGGCAGCAACAGCGCTCTGGCAAACATAAGGGATCTCAGCTGGCAGCACAGAGAGTCTCTCGTGTTGTAGGATACATCTTTGTACTATATACCATTAGACACATGCACACACACTGACTCTCACACACACATACATGTATGCGTGTCTATTCAGACTCTGGCTTTAATACAAGCATGTGGCTACCTGAAGTAAGGAATCAAATTACCGAGATGCAAGAACTACTCCAGCTCTGAAACTACTCTTATTTTAGGGTAAGTTCCTCTTTATTTTCAATTTTATCCTGACTTTTATCTTAACATGTAAACTCTTTCCCTTTTCTTCTTTTTGCAAAGTTATTTTATTAGCGTATATTCACATTTTACTTTCTGAACAAAAATACAAGTGCAATTTGCTTTTAATGCCAGACATGATCTAAATATGCTTGAAAAAGTATTAGATTTGTGCATTTGTTAGCTTGAAAGAACACCACAGGGTAAAAAATTATAAAGGGAGAACATTTCCCCTCATGTCTCAGATGCAAAATCAAATTACACAGTTGCTCTGTGTTGTGAGACCAATAAAACAAGATACAGGACAGCCTCTTTCTTTTCTCCAGTGCTAGGGTTAAGGGAAATGCTGTTTATGTCAAGACCTAAAAACCACTGAGCAATGAGGCTGAATGAGCATATTACAGTTATTGAATTTCTGCCAGGCTACATCTTAAGGATTGTGGCAAATGACTTCACTTAAAAACACCCCCTTTCCAGTCAGAAGGAACAGTGTGAATGTCTGATTACTGATGCAGCTGGAACGGACGTGTTAGGTAAAAAGGATCGCATTAAGCAGAAGAGTTCTAATCTTCTTTGGTAATTAACAGGATCACAGCAGAGTGGTTCTGAAATATATTTTCATGTAAGGAGACTGTTCAAATCCATCACTACAAAAGCTTTGCCTATTTTAGTATATGAAAGCTAGGAACTGTTTGCCTTTGCTTTCAATGTCTTTGTTTTCACATGTCTAGTTGGAGTTCATCCCCAGCACTGCTGTTGAGAAAGAGAAGAACCCAACATAGCAGGATGGAGGGGGCAGTAAATGCAGGGGGCTAGAAAAAAAAGGACAGTAATTTTCTATGTAACAAACTTAATCAACATAAAATTCCATGCCAGTACTACTTTTGCCTAATGTGTTTGTGTTTATGCTTGTGTATGTCATTTCTTTCATGCTCTATAAGAGCACCTCAGTATCCCTTCAGATGAAAACACATTCAGTAAAGTCCATCAGCATGAATCTGTGATTCATGCATCAGTGAAAACCAAAGAGATTTCACTTTACAACACAAAAAGACAGGTTAGCTACCTAATGCATGCTTCAAAAGGAAAAAGAAAAAAAACAACCTGCATGTTTTTGTTTGCTTTTTAGAATACTATCCCTGTGTTAAAACCAGCTCAGTATTTACATTATTTCTCCTACCCTTTTTTTCTCCCACCCCCTCACTCCTGCACACCTTGGAGAATATCATAAAGAATCTATTTCCTTGCAGCAGTGCAATTATTCGCTTGTGATTTTAGAGTTACTGTATTTTGAGAAACAAACATTGTGAAACAACCATCAACAGATTAGCCAATGGCTGTAAGCCTGCCACCTTTCCATAAATGTCAGGAAACGGGTAGCTTAACAATATGTATGGTAAGAAGTCAATTAATTCAGGTGACCTTTGTAAATGGTGACAATAAAGCAGCTCTGACAATATGCCAGAGCATTCGATATTTCCTCTGGAAAATGAATGAGCTTAAGAAGAGGTTTCCTTTTCAGAGTGCAAAATGAAAGGTATTGAAGCATTAGCTCCTGCTATTGGCAAGCTTGCTTCCTCTATTTCAGATGGTGTATGAAATCTGTTTAAAGCAAGCTGGCTTATTTCACTGTGAACCACAATCTCAGCTTAAATTAATTAAATATCCTGTTTTCCCTCACATTGCATACCCATTTTAGTTGTTGAAACAAGAATTTCAAGCTACTGGTTTGGACTTCTACAGACTGTGCTACACAATAAAGAGAGAAAACCTGATTCTGATTTCTTCATGCTATATGCAAAGGACCACTGAGATGAAACTTTTTCTATATACCACAGTACATGCTTACCTTTCCTGAGTCTTTATCCTTACTGATTTTTAATGTAACAATTAAGCAAATAAGAGTAATTTTACACTAATGCATACTGGGATTTGTCACATATACACTAATATGCTACTTTAAAATGTGTAGGTATGCCAAAGAGTTTCAGAAAAAAATTGGTCATTCCAATCATACATGTACAGAGAAAACATGCTGTAGATGCATCGTCTGAGTACACAGTATGGCCATTACTAACCAGCAAAGCAGTGAAAATGTATGTTGACTGTCTTCTGGTCAATACTCCCTCAAAGCTCCTGCAATAATGTTGTAGTGTCAGAAAATGACTGGCTGATGTTGTTATGGCAACCCTGAAGTACCACCTTTCAGGGTGGTATATCTGAGCATGATGTGACAGCATGCCTGTTTGGAGTACCCAGAAGCAGGTGAGTATTTCTCCTTTGCATTAGATATAGACTAGATCAACTAGCAACATTGCTATCTGCAATACAGATAAAAAATATGTACAATCTTTGTTAACTGATCAAGAATGAACAGCTTATGGAAATACTCATGTCCTGCAAATCCCTTGTGATCATTCATCCCTTGACACTAAAGGACAAAATTAAAGAGTTTGCAAGTGAGACCAAACCATTTAGCAGCATTGAAACCACTTTCTTTGACTCTTACCCCTAATCTTTATTACAACAGTAATGATTCAAAACAAAAGCTCTACTGCTGGTGATAATCACTCTAACTTTAAATGGCTGCTGTATAATAGCCAAATTTTAGAGTATTTAAAGCAATAGAAGAAGATAAGCAGTAAAAAACGGAGTTCTATCCTACTTCTGACAGAAAAGTCACCACAGATAAACTGTTAAACCTTTTTTGAACTACAGGCATATGTTTTTAGTGAGTTATGGTACATCAATATTTTAATTAATCTGTATACCCTTCTTTCAGATAGTACCACTAACAGCTAAAGAAAAAAAAAAACTCTTGAAAGAGATTTTGTCAGGAACCATCATAAAAAACCCTTCCATTTTAAATTCCACAATCTCTACTTAATATCAACTAGCAAAAACTGACAATGGAAAACTAGCGTCATACATAGCGCTCAAGGAACTATTTTCTGAAGACCAAAACCAGAAAACTTCTAATTTTTTCTTAACAGAAACTAAGCCTTCATGCTACTTTAAAAATAATATTAATTTTCACTCTAACAATACAACAAGCAATTTAAATCCTTCATTTTACTAAAGGGAAAATGCCAGCAGAATTTGAGAAGAAACAATAGTGACAGATGTCATTAGAAAGGTCATTAAACACATCAGTATTAAGAGAAAAATCAATGCTTCTCATTATAACTGTAAAGTAACTGTAAAAAAAATTACTGTGCCTTCAACTTATTCAACTGACCAAATTGTTAAACACTGATATTGTGAAATGACATTGTTCATAAAGAACTTTCCTCAGTATCCTTGATGCCAAAAACTATATTTAAACAAACAGTACAACCTTCGGTGTTATACAAAAAAATCTATATGTAATGTCAACAAGGTTTCTGCAATAAATTTATATCCTCAGCTGACCTGAACTTACAAAGTTTTATTAGCACAGCCCGTGGTACTATACCCATCTGCACCAGAGAAATATCCAATTTGGATATCAATAAGATTATTCCGCTTTGGGTTCTTTGTGGTGTAGCTGAGTGTGACATCTACTGAGAAAGCACTTTCAGAAGGGTGAAATACAAATTTCTTTCACAATTTTGCTTGATCCAATTATCCTCTCACATGAGAATTTCCTGTTCTTTATACATGGAAGGCTATGATTGTAATAAATCAAACATAATAAAAAGAATAGCCAAGAAACTGAAAAAAAGATAGTCAACACGTGCACATTTGCTTCCCTCAATATTTAAAAACATGTTCTAGTCTTATAAGGCAAAGGAAACATCATTTGATAAATAGGATTATATTTACCATCTCATTTACTTCTATTTTATGTTTTCTTAGCTTTAATTTACAAACTGCTTGGAAGAAGAAGCTTCAGATATGCTCTCACCCCATGTATTCCTAAACTCAATGAGTAATTTTCTGCAAAGCACAAACAAATGCAAAGACATTAAAAGAAAGGGGAAGTTCAATTTCATAAACACAAATTTATTCTGCGTGTCTTTGAAACTATTATCACTATATCATTATCAAACTATATCAGAATTGTTTAGGTTGGAAAAGGCCTTTAAGATCATGAGCCCAGCCATAAACCAAACACTGCCAAGTCCACCACTAAACCATGTCCCCAAGCACCACATCTACACATTTTTTAAATACTTCTAAGGATGGGGACTCAACCAATTCCCTGGGCAGCCTGTTCCAACGCTCAACAGCCCTTTCAATGAAGTAATTTTTCCTAATATCCATTCTAAACCTCCCCTGATGCAACTTGAGGCCATTTCCTCTTGTCCTATCACTTGCCACTTGTGAGAAGAAACCACACCCATCTCACTACAACCTCCTTTCAAGTAGTTGTAGACAGTGATAAGGTCTCCCCTAATCCTCCTTTTCTTCCAACTAAACAACCCCTGTTCCCTCAGGCACACTCAGGACACTTGTGCTCCAGACCCATTTAGAAGTATTTCTTCACAAAAGATTTATTTCAATAAAACTCACTCTCTTTCAGCTTGTATATTCCCTATAACTGCTTGGGCAAAAGCAGTAATGCTCTAATTCAAAGGAAATAAGAAATAAGATCTCTGTAGTCCCAGTATTTCTATTCAACTCCTGTGTTTCTGGAATTCATTGAAATATCTGCCCCAAATTTAATGGTAGCTTAACTCAACTGACCTCTGAATTAAAGCAGAAAAGAATTTTTGCCTCTTTTCTGTTCTCAACTCCCACAGTCTCAATCAAACTGCGAAATGTTTTTTGACAATACTGGCACAAAAGAAATTATTTAGCAGTTCCCTTTCCTGCATAAGCACCTGTATTTAGAGGCAAACACTGCAATACTGAATAAAATGCTACAGGGGATATTATTTCAAAATATCTTCTGATTATTAGTATTACCATTAGCATGCAAATAACATCCACTCTGCTAGGAAATACTTGAAAGTCTCTAAAACATTCAGTGTAAGACTGGTAGAAATCTTAACTTTAGCTGGACTAAAAATTCCCTGGACATCCAGCTACCACTGTATTAAAAAGATTAAAAAAAAAAAAAAAGATTATTTATACATGTTTCTGCCTAAGGATCAGACAATTTCAGGAATTACCTGTTGAATAAATTACAAAACAAAAAAAATAGAATAAACATGAGGTAATAGAACACACAATGAAAAGCAAAATTGTCCATTGAAACATTTTTAAAATCACCCTAGAATAGCCATCATCCTGGATAAGATAAGATGATTTTCCAAATAATATTTTCAAAGGCAATGTGATGGTCAGATATTAACAGGGCTCTTATAGTGAGGTTGGAGGAAACCACAGCTGACAAGCAGTTTGATAGCTTTGTCATCATGGTGCTAAAACAAAAAGTCATCCTTATTCAAGACAGCACAAGAAATATATCTGACTTGGGAGGCACTGAAATAAGTGCAAATGTTTAACTTGTTCCCTGAATAAGGATAAACACAAATGTCTTCTGTTTTACATAGTGGCACATCGCAGCTGAAAAGGGAGATATACATGTGTTGCTATTTATATCTTATTTATGTGATTTATTCTGCACCTGAATTCCTAATAAAATAGCTCATCTGGACAGTAATAATTTTTATGCAGAAACAGAGACTTTTCTTAAAGATTTTAGCAAGTGTCACGGTAGCTGTAAATCGAAGGACTAGAGATATTACTTTCTTCAACACAAGCTCGTTTCTGTTGCCAAGCTCTCTCAAATCCCTAAACTTCCTCTCCCTGCTGGAAAGAGGCCTTCTCTAGAGGTCATGTCAAGCATGAGCAATTTTTGCAGATGACACTTAACAGTGAGCTAATTCACAGTGCTTCCACCAAAGTGCAGAATTACCTGCTGAGTTCCCCACACCAGCAGGCTGCTTGTTGCAGGCCATAGGAGGAGCAGAGAGGCAGCAGAGTCTGTTCTGGCCAAGGCTTACATCGGGGCTGAGCCTTCCAGAAAAACCTCTTCTCTGTGCAATGACAGTTCCAAACCCACTGCACAACACAAAACCACTCTTTTTCATGTGTCCCATACAGAAATCAGGCATTGATTTAAGAATTCTTCCTTCCCTTCCAATGCAAAAATATGTTTTAGAAACAATACAAAGAATTTATAAAGTACAATATTTTCTCTTATAAAATTCTAAAAAAAACAACTGATCAAAAAAAAGTCTTTCAGTGTGGAAGTGGTGCTTCATTACCACTGTAACTTGAGGAACATGATTTGCACAAGTTCCATTTAATACAAGTTTATAACAAGAGAGTTACTTAGGTATCCTCTAAGTATAACATTTTAAGTTTATCCTAGATATATTCAGTGTATTACACCTTTTTCATAGAATCATAGGATAGTTTGGGTTGGAAAGGACCTTAAAGATCATCCCATTCCAACCCCCCTGCCATGGGCAGGGACATCTCCCACTGGATCAAGCTGCCCAAGGTCCTATCCAACCTGGCCTTGAACACCTCCACGGATGGGGCAGCCACAGCTTGCCTGGGCAACCTGTGCCAGTGCCTCACCACTCTTATCGTGCAGAAATCCCTCCTTATGTCTAGTATAAATCTGTCTCTCTCCAGTTTATGCTCATTGTTCCTAGTCCTATCACTACAAGCCTTTGTTAACAGTCCCCCCACAGCTTTCTTGTAGCCCCCCTTCAGGTACCAGAAGGCTGTTATAAGGTCTCCTCAGAGCCATTCTCCTCTCCAGGTTGAACAGACACAAATCTCTCAGCCTTTCCTCACAGGAGAGTCACCCCAGCCCTCTCATCGTCTTTGTAGCTCTCCTCTAGACCCATTCCAACAGTTCCATATCCTTCTTATGTTGAGGATTCCAGAACTGGACACAGCACTCCAGATGAGGTCTCACAAGAAGAGAGGAATAGAGGGGCAGAATCACCTCCCGCAACCTACTGGCCACACTTCTTTTGATGCAGCCCAGGATATGGTTGGCTTTCTGGGCTGTGAGCATGCATTGCCGGCTCATGTTGAACTCCTTAAATCAGCACCCCCGAGTCCTTCTCTGCAGGGCTGCTCTCAGTCACGTCATCCCCCAACCTGTATTGAAATTGTGGATTGCCTCGACCCAGGCGTAGTAACTTGCACTTGGCCTTGTTGAATCTCATGAGGTTCTCACAGGCCCAATTCTCCAGTCTTTCCAGATCCCTCTGGATGACATCCTGTCCTTCTGGTGTGACACTCAGCTTGGTGTCATCTGCAAACTTGCTGAAGGTGCGCTCAATCTCACTGTCTGTATCACTGATGAAGATATTACACGGCACTAATCTCAGTACGGACCCCTGAGGGACACATCTTGTCATGGATCTCCATCTGAATCACAGAATCACAGAATCACAGAATAACCAGGTTGGAAGAGACTCACTGGATCGTCGAGTCCAACCATTCCCACCAATCCCTAAATCTGGACGTTGAGCTGTAGACCACTACTCTCTGCATGTGACCATCCAACCAATCCCTTATCCATCGAGCAGTCCACCCATCGATTTTTGAATATATACTTGTTCCTCCACTAGACACACCACATCACACCTCAAAGAAAGTCATCTGAGAGTGTATAGCAGCTATTTTATGACACCCTCAGAATACAGTAATTTCGCTACTTCTTTAAGTTTAATTTTTTTTGGCTGGTTACATTTTGGTAAGCCCAAACAGAAGTCTAAAACTACACCACTTGAAAGATATGGATGTCTAATGACCATTATACCAGTTTATAGAGGTATCCTTATGGAGTGAGAGAAGACAAAATGAGGTAATTGCAAATATAATGATCTGTAAAGCTACGAATGTTTGTCTGAACAGCAATTTCACCCAGCACGTATAATTCAGTTAACATATTCTTCTGAATATCGCTTTGATATAGATTATGAAGTCATCAATATTGTGTCAGACAAACACATTTCCAGTCATTTCATTTTTATTTTGCAATGAGAAATGAAAGGGATATTCAGCGTATTACTCTTGGCTTAGAGTCTAAACTCCAAACTCAAAAAAACACACAAAAAAAGTACTCTGCCCTCTAAAAGAGCAGCAGTTGAACTCAGTGTTTCCTGGGCAGGAAGAACAGCCAGCCATTCTGTGGAACTGCACCGCAATAGTCCTACATTTTTCACTTCCACAGATACAGTAATAATTTGCATCTTTGGACACACATCATACAAGCCCTATACTCACTCTGACAGGAAGGAACCCCCTTAGTTATTAGTGCATAGAGTAATTTTAATACAGTGAACATAGCTCTATATTTCAGTGATGTTACCTGTAAAATAGCGTATTTTCATACTTACACTTGCTATCAAGAACCTAGGGTTCAGGAAAAGTCTTAATGTACTTGGACCATATCCTCACCACTGCTGTATTTCAGCTGCAGTCAGGAAAACCAACACATCTGTGTTCACACTGGTACAGATGCTTTCACGCTTTTAAAGCATAACAAAAAACAAATACCAGTTTTCATTCTATAACAGGTATATTCTCATTTTATAACACGCATTCTGTTACTGCTAACCACAAAAAAAACCCAAAAAACAAACAGAACCTGCAAAAGTTATATTAGAACAACTTTAAGATATAAATCAAAGAAAATGTGATTAACTGCAACTCACTTGATATCTATTATTTTCTCATTTGCCACAGACAGTAAAACATAAATTGCCCTCTCCTCCACCTCTAAAACTGGTGATACCATGTTTTGCTGGTGATTTCTGATGTGTTCAAACACCTCAGTAAAACTAGGCGAGATCAAAACCATTGTGGGGAGTCTCAACTAAAATTATCTTCTATTCTTTCTTGATAATTTGTTAATTGTGTTTGTTTCCACTTTCCCATTAACATTGTTTTATAGAGTTCTGTATAAAAGTAATTATAAGAGAAGCATCAGATAAAAAACAACAAATGAAACTATTACCATTAAAATTTCCATCCTACATAGAACAATCCAGAAACCTTTCACAGACGGTCCTTAGAAGTGCCATCTTTGAGTGCAATTTTATTTCTATTTATGGTAAATGGCAAAATTTCCATCAATATCAACAAAAGCATAAGAGATCTGTAAATGTTTTTTCTCTTTGCTTTTTGGTATTTTCCTGATATTTCTATCTAGAAATACAAAATTCACTGTGCTGCTTCATTTCCACGAAGTAAAAGACAAAAATTACTCATTGAGAACTCTTCTTCCAGTTTAGAATAATCTTAATTGTTATACATGTTATGGTACAGCCTCTTTATCTAAAACATCTAGGTGGACACACAAAAGTTTCTGAAACTGATTTCCAATAAAAGGAAATCTATCTAGACAGTTACAAGAACTTTTGGAATCGCAGTCCATATTGCCTAGAAAAGCTGGTGAGGTGGTTTTTCAAACAGAAAACTCTGAGAGACACTGGAAACAAACTTAATTTTCAACTTCTGGTCAAATGAAGTTTAGTTAAATAGAATTATACTGAACATTTGGCAACTATTGTACATTCTGGTTTGCCTATGTTAGGAGAGACTTAACATTCAGAAATAATGAATAGCATATCATCTTGATGAGGAAAAGCAAATCTCTTCAAAATTAAATAGCACCTGCCCTTGAAATATTACTCATTGACATTAAAATGACGTTTCAAAATGGAAGCACATAGTCCTCACTGTAACTTTTTCGTCATGGGTCTATAGTAAACTTTTTTCCATGAAGTGGAAAAATGAACATCAGTGTTTACATTGCCATTTTTATCATCTTTGAGTAAATGGAATAAGATTATGCATATTCTGGTTTTAAGAGTTGCTATAATTAATTTACTCAGGAAAAAAACAATAACACGCATGCATCCCCCAAAAATCCACCAACTACATTTCTTTTCTATTTCTGTGGCTACTTGAAAAATGAATGAGGACAGTAAAACATTTTGTCCAAACAGCAAGGACATCAAGGATGTGGTTGAGTCACCTTCCCTGGAGGTGTTTTAGGGATGGGTGGATGAGGTGCTGAGGGGCATGGTTTAGTATTTGATAGGAATGGTTGGACTCAATGATCTGGTGGGTCTTTTCCAACCTGGTGATTCTATGATTCTGTGATTGACCTGTGCTCTCAAGCTACAAGCCCAGATGTGACTGATACTGCGGAGACAACACAGTATTTTCCACTAATTTTTTTAAAAATATATTTAAAAGAAATCGGTAAGCTTTAATGTCTACATTAAAGGACATTACAGACATTTTCAGCATTAATTACAGTCGTACTAGATTCTTTGTTGCTCCATTTTAATGCAAGAAGTTATAGTACTTATTCCCATGAGACCCTCTATGATTTGGTATAATTTCTAACTTCTAGACCCATTAATAATCCATTTCACAATTACATTTAGCAGCTGGTCTGGAAAGGATTATATTATTTATATGGTTCACCGATTCAAAATGTGTGATTTCATTGGAAAAGTATTGATTCAAACAGAATAGAACACGTTCTGTTGCCACTGTGTATTTGAAAGTGGAAGTCAGATAAAGGTTTTTCAATTTTTAAGTATTTACATAAAAGAACTCCCTCTAATAAAGTTTACGTTTTAAAGTTGATGATTTCCAGTGCTCCCACTGCCTTCAAAGGCCTCTCAATGCAACCCAGATCCAGATGCCTATTTTAGGCATTTAAATATTGCCTTCAGTAGGTACCATTCAACAATAAACTATGACTAACACAGGGAAGTAAAATTGCATGGACTTTCAAAGATCTAATTGCTGAAATGTTAAATTGCCCACACATTGTCCAAATTCTCAAGTACATTTAGGGTTCTTGGTCACCTCAGTTGAAGTAAAGAATACAGACAGATTCATATACTTGGAGTTGGCACACTTGGAGTTATGTCAACACAGGTCCTGGCCTTCTGTTCCAAACTGAAATATCTCTTGCTCTTTTAAGGGTTAGAAAAACCTGTAAACTTTCTAGTTTTCAAGTGTTATTCTTCATCACTGCTCTGACAGTTTCTGAGGTTTACCAGAAGTTCACAGAAAGCAACAAAAAATCCATTCACCTCAAGTGAATGTGGATTAAGTCTTTGTAGTCTTTGCTTTGTTTTATATTTGTTTTATATATCAGTTCTTCGAACAATGCCTTGTTTTGGTATGTCATTTTATCAGCCCAACAAACACCACAGAGGCCAAAAAAAAAAAACCAAAAAAAGTAAGACAAATTAAATAAAGGTTTATATAAGCACACATGCTACTTGCCTGACACAACTATGGCAGGGAAACCATCATAGCTATTGAGATTGTAGACTGTTTATTGACAAATAGGCAATGGTAAGCATATAAAATTTATGGTATAAATCCACTAACTGCCATTTAATCTCTCATTTAGATGTTAGCCAAATTTGCAAAAAGTCTGAGTAAATTTAGTGAAAGTTACCTACTCCATCATTAAATGAAATGTAGATATTTTAATAGAAGTGATAAAGAGTAACCAGCACTAGGCGTCAGGAAATTGTTCAATCCCATAAAAAATGAAATATTCCTTAAAAATATTTTTTCTTGGCATATCAGGGTACAGTATTGAATCCAAATGAGTTAAAATCAACCATGATCTATGTGAAATGGGATGGTCAAAGGACAAGATTAGTAAATTCTTCATAGTAACTGGTAAGAAACTCCAAAGTTTGATTTTACCAACTGTAAGATGTTCTACCTAACAACTGACTTCTTGCTTCAAGCAGGAGGTTGCACTAGAGACTCTCTAAGGACCCTTCCAACTTGACTATTGTATGATGCCATGATCCTTTCAGTAGAGGGGCTTGCTCCTTTGCCAGCGTTGTCTTAAGTAAAGATCTACAGCACCACTGCTCTCATAGCCTGCTTAGATGTCTTAGTATGACTGCATCTGGTGAGAGCAATAAAGACGTTACCAGAGGTGAAAGACACTGTCCCATCTGTCTTGCTACATGTTTTCAGTTTGATCTATGAGCCAGTGGTATGGAGTAGGTGAAAATTTTGAGAAGGCAGGCAGTCTGATAGACTGCAAACAGCTATAAAGGAAATAAAACTCCATTTAGTCAGAAGGCAATACTTGCTTTGTTGTTAACTACCAAGAGAAGAGTAATTTGACCACATCCCAGTGAGATACTAAAAATTGTTTAAATGCCCTCCTATCTTGTTTAAAATTTTTAAAGTAACACACTGTATTTATTCAGATTATAGAAAACAGCTGAGAGGAGAACAATACCCTGAAGCACTACCGCCTTTATTTGTAATCTGTGTATTTCTGCTCAGCCAGGTGTTTAGTACATTCCACAGATCTGAGGGTGAATATACTACAGTGCTATATACAGTCTTGAAAATACAGCACTAATAGTCATGAATTAGAATGAGGATAAAACTACTTCGCAATAAGCTCTAAACTTTGCCTTTCACTTCATATAGCTAATATACTTAAACTGTTTCACTCATTACATGATTGCAACCTGGAACGAGTTTCATGAGGAGTGATTCTGCTGAGGAATCTTCCCAGTTTGGAGCTATTATTTGTGCTGAGTTTCTCAGAATCATCTCAAACATCAAGATTCATCCAGTAATCACTTCTAGTAGAGTAATTTAGGAAACATGAACCAGTCAATTAGATTTGCCTAAAATTTAGAGTAACCTCACACAGAGGATTGAATGAACACAACATTTAGTCCTAATCTTTGAAAAAAGACAGCAATGTGCAAATGCTGACAAACTAGAACCATGCTACAATACCACATGTAACTTTGCTGAAGCCATGAAGTACAAAGCAGGGCAGAAATAGACGGCAGCACTGAATTCCACTGTTTTCTTTAATGTTACCAGGGGAAAACATAAGACAGTCCTTTCATTTCTGAATTCAGAACATGTGCAAGATCATTGTCATCATATTTCCTTAGTACCAAGTTTAGAGGGAGGGTCTGGAAGCCCTTAACGTACTTTTCTCGTATTAGAAACCATCTTGAGCAGATAGCTTGCGTTTCTGTTCCTTAGCATGACTAATCAACAATTTGATACTGTTTTCAAAGAAAAATTTTCTGAAAAAAATAAATTACATTACTGGTATTATGTCAACTCAAATATTCCAACACAAGCATATGCTAAACTCAAAAGAAGTTTTAGAAGAAAAACAAAGAAATTTTAGAAATACTAAGAGTTTCACCAAAACAATACCAATGTAGTAATATTGACCATGTCTTATCTACGATCTTTACTTTTGTCTCACAAAGTCTGCTTGTTGCCATTCACTAAGGTTAAGTATTTGAACATAATTCAAATCAAGATGTTAATAATTTTATGGTATCTCATAAAATTATTTCCTTTATTAACTACAGTGCATTTCTCATTATGCAACAACTTTCAGAATTCATTATCAAACATTTTCCAAAAAAGCACAAAAAATTTTGCCTTAATAACTCCTGCTCAAACCCTCAGACCTGCAGGAAAAAACGACTATCATCTTCCTAAATACCTGCTGGCTTTTCACTTAAACATTCATATTCAGGACAGATGCTTAGAGGAATTTGACCAATTACGGATTGTCATATTTAAGGGCAAAGGACAACTTTTAAAATTTTATTACATTCTGTTTACATGACCTAATAATCACATGCAGCAAACATGATCAGCACTTACAGTAATGGCAGATATATCTTATGGACAGTAAATATAGATAGTTTGCAGGGCAAAAAAATAAATTAAGCTTAGAAGCTCAATGCTTAAATGAATCCTTGATCCATAAGTGTATGGGAAGAGTCAAGGTAAAAGCAGATCTTATTGTTATGTAGCTATTATAGAGGAAAATCATAAAAAACAATTTGAGAATATGAAACTATATATGATGCTGCTTTGCACATTGCCAATTTACATGTGTTTTATTCTTGGGCTTTTTCTGCAAAATGCAAAAAATGGTTACTGTAGCAACTGCCACATGTTACTCAGTTTATTTCTGAGATACAGAGCAGCCTATAACAAAATAATACTGTGTGCTTTTATCAGGATCTCTCAGCATCACAGAGAATTGAGAACTAAGTGTCACAACACGTGCACATGTTTTATCAAAGTTTTAAGAAGGCATATTAAAGAAAGATTATTTGTATATATTTTGCATTTATCTTTTTGCAGCCCCACTTTCTTTATTGCTTTATGTGTAAATTAAAAACAGAGATTACGAGTTGCATGGAGAAAAATGCATACTCTGTCCAACCTGGCAGTAGCTTTCTGCATTCTCTTTTTATTACAGTTCTAGTAGACTTATATACCAAACAACTAAAACTTTCAAAACTTCTTTAATGATGGAGGAGATATCTTCCAAAGCTTAATCATAAGGCAGATGTTCAATTCCCATCATCTGTCAAAGGTTAAGGTTTAGTTCAAAGTAAGAATGAAGGTATGGAACCATTAAACATTAATTAGCTGTCCTCCCTCCCCAAACAATGCAAACTCTTTGTTATGTTCCTAGATCCAGTATAATTTACGAGGAGATATCTCGCAACTGTAGTACAAAAAACCCACCATGCTAAAAAGGCAGCCAACTGAAGTTAGCCATTACCGAACAAGCCCTAAGGAAAACTGCCATTCTTTTATATCTTGAAGGCTGCAGGCGCCCCTCTGCCCACCCAGAGGATGTATGGACATCCATCTGATTCACAGCTCAAGTCCTAGAGGCAGACCTTTTTCCAAGCAGTCAGAACAGGAATCAAGTCAGTATTGATAACGTGTAGTTTATAGGTCAAGCTATGAATCTTAAGCTTATATTCCCATCTCCCTTATTTTTCTCCTGTTTTTTTTATATGAAAATGTTTTTTGGATAGAAAATACTTGGTTAAATTCTGACTCTTTGTCCAAATACAGGATTGTGCCCATTCAGGTAATAAAAATATTTCTAAATTTGTACTTGAAACAGAATAATCAAAATTCAAAAGTCTTTGGATTTAAATAAGCATTTGTATGTTTGAATATTTTTCCCACTAGCTATTTTCACAAGCTCTAACCAGTAAATGCTGCTCTGCCTATTTTACTTATCCCTGCTGATTTCTTCTATATTATCAGATACCTCAGGAAACAATACAAAAGCTGAGGAACAGCTCAACGTAGGAAAACAGAAGCCCAGATACATTTTTTTCTGCATCTATCAAAGACAGAAATTTTGTAAAAATCAGGAAGAATGCCTTTTGGCTAAAGCTGCAAATTATAGATTGACAACAAAAACAGTAGCAGTTGCAGAAGACCTGGAGTTTTGGCAGGTCTAGTGTTACAGGAACCTCTTGAATTAGGTAAAATGATAAAGGCTAATTCTATATTTAGGTTTTTGGAAGAATTCATACTATGAGTGTGTCAGACATTAATGAAGGCTTATGAGATGTCTGTGGATTGGACTGAGTAACACATTAATTTCATATATACCACATATACCTACACATGTTGGGCAGTCTAGATGCTAAAAGAACATGCTTCCCTTGGGAAGCACATAATACATATATTGCAGATACATAAAAATAAGCACAATAAATTCAGTGCAATGCTATGCTAGTCCAGGACACACACATATATGCACACACATAAGCGATTAGTGTCTCGCAATTTAAAATAATTTAGCTTTAGTAATACATAAAATATATTATTCTTTTGATGCTTAGTTTAATTAAACTACAGAAACAGAATAGCAGGCAACATAGAGACTTTTTTTGTTTGGTTGGGGTTTTTTTTGCATTCCCTTTGGGCAAAATATAGAGCAATCAATTGTAAATTAATTGGGGAAAATTTGTTTTGCATACCATAGAGAGGCAAAACATTAATTCAGAATCATTTGCTTAATGGCATTTCTAATACGTTATACATGTATTCAGCCTAGTTCTTTATAGTGAGATGCAAAGAAATTACCAAGGATGTAAATATCAATAAACCATAATCTGTATCTCTATTAAAGAAGTAAACCAGAGTCAAAATACTAGATAATCTTTACTTTCTACCAAGGAATATTCAGAGTAGTTATTTGAGTATATCAAATCCTTCATGAATTAATGTAAATTTATAGCAATTTTATTACACTTAGGTACATTCAATAGAGATACGTAAAGTGTACAGCACAAAGGTTGCATGTTGTACAATCTGTTTGTAAGCATTCAAGTCAGTGCTAGCTCTCCATATATTACTTACTTTATTTCTTATTTAAACCTAATATCTTCTCTAAGTACACTTTCAATAGAAAACAGTACTGGTTTTAATGGCATACATATATATGTCTAGAAATTGCTCTCTTTCTTTTTAAACCAATCCTACTTATGGTGTGTCTTGTGTTGGTACAGATAAATAAACAGATAAAATAAATACATGAAATATACAAGATAGCGAGAAAGAAATTTTTTTTAAAGCCTCTCTACACCTAACGGTCCCAAACACATCTTCAAGGGAAAACACAAGCACATAAAGTAATAAAAGAAAAGATGTATAAAAATAAAATGCATTTTGCATTTTACTGGCCTTAAGGAAAATAATCTTAGTTTTACTTACTGAATATGCAATTTGATTAATGCCATTCTTGCACTGATTAAATGTCAAAGCCATACACATGTTTCAAAGTGAGCGGGTAATAATTTGGTGTGTATAATGAACCTTCCAGATGATTTATCTGTGCAATGTTTTTCTATTCTTATCAATGAAATTTCTTGATCTGGTGTCTGTAGTTGCAGCTTCTTTATTATTATATGTTTTAGTTTAATAAAATATCATTTTTAATTTTAATCATAGAAGTAAACTAATGCAAACCTAATGTGACTGTGACTCGATTTCTGTCAGTAGGCACGGAGGAAGGAGCAGTCAGAAATCTTATTGCTTATTTAAAAAAGGGTGGCTTGGATGATTTTTGCTTATCATATCATAAATGAGATTTGAGAAACCCATATTCAAATTCCTGTCCTCAAATCTACCATTTTCACAGCCAGAGGCTTTCTAGGTCAATGTGGTTATCTGCGAAAGATAAGGTTTTTGTGACTCTACAAGTCTAAGCTCCAGAGGCACTCTAGGTCCATGTGGTTATCTTAGAAAATGAAGCTACTCATACACTATTCTATAATCTATGCCTAACGAGACACAATTGAGCCCTTAGGAGTTAATAGACTTTACTAAGCAGCATAAAAAGCATCTCTCAGCAGAAAAAAAACCCCACTGTGCACTGAACCATTCTGTTCAAGTTCTTTGGATATAAGAATTCAGGAAATAGTTTACAAGTATTTCTAGAATTATTTCTAGTATTTTTATAACTTCAGTCCATAGCATAGGAAGACGAACCTGGTTTTACCAGTGAAAAATATTTGGAAATATTTCTTTACTAAGACAACTTGAATGATATGTCAGGAATAGTTTTCAAATTTGTTTGTGTGAATAAAACTGTGCTTGCACAAAAAGCCATGCAAAATGAATTTTGGGTCCTTTACTCGAAATTATTTAGCTACAAAGCAAATTCTGGTTTGGATTCAACAAAATTCATAAGAAATAGTTCATCAAAAGTGAGTCATTCACTTAGAAAGTAGTTCCAACAGAAAGTACTACAGAAAGTAAACAATAAATTCAGAATATCAAACAACAAATATGAGCTATTGCATTTACTCAAATAGCTTAAATGGAAAAAAATATTAAAAGACATATCTAGCAGTATGAAGATATAACCTGTTTTCATACAATCCATTAACAAAAAGATAAACGTTCCAATTAACAATTAGCAGTTAAATTCTGTAGTTTGGAACTAGTAAGTGAAATCTAATACATTTGACAGCCCGCTGCAGAAAGCAGGAAACATTGATGACCCAAAGAGGCAGAGTTTAGGCTAGAATTTGAGATCTTTCAGATTATGTGAGATAAAAGCTGAGCTCTTGTAGCAGGCTGATGACATAGTAATTGCTATTTTCACTTGTATTTTTTGGGCATAGAAAAGACATGAAGTCTAATTCTTTCCACATGGGTCCCCAAACAGCCATTAGACAGATAGTCCTCAAAGGACAAAGCAATGAATTATTTTTTTTTCTGAGAAGAGTTGGAATTCACTGAGTAGAGCAGAAGTAGAATTAAATTAACATCAATTCAGTTTTACTTCCAATGCAGTTAACTTCCAAAGATGGTGAGCAAGAGAGTGACAAATCAGGGGGATTAAAAAAAAGTCCTTTCTTTCCTATCATCTTACTCTCCCCTGTCTGCTTCTAGCAGACAAAAACGGTTATAACTTTGAACTGATAGCTTCCAGAATAAATCAGCTTTTATTTATGATAATGTTAACACTTTAAATTGTGCTCAGAATTCTAACCATCAAGGAGGAAGTTAACAAATTCCACAGCTATTTTACAAAGCTAAGCTGACACTGAAATGACCAAATTTAAAATATAAGGAAAAATTGTAGTCATGCTGTAGAGATTGAGATCTTCTCTTATCAAATACTCTAATTCTAAACTCTGAAGCTGACTGGCAGGCAGAGCATGAACATTACATATGAGCATCCCTAATGTCAGGATGTGCAAGGCTGGGAGATATGGATGGAGCTACTTTGAGTTGAATTCCAATCAGTAAGTCTTCTGAATATTTTCCAATCCCAAAGTTAAATGAGACCACAATTAATCTTAGCCAGATTCTAACACGTCCAAATTACAGAATACTCTGTCTGTATCCTCCTTTCCTATGGTCAATCTCTGCAATTTTACTTGTCACTCTTCTGACAATGTCTATTTTAGGAAGACATAGATGTGGTATTGCAGCAATGTCAGTGTGCCATTAATATTTGTCACACCAGACAGAAGTTGCTGAAATCTGATGATCATTTGGAACATAAAAAGGGCATTTAATAAAGCCTGTATTAAGACAACTGTTGCTTTAGAAGTATGTTGCCTAAGAGTCAAATAATTACCTGCATTGGTCTGGTACCTATTTGTAAAATTCATCTAATGCTGAACCATTTTTTCTTCAACATGCAGAATAGAAGCCTAACAACTCTAATCATTAAAACATCAAACTAGTATGTGTAGCCTCTAGAATTAAGGATTTTTTTCCAGTGAAACAAATTCGATTTCATGCTTCTTAGCTACTGTTATTTTTAAAAGAGAAAGTAAATAAAACCATGGTGAAAAATTCTTCGAGTGACTTTTGTAACAAAAATATGATTGACTCAGTAGCACTAAGATAGGAATGAGCCTGTTCCAAAACAATCTGCCTAAACTAATTACCAAACTAATGAATGCTAATTATTTCAAATCTTAATAACAGCTTGAAAAATATGCTATTTCACAATTAAGCAAATGAAGCAGAAAGATTTTTTTCACTACACTGTGCAGATCTTGTTGTTAGATTTCAGGGATCACGTTTGTATATAATCTACTATTTTTCCTATACAGTAAAGCAAAATAAATCAAAACAAACCTTCCCATCCAACAAAAATAGTGAATTGTGGAGTTGTTTTATGTTCTCTAACAAGTTCAGAGAAAAGAAATGTTGCCTCTCCTTATAAGTTCTAAATATTGAGTCCATATACAGGGAAGAAGTATTTGGGGCCATCAATGGGAGCCCTTCTGCTTTAACAGAATGGAATTCTTATTTCTCTGTCACAGTCACAAAGGGAGTCCTATAGCAATTCCTGAAATAACTGAAACCTTGAAAATAGTTTAGCAGAGTAGAAAGAGGAAGAAATGAAATTTCTATCAAATAGACTAAGATACTAATAACACAACTTGAAATCCGCTGTGAAACTTTTTTGGACTGGTGCAGATTACTACATGACAATTTTCAAAGGAATACCCAGCTTTGCTTTATCTTCATCAATATGTAGCTACAGTTTTCCATTTTTATTTCTTTGAAGATAATGCTAGGTTATTGCAACTAAATATCTATGCCTCCCCTTGCAGTAGTTTCTCCATCTTTCATTAAAACATTAGAGTAGTGAATATTGGTCTTCTGTGTCCATAAGGCTCTATAAAGCTCAAGGAAATTAAAAGGGATTTAAACATCCTGACTGTAAAGAGAACTTATCTCAATAATGTTTCAATATTTTTTTCCAAGACAGGCTTTTAGTAACTAAGGTGGAACATAAAAGTGTTTAAAATGTTTTAAAAGTTGACCCTTGAAGAATAAGTATTTGTAGAAAAAAAAGCAACTAGACAGCAAGTTTATTTGTAACTTATAAATTATCATTCAATTCCAATGTTTAGCAGCAACATGGGAAATATGAAACTAAAACCCAGTTTTCAAGCCAAACATTTTTATGGCCTTTAGGGTATTTTACTTACTGCTTGTAATGCAAGTCTTGATTAATCCTAAAAGCCTGTTCCTGAAGGACTGCCAAACAAAGCTATTTCATCTCATAACTGCTCTAAGTTTCTACTCATTACTTCTATAACTTTCAAATGCTACTTCATCTTCCCTGGATGTAGCTCACATTATCTCTCATGAATGACAGGAGACAGGAAAGAGTATACAGGGAAATGTTTTCAGAAATTCTCAAGTTCTCAGCCACTCAGATGTGTTATTTTGTCTATTAATTCATAAGATCTGTCAGGAAAAAAGCCACACACTAAAGCGAAATTATCTTCATTTACTCGTTTAAATTGTGGTTAAACAAACTGATCTTCAATGCACTTCTACTGGTATTGGTTTGTATCAGCAAACATTAGCAAGTGAATTGGCTATATATTTCAAAAGTATCTCCACCACCTTCCAAGTACCACAGCAAGAAAGTACATCTGCTTAGATTTTTAGAGAAACACCTTATCATCTGAATCTCTTTTTTAAGATGCTGGATTAAATGCTCTTGAGATGCTGTCTGACTGGTTTTAACATACTAGGTGAGGAAGGACCAGTTTCTTTGGTATCCCAACTGCTTTTATTTCTTGTGGAGAACAGCAGAAAATTCTAAAACTCGAAAAGCAGTTTCTGAGGAGGTATTGAAATATCCATATCCCCCCCAAAAAGGAGACATCATTCTATCTTTATGTTTCTACTTCCTTCTATTACATTATGGGATGTACTCTAGAACTTACATTATGTATCCATAAATCTTATTTTCTTCAAATGCTCCACAAGAACGTACATAGTACACAAAGTGTTTTTCCATTCTGTTTGCCTGTTATGTTTTTTCCACACATGCTATTATGTTTTTTCCATTAGTACTCGTTAGTTTCCATGAATTCTCCTAGTTACTCAGTGAAAACCAGCAGCAATACAATGGGAAAATTTCTGAGAATATTTTTAAGAAAAGGAATAAAATCTCACAATTAAATCATCATATGGCCCTTCCTAGTTGACACATATACTTAGAATTATCATGTACATACATGGAAATAAATAACTCCGGGTTTTTCAGTATACATAACTACTCCTCATCGACCATTAAATGATATGTCACCACACTTAATATCTGTGCAAATGACTAATAACTATTTCTCCTCTGTTGTCAATACATCTAAAGGAGTTTTACAGAGGATGCAACATCATTTTCTCCACACTGATTCCAGCCTAATTCCTATTTATTTTACTAAACCTTAGTGACCAGAACCATACACAGCTTTTCATGAGAGTTCTTACCTGTAGCTGATAAACAAAACTAATGGGTTTTAGCACCGGCTAGGTTCTTATTTGTTGTTTCACAGGCATTCTAGTGTCAGTGGTCCTCCTGTGAGTAAGGAAGCATGTCATGTCTTTCTCCTTACTTCTGATACTCCCTCCGATACCTTCCAGCTTTGAAGCAGAAATTACTACTAGACCCTGAAAGCATAACTCATTATTTCACACTACTGAAATGTCAAACTACTGAAATATCTATCTTTCTTTACTTATTCAAGTTGTTTCACTGCTGAAAGGAAAACTATGCCATCATCTGAAAGCAGAAAGGTTGAAGTCAGACTTAAAGGTAAATGCCTCATAATAAAAATAGTAGGTTGCTTCAACTTAACTGAATTATTGCTACAAAATTATGTCTAATTCATCTTTGGAAGGACAATCTGGAAGGACAATTTAAAATGGTTCACCTGTCCAATTTCAATATCAATGATGAACAAAACTGTTTATTCTGTCATTCCATAGTCACCACTAATAGTATCTTTTCAGTGTTTTAATTCAAATTTACCTTTTGTTTGATTTCAAGATCCATTTTACCATAGTGAGATGCATTTCATTGCAAAAGTACTTCTGCACATCTCTAACATTCTTATCACAATAAGTGAGGTAGTGTTCCTACGTGCTTTTACATATGCACCTGCAGCAGATAAGCCTATCTGTAGTCTTTGAATCATAAGTAGGAATCACAAAAAAAATAAAAAAGAATTTATGCTTGTCAAGGAAAATCTAGTGAAAGCTTTGAGTACAGTGATCACAATCTGGTTGATTGACTTGAATACTTGAACAGTAAATACTGGTCAAAATTCTTTGGGATATCAGAACTTTAATTTTAACACTGCTGTCATATTTGGCATACAAAATGCAGAGAGGAGATGTAAAAGGATGATAGATGCTGGAAAGCTAAGAAAGAAATAAAAAAAGATGTGGCTATATCATGTAAGCTTCATAATTGAAATAATCCTGTTCAACTACATGCTAATGAACCAAATCTTATAACATTAAGTGATTGAGTAAGTTTTTCACTTTAGACAAAATATAAAATAATCTTTTAAAATAATAGGAAACACAGAATGGATTGTACATTGAGGAACAGTGTAGTGGAGAGGGTGGCTATGAATCTATATGTCCTGAAGATGTACAATAGTTTAAATAAATTTGCAATTTTGAAGGGAAAAGAAAATCACTTGAAAGAGGATTCAGTGACTCTTCTAGGAACTGTATGATTATTTAGCTGTAGTGCCACACACAATAAAAGGGATGCTGTACAAAACTATAAATGTTGTTATTTATTTATCTTGTATTTACCCTCTTTCTTCTGGTCCTGTTTTAAAAAGTAAATCATAAAAAGAAAATAAGATCAGCATTTTAATGTAGTCACTTCTGGGGAAATAAGAAATGAACCATAATAATCCTATAGTGCAGATTACAGCTGGTGAATGGGTCATAAAGGCAAAATAACACCAAGAATTTCAGGTTTGGAAACAACATTATTTTTGCAAACCATGTAAAAACCTTAACATGTAATGTTATTAATGAGATGCTCAGCTGAGCAAAAACTGTAATTAAAACTAAATACAAATCAAAATACTTTCTGCACAGGGAAATGACAGTATCTCTAAGAGCTGGTAATTTATGAGTCTGCATAAATCACTTCAACCGATATAAAACATATCAGAATACAGAACTTTTATTTCCTAATCTTTACAATAATATTCTTTTTTTACACAGGTGGTTTATGCATCCTGAAATTGTTTTTTCACCAATCTATTTCTCTACACTGCCTAAGGCAAGATTAAAAAACCCAACTTACCCTGTTATGAATCTGATTCCCCAGGTGTCTCAGAATGAAAGTAATCACCCAATATATTCACAATTATAAAGTTAAAGTAATTCAACCTAATTTGGTAGGAAAATTCATGACATAAAATATTATCTCATCCAATACTGGTGACTCAATAATAAATTATTTTTGGCTTTTAATAAGGAATTTCTGCTTACTATAATGACAAGCATTACATTATTTCCCTTCAAGGATCTGAAATCACATTCCATGTAGTATATTATAAGTATACATCAAGTACTGGCTGGGATTGTAGCAGAATGTTCCTGATAAAACTGCATTTATTAAGACCTTTTATATCTTTAGGTAATTTTAGTTGATAATCAATACAGTGCACACTGGGAATTATTTTTGCAAAAATTATTGTACAAGCATTTATCTTGATGTGACCACTTCCCAAATAAAATCATAAACATACCCCAAAAATAAAAAGTGAACTCACTGAACATTAGGAGTCTCCCATTAAAGACTGATGATTTAAATCAATTTGTCTTTCAAGCTTAAATCTTTGTTACTGAAAATTATAGAATAAAAATTGTAATCCCGAACATTATCATGTTTATTATTTTATTATAGTGGCATTTCTCTCCTCATAAATGATAATAAAAAAGATAAACTAATACATTTCCAATGAAAATACTGTATGTTAAATACAGCCACTATCTTTTCTTGGTTTTATTACAACTACTTGAACACATTTATTTTTATGTTTTAGGCATATTTAATCTTTGCATTTTGAAAGCCACAAAGGAAAAAAAAAATATTACAAAATGCAGATTTTGCCAACATCTCTGTTGGATTTTGGCTAGGCTTCTTTACTAGTCAAATGTACTACAGACCCCCAGAATCAGTATGGTAGCTTTCAAGAATATCAAGCCAAAACTGGCCTCACTCATCCTTAGTTCTGGCCATCTGCTTGAAGCATCTGGTAACTGGGTACATTCACCCACATCCAGAACGTGACTGCTCTCTTGCCAACTATGTGCCGAGGTAACTGCCAATATGTGCTTCTCCACTACTGACATGACAAGTGTCAAAAAGAAGTTGAATATGTACGAATAAATCTAATTTAAACTAACACATTACTTTCACAAGTTACAGCAATCACTTTTTTTGTCATAATTGCTTGATAATAACAACAATAAATAAGTCACAGAGTGAAACCTTTCTGAGGCTAACTATAACAAGGATACCAAAGATCCAAGTATTTTGAAAAGTTATTTTTAACATTTAATCCTTGCTATTTTCTCTGACAACTAGAAAATATACATGTGCTGTTATTATTTAAGAAAAAAACCAAAATAAGCAATACTAGCAATGGGACTTTAGATAAACCATCAGAATCATGCATTTAGGAAGAAATAAGAAATCAGTTCCAATTCTTTTCAGAGTTTCTTTTTCAGTTAATCCATGCGTATAGAATTATTAGATGTAGTCTAACTGCCACATATTAAAAATATTGCACGAGGATTTGGAATGACTTATTAGAAATTAGAATATATATGACAGAACACAAATGGTGAAGAAATGTCCAACTTCTATTGAAATTCATCCTCTTGTCATATAAATAAAACTCTCTATTATCTCCACTCATTCAAAAAGAATACCTAAAAATTATTTTGCATGCTTCATATTAGAATTTTTTAGAAAATGTTGCAACTCTAATTACTGAAATGATTAATTCCTTTACTAAATATCATCAAACAAACTTTCTGTGTTCTTTTGCTATGTCATTTGTGAAAAGGTCATATGTATTCAGGGACTAGGGATTGTGTGATTAAAAGTTAAAAACGTGAGAGACAGATCTACAGACAGAAAATCTAAAATCAAAGACTGGAAAACTAATACAGGATCATGATAGTAAACCACTGGACTACAGCTAGAGATAAAGAATAAACCCAAGAACTTTTTTCTTTCCCATCTGAATCATCCTTCTTGTATTTAAATTTTAAGCTCCACAGAGCAAACATTACAGTTTTGTAACAGCACATAAAATGCTGTGGTCCTTATCCATTACTATGGCTCCAACGAAAAATGCTTCTGCCACAACCAAATTAACAATAGTGACAAAATTATATACTACTAAGCACTGTCATTATGATTGATAAACACCTTACTACACATGCAGGTGGTTCCTCAGTTAACTGCCATTCCATGTCAACCATGGTAATTCAGTTTAAAATTGGTCAGGAAACAAGTGCTATATCTTTTCTATCCTCCAATTTTTAAAAGCTTTTACTAAATGTTAATTAACCTCCACTGAAAAATTATTCTAAAATAGCATATATAATAAATTATCACATAGTAGGTTTAAATATTTCTTTGGCTTCTGTTTTACTTTGTTGTTTTCATCACATCATCTTTAAATACTGGATTTTCAAAGCATTACAATTTATTGTATTGCAATGTTTTCTAAACCACTGTAATTTTTGATTGATACAAGAAATAGAACTACAGTATGTTCTTAATGAGTTGTACACGTGGTGATAATTCCTCTGATATCTCTTAGATTTTATTAACATGCAGTAAACAAGCTCAAGAATAGCAGATCAGACTCAGTCAAAGTGAAAGCATAAATCTCATGTAGATCTAGCTGATCACGTTTTTCTGAATCTATCTTTATTTTTAGATTAAAATACCTTATAGCACATGATATCCATGGACACAAAGAACTTTAAACAATGTACAAAATATTTTCACCCTTACCTTGTAATGGCCTACGGTATGAGAATTTGTCCTGTTTCGGTCATGTTAAACATGTTAAGCTTGTGGCCTTCCCTCAGGCAAATTTATTTCAAGTAAGGAAAAAAGTGAAAAGTAAGTGTAATAAGTTCACAAAATAAATATAAATGTGCATGCAGACACTGCAAATTACTTCTAGTGTTAAATACAAGTAGGTCTGCAATTTCCTTAAAGTCTTGCACTTGAAGTTTTCAACGTAAGACACTCAAAATCCAGCTGTCATCCTATACTGTCAGACACACAAGTTGAATACCTCCACACTGATTGCCAAAAATCCTGATTCATGTTTTAATTTAAGACTATACGTTAGCTATAAGTAAGAATATAAACCCAGTATATACTGTAGTGAAGTGTTAATTTTTATTTGCAAAGAGAAACGGGATTCAATATGAAATTGTGCTCCAGAGAGTAGAATGAAAGCAAGACTACATAGGCTAGTAGAAATCCTTTCAATTTTTACAAAGTCTGTATAATTTCCAGGAACTGTATCGGGGCAGGCAATAAAACTTAATACTAGATATATTTTATTTCAAGCTTTTATTTCTGCTATGAAAATCTATTATATTATCTTTTTGTGTTTTAACATAAACTTGTATTTCTGCTTCATCCAGAAACCTTCTGAACATATTTCAACAAAAACATCCTAGTTACATTTATATAGAGAAAAAAAAAAAGTTTTTGTGCCAGTGCTTGAAATACGTCAAATAAGTAAGTTGTTGCATCTTTATATCAATTATGTTGTAAGAAAAATTCCCCAATATTTTTTTTATCATAGAACAAGGAAAAACTACCTTATAAAATGTTCAAATTTAAGTCTGGATATTCCCATAATGAACACTTTAAAAACTCCCCAAAGCCCTTGTAACTGCTGTAACTACGATCAAGTGAGGCATGACATATCTCACATCCAAGTTTTGGTTAGTGACATTTCCAGATTTCTTTCCATAGAACTGCTCAAAGTGGTTATAATGACAAGCATCGAGAAGTGTTCTTTTCAGTTGATGTGCTTGAAAGGTAGCTTTGTATGAACAGCTGTATTTTCAAAATGCTTGCCACCTCTAAATTGGTTCTTGTGAAGTGAACTGTTTGCCTTATTGCCAGCAGGGCACATTGCAGTGTAGCTGCTGCGTTCTTAGCTTTTATCACTGTCTCTCTAACTGCTGAAGTGGAAAAGAAAGATTGCCAAAACCTGACGTGTTTCTTTTCCTTTCTGCCCACTCTGACTTGGTTCTTAGCTGTCTGTTGCTCCAGTGATGAGAAACGTTGCTCAGTTTATTCATTCACTGAATGTCTTTTCCAGCTCAAATAATGGTGATACCCTCTTGGAAACCACATCTCCAGCTGCCTATAGCAGTAAATGAAACAAATGTAATTAAGACATACCAATCATTGTCTACAGAAGAGGTAATTAGGCTGCAAAGAGTAGCACACATCAGGGTGTGATTTTCTAAATGCAAGAGATAATACCTTAAAAGCAAGAGGTACATCATATTTAGTAAGACAATGGATTGCAATAGGTATGGACTTTCTGAAGAAGTTAAATAATATTTCCAGGAAGATTAAAATAGTTTTGGGACAAAAGTTCTACTACAAGACAGCAATAATATAAAGACTGAATATCATTACTAATAAGCAACAGGAACTTTTTAGATGAAGACTTGATTTAGATGCAATTGGAAGCAAACCATACTGTTTTTTTCTGGATGAGGAAATACTTGAGATTAGGAAAAAGTTCTTCACGGAGAGGGTGGTTAGGCATTGGAACAATCTGCCAAGGGAGGTGGTTGAGTCACCGTCCCTGGAGGTGGTTAAGGTGAAGGTGGATGAGGTACTTAGGAGCATGATTTAGGGATTGGTGGGAATGGTTGGACTCGACGATCCAGTGGGTCTCTTCCAACCTGGTCATTCTGTTATTCTGTGATTCTGTGAAATACATGTACAGAGTGCACATAAAAATTTCTAAATGCAGCTGAGTAAAGAATTACATCAAAGACTCCAAAACTACAATGCATAGCTCCTGCTGCTGCTTGTGTGAAAATACTTATCCCACAGCTCAGCTTACTGGTGATAATTTTCTGCTGAGACTCATCTCTGCGAGCTTTTCTATTGTGCACCATAGTAGGTACAAGTTTTAAGAACTGCTTGCATCATGTTAAAAATCTGGAGAGGTCACCAAGACACACTAACAAAAGAACTATAATAGAAATAGTACTTCTGCTTAACAGACTATTTGAATTAACTTTTTTGAAAAACAATAAAATACTTTTCCACAGAAATCTCTGTGTATGCAAATCTCAGATACCTTTAAATACTACTCAAAGGAACAAAACAAATATCCTTCAGGTTCACCTTTTGCTTAATAGTAGCTGTAATACTGGACATTTGAAATGCAAAACTTTTACATGAAACTCTGGATGGTACAAAGCACTTTAAATCACTAGATCCCATCAATAAAAATCTGAAAATCACTGTTAGTAAGAGTACTTCAATTTAATCTTTGTTTAGTGTTATCAGTACCTATTTACTATTAACATTACATTTATGAAGAAAGGGAGTCAATGCATTCCCATAGTTCAAAGTATCACAAAGTTAAATGCTTATTTTCCAATATACTTATCTCTGCGACACTTTACATTAAAGTGAACTTTAATTACAATTTATAGTGTTGAGTGCAAGATAACAATTTACATTAGGTTTATTTTATTACAGTAAACTGCAGTTCACTTCTCAGTTCAAGAAGGTTTGTACACATCTCAGGGTCAGAAATTAATTACATACACACAGACACATACACATAATCAGTGCAACCAGCAGGCATAAGCAAAGTCATACTACATAACTTCATTCTGGGTATTCATCTCTTCAAATGGGATCAGAAATGTTAACATCTGCAAACCTTGTTTCCTTACCATCTCTGTCAGCACTGTATATCCAAGTCACACTGTAATACTATTATAAACAAAGAGGCCAAGAAAAATATTTTGCCACTCAAATGGTTCTACACAACTCTTGCTGTGCATTTCATTACATCATTTCTTTGTCTACTATGTTATATGATGTGTACTATAGTCATATGATTTAGTTTAGGTTGTCCTGCAAGAAGCAGGGAGTCAGATTTGACAATCCTTACGGGTCCCTTCCAACTTGACATATTCTATTCTTTGATGCTATAACCTCATAAGCCACCATAGATGTCAGTACTATTCCAGAAAAAAAAAAAAAAAAAGATTGTATTCCACACCTTGAATGACAGGTAATGCCCAATCTTTTTTATGTAAAATAATACATAGATATGACAGCATTTAATAAAAAATCTTTCTGAAATGAAATGGTGTATTTTGGAACAATGACTGCGCAGGACAGGAGAAACTGTGAAAATTATTCCAAAGTCTGTTATTCAAGGCACTCAACCCCAGTGAATATTTTATACAAGGCAGAAGCACTTTAACTGGAGAAATAAGAAAGATTTATGCTAGAACACCATGAGAGCTTGAGATAGTGGCTTATTAGCAGAAGCGTTCACCAGAAAGAGAAAAGACATCAGATTAAATCTTAAAGAAGAATTTCAGCCTGGGTCTCCAACCTCTACTTTTTAGCTGCCCTGTGCAGAAAGCACACTTTAATATATATGACATGAAAACATCCACTGGTGCCCTGGTTTTTGCCTTGAGGTTCCCAGGGAAGCTGAAGTATAAACTCAGGAGGAGTATAAATTCAAATCCAGGAGTATGTTTGTTCTATGTAAACAAAAATGTAGTTAACTGACAAAAACTCTGAGGTACCTGTGACACATAGGAAAAGTTCATTGTGTTCCACATCCTATTTTTCACAGTTGCCAGTAGCAAATGTCTAATGATGAGAAGAAAACTAGATTAACTCTGTATCCCCAGAATAATTTCCAAGTGCCTATACCAAGCAGAAGTCCCTGAGCATCACAGTGGAATCAAAATGCTGAGATTTAACAGGTGCAATTGCAGTTTTCCAAATCTTAATTAACTTACTATTCAGGTAAGATTTCCAAAGACCTTTCAGTTACCAGAAGCTTAGACTTTGCTTTCACCATACTTACAGTTACATTTTTAATTATACAATCCAAACAAAATTCCAAGAGTCAATGGGACACATTGCGCTTTAGAAAGTGCATCAAAACCACAACTCTAAAAATTCTCTCCCTCCCCCTACCCCCATGGCCATCCTCTTTTCTCCCTACATAATAAATTTCCTCTGTATATTTGGCATAGGATGATCTTTATTAATTGGAGCAGCACTCTACATAGGTGCAATGTCTTGTCTCCCAGTGGCAAAATTAAGAGCAAGCTATAGGCCTTAGCTATCCTATGAAAACCTTTATTTTTCTGCAAGCCTAAAGTTCGTCTTGTTTCCCAGAACAAAGGAACAGATTACATTTTGCCTATTTCAGTCAGCACATCTTTGCATTTCAGTATAAACTGGGCCATTTGCATAAAAACATATTATTAAGCCTCAAAACAGCAGAATGTTTTCCGTATGTTTATCTCACACATTGTCTGTTCATTTTATTAATACATTTACATGTTAAAATATTAAATGTCCTTAAATGTATGTAACACAAACAGCAGCCTTAAAGACTTGACAAATGTACTTCAAACTGGCCTAGTGCTCGTGTCACTCAGCTTGGTCCAATACGTTTCCTCTGAGCTGATATGGAACACCTACATGGTTAATATATCCAGCCTTCCTGGCTCTGGAAAGGAAACCTAAAGTCCATATCCTTGACAGTAGACTTTTGAAATTCTGTCTGTCTATGCCAGGCATACCTCAAAAGTTCTTTATCAATGTTAATGATGCATTGATCTTATCTTACGGTTTGTAAAAGATGTCACTGGGAATTTTAACACTAGTAGCAAGGTGAGAAAGGGCATAAATGTACATCATATGGCAGTCTTCTGAGATAAAATCTGTTTAAAGTTATTGGAAAGTCTTTTGAAGCAAATTAGGCAGTTATTGTGTAGTACTTCATATATGAAAACACAGAAGCTTTTGAATTATATGGCTTGGAACAAAATGTACACTCATAGTAGGATTTTGGGGGGTTTTTTTCTGCCCGGAAAAATCAACTACACACCAAAAATCTGGAGACAATATATTTGATACATCAAGATGCTAAGGCTTTAGTCTTCACTGTAATTTGGGACATGAAGGCAATCTGTAATTTCATACCAAATTTCAGATCCTTGCAGAGAATGAAAGACCAAAGAACCAATTGCTCGTGTAGACTTTTTTTCCTTCTTATCACTTTAAGACACTTTTTTGTTGTTATAATTCCTTGCAACTGAAGTTACTGAAGACAAAAAAAGCAAGCAAGTAATTAGCCTGAATTTGCCAAGATGATGAGCTATCTATTATAAGGCACATATTTCGTTCTAATTATCACTTTAAAGGAAAAAAACAAGTTGTTTTTTTTTCCCAAACAGCAGCTACAAAAAGAATTAGAAAATGAGAAAACTTGTGGATTATCAATTTTGTATATTTCTCTATAACTATCTCCCAGGCTTGCCTAAGAATGTCATCATTAGGAGTGGGTATTGATCCAACCATTCCTTATTCCTTTGATTACACATAAATTATGTTCTTTATATTTATAAACTTCATGTTGAAAAGTTAAATATTCATGCTCTGTAGGATTTTGCTCAGTGTTTACGTTTTCAAAGCCAACAGAACTCAGTCTGCTTCTAGTGATAACTGAAAGAAAAAAAGAAAAAATTTTAAAGGAGCATAAAATACGTAGAAATATCTCACTGATGTATTTTGCTTTATACTTTGTGGATCTTCATCTTTCTGTAGAGTAATGCTCCACTGGATGTATGACAAGCTACAAGTCTAAAGATATATTGCTATATTAACTTCATTTATGCTATCTGGATACCACTACAATACTCTAGGCACCACAGTCATTTTCTTTTCTTACTTGCAATAATTAACATTAGAGAGCAGAAGATGGCTAAATTAATTTATAACTTTATAGTTTCTTATACTAATTATTTCCTCTTCTTATATTTTAGGTCATCCTGTCATTCCTGCAAACACTAATCAATCATGGGATTTGAAGTTAATACTACTAAATAAATGAATTGCTTAATCTCCTATGACCATCTATACATACTTCATCTTCACAAGGCTTATCAATTTTATGTCGTCAAGGACTAAGTGACCTTCATTTCCACAAAATGCCTCTTTTTACTGGACAAGTTGGTTACAAATGCATCATTTATCCTCAGGAAGAAAGTCCTTCACAATCACCCTTTGACAAATGCAAGGATGTATATTATCAATTGACCAGGTCATACTGAATTTCAAAACTGCAGTTGTGGAGTACTAAAAGGTCTTTTATTTTTCTGAACATTTGTGCTAAGATGAAGGACATGCAACTCAAAATCAATTTTCTACTTGGCCTGGTTATCACTGCACTGGTACAAGCTGTTGAAAAAAAAGCAGACTGTCCAGAGTCATGTACATGTGAAATCAGACCATGGTTCACCCCCAGGTCTGTGTATATGGAGGCCCCAACAGTGGACTGTAATGATTTAGGCCTTTCAAATTTTCCAGCCAGACTGCCTGCTAACACACAGGTTCTACTTCTACAGACTAATAATATTGCAAAAATTGAACATTCGGTAGACTTCCCCATGAATTTAACTGGTCTAGATTTATCTCAGAACAGTTTATCCTCAGTGACCAGTCTTAATCTTCAAAAGACGCCACAGTTGCTTTCAGTGTACCTTGAAGAAAACAAACTTACAGAGCTCCCCGAAGAATGTCTCTCTGGACTCCACAATTTACAAGAACTTTATATTAACCATAACCTGCTTTCTGTGATTGCGCCAGGAGCATTCAAAGGCCTCAATAATCTTCTCAGACTTCATCTCAATTCAAATGGTCTGCAAATGATCAACAGGAAGTGGTTTGAAGCTACTCCTAATCTTGAAATTCTCATGATTGGAGAAAACCCAATAATCAGAATCGAAGATATGAACTTTAAGCCTCTTATCAATCTGCGCAGCCTAGTTTTAGCAGGTATAAATCTCACTGAAATACCAGATAATGCTTTGGTTGGCCTCGACAATTTAGAAAGCATTTCCTTTTATGACAATAGATTTGTTAGAGTGCCCCACATCGCTCTTCAAAAGGCTAAAAATCTTAAATTTCTGGATCTAAATAAGAATCCCATTAACAGAATACGACGAGGAGATTTTAGCAATATGCTGCACCTAAAAGAGTTAGGAATTAATAACATGCCTGAACTAATTTCTATAGATAATCTTGCTGTTGATAATTTGCCAGATTTAAGAAAAATAGAAGCTACCAATAACCCCAGATTATCATATATTCATCCAAATGCATTCTACAGACTTCCAAAGCTGGAGTCGCTCATGCTTAACAGCAACGCTCTGAGTGCCCTGTACCGCAGTACAATAGAATCCTTGCCTAACCTCAAAGAAGTTAGTATACACAGCAACCCCATTAGATGTGATTGTGTCATCCGCTGGATTAACATGAATAAAACAAATATTCGCTTCATGGAGCCAGAGTCCTTATTTTGTGTAGACCCTCCTGAATTCCAAGGCCAGAATGTGAGACAGATACACTTCCGGGAAATGATGGAAATCTGTTTGCCCCTGATAGCTCCTGAAAGTTTTCCATCTACTCTGGATTTAAAAACTGGCAGCCATATTTCTTTGCACTGCAGAGCAACAGCAGAACCAGAACCTGAAATCTACTGGATAACACCAGCAGGACATAAACTTTTGCCTAATACTATTTCCAATAAATACTACACTCATTCTGAAGGAACATTAGACATAAGGAACGTAACACAAAAAGAAAGCGGTTTATATACATGTATAGCAACAAATTTAGTTGGTGCAGACCTCAAGTCAGTCATGATTAAAGTGGATGGCTCTTTCCCTCAGGACAGCAATGGATCTTTGAACATTAAAATAAAAGATATAAAATCTAATTCTGTTTTGGTTTCATGGAAAGCAAAATCTAAAATTCTGAAGTCCAGTGTTAGATGGACAGCTTTTCTGAAAGCTGAAAACTCTCAGGCTGCACAGAGTGCTCGAATACCATCTGATATAAAGGTATATAATCTTACACATCTAAATCCATCAACTGAATACAAAATTTGTATAGATATTCCCACTATCTATTCACAGAATAAGAAACAATGTGTCAATGTAACCACAAAAGGGTTGGACTTGCCAATGAAAGGCTATGAAAAGAACAACATAATAGGATTCCTTGCCTGCCTTGGAGCTCTTTTGGGAATCATCTCTGTGATATATCTCTACACCTGCATCTCACGAGAGATGAACTGTGACACTGGACACGGCTGTTTAAAGAATTACCCGAACAAACAGTCCTTTTCATTGAATGAGCTGTATCCTCCTCTAATCAGTCTTTGGGATATGGGCAAAGAAAAAAGCACAGCAATGGAAGTAAAAGCAACTGTAATAGGTGTACCAACCAATATGTCATAAATACGTCAGTATACCACTTTATTTCTGAAATAAAAAGCATATGACTGCATTTGTGCTCAATAAAAAGGCAACAAAAAAAAATTTCTTTTAGGAACTAGATGCCTGGTCTTCGCTGCTGCTGACAAAGTGGGAATATGTACTGACTCAGTAAATGAGAATAATTTTAACTAAATGGGTATTCCACCAACCAAATACAACTAACTTCATTTTCTAGAACTTTCATGGGACTTTCAAGTCTGGAATACAGTGCGAGTAGCCAAGAACATTTTCTGTATTTTTTTTTTAATTATTATATAAAAGTAGTGGAACTGAGCAATACCTCCTCCTGTGCTGTATTACACACACTAGCCACGAGTTTTTGCAGTGAACAGATACACTAGGATTGACAAGTGGTGTAATGAAATGGACAAATTCTGTAGAGTAGACACAGTGAGTATGTGAATTTTTTTTATGAGGAAAATACATTTTTGATTAAAAGCAAAATAGTTTTTGGCTTGTTTGTTTCTTAAAAAAAAACATTCTGGGAACTACTGTCTGACAATAAACAAACTTATTCTAATGTCTGATAAAAATATTTCTTTATATATATTTCTTTTAAAATGCCAGAGTGAGCACATATGATATTTTTGCTGGGTTTAGCCTGTATAACTGCAATAAGCCATCTAATATTTTATAAAGTACTTACCCATAATAATAACCATATTTTAAATGTTGCTTATTGTGGGAGGATTGAAGAGAGAAGGGTGGAAAGGGCACATAAGACTGATAGGGAAATAGATTGTTAACTACTGATAGCAGCATATTTTGAGCTACTTTGGTATTTTCCCAGAAGCCTGAAAGCTGAACGCAATTGTCAGACTCAGATAATATAAATCCTATATCTTGTCTTTAGTAAAAGAGTAATTAAGTCATTAGTAATCTCAAAAATTTAGGCTGTTCACATAGCTAGCTCAGACAACTTGAACAGTTTAAAGTTTTCTTTCTGGACCTATAAACTTCTGTTCAGTAATAAGAACTGACTAGTTTATAAACCTACCCAGACTTCAAAATGCAACAAACCATAAATGACTGACAGAAACTTTAAAAGTAGAAATGAATTGAAACAAAACCGGAACAATAAACACCTGACTAGTACTGAAGCTAAAGTTCTCATGGGAGAAGGACTGGGGCCATAAGCAGCAAATGTGCACAAGAAACTGCTGATCAGAATGTTGATTGCAAGGTAAATCCAATTCTGTCAGAATCTAAAAAGTGACTGTTCCTAAGCCCAGCAGAGAAAAGACATCTATCCATTACAATACCCGATGAAAAGATGTGGTACCTCCAACCAAAGAAAGTAAAAGCAAAATTTTTATGTTATTTCAGTTCATACACATGAAAACAAATAGGAGGAATTAAGGATAAAATGTTATCTATGAATATTGTGCTTAAGGAAGTAAATATTCACAGAATGCATACGTAGCTTGAATTACAAAGTAAGAACAGGAGTAACATTTCTTGTAAGTCTTTAGGAGACTATAATATTTTTTAAACTCAATAATAACATATTTTGCTTCTTTCTAGACTTGGTGGAAGCAAACACTTTTGTGGAACCACTGACAGAATTTTTGTACATAGAAAAGTAGTTGGTTCTTATATTTAAAGTTTAACAGAAGAGTTACTTCTTGTATTTAGCAATTAAATTTTCACTTACTTATAGTTTGCTGCATACTTTCAAAATATTACAGGTCTATAAACACTTTTAATATTGAAAAATATTTTCATTTTACCTCGTACTATGAATAACTTGCTTTCATGTTAAAGATGTCATATTTCTAGGTAAATTCCAGGATTTTTAAAATATTTAAAGGTATTTTCCAAGGATGCTAAAGGCAGAAAGAAGAATCTGATGTTGATTTTAAACTACCATAACTTAGAGTACTCATAAAGTCAGTATGTTCCACTGAAGAAGGAAGTACACAAACCCACATAGGTGCGGGTTGATCAGAGGAATGCTGAGATAGCAAGTACAATTTCAGCACCACCGGCAGCTCATGGGGGGAGCTGCTCCTCCAGGCACGGTCACCCAAATAGGACCCGTCACCAAGCAGATATTACACTTGTCAGCAAGAACTTCTTGATATATCTTCAATGTTTTTCCTTTGAAAGCAAACTCTATTTAGAACCTACAACTCTTAGAACTTAGAAATGAGAAACTGATTTTTTTTCAGGCAAAAGCATCTCTGCACAATACAATAAAAAATAAAACAACACAAATACAAGTCTAACGGGGGGCACTGGTAAAAAGGGCATTTTCCCCTCACAGAATAAGTACAGAGTTTATTTACTTTATTGAAATATCTCATTAAATGATTTTTCTGACAGAAAAAAAATCTACATTTAAAGAATTCTTATGCAAAACTTCTGAGAGCTGAAATATAACTAGATGTATCCCATAAATATTTGAATTGTTCTATAGTCTATATTGATATCAAATGAAAACACACCTTACATTTTAATGAAAATTTGATTATCCTGTTGCTATAAGTAAATTAATTCCTTTATATTGCAAAAAAGATAGACATATACTTGGGTTTCTTTAAATAGCTTTTCAATTCTCCTCTCACATGACTTTGATTAAGGCATTTTACAATTTTACCTTCATTTCTCTGATAGTACCTCTGAAAGAATATACTGACCTTTGTTTTCAGCTTACGAACAAATGCCGCCTCTGTAACTGACCATAATGAATATTCTTTATTTGTACTAAAATACCAACACTACTATCACCGAAAGCTGAAACCTTAAGAAATAGTAGGGAAATGTCCATATGAATCGGGTCAATAGCATCTCTGCAATACGTTACAAGATCATCAAATTTTTTGTACCTCATAGAATAAAACATTTGTGATTTGGTAGGAGTACTTAACTGATAGAGTACAAAGAAGGAATATAAACACAATAATCCTCTTAGCAAAGGATCTGCAGAAAGAAACACTTGCAGATTTAGTTTAAAACTTTATAAAGACATACCTATTAGCACATTCAAGTTAATACCAACATCCATTTTTTCATGAACTTGTCAACAGTATTACAATTCTTCAGTATTCTAATGAGATTTTAAATACTTTTAAAAAGAAATCTTACATATTTCTAACAAAAATGTATGTTTAGTGATTTTTTTTTGATCAAATTCAATGGAGTGCAAGAACATGTTAAAGGCAAAAAAGCATGTTGCATGTGAGGCCATAAAAACCCACGTAAGTTAGATTTCAAAATGTACATTGTTCAATTAATGGTAGTTTGATCTTTTTACTGTACACACTTGTGTGTGTGTGTATGTGCAAATACTTCTGTTCTATCAGCACATTGTTAGCCTGCCTGCAGAACTTTATACTATTGTATCTGTATTGCATTATTTTATCTACCAATTGGAAGTAGTATCTTGTAGAACACATGGCAGTGCTTCTAATGGCAGTACTGTGAACCACCTACTACCCATACAAGCATAACATCTTTAGCATATTCATAGAAACACCTTCATTATGTTAGCCTAACAAGTCTCTAAGCAGATTCATTATTTCCCCATGATTAAAGACATTTTTCATGTTAAAATCCCCAGAGAATCTACAGATGGGCAGTGGGATTCTTGTGTAGCTGTGAGTAAAAATGGATAGCTGTTCCTTCCATAGATACACTACCCTATAAACTTGAGGGTCCTTAGAAAGTAATAAATCCACCTTTTACCTCCAACAACTTAGTCTATATTTATCTTCTATCACTTCGCAGACATAAGTTAAGCAAAGTAGAATCTGTTAAAAATTTAGGACCGATTTCCTAATATAGTATGCTTTTTAATAATCTCTTCTTTTACAGAAAGGTTGCTTTTTCCACAGAAGGCATAGGACTAACATTTTTCAGTCTTTTACTCATTGGGTTGATTACTCTCTTTAATGGTGGTAGAAACTGAACGAGAGATATAATTTCTTTGCAAACAAAGAAAAACATTGTTGCAGATCTGTTTTTTAACTTATTTAATAATTTTCTCTCAGGAACCCAATGCATTAAAAGCAGTACTTACTGATTATTCAAACCAGAAAATAATGTCTCAGAAATAGATTTAAGTTACTTTGGGACTTGACAGCCAACCTAATTCTGAAACATGCTATTAATGAAAGAGAGAAGGCAGACATTAGTGTTTGAAAAGATTGGTCAGGTCATACCCAAAACATAAGACAAAAATGACTTTCAAATTCAATTTTTTAATTCAGTTGCTTTGTTCTTTCAATCAGCTGCTCAACTGAAAAGTAGTGTTCTGTAAAAATAATAAGTATTTACTTCTTGGTAAAACATTTACAAAAATCAATTCTAATATTCCACAGCTAACACAACCAAATGATAACTTACATAAGGACATTTAAGTTTCTGGTTTAGCTACAATAATGTAGCTAACAAAAAAAGAATCTTCACTGAAAGGGTTATCAGCCACTGGAACAGGCTGCTCAGAAGTGGTTGATTCACCATCCCTGGAGGTATTCAAAAGACAGGTAGACAAGATGCTCAGATATCTGGTTTAGTAGCGGACAGGTACAGTTGGACTCAATGATCTCAAAGGTCTTTTCCAACCAGATGATTCTGTGATTATATGTGAAACCATAATTCTAAATAATAGCTAAAAACTTATACAAAAGATCACAGAACGAGTGTTGAATTAGGTCCTAAAAGAAATTTCCATTTCCAACATTCATTAATAAAACTAATTTTGCTTACATAACCTTAAGCAGTGACCTCAAGATGAATCAAAAAAGAAATGGAGAATTCTCCCTGTCTTCTGCTGGCCAGTAATGGAAGAGAGACAATGATCAATGATAATCTTATAAAATATTCTTAGTTATCTGAAACCAGAAGAGACATTTCAGAAAAAGGTGCTTATGTAGTCTAGAAAGTAAGTTCACATGCTAGACAGTACTAGAACAACTGAGATTTTAGAGAGAAAAAAAATGAAAACAATCACTCACTCTCTGACTTAAGGAAGAAAACAATTCCAATTAATGAACTGAATGGAGTAAAACTATAGTAGATGTGTGGCACTGACAAGAAACTTTACACAGCAAAAAGTGTACAGTAAGTATGAAAAGTTCAGTGAAAACTACAGAAGACATTTTGAAGGTTACAGTTAGGTGGAATAGAGAAGACAGCTATTCATCACAGACCACTAGAGACAAACTAAAACTAACAATTCACCTCTTGCTAAAGATGAGAAAATGTTTCTGAAAACAGATTAAGAATTATACACATTCTTAGGTAAGAAACAACATGATTGGAAACACCTAGAATAAAAAAAATACTGGTTTTGCCTACTGAAGTTGAGACTTCATCACAACATAGCTTACCGAAAGATATCTTGACTAAAATTGTTAGGAAAGTGATAGATACAAGCAATGTTTTTAGAACACCTTTGCCTCCCATGACCAACAGTAGAAAGATGTTGGAATAAAACATTCCTGCTAAGTACGAAAAAACCCCACGTCTATCTAGAATATTGATTGACCTTCCAAACCAACTGTTTTCATAGATCAACTGGTTGGCATACCAAATGCATAATTTTAATAGCTTCCAGTTTAATACCATTGGAAATAATTGGAATCAATCTTCTCAGGAAAAGGCCAAATAGATACTTATGGAAAATGCTAAGCTGCAACAGAAAAATGTAAAGATTATCAAAACAAGAGGAAAATTATGTAAACATTCAGTAGACATAAAATCAAGACACCAAGAATAAAAAGTAACCTATAGGGCAAAGTTTGTGAAGATAAAACAATCTTCATTTACCTATATGACAACTCTAGATGTTGAATATTAAGCAAGAGAATTGCAATTACTCATTTATAGGAATAAATTCCATTTGAGTTATTACTGAAATTTGACAAGATTTGTGTAACTGGAAAACACAAGCATAACCCATCAAGTGAGAACTGTACTTTGAAACTGAGAAGTGAACTATTTGCTCCGAGTTCAATAAAAATTTGGAAGGACCTGAGTCCTCTTCAATTTTTGAACTACAGGACAGTATGAACATAACATAATTTATCAGGGTACACTGTACCCATGATTAGCTGCACTTCAGTATTCCCAGAAAAAATGTACAAGCATCATACATAAATGGCCTTATCATACAGTAGAACTAGTAATGAAGGGGAGAATGTTTTGGTGTTCTTGGAACAATTATATATATATTTTTATATGATTTCTTTTTAGGAAGAAAAGCATCCATTTTCATTTGCAAAATGACTGTGACAGGACAAGTACAAGTATTTACACAACGTGAATTAATAAAAACACTAAAATGAAATGCTGATACGAAATGTTGACATTCTTGTAGAATATTTCATATTCATTAAACCACTAAGTTCAGATTTTAAGAAGCTCCAATGGAAAATGTTTATTTTTTTCTAAAGTCCATCTCTCAAAGACATCCAAGCATAATGCTCATCCACAAAGACATTCAAATGTATAAAATCAGTCTTCAAACCAACTGCACCTTTTAAGTCTTTCCTCCATTTAGAGGAAGCTGAAAACTACAAATGAAATTTCTCTGGCAGCTAAAAAATGCTTTTTACAAATCTCTCTCATTTCTTTTTTTTTTTTGTTTTGTCTCTCAGCTTCAATTATTTTTAGACATTTTTTTCCCAAAGTCTTTTCCTTTGCCTTGATGCAAATGCTCTGTTGCTCTCCCTTCCATGATCCCTGTGGGTCTTTTGCTTATTTCCTGCTACTATTGTTGCCAGACCATCAAAACATTTCCAACACTGCCAGTAAGGACAGATGTTGTCTGACTTAAAAAAACTTATCAAGCAAACATCGTATTTGCAGGCAAAATATTTGAATGGCAAAATACAAATATTAAAGAAAGACTTGGAATTCTTAAAGAAAACACTGATGTAAAACTTACCAGCTAAGGAGATGAAATATCTTTTAGGGAAACAAAGCATAGAAAAGTAATGACATTCAGATGAAAATAATAACAATAATATGGGAATAAGACAAAGCTGAAAGGGCAGGCAATTTGGGCAGATGGCCTATTCCTGATCCTAAAATAGCTGATGTTGTTTTTAACATTACAGTTTAGAAGAGTAGAAAACAACTCCATCTGCCTTACCCTTAACATAGCTATTGTTCATTATTCGTGTTGATGACAATTTCACACTGTGCTCCAAATAAATATAATGCTTTTGGGAATCACAAAGCTACGTGCTGTATGCGTTCAGGTGTGAAGAGCAATTCAGAATAAATGGCCAAAAGCATGAGATGTTAAAATATAATCATAATTGTAGCTTCCAAGGCAAATTACAATCCTATTTCTACAAAATATCCCCCCTTACAGAAATTTGCGATTTCCCTTAGAAGTTGAATACCCTGATTCTCTCCCACCCGTTCAAAACATAGGCACACAATATCTCAGAGAACAATATTTCTTTTACTCAGAATTCCCTACTAAAACAGAGAAAGGAAAGTAAGGAGAGTATACGGAAAAATAATTTCATATTGAAATAGCTTCTTATAAAAATGTTAACAGCCATGGTAAAAAATCCTATTATTCCTTCCAAGAAGTATCCATTAAAAAGACTACCAAGATCTACAGATTACTGAGTTCTAAGCAGCACTCTGAACACAGGACTGTTCTTATTGTGTAACCTTACCCAGAGCTCAAGTGAAAAGAGAAGTGCTGGGGACGGCTGTACATACAGGAGATAATCTTCCTTAGCTCAGTGGTGAATTAAGGGTCAAGGAAGCTATCACTCCTGTCCTTTATACGGCTTTCTACTTCTATATGTCCAATACAAACGCTAGTATTAATACTTCCCAAAGCCATCATCATGAAATATATAGGCTGATTCCTTTTGACAGTCCAACTCAACTTTACCTCCAGACATCATGCAGATTTATACAGTTTCCCAGAAACAATGTGAGGATAGAATTCCCTCCATGATGTTTGGTGTCATACATCACACTGAGACTGGTTGTCAGTACTTGCACAATGTGGGTTTGATCAGATAACACTGTTGCTAGCCAGAGAGAGAGCTTTCTGGTTCACAGAGTTAAAGGAAACAAAAGCCCCATGTTAATAAGAAGGTATCTGTAGGTGATCCCTGCAATTCAGACTATTGCTGCAGATCAGAAAGCAAGTAAAGATTGGGTTCCTACAGAAGCATGTACTTATTTCTCTCCAGCACTCAAAATGACCTGGGAGCTAGGTGCCAGAACAAGGGCCAGTAAGACAATAAAAGTAATTTCTACTAATAGAAGACAGAAGATGGAAGAAGACAAGATGCAAAAATGAACCTCTTTATATTCTTTTTTAAGGACTAAACTCACTAAATATGGTTTCTAGTGATCACAACAGAGGGAGAATCACCTTATTCATCTTTTTAAGCCTAGCAATTAAACTATCTGGATCACTAGACCTTGAAGGCTAGAGAAATACGTGGGAGGATTATCTCTGCAAAATAAAAACGGAGTAAGGCATGCCCAAACTGAGATGGGCAACAGCACAGACAAAGCAAAACCTTCAGAACCTCAAGAGAAGAAGGAATGTGCTCCTTTTAAGAGCAGAATAACCATAGGCTTTGCACTGGTCAAAGACAAACCTCAATGAAAAATATCTAATCCTAATTTTGACAATCATAGAATCATAGAATCACTAGGTTGGAAAGGACCCACTGGATCATCAAGTCCAACCATTCCCATGAATCATTAAACCAAAAACAAAGTAGTGATGATAGTCTTGCTCTATAAACATTTCTTCCAGTCCAGACCCAAATTCTATAATGAAAGTATTTTAGTATGTATATACTTTACAGGTCAAAATATTCAGAGTTTTGTCATTTAGCATGTGAACACAAGGCAGATTCCTTGAGATGGCTGTTGAAAATAATATTTCAGGGCAGGATTATGTCAGAAATTTTTATTCTTTTGTATGAAATTGTACTTTGTGCTGTTAACATTTATAATGTCTTTTTGTTTCAGTCTCTAGCATGAATTTCAGGAAAACTCAAAAACATACAGCTGAATATGTTATAGCACCAAAGAAACTGGGTCACTGTCTGAAGACTACTAAAGGCAGCTATAAAAGACAATGCTTTGATGTAATGGTGGAATGATTTCAAAGGACAAAGAACTTTATGATGAAAATCATCCATTCCTACATATTCTAACATTTTAATGGAAGGACAAAAGGGCTACAAATAAAGTTAGAATTATTATTTTAAATTAAGTGCAAAGTGTCCAATAACTATAGAAAGCAGTAATTTAAAGTATAGTAAGCAACTACTATCAATAAACTGCAGCTAATCAACTCTGTCTTTCTTTTCATAGCAGGTAGTAAAAAGATTAAATTAAATCAAACTCTTACCATCAATTATATTTTCTTAGATTAATATTTACCTTAATATTTACTGTAAAATGGGATAGGTAAATATTTCCCTTAAGTAGCTCTTAAAAAATGCGTTCTATTCTAGGTAGACTAGTGTGTAAATGGCAATACAATGACAGCTTTTGAGAAAAAATAATATAAATTAATTTTATATACTTTGATTCAATATGCTAAAACGCAGTCACATGAATTTTACCAATGCACTACTGGTTTTGTGCTTTACAAAAATTAAAACATTTACCAATCTTAAGAGTTAAAGTCTCAGAATTCATTTCTCTGCAGGTATTTATGAGAAGTATATGCCCATCTTTAGTAAAATAAGTGCTATATTGAATATTTATGTGCCACACAATCTACTTCAAAATATGAAATAATGCTTTCTCCTAATATACCTGCTAGCACAAGTTCACCTGTCTATACCTAAATTACTTAATATATGCACACCAGTATCTCAATTCCATTTCTCCTACAGCCATGTAAGAGGATTTCAGTACTCCAGCTAGAAATACCCCAGCTGTATTCCCATGTTTTCTAGACTCTATATTTGACAACTCCAGAATAGCACTGTCCACTGTCAACACTCATAAATGTATATTCACATTGTCATGTCCAAATCAGCCTCTTGCCTTTCAGGCTCTTAGAGTCCAAATCAAAATTACTTCTTTATCTTCCTTCCAGGAATTTCAACCTCTCTCTCACCCTTCACATTTCGTCTATTTGTTTAGCATTAATCTATTGTTTGCTCTTATGCAGTGAGGGAATGCTATTTGTTATCCTTTTAAAATTTTCAATTACATGAAAAAAAAAAAAAGAATAAAAGAAAAAAATTGAATTGTTCTCTAAATTTGAGTGCAAATGTCAAGTGTAGCCAGAGGAGAATTGCAACTCTGAAAATTCCGCAGCCTGTTCCCCCACATACTTCTTCAGTCAACTCTTTTTAAACGGTATTACGTTAACTAAAGCTCGCTTTTTCTCCTTGGTCTTAGAAAAGTTGATTAAAATGGAGGATGACCACTACAGTTAGAGAAATTTTAAGTTATTTCTAGCTTGTGTAATATCTGTATTACTAAAAAGAAAAAAAGACAGAAAAAGAATAATCTTATTATTCACCCAGACTTTCAAAAGCATATTACAATTTATAAGAATACACCAATAAATATATTACATCAAAGCACATACACTGAAGAGTTAACATCAGTTAACTAAATAGTTTCAAATAGAATAAACAAAAAATAAATTGTCAAAATGTTGTTTTTTCTCTACGACATCAAGAGGTAGGAAAGTACCCACCAGTACTTCCTCATATAGCAAAAGCATTTAGGTGCATACCTTCCACTGAATTTAACAGGTACTACACTCTGGCATCTTTGGGTGTTTGGGGCATTAATAAGCATGTCCTCCGGTCATTAAAATCATGGCCCCATGAACCTAACTGATTCATGGCCCTCAAAAATTTTCATAGGCATGGCTCTGCTAAACACAGCATAAAAGCAATGTGCATCATTCATTTAATTGAAAACATTACATTTATTTTTAATTAAGACAAAACAGAAAAAGCAATATTATTTATTTAAAATGCTTAGAATAGAATACTTCTGTGAAAACATCTGTTTCACGATTAAATAATTGACTATCCATCACAGAAATTTTGGATAGTCTAGAATTGTAAGTACCAGCAAAGGAATGTTCTGTATGTTCAGATACTATTTAATGACAAAAGCAATATGCCATACCATATATTCTAAATTACTTTATTTTAAGACACCACAAATAATTAAGGTTTCTCTCAGATTCTTATTTCTCTTGATCTAAAAAGTTTGCAAAAGTCTGCTCCAGCTACTCATCGCTAACTATCAATGATCTTCATACAGGATTTCTTAGGCTTCAGCTTGTCTTCCTCCTCCCTTTGTTTCCATCATTTGAAAATTTCTTTTTGCCTCAATTATCTTACACATGAAAGTTCCCTGTGTTTAGATGTCACGCAACACCATTCTCCCACTATTAGCATCTCTTCTTTAGTTTAACATTCTAGCACAGAACTCTGCTTTTCCTTTCCCAAAATTATTATTTCATCACAATGGATGTGTATAAAATAATCTAAATTCTTCCTTCTAGAACCTTTACATTACATAAGCCAAACTGTAATAATGTAATGACTTCCCAGTGATAAGAGGGTTACCTCAGTACAGAGTATGGACACTATCTCATAAATATTCAGAAAATAGAGAGAAATTTGAAGGAAGTAAAAAATATTTCAAAACAAATGGTACTTTACAATCCTTCTCACTTGTTGCTAACAGATCAAGGGCATGTCATGTAAGGATTGTGTCCAGTTCTAGAATCCTCAACATAAGAAGTATAAGGAGCTGTTGGAACAGCCCCAGAGGAGGGCCACAAAGATGATCCGAGGGCTGGAGCACCTTTCCTATGAGGACAGGCTGAGAGAGTTGGGCTTGTTCAGCCTGGTGAAGAGAAGGCTCTGAGGAGATCTTAAAGCAGCCTTCCAGTGCCTGAAAGGAGCCTACAAGAAAGCTGGAGAGTGACTATTCATAAAGGCTTGTGGTGACACAATGAGGGGGAATGGGTATAAACTGGAGAAGGGAGATTTAGAATAGACATTAAGAAGAATTTTTCCACAATGAGAGTGGTAAGGCACTGGCACAGGTTGCCCAGGGAAGCTGTGGCTGCCCCATCCGTGGAAGTGTTCAAGGCCAGATTGGATGGGGCCTTGGGTAACCTATCTAGTGGGATGTCCCTATGGTGGGGGGGGTTGGAACTAGATGATCTTTAAGGTCCCTTCCAACCCTAAATATTCTATTATTCTAAGTATTACAAATAAAAGTGAGGAATAATCAGAAACTGTAGATACTAAATGGTAGATAAGACAATGGTAAAAAACAATTGTAACATTGGATGTATCATGGGGAGTAAACAAGAGGAGTTAAGAGATGTGCGCACATCTGCAGGAATATGATCTCATAGATAGTTCCACCAGGAGAGCAGATTTTGGCCTCTCCAGGGATCTGGTTGGTAGGATACTACAGGGTTAAAACCCTGGATGGAAGAGGGGCCCAAGAAGGCTGGTTAGTATCCAAGAATCACCTCCAAGCTCAGGAGCAATGCATCCTAGCAAAGAGGAAGTCAGGCAAAAACACCAGCAGACCTGCATGAATGAATGAATGAAGAACTCCTGGACAAACTCGAACACAAAAAGAAGCCTACGGAAGGTGGAAGCAAGGGCACATAGCCTGTGAGGAATACAAAGAAATTGTCCAAGCAGCCAGGGAACGGTCAGGAAAGCTACAGACCAGGTATAATTAAATCTGGCCAAATATGTCAGGGACAAAAAGAAAAGCTTCTATAGGTACACCAGTGATCAAACGAAGACTAGGGACAATGTAGGCCCTCTCCAAAAGGAAATGGCAGACTTGGTTACCAAAGATATGGAGAAGGCTGATGTACTCTAAAAGTTTTTTCCCTTAGTGTTGGGTGCCAACACCTCAAGCCACACCACCCAAGTCACAGAATGCAAAGGCAGAGACTGGGAGATTGAAGAACAACCCACTGTAGGAGAGGATCAGGTGCGAGACCATCCAAGGAACCTGAAGATGCACAAATCCATGGGATCCACGGAGATGTATATGTGGGTCCTGGGGGAACTGGCAGACGATGTTGCAAGGCCACTGTCCATCATATTTGAGAAGTTGTGCCAGTCCAGTGAAGCTCCTACTGATTGGAAAAGGGGAAACATAACTCCCATTTTTAAAAAAGGAAAAATGGAAGACCTGGGGAACTACAGGCCAGTCAGTCTTGCCTCTGTGCCCAGCAACATCATGGAGAAGATCCTCCTGGAAACTGTTCAGGCACATCGAAAATAAGGAGGTGACTGGTGACAGCCAACATGGCTTCACTAAGAGAAAATCATGCTTGTTGAATTTGGTGGCCTTCCTTATTGGGGCTACAGCATTGGTGGATAAGGGAAGAGTAACCAACATCACCTACCGGGACTTGTGCAAAGCATTTGACACTGTCCTGCAAGTCATACTCATATCTAAATTGAATACAAATTATATTTGACAGATAGACCACTCAGTGCATAAGGAATTGGCTGCATGGTCACACTCAAAAAGTTGTGCTCAATGGCTCAGTTTCCAAGTGGAGAACTGTAACAAGCGGTGTTCCACGGAGGTGGGTTTTGGAACTGGTGTTGTTTAACAGCTTTGTTGCAGACATGGGCAGTGGGATTGAAGGCACCCTCAGCAAGTTTGACAACAACAACAAGCTCTGTTGGTACAGCTGACATTCTGGAGGGAATTGATGCCATCCAGAGGGACCTTGGCAGACTTGAGAGGCTGCCCTGAGTGAATCTTATGAAGTTCAACAAGGCCAAATGCAACATCCTGCACCTGGTTCAGGGTAATCCCAAGCACAATTGCAGGCTGGGCAGAGAATAGATTGAGAGTAGCCCTGAGAAGGACGTGGGGCTGCTGGTGGATGAGGAGCTTAACGTGAGCTAGCAATGTCCATGTGCAGCCCAGAAATCCAACTGTAACCTCAGCTGCATCAAAAAAATGGTGACCAACAGGTCAAGCGAGATGAAATGGAGGTGATTCTTCCTCTCTACTCTGCTCTCATGAGACATTACCTGGAGTACTGTATTCAGTTCTGGAGCCCTCAGCACAGGAAGGATATGGATATGTTCAAGCAAGTCTAGAGGAGGGCCATAAAGATCATCAGAAGGCTGCTCAGCCTAGAGAAGAGATAGCTCTGGGGAGACCTTATAACAGCCTTCCACTACTTAAAGGGGACCTACAAGAAAGCTGAGGAGGGGCTCTTTATCAAGGAGAGAAGCGATAGAACAAAGGGTAGAAGTTTTAATCTGAAAGACGGGAGATTTAGCTTAGATATTAGGAAGAAATCTTTTACTGTGAGCATGGTGAGGCACTGGAACAGGTTGCCCAGAAAAGTTGTGGATATCCCATCCTTGTGGGGTGTTCAAGGCCTGGCTGGATGAGGCTTTGAACAACCTGATCGAGTGGAAGTTGTCCCTGCCCATGGCAGCAGGGATAGAACTAGATGATCTTTAAGGTTCTTTTCAATCCAAATCATTCTATCCTTCTCTGATAGAAATATTTTAGAACAAACCAGCAAAGAAGAGAGCTGGAAAAACATGGCCAAAAAAGGACAAAACTGGTAAAGGATCAAGTTTGCAACACCATCAAATCAATAAATACAAGAAAAAAAAAGCTGAATGAACAGAGAGGTGCTACAAATAGTTTTAATGAAGGTGAAGGAGAAAAGTATGGTAGGGGAAAGGTACAGGAAAGATTGAGTTAAGTCACTCAACCCAACCTGGTATCACAAGAATTAATGGTAGCAAGAGATGAATCAGTAATTAGAAGTAAATTCTGGGCAAGAGGAAGTGACAGTATTATCAGAAGCTGAGAAAAAAAATAATGATCATGAGATGAAGGAACAGCCATGGGAGACAGGTGAGTTTGAAGATATCATGATACACATATATCCAGAAGTTTCTAATGAAGACAAGACATAACAATAATGGGGCAAAAGGGCAAGACAGCAGGAGTATGTGCTTTGAGTTGACCAAAATATTTAGTACAGAATAAAGCTGTAAAAAGCTTTTTTGAAATCAACAGGAATCCATCATGCTTAGGAGAGAAATTACAATGTCCATACCTTATGAGACATAAGAACTCCTAGCAGCTCAGGAGAAAGCCATCCCCAAGTTCCAGAAAAGTAGCCGGCGGGGTAAGAAACCAGCATGGTTGAGTAGGGAGGTCCTAAGAGACATCAATAGGAAGAGGAAGGTCTACGACCCTTGGAGGAAGGGGCAGGCATCCTGGGTGGACTATAGGGAGGAGGTGAGAATGTGCAGGGAAAAAGTCAGGAGGGCTAAGGCCCAACTAGAAATGCGACTGGCCAAGACTGTGAAAGACAACAAAAAGTCTTTCTACAAATACATCAACAGCAAAAGGAGGGCTAGGGAGAATCTCCAGCCCCTGGTAGATGCAGATGGAGCAAGAGTAACAGGGGACGAAGACAAGGCTGAAGTGCTCAATGCCTACTTTGCCTCAGTCTTTAACAGAAAGGAAAATTGTTCCCTCTGTGCACAACCCCAAGGGTTGGAAGAGAAGTATGAGATTCCCAAGGTCCAAGAGGAGGTGGTTAGAGACTTGCTTGCCCAGCTAGATGCCCACAAGTCTATGGGGCCGGATGGAATCCACCCAAGAGTTTTGAGGGAACTGGCGGATGTGCTGGCCAAACCCCTTTCCATCATCTTCCAACAGTCCTGGATGACTGGGGAGGTTCCGCTGGACTGGAGGCTGGCTGATGTCGTGCCCATCTATAAGAAGGGGCGCAGGGAGGATCCGGGGAACTACAGGCCTGTCAGCCTGTCCTCGGTACCGGGGAAAGTCATGGAGCGGGTGATCTTGAGTGCGATCATGAAGCACTTGCAAGAGAACCGGGTGATCAGGCCCAGTCAACACGGGTTCATGAAAGGCAAGTCTTGCCAGACTAATCTAATCACCTTCTATGACCAAGTGACTAAACTCTTGGACGAGGGAAAGGCTGTGGATGTGGTTTTCCTGGACTTCAGTAAAGCCTTTGATACAGTTTCTCACAGCATTCTGCTTCGGAAACTGTCAAACTCTGGCCTGGACGGGCGCACACTCTCCTGGGTGAAAAACTGGTTGAATGACCGGGCCCAGAGGGTGGTGGGAAATGGAGTTAAATCCTGCTGGAGGCCAGTGACAAGTGGGGTTCCCCAGGGCTCAGTCCTGGGTCCAGTCCTGTTTAATGTCTTTATCAACGACCTGGATGAAGGCATTGAGTCCTCCCTAAGCAAGTTTGCAGATGACACCAAGCTGGGAGGAAGTGTCGATCTGCTGGAGGGTCGGGAGGCTCTGCAAAGGGACCTGAACAGGCTGGACTGCTGGGCTGAGACCAGCGGCATGAGGTTTAACACGGCCAAATGCCGGGTCCTGCACTTGGGGCACAACAACCCTAAGCAGAGGTACAAACTAGGAGAAACCTGGCTGGAAAGCTGCCAGGAAGAGAAAGACCTGGGGGTGCTGGTTGACAACCAACCTGACATGAGCCTACAGTGTGCCCAGGTGGCCAAGAAGGCCAATGGCATCTTGGCTTGCATCAGAAACGGTGTGACCAGCAGGTCCAGGGAGGTTATTCTCCCTCTGTACTCGGCACTGGTGAGACCGCACCTCGAGTACGGTGTTCAGTTCTGGGCCCCTCACCACAAGAAGGATGTTGTGGCTCTGGAGCGAGTCCAGAGAAGAGTAACAAAGCTGGTGGAGGGGCTGGAGAACAGGCCTTATGAGGAGCGGCTGAGAGAGCTGGGGCTGTTTAGCCTGGAGAAGAGGAGGCTGAGGGGAGACCTTATTACTCTCTACAACTACCTGTGGAGCGGAGGGTGCTGGCCTCTTCTCCCAAGTGACAGGGGACAGGATGAGAGGGAATGGCCTCAAGCTCCACCAGGGGAGATTTAGGCTTGAGATTAGGAAAAAATTCTTCATGGAGAGGTTGGTTAGGCATTGGAACGGTCTGCGCAGGGAGGTGGTTGATTCACCTTCCCTGGAGGTGTTTAAGGCGAGGGTGGATGAGGTACTTAGGGGCATGATTTAGGGATTGGTGGGAATGGTTGGACTCGACGATCCAGTGGGTCTCTTCCATCTGGTGATTCTGTGATAAATCATCACATGTTGAGGAAAAAATTACAATACTAACTGTAAAACAAGAAGTACAAAAATAGTTAATAGAAAGTGAAAAGATATAAGTGCTCAAGCAATGAAGAAAAGCATGATTGGAAATTCTGGCTAAAATGAGGAAGGCAGATACAATAGGTAATATCATTTGGGAGGTTTCATCCAAAAGACAATTGAAAGCTGATAACCTTGTGTTATTAAGCAAAATGCTTTCATAAAGAAATCTCAGAGGGAAGGAGACACTGCTGTCTCTAATTAAAGACAGTGCTCAAGGTCCAGGAGCTGCTTAACAGTATCAATTATAATGCCACTAATAACCAATTAAGGTTTGTGATTTTTCTAAACGTTACCAGAACCACAGCATTTTTTATTGTTTCTTTTAAGAAGCCTCAAAATTCTTTAAAAATAATTAATTCTAAAGGATTAACTCAAAAAATCCATTTAAAGGCAATAACAAAAGACACTCAAATGAATTCAACTTTGTTCTATAATAAATGGTATCCAAAGCAAGTACTCAAAGGCACTAAAAAAGAAGCCAGTCTTTGTCCCACAGAATAAAAGCTTGAAGAAAAAGAACAGTGCAGAAGTACAGGGGAGAAAAAAAAGAAAACAAAACAAAATTAATAAGAGGAAAGACAAGAATTATTCCATTTAATATTGTGTTATAAAAGTTAAATTAATACATTAAAGGTCTATATGAAAACACTGATGCAAAAGAGGCAAACAGAATACAGTAACAGAAATATTTTTTTTAAAAGGATTTTTTTAAAACCTGTTTAAAAACTATTAGTAAACTAACAGAAAATTTAATTGAAAACTTGGAAGAGAGATTGAACAAGTCACCCGAGTGTCTCTATGTAACAGGTGAGATGATCTTTTGAGTCTCTAAGGATATATTTACATTTAACAATGCCGCACAGTTGCAATTTGGAGAGATCTGAATTAGCAAGTTCATAAAGTGCTGTGTAGCACTTCAAGATTTTTACTAGCTTTGGTCCATATGCTCTCCTCATAAGATTTGTGCTCCAGACTTCACCAGCTTTGTTGCCCTTCTCTGGACATGCTCCAGTAATTCAGTGTCTTGTACTGAGGGGCCCAAAACTGAACACAGTATTCAAGATGCAGCCTCACCAGTGCCGAGTACAGGGACGCAATCACTCCCCTGGTCCTGCTGGTCACAGACACAATGCTGTTGGCCTTCTTGGCCACCTGGGCACACTGCTGGCTCATGTACAGCCAGCTGTCAATCAACACCCCCAGGTCCTTTTCCATCAGGCAGCTTTCCAGCCATTCATCCTCAAGCCTGTAGTGCTGCATGTGGTTGTTGTGACTCACATGCAGGACTTGGCACCTGGCCCTGTTAGACCTCATACAATCGACCTGGGCCCATGGATCCGGCCTGATCAGATACTTCTGTGGAGTCTTCCTGCCCTCAAGGAGATGAACATTCCTGTCCAATTTGGTGTCATCTGCAAACTTACCGAGAGAGCACTCAATTCCCTTACCCAGACATTGATAAAGATATAAAACAAGACTGGCTACAAAACTGAGGCCTGGGGAACACCATTTGTGACTGGTCACCAACTGGATTTAGCTCTGTTCACCACAGCTCTCTGGGCTTGGCCTTCCAGCCATTTTTTTACCCATTGAAGCGTACATCTGCCTAAGCCACGAGTTGTCAGCTTCTCGAGAAGAAAGCTGTGGGAGACAGTGTCAAAGGCCTTACTAAAGTCCAGGTAAATGACATCTACAGTCTTTCCCTTATCCACTAGGTGGGTCACCTGGTCATATTAGTCTGACAGAAAGGCACATTAGCTTAATATTACTCCCACCAGCCATGATTAGCTTGGAAATATCCCACATTCACGTATCTAGATTTATACACAAAGGTGCTAAAATACACACTACTAGACATGGTAGTTTGGACAACCACATTCACATGGTGGGGTTAATAACTTGTACATTTCAGAGATCAGTCACAAGTGGTGTTCTTCAGGGGTCTGTTCTGGGTTTTACACTGCTTAGCATCGTTATCAGTGACCTGGATGAACAGATAAAATCCTCATCAATCTGACAACACTAATGTGAAGGATGCAGTCAACACATTTGAGTACATGGCTGCCAGTTAGAGGAACCTAGAGAGGCTGGAGAATTAGGCCAGCAGGTTGTGATAACATTCAGCAAGGAGACATGCAAAATCCTGCACTGAGGACAGACTAACCCCTGAATGAGTACAAATCTGGGAGTGGCTCACTGGGGAGGAGCTCTGCAGAAAAGAGGGGTCATAAGGACTGTTGGCTAAAGATCCCTGGTACTTCTGTAGGCTAACAGTATACTGGGCTGTATTAGCATGAGAGTAGTCAGTAGATTGAGGAAAACAATTGTTCCCCTTTACTCAGCATTTGTTAGACCACTTCTGTAATACTGCATCCAATTGTGGATCTCCACTCCCTAGTATGAGACTGACATTGATCAACTGGAATGAGTTCAGCAGGAGGCTCCCAGGCTGTCTGGGGCTGGAGCATTTGCCCCAAGAAGAAAGCCTGAGGTAGCTGGGCTTGTTCAGTCTTGGAAAAAGAAGAACTGGGAGGAATAAATTAGTAGCCTTTCTGTATCTAAGAGGTGGCTACTAAGAAAAAAACCAGTCATCTTACTAAGGAGCAGAGCAGAAAAATGAGCAACAACAACTACAAATCAAATTTGGAAGGAGGTGCTTTAACTAGATACAGGAAAAATAATTATCTATAAGGAAAATAATCTTGGGAACAAGTTGCACAGATATGTTATGAAATTTCCATTCCTGGAGGTTTTCAAGACTCAACTGGACAAAATAATAAGCAATATGATCTTATTTATAGTTGAGACTGTTTTGAGCAGGAAGTTGAACTGAATGACTTACCTTCCAACCTGACTGATTCTGCAGAGGAACTATATCCCCAGAGATTATACATGTGATGTAACCTACTTGGAGAAGCAGAAATATTTTAGCTGAAATTACTCCAAGATTTTGATCAGGAACATCCTCTTATTCTTTTTTAAATAATTCAGAGTTATTTTTGAGGAAAAGCTATAGTTAGGGTAGGTTGTTAGGCATCTTATATTTCTGAATTTTAAAATTGGATTCATAATGCATACAGGTATTTCTTTTTTTTAATATGAGGCTACACTTTATTTCAAATATACTTAGTCTACTTTTTTGACTAAATTCTTAGGAATTTCTTACATGCCTTTTCTCATATTTGTCCATTTTCAATATAATGTTCATTCTACATATCTAAATGGCATGATTTTGCATATAGAGCAATGGACTGTGAAACCCAATATAAGAATGTTTTCTTCTTTATTTTCCAATACAGACATAAGTAACTAGATATAAATAGCATTCATTTTTCTGGGAAATAAATTTAGAATAAAACATCAACATGAAAACATATTCAAATTACCTTCCCCCTACCTCCAAAAAGTATGAAACTTTGATGATTCACAAAGTCTTTCCTCTTGTACTGCTAATTATTTCAAAATTTAATTTCTTTGAGGTATGGTTTTGGTCTATACCTTCAGTTCTTTCTTCTTAACATGTCACTCTGTCTTCAAACTTGAAATTTCAGTTTAATCAAGGATAATGCTTTTATAAATAAGGTACTGTCCCAGATTATATACCTAAACATGCAGTTTCACGACTATGATGACAGTATCAGGAAATTTAAGAACTCAGAAAAGCACAGACTGCTTTAGAACATAAAAATAGTTCTAAAGTGGTCCAGAGAAAAAAATCAGTTCAATTAACACCTTGCTTAGAGTTTTAGATAGTCCAATGGAAATGCTGTAATTAATAATATTCAAATGGACAAGTGGAAAGAAAAAAACGTATACAATCAAGAACAAAAAACAGACACAGAATTCACCTATTCATCCAGGAAAATTGCAAAAAATATATGTGGAAAATGCAGCAGAAATCAAAATATTCAGTCACAAAGGAGAAAGCTAATAATAAGCAGAGATTATAAATCCATTTAAGATAAAAGCATTGGCTAGTGAGAATAAGGAACACCTTAGAAAGTAAGTTTTCTCATAGGCTAACCTGTAAATAAGTTCTGATTATTAAGAAATTGACTAACAATCAAGTATATACACAGGAATGCAATGATAGTTATATTCAAGTCACAGGCTCTGGGTGCCAGTAACTGTAGTAAACTGAGGCCTGGGGCACAGTTCTCGGTAGAATGACTGAATGTCTAAAACTGCCGTGTTGTGGATGGGTTTGGATATAAGCAATAGCAAAGTCCAACCCCGATCAGTTGGACTGTGGGAACAAGATCAGGCTATCCATCCTGTTTATGATTCTGTGCTTATGCTGGTTTCTCTGTTTTCTCTCTGCATCGATCTGTGTGGTGACCCAAGTGTGTGCACTGTCTGGTGTGTGCATCTGCCTATGATGTGAGACGTGTGCTCAGCCTCACCACTGGCTGGACTCCTGGGACACAGAACCACAGCAAACTCATATCGGTTGAGCTACAACATCTACTGAGCTAGGACAGGAGGCCACCCCCCGCCCTGAGAGCCTTACAATGCACTGAAGTTGGCTCTAGAGGACTACAAAAAACCTTCCATGCATATTGAATTTCATAGACTCCAATATCTCTAAAACAATGTCTAAGGTTACCCTAGCAATAAAAGTATTTATCATAGGTAATATCTGAAAGGACGGCTGGTTTAATCTCACAATTACTATATATAAATAAGTGTGCCCTTCTAGTTTTAAAAATAGCTTCTTGTTTAAAAATATTTTATTACACTACTTTCCCAAACTATTTTCACATTTGCTTTCCACTTTGGAGAACAAAATAAACTTTCACTGCAACATCATCACCACAGGCAATAAGAATTGATCAAGGGTGGGATTATTGGTTCTGACATATGCTAGCAAATACTTTGACTACTTTTCTCTAAGACTTCAAACACACTACATCACCGAAAAAAATTTCTTTTTGTCCAAAGGCAAAAGAATTGCCTGTTACTAGAGTGAATCAACTTTGCTTCTACCTATAAGGTCCTAATAACTAACTGTTCAAGGCAACAGCACCAAGCTGGGTCAAAATATTTCCTCCTGAGGACCATGTTTAGGAAAGCCATACCTGAATTAGTGATAATACCTTTGGTGAGAGAATATTCAAAAAAGTCAACTGCTTTCTGATATTATTGTTGTCTTTCATTTAAAACAAATTATTTCATCAATTTGAGTTTTGTATCTTTCCCTTGCAAAAAGCCAGTTTAGTAATAGGGTTTTTGACTCCCAGCTCTTACTTCTGTGTCAGGCTGATGCCTGCAATATTAACACTCTCCTAAGCACTTGCCAATTTTAAGCCAGTTACAGATAGTCTAAATTCTGCCTTTATCCCTGACATTTTCTTAGCTTCCCTCAGAAACTCAGTGGAAAACTGAGTTCTCCTCCCTAGAATCTACTTTTTAATTCCACACTAAAGTATCACGTAGGTAAGAAGGAAATCTCTGTTCTCTTTTCAAGTTCTTCCTACTCAATTGCAAGTCAGACCAGCAAATGCAACTTATTTAATGTAATTTAACACTAATCACATATTAAACTGCATTATTACCTTGATTCCTTCTCTTGATTCAAACTTCACATCATCTCCACCATAAACAAGCCAACATTTTTCTTTTATATACTGCGGAATCTTGAGGCTTGGATATTGTATAAAAAATAATATCTATAAAATACACTCTTCACTTTACTCAAGTTAATTTCAAGGGACTTTTTCAAAAGTCTTAACAGTTTATTTAAACCAGTAAGGCAAAATATTAAGCAATTTCTAAGATTTTATTCTATTTACTTCATCTTTATGGAGATTTCACACTTCAACTGATTTGTAGATACTGGTAAAAAGTCCTCTTAAGCAGTTAAGACAGTCAAGTTTCACTTTGAAAATAATTTCATATTAAACCAGCCTCTTTAATGTGAACCTTATATACTAATTTTAATAGCATATCGTGCAATGAATGCACTAGTTTCCAACCCAGTCTACAATACTGTAAAATCAATTGTTCTCTGAATGACTGCTCATATCCACTCAGCATGAATTACTGCTTTATAAAGTACATGGATATTTTTCCCTTGTGAGCAACACAATGCACAGTCTCTAGTTAGAGAGAAAGAGATTCATATTTTCTATTGCTTTGTCAAATTTTGTGCACTAGATATCTCATTTTTCTAATCGTCTCAAGATGTTATAATGAAGAATTCTCCCAAATATTTTCATGAATACTAGATAGCTCACACACCCTTACTTTCTTCTTTTTATTTAAAAATAAAGGATTCACGATACTTTTGTAGTAGTAGTCATTCATAATCCTACATCTTACATATAAAAAATTACAGATGCACATGTCCTGTAGCACATGTTACTGTTACTTATATTAACCTGCTACTATGACAAATGTTAGTAATTACAAGGTTGATTCCTACCTTAAAAAACCCCAAAAATTAGCATTTAGATTACCATTTTATCGTTAATTCATGTAAGGACACGTTTGTCTATAGTATCTAAAAAGATGCTAGCTACAAAAATTTAACTAGCCTTTGGAAACTATTTCCCTGAAATTTAACTCCAGAAATATATTAATTCAATCATATCAGTTTAGCTATCTATATGCAAGCTAAAAACATATATATATCAAAAAATGGAGAAGAAATTTTATGAAACATTTTACAGCTTCGAATTGAAATTTGCTTAATACAGAGGCAGATCTTATTTTGGAGAGAGTGATGTTCAAATTAGTAGAATTTAACAAATCTTCCTAAATCTTTTCTCTCTTGTTTGGATATAGTGAGATGCTACAACCACATAGGCCACAGAAAGCTTTAGGAAGATGGTATTGCAAACCCCCCACTGCCTATTATTATCAAAATGACACAAATGATTATAACATTTGCGTGTTCTTGGAGGTGAGTCTCAGTTATCTCCCTGTATCTTCAGTATACGTTTAATTTATATACATTCACAAAAAATCATAGAATCATAGAACAGATTAGATGGAAAGAGACCTTTAAAGGTCATCTAGTTCAACCACCTTGCAATGAGCAGGGATATCTTCAACTAGATGAGGTGGCTCAGAGCCCTTTAACCTCACCTTGAATGTTCCCAGGGATGGGTCTTCTACAACCTCCCTGGGCAATCTGTGCCAATGTTCAACTACCCTCATTATAAAAAATTTATTTCTTCTATCTAGTCTAAATACACCCTCTGTTGGTTTAAAACTACTGCTCCTTGCCCTACCACAACAGGTTTTGCTAAGAAATTTGTTCCCATTATTCTTATAAGCACCCTTTGAAGTATTGAAATGACATCGTACTTGGTCTTGTTGAACCTCATGAGTTTCACATGGGCCCACTTCTCAAGCCTTCTCAGGTCTCTCTAGACGGCATCCCATTCCCCAGGCATGTCAAACGTATCATTCAGCCTCATGTTGTCTACAGGCTTGCTGAGAGTACTCTCAATCCCACTTTCTATGTCACTGATGAAGATATTAAACGGTACATGTCCCAGTGCAGACCCCTGAGAGACACCACTATTCATTGATCTCCACCTGGTCATAGAGCCATTGACCACAATCTTCTGGATGTAACCGTCCAACCTATGCCTGATCCATCAAACAGTCCACCCATCTCTCCAATTTAGAGAGAAGGCTGTTGTGAGGAATCGTGTCAATGGCCTTATGGAAGTCCAGATAGACTTCACTGAAGAATCACTACACAGACACTACTCTTTATCATGAAACCAGCTTACTACTTTTTGTATAACAAGGAAAATTAATGGGAAATTTCTGCTACTCAGAATTTAACTTTTATTTTAAAACACTTTGTTAAAGAAAATAATTCAAACACTTGCCACGGACTTTATATTACCAAATAGCACATACACTACACAGCAGATGTGCTGAGAAAACACCCCCATATTTACCACCTTGTATACATTAAATATATTCCTATTTTCCTCTGATGATTGGCATTTATGTCATATCAAATTTATTTTTATTATTATAATTCTCTCTATTTATGTTTAAGTACGTGTAGACTCAAATGCAGCTTCAATTTGACAAGGGAGCTTCACAGGCATAACATGTCTACTAAGGGACCTTTACTTTATAGTTGCCAGTATGTCTGCACAGATGCAATTTGTCCTGGAAAAGAAGTCAGGAAGAATAAGCAAATGAAGACAATATTTTATGTCTGAGTAAGTCCTCACGGTATCAGCAATGGCCTGTGTTCCAGAAGTTAAGTATACATACTGCAAAAAGATAGACAAATTTAATCCCTACAGTGTTTATAATTTTGTGGCTTTTGAGTTTCTTAAAGGTGTCTTTGCTCTTGTGTTTCCAGAAGCAGCAATCAGCACAATTCAATTACCTTCCTTGTACCTATCATTCTTTTTTACACTTCTCTGGAGAACATTTTTATTCAAATGAAATAGTTGCAGTTTTTAAACCCTCTCTTCTCAAGAAAATCTCTCCCTGTGTTCATCGTTCTACTTGACTATATGGTAATAGTAAATGTAATGAATTCACTTTGGAACTCTTAGGGTAACTCAGCTTACTGCTTCTTCTGTTCATCTGTTACTAATGAATTTTACATTCCATTACATGCCTGTTCACCCTGGCTGTTTTTCTGGATTTGCTTAGTCTTCCAAGGTATTATCTCATTCAAATAATTTGATATCACAAATGAAATTTGTCCCTTTTTCAACAGCACCATTCCTAAAAAGTCCAAACATCAGAACAAGACATTAATTTACTAGATTTCTGTACTACAAAAGGACCTGTAAACATTGTGCCTTTACTTACCTGATCTCTCCAGTATCACTTTAGAATTACTACCACAGTATTTGAGTAACATCAGTACAAACTCAATAGATATAAGGCAATTTTAATGCAGTCTGTCACATGTACTTGGGAATACTTTACGTGACACCTACTTAGTTTCGAAAGTGTCTTTCTATGGCAATTAGTCTGTTATTTTTCTCAAATAATGGCAACTTTAGACCTACTCTGTCTCTTCTGAAAGATTAAAATTTGCATTATTTCTTTTTTTTGGTAGTAATCAAATTTCATAATTTGCAGCAATCTCATAATCTTATAATCATCAACATTTCATAATGTTTTATTATTTGAAATGCGTGTATTCCTAAAATTTGTGCTGGTCTGCTAGCTGAATCTAGCGGAAAGCCAAATCTTGTTTTTCTGCTCTGGCTATAACTACAGTTATTCAAGGAACTTGGAGTTTTTTAAACAAGTAAGAAAAAGGATTTTCAGTATCAAAAGTAGAAGTTTTTGATGAAGAAACAAGAAATTGTAACACAAGCTATTCTGTAACAGTCAGTAACGTGAAATTAGTACTCTGATCATAAAATAAAGCCACCGTTATTGTTCTATTCCATTGCTGCTCTGCACAGACATTTATAACACAAATTAAGTTGCAGTATGTCATATACTAGTATAATGATTAGAGCAAACAGTTTTTGAACTGCAAATGATATATGTATCTATTTTATTGTATAGAAACTAAATTAGAAAAATCATCTGATGAAGGAAATAAATTGTATGACAATCTTTTGAGAAAACAATCTACTTGCTTCAATAATGTATGTTATTACTAGAAATCCTAACCAGTTACAGAAGCAAAGGGTGGCCCCAGTTTGCAGCTGTCACATTTTAATCAAGTCAAAATATGAGAAAAATCCTTTCTACTTGCTAATAAATCTTAACTATCATAGATATTTTCCAGCTTAATTTCCTGCAAATTTTTCTTGGATTATCCTGTTTTATGGGCTTACATATGGTTAAATTAACCCAAATACAAATATTTTAATTCAATCATTCAATTAAAATGGAAATTACCTGAGAGTAAAAAAAATATTAATTTGGTTTTTTTAATCTGAATTTAGTGGATTATTTTGATGGGACCCATCAAATTTTCTATGGAGATCATCCTGCTCAAATCATTACGAATTTCTGGTACTTAGGATCAAACTGATGGTTTCATCAGGCTGCTCACACCCTCCTATAGAGGAACTCTGAAAAATTTATTAATTTATTGTATCACACGTATTCTTTGAATCCTTTATTCTCATTTTTTAATTATTCAGGCTACCTTGGACCACCAGTGACAGGACTTTCCTGTATCACACCAGTGCACAACTTGGTTTTTATAAATATGTTGTTTTGTAGGAAATTATTACAGATACACTAAACTGTTAGTCACACTAATTTATTTTTCTCTGCATGGGAAAAAGAACGTCCTTCTCTTTTAAAGTACCAGAAAATTCAATATTCGGTTTACATTTTTCCAAGTGTATTGCTAGTTGTCAGTGTTTACAGAAAACAAAAAAATAATTCCTTTCTGTGATGCTGAGAATAGAAAAAATATTACAGAGCATGGTCTAGCTTTAAAAAATTAGCTATAAGTTTACTTAGCCATTAAGTGATGAAAACTAAATAGCAATGTGGCTATTTTTATAACAAATATCATAATATCCCAAGGAAGGTATTCACTCCAAAACACCATTTTAGCTAAATAAATTTAGCTCTAGTAGTGGTATTTTTGTTACTGCATTAGGTAACCCTTTGCAGATAGTACTAATTAAAACACTAAAACCAACATAATGCTTATATGCTCCACTCCTGCTTCATGACTGAAGACAAATCAGCAATAATAAAAAAGGAAATATTCAGTGGTGGGGAATAAAATAAACTTAATCTAAGGCATAACTTTTACATTTATAATGCCCAGGATCCAAAACCAGTGGGAATAACTTTTAAGAAACAAGACACACTCAAGCATAGCAGGTTCTCAATCATCCATGGGGAAAAGTATCAAATAACCTGGATAATGTATAACGTAATCTAGATGATCTGCAGAGGTTCCCCAATTACTTGTTCTGGCTTCCTCTCAAGAAAATTCAGGCACTGAAGAAGGCAGTGAACACAACCTGCAGCAAGGACATTGTAGGATACACAAGGGACAGACATTATGCATTTTGACCCCATGCCAAATGAAAGCAGCCTATTTTCAGACCCGAGCAGAACTCTGAAGTAGTACAGTCACAATTTTGCAGCACTGCATATAAGATAAAATTGGCCTATAGTCCCAAGCTATTTATGTATGGAATAAATGGGACCAGGGAGCATAGCCCTTCCCACTGTAGAGGACGATCAGGTTTGTGACCACCTGAGGAACCTGAACGTATATAAGTCTATGGGACCTGATGAGACGCACCCAGGAGTCCTAAGGGAATTGACTGACGTGGAGCCCAAGACACTCTTCAAGAGTGGCTGAAAAGTCATAACAGTCACAAGAAGTCCCTGGGACTGGAAGAAGGGCAATATTGTGCCTGTTTTTAAAAGGGGTATAAAAGATGATGCTGGGAACTACAAACCTGTCAGCCTCACCTCTACGCCTGGGAAGATCGTGGAATTGCAGAGGTCTGTACTGGACTAGTGCTGTTTAATATTTTCATCAATGATGTAGACAGTGAGATTGACTGCACCCTCAGCAATCTGCAGATGACATCAAGCTGAATGGTGCAGCTGTCATGCCTGAAGGGCGGCATGTCATCCAGAAGGACTTGGACAAGCTGGAGAAGTGGGCCTGTAAGAACCTCATGAGGTTCAACAAGGCAGCAGTTTCCATGCAGGGCAGGGAATTACACAGCCTGGTAAAGAAAGACTTGGAGGTGCTGATTGATGAGACGCTCAACGTGAGCCAGCAATGTGTGCTCGCAGCCAAGAAGGCCAATCATATCCTGGGCTGCATCGAAAGAAGTGTGGCCAGTCAGTTGATAGAGGTAGTTCTTCCCCTTTACTTCACTCTTGTGAGACCACACCTGGAGTATTGTGTCTAGTGTTCTGGAATACTCTACTTAAGAATGATATGGAACTGTTGGAGTAGGTCCAGAGGAGGGCTACAAAGATGATCAGAGGAATGGAGCACCTCTGACATGAGGACAGGCTGAGAGAGTTGGGGTTGTTCAGCCTGGAGAAGACAAGGCGCTGGCGAGACCTTACAACAATCTTCCAGTACCTGAAAGGCATCTGCAAGAAGGCCAGGGAGGGACTTTTTAAAAGGGCATCTGGTAACAAGATGAGGGGGAATGGCTTTACATTGGAACAGGGAAGATTTAGATTAGATATTAGGAAGAAATTCTTCACCATGAAGGTGGTGGAACGGGTTGCCCAGGGAAAATGTTGATACTCCATCCCTGGAGGTGTTCAAGGCCAGGTTGGATGAGGCCTTGAGCAGTCTAATCTAGTGGGAGGTGTCCCTGCCTATGGCAAGGGGGTTGGAACTAGATGATTTTTAAGGTCCCATCCAACCCAAACCATTATATGATTCTATGCTTATCTGACAATGGTACTAACAGATTTTTCAAAGGGCCATTAAGTTACTGACAACCTAGTCTAGCCTCCTACAAATCACACACCTTTAGTTCCTGAGCTCAACTTACAGTCATATAGTACATATAGTTCAAACATTTTTTTTTAATTTAAAAATATTAAACATGGAGAACCTTCTATTGCAATGTTATAATATAGCTGAAATATTACGATGAAAAAAGGGTTGCATTTTCAGTTTAACTGACTGATGCCTATGTTACAAAGAAAATCTAACGCAAATGACCTCCAATCAATGTCTGTCACTATCAGTGAATTGAAACTCAGCAAAACCTTTCTTTGAACACGTTTGAAAAACTAAGACAGCATATCTTTTGAAGGAAACAGAGATTTGTATCTAGAATGGAGATTTAGAAAAAAGACTAAGCAGAACTTAATTTAGATTTCAACTGTCTTAAAGTATTACCACCCTGCATGTAAAGAATTGATTTATGTTTTGATTTATATCTAAGCCATCACCTCAGACACACATAAAATGTTCAAAGACATTTCTCCATTGCAGGGATTTTTTTTTAATTTAGTGGGGAAGCTCATAGAAAACTTTATTAGATAGCAGTTTTCTTGAAAGACTAACAGAATCAAGGACATCCATTATCAGCAAAAATTCCCTCATTCATTTTACTTTCAAACACTCTTTTCATCCAACATAACTTCAATTAAACAAAAACTTGGATCAGGGAGGGGAAAGGAAAAAACATTTATACTGCAAGATAATAAAATCAACCAAAGTTTACCTCCTTTTTAGTAGAAACTTAAAAGATTTTGTATTTATATATAGAAAGCAAATTAAAGGAAAAGCAGGAAGGAGCTGCTTCTGTGCAAAAAACATGCAGTTTCAGAATTCTCTCAGAGAAAATGCTTTCTTCTCTTCACATTCCTCTACCTGAACTGTTAGTGTTCCTCCTCAGTCCTCCACACCAATTTGGCTGTAGGTCTAGATTCCTCATGGTTCCCATTAAGTATGTTGCTAGGCAAGAGATCCAGAAGCAATTGTAAAGCAGAAGCTTTGAATAGGAGCAAGTTTTATGGTCACTACACTGTAAACCTTCACACCATTAGGGAATAAACTAGTCTTGCTAGCTGGAACTATTAGGATTAGTGGTAGGACTAGGGGCAATGGGTATAAACTGGTGAGGGGCAGACTTAGACTAGACGTAAGAAGGAATTTCTTTATGGTGAGAGTGGTGAGGCATTGGCACAGGTTGCCCAGGGAAGCTGTGGATGACCCACCCATCCCTGGAGGTGTTCAAGGCCAGGTTGGATGGGGCCTTGGGCAGCCTAATCTAGTGGGAGGTGTCCCTGCCCGTGGCAGGGGGGTTGGAATTGGATGATCTTTAAGGTCCCTTCCAACCCAAACTATTCTATGATTCTATGATTTCTCTGAAAATATTGTCATTCATAATACACTCATTTCATTAATGAGTATTTTTAAATTAAAGGCATCAATAAGTATAGTATTTTTCAATATACTAGAAGAGTATAATGCTCTACTTATTGAATGTTTTAATACTATTGATCAAATGCTTAGAAATAATACAGTCATAGAAATGATAAACATGTACAATTACCATGCTTCTAGCTTATTAAATTGAAAAGCATATACAGCATAACAGAGGACTTAACCTTAAACAAGCAGCTTGTATTGTGTTTTCTTTCTTTTCTTTATTTTAAAGAAAATAAAACAAAGCAAACCTATTCACACAAAATTAGCCACCTACCACATTATTTGATTCAAGAACGTGCCATCTCTTAAACTGAATTATTCTTTATTGTAATGTATCATTATCTTGGAACTGAGCACATAAACTCTTCAGAGCAATCTTTATGTTAATTCAAAAACAGAATACTATCGGAGAATAGCAAACTGCGGAGTCCTGCCAATGTAACCACTTTGCATCACCATGTGAAGGAATTACTGTTCCAATAAGTAAGTTCATAAATAAATACATATGGTCCCAGAAACTAGTTTTTAGCATGATTGTTCTTATACACTGGAAATACAGCAGTGAAAGAAAGCAGCATGCAAAACTGAGAAACCAAGGCAGTTCTGCCAGAAAAAATGTATGGCTAGGATACATATAAGTTAAGGTTTCTATAGTTACTAGTTTGACATTGGAGCACTTCTGAGCTGAAGAAGCAAAGTGAAGCAGAGAAAACAAACATTATCTCTATGAAGTTCATATATTTAATGGAAAAAACATGTTAAAATATATATTATTGGAATTGTATCTTCACTAAAGAAAAGTCACTCAGAAAGCAAAATATTCATGATATCAACTAGCTCTCCAAGTTTCTCTGTCCTTGTTTATTCATTATCAGCACTATTTTAACTTTTATGGAAGTAGAATTGCTCCAATATCTCCAAACTTTATGTTTTCAGGTACAAGAAAAAGAAAAATCCCTTTGGATATAAGAAACAGAAATGCATGAGCTGAAAGATCACCACTGTCAAAGGTACAGAGATTTAAGCAATAACAGTAATACCAGGGATTTCTCATCACTATCAAGTGCACTGAAAATAGTGGCAACATTTTCCCCAATTAGGTCTTAGATAATCTTTTATATGCGCTGATTTGCTGGTCCTAGTACGACTTTTTTCAATCTTAACACAATACTCTGTATATATTTACTTCCCCAGAGGCACAAAAAATTTCAAGTGAAGAAACTGATTTTTATTATAACTATAATTTTAAAAGAAGGTTTAGAATTTGTCTACTTATCCTGTCAACCCTTGAGGAAAAATATCATCAAAGCTATCAGCATTATTTAAAATCTCTGATGCACATATGTTTGGGCTTGAACAGGCAAGATGGTAACTTACATTTCTAGCTTTACAAACAAAAACTACCTTGTCTTATTTGGGCTTTATTCAAGGAAAGATTAGCAGAAGTAACTCATGACCTCTCACTGATTCTACTTGAGCAAATTCTTAAATCCACGTATATAAACAAAGATGCCAGAAGGGCTCATTGAAGAATCCCATTTTATACAACTCTGAGTGCTTAAAGAAGCCTGCAGGTACTAAAATCTTTTTTTTTTTCATCTGCTCTTAAAAACTCGGCAATAAAATTTGCATTCAATAAACAAAGATTAGGTAGCAGATACTAGTAAATGCTATGTTGATATACAGCTCAGAACTACAAGCAAATTGTTAAACTGAAGGACAAAGTCTGGTACCTGACATTTGCTACTTAAATGCAAATTCTGTTAAGAAAATTGATTTGCATATTGCAAAGAAAAAGCAGCATGGCCTTTGTCTTTTAACGTGCACTTAATCTAAACCATCAGATTGTTAGTGGTGCTGCTCACCTTCTGCAGGGCTACCCCCCACCCTGCACAGAAACCACATTTGACCTCAGTCTGGGACCATCAATGCCTGCACCAGCCTACTCACATGGATGGACTTTTGCTACAGCACTGTAGCCTTTCTCCAGCTTGATCTCTGGTCCCATCAGCTTGTGCTGCTGACAGAATTCCTGTGATGTCCCCTGGCCTTGACTCATCACTTGCTGTGTGCAGGGTGGTTGATAGATCCGATACCAGATCATGGCTCTGCTCCTATGTTTGCATCTCTCGGAGAGGGTACAGAGTCCCTTGGATTGTCCCCCTTGGGACCTGTCCTGCTCTTCCTGCTCCCTGACAGCAGCTACATTAATATGCTTGTGTTAATTCATGACTTTACATGAATCATGAAGGCTTTGCTCATAAGCCTGGACATGGGGTAGATCTTCCCTGGTCACTGTGGAAGCTTACAAAGTTCATATGCCCATTTTGAACTGAATCAAGTGTTATTTTCCTACTCGTGCATTTAGGCAGTGAAGTATCTTCTTAAACCTGGCCATTGTTTGCTAATTCATGGTTTTTTACTGACTAAGTAATAGTAAACATTCCATTTGGCTGAGTTTTCCTGGAAAGTTTTTTAAAGTTCACAGAAATACTTCCTTGTCTCATTAATATTCTTGTCTCCACTGTTGCTGCATTGAAAAAAAAAGAAACAAAATAATTTCATAACGTGAATTCATAAACAGAAGTTAGAAGTTGTAATGAGGCAGTCTATTTTGTCAGAACTTGAATAGCCTGAGATATCTCTCAAGTACGTCATCATGGACAATCAGACCAATAACTAAGGAATTAAAAACCTCATTTCTGCAGATATGTGGTCTACATTTTGATACACACTTAATATGCATAGACAAAACTCATATAATGAATTTTTTGCAAGTGATTTTCTACTATCAGTGTATAAAAGATGCCTAAAGTAGTTCGAAACAGGCTAGCTCAGTTGCTGAGACAGCATAGTCATGTTAGCTCAGACACTGTGTAATGTACTCAGACTACTATTTGTAATACATTTTTGAAGATAGTAGTATATTTAGGAATTATTTTTTATAAGCTATATGAGCCTAAAGAATCACAGTTGCCTCAATAAGGTTTTTTGGAACATAACAGGACAGGAAGGAATACGATTTGGACCTGGGTAAATAAATAACTATATCTTCTATGAACAGAAAGGATAATAAGTAGCGCATACTTTACAATAAAGTATAATAGATGAGAATCTTTGCATGCTGCAACAGTAAATGGAGTAGAGTGATACTGTCTAGCATATGCTGCCTAAATCAATAGAATTTAGAAGAAAAACAGCTTTCTAGGTACAGCCAAACACACTCACCTAATCAATATCAGAAGTAATGAATTTACAATGTACCTTGTATTTCTAAAATTATCTTTATGAAAGCTTAGAATTATTATACATTTTAAATCAAACCACAACCTAGTATTAAAAAAGATAATATATGGGAAGACTTAAGAGGCATTAAAACCAAAACCAATGCACTCAAAATGTTCAAACAAAACACAACAGTTTATACTACACATTTACATCAATGGCCCTGTAATCTTAAAAAAAAAAATCTGTAAAGATTCTCCAAAGAAATATATAGGAAATATAGAGAAAAAATTCCATACCACATATAATTTTGTTGGAAGTTAAGAACTACATTAACATTGTGCTTGATGTTCTAAAGAATATAACAGTCCTATTCCTTAATTGCATTTTAGATATTTCATCCATCAGTCACAATCAAAAAAAGAAAAAACACAATTTGTTTACTGTGTCTGCCTACCAAAAAAGTAAACTTCACTGCATATTCAGTACTCGCTGTTGATTAAATAGCTACATTTTAACTTGCAGCTCTTCATAACAGGCCAAATTAAAAACTTCATCTCACAAATGTTGGCTGTGTTGTAAGATGAGGGGAGAAGCCTGTCACCAAGTGCTTTTACTTATAGGTGCAGTTCTGAAAGTCACATAGATGAAGCCGAGTTAAAAGTTGGAGTCTTGTATCTGTGTTTTATAAATTTCAAATATCACCACAAATGAGACTAAAAGAAAATTATGTTTAGTATATGAAATGATAAAGTTTGCATCCCAGACAGAAGTTACTTGTGGGCTTTTTTTTTCCTTTCCATTTTGTGGGCATATTTGGTGTTTTGTTTTATTTTTTTTTAGAAGATAATTTTTGTGTTTATCTATTTCTACATTTAGAAAAATGAAAACAGCAAATCTATTTGTTTGTAAGGCCTTGAGGTCATCCCGACTTTGCCAGCTGCAACAGAAACTTAATCCAAGCAAAAACTGAAGTGCTTTTAAATGTAAAATGTGCTTGCTTTCACATGAGCAAGCAGCCTGCAGGTAAAAAATGCCTACCACAGACTCAAAAGATAATGGTGGGATTTCAAGCTCTTTCAAAATATTTGTAACTACATTTGTCGATCCACTGGATATCATAACTAGCTATATTATAATATGTCACGTGTACAGATGTGAGAACTGACAATGGTATGCCACTTTACTGCTCGCATTTTTATTAAATTAAAAAATGTAATCATTTTGTCTTACAGCTCACGTTAAGTTGCAAAATTTATATTTTATGAAAATGCAGAAAAAGAGAGGGGAAATGACAGAATAATGATATCACATTTCCCAAAAAATGGTTTTGGCATGAAAATATTAATATATTTTTACAAGAGTTGCCACCATCACTGTAAGCAGTGCTGGCTTGGACTGAGTATTTGGGAAACTGAAAGCTGTTACCATACAGCTTTTAGCCTACATAAAATTAGACTGAATGGCACCATCAGTGAGGAGATAATATAGATAAAAGTCTACAAAACTTTAAATTTAACTGAGAATGTCCAAAAGCACCTCATCTTTCTAGCAAACAGATGGAAGCAGAGGGGTAGCAGAGAGAATATAGAGCCATTAGATACTGGCAGGTATTCCTGGCTTTTTGCACTCAAGACCTGAACACCACAACAGTGCATTTCCAGTTAAAGACTTCAGTCTACAAATCTATAATAATAACTTTTATGCCATTAAAGCCCTTTTAACCTGTCAACATAGCTGAGAGGCTTAGGGGTTTTTTGTTGACCTCTAGCAAGAAGATATTCTAAGGTTTTCTTAGGCATTTACTACTCTTATCTGAACTTAACACTTCTTCATTTTTTAATTTGTATTTTAACACCTATGTAGTTGGTTGAATGAAGTAGGAGTCTTTGATATTTATGGTCTCATACTATATTGTCCACTGATACTGGGACAACCACTAGGAACTAGCAGATATGGTTGCAAATCAGAAATATTCCAAGTGTTAATTGATTTCATAAGTTCTGTTAAATGCAATTGCTAGAACCCATAGTTCTTTGTCTTCTGTTATTTAGCAGATGTTAAAAACTTCAAGAATCCCTAATCACGGTATGAAAATGTAATTAATAGTAATTAATGATTGGTAAATCAAAAAATATATACAGTTACTTTAAAACGGATGCCTTCAGTTCGGGATATCTATGTTTCTCCTGCTCATTTGTCTACCCAATCAAACCCAACACTGGGAAACAGATCAGTAAGTAATGACTCACCCAGGTAGAGACATGCTACGTGAAGGAGTGTGTGTTTCACTACACTGAATTCAGGGTTAGTTACATACGACTGAGGCATAAATACCCAAAAGATTAATTTTATCGTTAATCTTGATGAGAAGGAGGGTACCATGTCATTTCAGGATTCTCTCTGTGCACTTAAACTATTCAAGCAGTATGTATGCTGAGAAAATGGCTGAGAAAGTTAAACACACACAGATGGAAACTAAGCATCTAGACAGAAACAGTAAAATGTCAAAGGTACAATCACATTAGATCATTGTCTTCTAAAGGAAGCTTCACAACACGTAAAAGGAAAAATCTCTCTACTAAGTCAACATCTTCATTAATATCATTGGGATAGCATTTCATCCTGAAAAATTAATATTAGAGGAATATACAGTTCCCTAGTTAAGTAGCTTAAGTTCTATACACAGATCAGCTTCCCCTTGGCTACCATTCTGAGCTAGTCATTCCTCCTAGCCAAGCCATCAATAAAAATGTCAGAAACATTTCACTTGCTCTGTCAAAATAATTCAAAACTGGATCTCTCTTCCTCAACCTGTCCAGATCTTCACACTCTACAGCCTCATTCTTCCCGGTCCTAACAGACCATAGCCTCCAAATCCAGACAATCCACACCAAATAAATTTACATTTTACATAAACTGCTTAACCTTTTGGAAGTGAGTACCAACAGCACAGGAAGAAAGGTTATTCTTCCTGGCATATGCTTACTATGACTCTACAAGAAATTAGTTTTCAAGTGTGACTTCAAAATAGGCATGCATAAGGGAAATTGCTATCAGTTGGATAGTGTAGTCATCTTCTGTTCACTCACTAAGATTTTTTTCTGTGGTTGCATGAAGTAGGAATGCAACAAATTTCCTAGGAATCTCTGTATTTAAAAATTTCATATGAAGACATGAGTTCAGATTACAAAGTTCATATTAAAAAGAAATACATATTACCCATACTGAGCATTTCCACATTAGAGATTACAAAATTGATTCTGAAGTAAATCTAGATATAGAAAAAGTAAAATAGGAATATGTCTAGTCAGACTAGTATTTGTCTAAGTTATCATAAAATTATCAATGTAGCCATGAACATCATTGTCCTGACAAACATAAAACTGCTTTCATTTAATTCATCCCCGATAGCCCACCAATAAGGATCCATAGTTACTATCTTTTCAATTAATTCCAAGGAAATCGGAGTTTCAAACCAAACATACTCCTAGTGGTTGCAATCCAATCCCTGCATGAAAAGAAAAAAGGACTATGAAATTAAAGCTTCAAAGCTGGGAAAAATAAACTCCAGTACTCTGTTTTCATTTTCCAACCTGAAATAAATATAAATACGAAAGCTCAATAAATAATAAATAAAGAACAAAATATAATGTATCTGTGGCTTTTAAAACTATTTTATCTCTGATGCTTCGATTTTTTTCTTAAAAGCGAAGTATACCAAAAGTATTTTAATATTGTCTTGTGAGTTACTATGTACTACATCAAGTGCCGCAATACACCTCCTGACAGAAATGAGACTCCAGGGACCACCTGTAAAGAGAAAATTTGCAGTAGGCGCTATCTATAAAATTGTAAGCAAAGAGAATTTTATACAGTCAGAAATAACCTCTTAACATTTTGCACTCAAACAAAATACTGTAAGCCTATATTTTCTAACCTTATAATGATTCTGGACCAGTGCAGGTAATTTTATGAAGATACATTAAAGATATTGTATTAGCCCACTTTACTAGAAGTAGGAAGGACCACAATCAGAGTAACAGTTGAGGACAGCAAATAATGCATATTTTTATTAGGTTATCTCTTCCTATATTCTTGCATAAGGCACTATAGCATTAAAATAAAATAAGAAACTGAATGAAATTTTCTTATGATACTACTAGCATTCAGTATCACCTCCTTGTGACTGATTTTTTTAATAATAGCCCATAGAAATGATTAACATAAGTGATAAACTAATTTCATATTTTTTCTATACAGTGCCCCAGTATGACTCTCGTAGCTTTATTTGACTAAAGAAAATACTTGAAAAAAATTAAACCATCACCTGAAAAAAAGATGTATTTGGAAAGCAGTATACTTGGTAAGTCTGCCTATTCTACCTCCGCATCAGTAAAGAGCTGTTCTATTCTTAAAGACTTTTCTTTCCCTTAAATGAGTCCTGCTAGTCTAAAGTAACCTGGAGAACAAAAGGCACAAGTGCAAATCCCTAGAATAAAGTATTTTCTCCAACATGTTTCAAGTCTTCTTATGATTTTTGTCCTGAGTTGGTTATCATACTATTAATATTAAAATGCATCTCAACTTCCAATGAGAAAATTTTTGAAGGAACATTTATTATAATCTAGGATAGATTTTGGAAAATGTACACTAGTATGTTTCCAAAAACAGAAAACAGTCGTGAAGTAGCTTTGCACATTAAGAATAAATTTCACATAACTTAAGTAGTTCTTTCATGGCAGACATGAAGATAAAGCCCAACAGTCCTTCCTGCCATAGATCAAGAGTTCTAGCTTTATAAATAAGACCAAGTAAAATTAGCTGAGTCAGATCACAAATGATGAGGAACCTAAGATTTCTTGATGGTGTTGCAAATATATCTTGAGAATCGTATTTGTAACTTCTTTTCTAACTTAAGCAGACTATCTGGAGCTCAGACGAAAAGATATCTATATGACTATCACAAATATTATTTCATCTAGAGATAGATAATACCTTAAAACATATTAACTAAGCAATAGCAGGACTGAGTTGTTGGCAAGGGAAAAAAAGTATAATATTAATATTCAGTGATGATCACTGTCTCTGATTTTTTTTTTCAAGAAACTGCCATTCTTTGAGAAAGGGAGATCCCAAATATCAAAACACCTGTGAAGCAAATATGCTAAATGCAGTTTAAATTCCTATTCATGAAAAAATTATGGTTTTCAAAGATCTTCCTGGAAAAAATATCAAGGAAAAATATTAACATAGTTCAAGTGAAATTACTGGAGAAAAGTTTATTCAGCCAAGAGTGGGTAATTTTTCCATGTGTAGAATACAGAATTTAAATTAACAAGTATACTTAAATAAATAAAATAAACAGTTCAAGGTGTCAGTTCTCTTGGGCTACCATACATATCTGTTCCTTTGCACTAAAGACTATAGCCTCCCTTAGAAAGAAACTACTTTTGTTTAAGAAAGAGGAATTTTGCTTCAAGATTGGGATAACAGGAATCAGCACAATATTAATATCACTATGTCCTGATTTTGGTGGGGTGAGGAAAGAAAATATAGGCTATACAGGTGCTTTGCAGATTAGATAATATGAAAAACAAATAATGGTCCAGTCAGAGGTAATATATTTTTCTATTAACAGCATTGATGATTTAATATTTATTATGTACAATCCAATTCTTAAAGGACAGATTATTTAAACTAAATAATGAGGCAAGAATCTCAGCTCTAATTTAAGAAAAAAAACCAAAACAAAAACCACAAAAACCAAAAACCAATCAAAAAAACCCAAACCAACATTCATCCTCATTAAAAATTAATAAAAAAAAAAGCAAACTCAAAACAGGAGGGGTCATCCTGTATCATTAAGGAAGCTAATTTAATAGTTCTCATGGAGCATTCTTGTTGGTTTTTTTAATGGTTAGTGTATACAGTATTCTCTCAGTCAGCAGAAAGGAACAACGGATTTTGATTCATGGTTCGCTGTCACTGATTGTATGGACTCTAAAAAATAGAAAGTGAAATAATTACCTGCATAAACATTTACTGTTTAATGTCTGCTAGGTAGAGAGTTGCTAAAGACAAATCACAGACCAACTATCATCCAAAGCATTAAAACTCCTTAAAATCGTTTTAGAAAGGACAATTGAAAATTTCTTACAATCAAATTATTGTTCTTTTTCCCTTTTTTTTTTTTTTTTTTTAAATTAAATCAACATCCAGGATCTCCAGCTGGTTTGTATCTGATATCTAAATTGTCATCCAGATTTACTTCCTAAAGTCTGATGATGACAGCAACATTTTAAAGATCTAGATAAAGGCATGGTAGTGTCTGAGATGCAGAGGAGAAGGCTACGAAGTCTCTTCCTCCCTTGTGATGTAAAGCTGGTGTGAGCTAGAGCAGAAATAGCGTGGAACAACTTCTGCCTTCCTCTGCACACTAGTGTATCTGCCTTGCAAACTCAGTTATTTCAAGAAATATGAAGTGGATATTTTCAAAACTAAGAACACTGGCAATGCAATAAGGTATTTAATTTTTTTTCCCTTCTATACAGACAGACAAAATAGTTGAGAGAAACATTTAAAAAAAAAATACACCATACCACCAAGGATGAACCATCTTTGGAACAGCAGAGTTGAAAAAAAAAAAAGGTTATTTTTTCCTGTCTTGATCTCCAGCATATTGGTTACTTCCACTCATTTGGGACTTTAAAACATCTGCAACCTCTCATGGAAATTCAGGAAAAAAGAACATATGAGTCAGCAACAAAAAAAACCCTGAATTAAACCTTGGGAAGTTTAAGAAAACAGATAGAAAAAAGAACTACAGAAAAAACGTGAACCAATGTAAAGATTTCATTGCAACTCAAGTATTTGGATGATTCACTCAGCATTAGTTGAACATCAAACTGCAACTTGCTTATCACTCACAGTTTTGGCTCCCTATATTACTAGCACAGAACAACTAGACAATCATTCAGCAATAAACATGCATATACCTATTTACAATGCATACCAGCAATGGTGGGGTTTTTCCCCCCTTAGTGAAATTTAGTTCTAAAACACCCACTTATTAACGGAACTAGATGCTTAAACTGCTGTATTTTCAAGTAGGTCTGACCAGAGTTATATTTAGCTGTTACCAAAGAATGCCATTATTCGAGCTGTCAGACTAGTAAAGGCAACAAAATATGGCACAAGGAGATCTGAAGCATCCCCATCTCCAATGGGCACGGTACTGATGGCAATGAAACTAGCTGGAAGTTTATTGGGCATGTGGCTGTGTAGTTGCTCTCATCTACTCCTTCCACAGCCAAAGGAGAGAGATGCTGAGCAGGCAGTGAGCTGCCCGGTGGTCACAGGGACACACTGAAGCACCACTTATGTCTCATTCTAATCAAGGTTCCTGCACCATTCAAAAGCACAGGGTACAAACGTCTGACATTTGCAGATGCTGGGATACAGGCAAGTACATCTGGCTTGTTGCTGGGGCAGTGAGTTCACTTAAAAGATGCCATCATGCCAACGGGTAGGGGAGGGAGAACAGAGAACAGCAGCTGTTCTGCTTCAGCACAATTTTACTATTTGTTAGATGAAGGCAAAATAAAGCATTTATCTTCGCTCTCAAGGGGGCAAAATTCAATTTTTTCAACACTGCTGAGTAGCGCTAAGATATGACACACCTAAACTAATGAAGTCAAGAAAATTGTTGCATTTTTAAAACACACATTATCTACACTTAGCTAATATCCTAATATTTGTATCACTGTATAATTACAAATCTATAAAATCACCATTAAATTCACACCAGTAAACATTTCCTTGAACCGAGTGAAATAAAGCATTTTGATGTATTCTACTCTCAGCATTTATCACAGAAATTAGAAATATATTCAGCAGAATAGATTACAAAAAATGTCATAATTCCACAAGAATCAAAGTAACTGGGTGCTTAATTGCCTCAGACCAATAAAGGAGAAATGATGGCAGAATCAATTAAAAATATATTAAATGTATTTTAGGTGGCATCACCCAAACTTCATTTTAATACGTATTTCCTTGGGGTTTATGAGCTTGCTAGTTCTATATCAGGAATTGTGGGATATAAAGAGATAAACTACAGCCATTGCCTTATGAATTCCACTATAGGCTAGAAGGTAAAACCGGTAAAAAAAAAAAAATATATATATATAACACCCCTACCAAAAACACAACCCCCATAAAACAGGTCCCATATTTTTTGTAGGGGATTAGAATTTTTCTTCAGAATCACTTTCTGCTTTTCTTCTACCCACAAAAATTTTTATTTTAAAAAAGTCTTTTTTAAATGAGATGCACCAAAATGGCTCTTTCCTAAAGCAATGAATAATTAAAATGTTCCTTGAAAATCCTGATAAATGATTCGAATTGTTTGTGAGTGTCACATCTTACTCAGTTGTTTCTGTTTTAGAAACCTTAGAATCTGATCTTTCAATTGCTGTAGGCCAAAAAAGGACCCATGACAAGCTTTATGGTCCACTCAGACTGCACCTAACTGTAAATCTATAAGAACAAAGAGGAGTGGAGGACTTGGACAACCTGCGTGAGTCTTGTGATTTGGGCACTGAAAACCTTTGGGTCTGTACTTTTCTTGAACAGATGCAGACAGATGTTCTAATTTCCCAGAGGATGTCAAGTCCACAGACCCATCTTCATTGTATCACAGTGACAAGGTACAAAAACTCAAAAGTTCTGGCAGAACTCTCTCTGGTATGCTTTCTCCACTAAAATATTCAAGGCATCAAGAGTTTGTGCAAAGGGAATACCTGGAATCAAAAGGCTCCTCACGCACATCTTCATGCTATCAATGACAGATGGTAACTTCTAGCTTCCAAACCCTCATTTATATTAAAGTTGGGGAATTATTTTCCTTTTTGCTTTTTAAGCCACATAAAATGTTCTTAAGAAATAAGAGCAAAAATCCTATATAAGAATTTTACATGGAAAAGTAGAAACATACACATTCAACCACTGCAGGACCTATAATTTTATCCAGTAACAGTATATCTGCAAAATCATGACTTAGTAGTGCAGTACAAATATTTAACACTGAATAGTCAACCTTCAGAAACAATTTGATTATGTTTTTTTATTAGCTACATGTAAGGAAAGTATTCAATTAAACGGTTGATATATTTCAGAAGCAGGAAGACAGCCCACATTTAAGAGAGACACAAGTATTCCTGAACTATTCATGCAAACATCATTAGAATTTGAAACAGAAAATACAAAAATGCAAGTAAAAAAAAATGCATGAATGAGCCCAAAAGGTACAGAGAATCAAACTCCTGCATCTTGTTTAAGACCTCAGATTTAAGGTAAGGGGAGACCATCCAAGACTTTCCAGCTTTCTTGAGAACACGACCATCTTCAAGCACATAGCAATCTTTCCTCTTCCTTCTCTCCCTTTTCTTCACTTCTTTGTCCCCTCCCAAAAGACCAAATACATTCCCCTAATACCTCTTTTAAAAAGTTAAGATTATGTCTGAAATCAACATATGCTATCCTGCAGAGGTTTTCATCAACCTAAACAAAATGTTTTGGCTGTTGTAGCAGCATGACAGCTACAAGCTCAGCCACCAGCTATAGTTTCCTAGTTTGTGAACAGGTACATTTGGTGTCAATTACAGAAGGCTGATGTCTTTAGAGTAATGTGTATCCAAATATTGCTGTACCACCGTTGGCTGTTTTACATAGCAACAATGGCAGCATTTTTAGCACAAGAAGGCCATTTTTCTGTTCCAGCTAAACATCAAGGAACGCAATTGCAAGAGAAAGGGACAGATACTATTTAGCAGACAGCAATCCAAAGCATTATGGTATATAATGAAGACTATGATCTCCTCACCTTTTACTATATGCATATACACTCACTGAATTGCAAAGAGTCTCTTGCATCTTACTGATAGGAAAAGGAAGTAATGCTCTTATTGAGTGCAAAAATAGTTTTCTTTCTTGTGCTACAAAGCAATTGTTTAAAAATAAATTAAGATACTTTAACTTAACAAAATTCCCTCAAATATCAACAAGAAGTAGTATCATTAGATTTGGATGAATACCTTCATACAAGTATACATAATTCATGCTATAACTGAAAAAATAACTCTGCTATAAAATATATATGCATGGTACATATATAATTTAGTTTTCCAAGTGTAAATGTTGCAACACGACATTTTATCACCAATTTCTGCTCTAATAATATACCAAATGCCAGCCTGGAAATTAAACATTCACAAGAATACAATTAAAACTAAACACCCACTCCCAAAATGAAACAAACCTTTGATAAATACATGAATCCAAATAGTATTCCTGCTGCCTTTATCCAGTTCATTTTTTTTTCCCCGTATGATACACTATTTATCATATGGAGGCTGCAAAATAATCTTTTAGAGAATGAATTAGAAAATATGAAGCATAAAAAATAAAGCCTGCTCAGCAGTCATGTTTTCCACTACTCTGTAGGGTAGCTGCAGGAATTTTCCATGCTGTGAGTGTTAATGAGACCCTCCATAGGCACCATTAATACATAAAAGCGATCACCTATAACTCACCTTTTCAAATGTGTATTTCTTGAATTTAGTAACTAGGAGCAAAATAGGAAGCATCATGCAAATAACACCCTTGTTTACTGATATGCAACCATTAGCCAAAAAGTGGTTGACAACAAAAGTTATCACAATACAAAAATGCTCCTATAAGCAAGCAGATTCCAGAAGTACTTGGGGAACATTTACAGTCTCAAAGACTACAAAACTGTCCCTAAACATATGGAATTCCTGACAGAAGAGAGCATGGGAATTACTGATTAGAGAACTGTCTGGATTCAAGATACTTAGGCATTCGGAACAGAATGAGTATCTTGCCAAACTCTATCATGGCATGAAGAAAACTCGTGCAAATTTTAAAAAGTTTGTTTCCAAGTTGTGATTTAGCTTTTATAACAGTTATTTAAATGAAAGAGGAGGAAAAAAAAAAAAAATCACCTTTTCCACATGGATGCCATGGAAGTTCTGGCTAACAGTTGCCACCGTGAGGCAATCGTCACTAACCAATACCTCATACAAGTAAGTTTCCAAACCAGGAGCTGGACTTGAGACAAAGACAGTTCCAAATAACGTATAGAGTAACTCAGGTTTTTGATTGGTAGTCCCTGAGCTTCACTCCATTTCTGAACTGCCAGCCCCCTGGGCAAAGACATGTATAGGGCCTGTCAGCCCCTAGTATTTGACAGATTTTAACATGAAAGAATATTAGTTTCTTCTGTCAAAAATGTACAGCTTAGGATATTACTTGCTATATTTAGTGACAGAAATGTGAAGTAATAACATGCCTGATAGCTATCTTGCACTCTGGTCCTGGTTCAAAGTGATTTCTCTGTTCCAGTTACTGTCAAGTTTCTACATAATTTGAACAGATACCCTGAATGCATTTTTTAAACAAGACCTATATCCTCTACAAAATGGACACTGATTTATGGTAAAAGTTTGCTTCAGGTCACCCTTTATCAGCTGCATTTCTGCTTCTGATGACATATATTAACCTTTGAGCTTCCCACAGTTCCCATTACCAACAACTGATTCAGGCAGGACATGCCCAATCCATGCAGTCCTTTTGAGCACAGTGCTATCCATTGCCTGGTAAAGACACTTTTTTTGAATAGTACTAACTTCTGGATGAGTCCAGCCATGTCATTTGGGCTGCAGTCCTAAGCTGAACATACCAAATAGATATCAGAGATCCCCCTCAAAGCCAGCTTTGCTAGAGGTTAAGTCTTACCTTCCCCTACCCTTTTGCTGGCTCTGACCCCCATGTGGCTCACCATTGAGTAATTTCAGTATGCTAAGTTACCAAAGACACTTTTTTCGGTGGCCAGGTTGGCTTCCTGATTTCTTAGTGTGCTGCAAGACCTCAGTCTGCACCTGATGCGAACTGAAGTATTTGAAAGAAAGAAAGAGGGTAGTAAGTGAATCAGGTGAAAGAAGACAGCAGCCAGCAAGGCTCAGGGGCTAACACACTTATTTACACAACAAAATGCACTTGCTGAGTGTATTTCACTCTCATAGAAGTTAAAAATCAGCATGACTGGCCTTGAGATTCTCATCCTTAAATAATATATGACTTCAGAAACATTCATTATCCAAACATAATTGAAAATAAGATGCATCTCATTAATAGCTCTTCACAGAATCAAAATATGATAATGGACAAACTTGAGAATGGCAATTTATTTGAGATAAATCATAAATGTGACTTGCTAGAATAGGGGATAGCATGACAGCAGCCATTTTCATCAAACACTAAAATTTTTTTTGCTTCCAATTTTAGATCAGAATATCACCAGCAAGGAGTCCCATACTGTTATTTTGTAGTTTCAGTGAATGGTTGATGTAACTGAAATATCATTTCCTCTCATCTGAATTCCATCAAATAACTTAGAAAAAAAAAAAGTAACAGTTCATGTTCCCAAATTGCAGTACCTGAACCACAGTTTTCAAAGGCACGTGGCTTTAAACAGTATCCCAGTGACATGTTAAACCACTATGTCAAATGCTATTGTAATCTACATTTCTACATCATCTTCACTTTCTTCTCTCTCTCTCTTTAATGAAAAAGTGAAACACTGCTAGTGCCTTTCAGACAGGAAATCAGCTCAACATTCACAACAAGTAAAATTGCACTAACACTCACTAAAATACCATAGCTATTTTCTGAGATTTTCTTATTGCTTTTCTACTACGCTGCATAGACATTTGACTAAACCAATAAATAAGCAAAGTTCTAAACAGCCTGTTCCAGTGCATAGCAATGTCAACAGAAAATGTCTCAACATATTTGAATTTAGACATCTGCCATGAACTCCCATTTCAAAGCAACTTTGAATAACTGTCAGCTTCAGTGGTACAACTGTTACCATGATAAGCTCATTGTCACAGGATGTTTTACACGCCAATACCTGAAGAGGTATAAAAAGGGTCACCAAAACTAATGGCAGATGGATATTAAATTAGATCAGAGGTATTAAGTAAATCAATACAAATGCAACCTGTGGCTCACACAGTCCCTGAATCTTATCTGTTGGAAGGCAGATTCATCAGGAGAAGAAATGAATTCTTCTTCTTCCATATGTTATAATTTGGGCAGATTTATGGGAGTTTGTTTTGTTTTGAAATACTGTTCATATCTTCATTCTGTCAAGAAAATTCCTTATTTCTTGCAACCCACTTACTGCAGGGAAAAAATAAAATTAACCAAGACTGACAAAAATAAACATGCAAGCCCAAAAAATGCAGTTGATGTTTTCTTTTTTAGTTATGTTGTTTTTTTCATTGATTGTTAGTGATATGGCACAAAGAAATGGGGCATTCTGCTAGTAGTAGATTTTTTTCGCCTGTAAAAGATTCAGTAAATAATGTTTCACATACTGTGACACAAAAAGCACTGGCGTTCTTCATCTGTTCCAGCATTGTTTTGAAGAATTGTACTCAAAGCATCAAAAGCTGTTTTTCTTAACCCAAAGTTTGCACAGATATAAACTGCTGTAGTAGATTAAGCTCAAATGTCAAGTTACATGCATGAATCATTAGGTTTTATTTAGTGGACGTTTCTAAATATTAGCTTTCAGTGAGGCCTGCGCAGGTAAGTTTTTTCCCTGTATTTACCCACTCTATTTTTTTGGACTCATTTATTGCTAATTTGTCAAAATAAAGAACAACACTAGAATCAGCAACTTCATGCCGATTTGCACATTTATTTAACATCTACCAACGCTGACTATGAACTATATTTCTTCTGTTCCAAGAAACAACTTAGGATGGGTTTCTTAGGACTTCAGTTTTAAAATTACCTCCCTGCATTCACAGGTATATAAAATAAAGCTTATAGATGAGAGGTTACTTCTCACCTTACTTATAGCTTCTGTGATGGTCACAGCCTACTTTACTGTGAGTTCTTAGCTGCCTGTTTTGTATCTTTAAGTAGAGTGAGTCAAAAAAAACAGGAGTGAAGAGAAGACTGTGCCTTTATAGTGACAAACTGAGCACCAAGGGACAGAAGGCCAAGGGGAGAATGGCACATGCAACGAGGCATCAGAGGAGAAAGAAAATTAGTAAGGATCAGAAGGGATGATTCAGAATTTTCATCACCTCAGAAAGCCATGTAGCAGTTAAAACCAAGCATGGGATAAGTGAAGGACCTATTTGCAAGGACTCACTGTACATGGGAGGAGTAATACAAAAATCCTGTTTATTCAGTTTTGCCTAACTTTGCCATGTGGGCTTTTGTAGAGTTGGGGTTTTTTTACTGCTATTTGAAAATAATTATCTAGTATAAACTGGTTGTATGATTTAAAAAAATCTTTTGGCCTTTTTCAGGAGTGTTGTATGAAGGGCAGGTCAAGGCAGATTCTCTTTAAAGCTCTAATCTTCTCAGGGAATTATGAGAGCTTGCTAAAATTCTGCTATCAAATCTCATTTAATTAACATTTCAAGATTATATATTTATACATTTTGTTGATTTACAATTTCTAGATGTGAACAATTTATGGAGAGGTGCTTTATGTAGAGATTTACAAAATTTATAAAGATAATTTGATAGATCTATATATTGCTTCTTGAGGTAAATGAGAAAAGACTCTTTTTATTTATTTGATAACTAACACTTATACAAGATATACTTACCAGGGAGAATGAATTTCAATTTATATTACTTTTTTTTTGTACAGAATTTGTCCAGTAGGTATTATGTCTATATCTAACTTAATGGTCAGTGCTGAATGACATGGAAAGAACAGATATAGCAATCCAAACTTCTATTATAGTCAAATGAGATATTATAAAAAGTTATGATTATGATTAAGATTATGATTACTCTTTCTAGACAAGACATTACTCAGATGGAGAGGAATTAACAGGGATGCCACCTGAAAGCTAAAGAGAGGGGCAACATCAACACATGCTACTCAAAAATACATAGCAAATATATATAAAGTGAGCTATATCTGGTGATCATTCAATAACCAGAACAAAGTATGAGCACAGGTCTACTTTCTAGCTCTAGAGGAGGAGTTTAGATACTCAAGGAATCTTCAAAGTGAATCCGTACCTACAAGGGCATAACATGGGAAAATAGGTTAAGAACAGACAGCATTACTATTTTTAGGTACAAAGGAAATCTAAGAATATGCGTCCATGTGAATCCCAGCAGAGAGAGCAATGTCAAAAAATAAAATGAAGACACTGAACACGCAGACAGAATAAATGCTTTTGCCAATATGTGATATGACTGAGAACTACAATGATCAAAAAAAGCTCTAAAAATTGCTCTCATAAAAGAAAATACTATCCACAGATTAAAAATAAAAACCATCTAACAGTTCTTTTCCATAATTTCCATTATGGGAATAATTTCATACTGGAGTTTTGTGAACAGTGCTTTATGTTATGAAGTGGTCTAAAGCCAAAACCAGCTGCTTAGACCCTGGTAAAAAATGGATGCTTAGGGAAAAGCATAACAGGGTAGCTGTGTATTCAAACTACCCTAGAAAATTTTCTAGCTTTGAATGATTGTTCAGTCCAGAGAATCCTGAGCCAAAAGCGATACCTTTATATCTCACATTTTCTTCATTCCACTACGGTGGAAAAAGTAGAAGACACCAGTGTTCTTTAACAAGAAGAAAGCAATCAATATAAAACAAAGTAGGATAATGGAGAAACAAGCCATCTGTACAGTAAGACAGTTTCTGGGATACATTTCTGTATTATTTGAACAAAAAGACTGCAAATTCAGTTGGATGGAAAAGTACTTAAAAGTCAAATTCTTCATGATAATATTTTCTGTCAGTAGCAAGGATCCAGCACTACTTTGTGATGATTTTTAGAATAACAACAAAAGCTAAAATACCAACCAAAATAACAACCCTCCTTCACATTTTGTTGTTCAACAGTTGCCTGTAAAAATAGATTCCCCAGCATAAAACGTAACTATAGATCCACAGCACAGATGAGAAAAAAACTAAAATATCTCTCAAGATCAACTTCCAGAATGCTATCAGAACTTATTAGAAAAAAATACTTTCTCTAGAAAAGGCATTTTTAACATTTCATAATTTGTTTTCACCTAAACAGAAAAGAATAAAAATTCTCACAGAAAAGAAATTAAAAAATATTTCCATTAGAAATATGAAAACTTAATAATTTTCAATTATTCTGGTAAGAGAAATAAAATTAGCCCATAGTGAGATAGAACCAGTAAATAAATTCTAATCTGAAATTGCTATGTTCTGATATAATTTTTTCATTTTTTAAAAACCCTTCCCATACTTAGGTTTTAAAAAATAACCTCAGATTTGTATGCTATGAGAGCAACACAGGGAGTTTGAAAAGCCTCCAGACACTCTACACCAATAGCTTTTTAATGAATAAACAGTTTGTTCATTGCATGGAGATGTTAACTCATTTCATTAAAGAGCACTGTACCAAACATTATATTTGTACAAATAAATACAAATATTTGTGTTTTCTTCTATACATAAGCTGCACTTGTCAAGCTTCCATACTGCAAACATTTGCAAATATTCTAGTTGTGTCCTGAACCACCCCTTATCAGAAGTAAACAAAGTGTTTGGGCAGAGGAAGAGTCTTGGATTGCCAAGACAAGAGATAACTCAATCATGTTGCCTAACTGGCTCGCCTGTCTGCTCCTGAAAACTCTGTGTGGCTCCTACACATTGCCAGACCACACTGGAACATTTTTATCGCCAGCTTTGAGTACTACAGAGAACCTGGAAAGCACAAGGCTGAACTGGAGGCAGGAAACATTATATACTGTACTAGGCGGAATTTGGATTTAAACTGTTTGATGGCCATTGCCTGTCAAAGGCATAAAAAGTTTGCAGCTGAAATAGAAGAGAGCATGGACCTTGACACACAAAAAGCTATCCCTGTCACAGTGCTTTTTCTAGTGCATTCAGAAAAACAAGCTAAGAAATGGACAATCAATTACCAGAAAAATCAGCTTGGAGGGAAGAACATGCATCCTCTCTCTCAAGAAGCATAGTTTGCTATCACTGTCGTAGGAGGTCTTGTCCCTTAGATGTGGACAGAATTCTTGACATCATGCAGTACTTACTAGCTTTAAACTATAAAAATAGTTAACCTTTTCAGATACCATAATAGTAGGTACTATACATAGACCTGTCACTATCTTTACTGCAGTTTCTTAGCCAACAATTTATTCCATACTCAGTAGCCCAAACTGGTCAATACAATTTTTAGATTTTATCCATTGTTTTAAGCCTCCTACTTAATTTCATGTCAATCTGTTTTAACCTTTAGATCCTCAAAAGGAAAAATGAAGTACTAAGCCACAAGTCACGTCACTGTTCTTTTTGACACATAATGGTGTGCATCTCTTTAAATTATGCCACTTTTCTACCTCTAGAGGCATATAACCAAAAGCCAAGAATGCCAGAATTTTGAGAGTACAATCTGACTCATCTGAAAGATGTTTAATTTTGAGAAAGGGCTACTTCTACACTGAATCATTTCCATAATTATTCATCTCTTGAAAACATTGTCACAAATTTCTCACTTCACAAATACACTCTTAAAATGACTTCCAAGCTTTTTATCACATATATGAGAACTTCAAAACAATGCGATCAGGTTATATTTCTCATTTTCTTGAGTTTCTGTACTGTTTTATTTGACAATCATAATCTACAAATAAGAAATCATATAAAAATAATAACAGATAAACTGAAAGTGATACCTTGCTTTTAAGTTCTAATAAATTATATGTTAGCATACGTAAAATGTCAGTTTACTAAAGGAAGTTAGCTGTAGTCACACGGCTGTGTATTCCAGTATGGAATAATTCAAATTTGGAATTTCAACTAATGAAAATAGTAGAGAATTTCGCATAATACCACTAAATGCAATCACTGATCTCATGCAAAGCACCTAATGATCCCCATTAGGAAATGAAATCTAAAAGAACATTTTAGTCACAAGTTTTTTGCTGTTCAATACATAGCACTGATACATTTTAGATATTTTCCTTTTCTCTTTAATGTACCATGTGTATTTATGTGCTGAAATGATCTAAATATAGGTTTCTTTTATCTGAAACAGGCTATTTTTCTAGCCAGTATTTGTTAAAACAAACCAGTATTTAGTATTTGTCGTATGTTCGAATATTTTTAAACTTAACTGGGTAAATAATTCAAAGTGTTACTCTTTACACTTACTATGATGTACATATCAAAGGTGCTTTTGTTACTACTGTCTGTTTGAGCTTCTTTATTGTAGTTTTAAGTGACACAGACAAGAGGAACTGAAATCCCACTATTACCTATGGAATCTCTAATGCCTTTTGAAACCCTGTCTGTATTTCATCTGACAGCTGCTACTGCTGATCTCATACAAACTAGGCTGACAGAAAACCAACTCTGAAAATGGATTTAATGACATCATCAAGTTTCTATAAATGTTAAAAGACATGCCAGAAAGTTTCTAAGATCTTCTGATGACAGAAAATGAGTACTATACTAATTAATGTTAATAGACTCAACAATTTACCAGATTTTTGATCAAATTTTCTACATCGTAGGTGACATGAAAATGCATCTTCACATTATTTAATTCATTATTTAATTGGTTTTAAATGATAGTTCTGTGGTTTATGTTTACTTGTTTACCTCATGTTGAATAGAAAAAAAAGCAATTTTATTCAAAACCAGCATGTAAAATATATCCAGTTATTTGCTAAATTTCATAACGAATAGAAGGTCAATTTGATATAAGCTAATTGATAGTCTAAGCTGCTAGTTTCCATGTAATTGCTACACACTAGTGACAGTTTTCCTTTGATTTTTGTTCCTATATTGCTCTTTATAGATAATAGCAGTCTGTAAAAGAATGTGCTTGTTGTAAGCTTTACAGTCATAAGTATCAAAAACAGAATAAGGTCCTGATGTATCACAACTGGTGTTGCAGTTCTACTTATTGCAAAAACGTTGACTCTTTTTGCTTTTCTGTTGTGGTAAACAAGCAGATCAAAAAGAATTCTGCATTTAAAAAAAAATCTTTTTGGTCACTTTATATATAACAAAATATTTTTATTTTTAAATGTTCAGCTTTCAATGGCATTACTTGAACGCCTTAAAGGGAAGACTTCTGACTATTTAAGTGGTTGATCATCCCTGACACGTCAAAGAACTTTTACTACCACTGGTTGATACACATTTTTGTTCTTAACTTTCTGTGCTTGTCTCTCTTTCAAACTAATACTTTTTTTTATAAACAATAAATTATGTAGCATAGATTATGAAGCAACATGGATGTCAAATATGAGCTGAATTATAAGTGACTCAGAAACTTAGTGAACCTGTGGTAATGTGTTACTTCCAAAATGCTGCCACTTTCTCATTCATTAATCGAGAGACAAAAATAATTCTGTGCCAATACAAACAGAGGCAGAATGATATTTTGAAAAGATGTCATGTTAAACTGGCAGTTGTGATCTTACAACATAAAACCCCACCAATTAGTATTCACATTGAAACCATCGATCTAGTCTTAGGAGACTTCACCTTAGATATAAGCCCCATTGCAAGATATAAGTAGTCACTGGTTTATCCAGTTGCATGCTCACCTTTCCTACAACACATCAATAGTACAACAACAACATTTATTACAACAACAACATTACAATGTTCTGGCATTCATGTATAATGTGAGAGCAGAGGACTACTTATAACGTATTCACCTACTGATTATGGAATTGCCAACACAATAGAGAGAAAAAGTACACAAAAAATAAAATCATTAAAATCAAAATTTAGAAAAGTTTCACCCTCTTGGACTTCATGAGGAAATCCCAATTTTATTTTATTGTTTCTTGTGATATTATAGATGGCTGTAACTGAAATTTGGAGATTGCTAATATGTAATTATTTATTACTCAAATATTACATTCATTGCCTTACTACTGGGGGCTATGCCTCAGTTTATATACTCCATGAGAAACTAAAATTAGTGTTCTGTAGTGAAGAACTTGCATGAACAGAAAATGTCAGAATGCTGCAATTTCAAGTTTATGTTTTTCTTTCAAGACTTTCTAAGGCTTAAAGAAATAAGCCAATTCCTCTATTTATTTATTTTTTTTTTAAATTGCCTTTGATTTTCTTTTTTGTGTTATGTCATTTACACTATTTACTCCTGCTTCTTCCCCATAGCCTGGAATAATGCCACTTCTGAAATGATTGAGCTATACAACTGTTAATGAGTGACTTTTAAGATTTTTATATACATCTGTCTTAAATTTAATAAACCAGTCTTTCACCAAAACTACTTCTGAAAAAGCCTCTCAGCAATGTTTAAGAATTGTTGGTGTATCTCCTCAGTAAAAAGAATGTGGGACTGTGGCATACGAAAGCAAAACCTAGCTAGAAGGGGTATCAACAGAGAAAATGCAGAAGGACACATTAGCAGCAAGCCTGCTGCGGACTCAGTACGTGTTGGGGATGCTGGCCAATAGTAAAGCACATGCCAGCATGTTTTTATTAATAGCACTAATTTCAGCAGATCCACAAAAAGCTGCAGCAAACCTATTAATCAGTTTGGCAATCAGACCTTCATGTTGCTACATACATGCCCTAAAAGAGCAATTTTTACTTAGTCTCATTTCACTTAATGTCTTAGGTACCTAACATGGAAATATGTAGTATTAGTGCCTGTTTCATAACTAATATCACAAACAAAGTAACCAAACAAGTATCTCAGTACTCAGTTTGCAGTTTTAAAGACTACAACCAATATCTTCATGAACCTACAATTTAACATAGCATGATCATTTTTCTATATTAAATATAGAGCTCTCTATATTTGCACTCCTTTCACACATTTTAAAAATTCATGGAATTGAGATAACAGTACAAGTTAAAATCGCTTAAATATTGTGGTTTGAGATTACATATTAGATCCACTATCACAATTGTTTATTAAAATGTCATCTAAGTATGAGAATTACCTTTGTTTTAAAAAAATATTTTCTTCCTAGCTGGTCAGCAAAAAAAAGAAAATCTTTCTAAATAGAAGTTATATTAGGATATTAGGATGTATATTTTCTGTCTCAGATCACCCTCATTATATCAGACTTCTACTTTGCTCACAAAACATTTTTTTTTCATTTCTTTACTCTTCACATGTGAATGAGTATTCCTACCCCACTTCTAGAATTTTGACAGATTTTATTCAGATTTCTGTCTCAGCTTCATTTTCTAACTACCAGTCTTGCATCTTAATGCCAACAGCATGTTTTTAGAACAGAACAGGATACCTGATACACCTCACAACCACAATATTCTGGTAAACAAAACTAGGCAACTACTTTTTCTTACCAGCTGTTCTATCTGTTAGGAGACCCTCCGAGGGAAAAGACTGGTCTAAAAGATACATTCATATAATGTCAGCACTATCAGGTTTGGTAGACCATAAGCAAAAATATCATATCTGCTATGCTCCTGAAATATAAATCTAAAGACAAAAAAATAGTCCTAGCTTTATTAGTTGACATATAACAACTCCAGAAATAAAAGAGACATAATTGTGTTTTGCAAACAGAGACCTTATAATAGAGCAGACATAAAAAAACTAACTAAAATTTGTCTTTACTATAAACCTCTTTTTCTGCCTAATACAATTTTATTCATTACATATATTCTACATAAAGAATGTGAACACTTCACTGTAATCAAAGAAAACCTCATTTGAAAAAAGGCCTATCAGAAAAAAAGTTATTTAGAAGACAGATCATCAGAAATTTAAAACTAAATATGGAATCTAACGAGTAACAGAGTTTTATGGTTTGTTACTTTCATAGAGAAAGATGTATTTTCTACTTAACAGAGTCCAATCTTCTGCAATAATTACTTATATCAAATCTTTAAGAAATTGATTAACAGGTGTATAGGAATGGAATTTGAGGCTCAAGTAAAGTGAGTCAAAACTACAAAAGAAACTTATTAAATGTGATTCTTGCATGATAATGACATAATTTCCATATTGATTTAGAGCAATAAAATAGAGAAACATACACAACATTTCAGAGTATTACACTGATGAAAGAATTTCCTCACCAGTTTAAGACAGCATCATAAAAACACCTCTGGATCTATTCCATGAATATACAAGTCTTGTCTTGAACCAATCTGACATTTCTTAGAAAAAGTACTTTGGATGTGATAGGAACATGTTGATATGGTCTGTGTCTGGATTTTCAAATAGAATAACAAAATAAAATCAATAATAAACTGCACTTTGTTCAAGAGCCCAGGTTGTGTGCAATAATGCCAGAAACAAAAAAAGAGGAGAGAAATAATCCACACTCAATTCGATTTCATTCAGAAAGCTAAGTGATAAAAAAATAATGATCAAAATCACATACCAGTAACTACAGCTGATTAGTCTTTTTTCCTACTTCAACTGTATTCAGGTGCTGTTCATATCTGGTATGTAAGCAAATCAAATATTGTTGAAGTTTTGGACTCCATAGTTTCATTTCTTAAGGAAATAAAGTGATCTGTCATTTCTCTATTTTAACAAAGAATTTTTTTAAATTAAATATTCTGTCTTATCCTTTAATTACCCACCAGAGAGACAAATGCTTGTATGCACATCCATTTACATTCAATCCATATAACTGTCTAAGTACGTCATGAAAATAAATGTAGTCTTCATGAGAGAAGCACAGATCTGTTGGGGCTGTGTATGCAAGCCTAACATGTTTTACAGTATTTCCCAAATTTTGAGAAGCAGTAAAGAGGTGATTCTTCCATCAGTACAGGTGTAGATATCACAACTTGAAAAGCAACTCCCTTTTGAAAGCAAAATACAAATGTTTTTCTTCAACATCTTACAACAGTTTTACAAAACACTATATCTATTCAGCTAGATTTCCGACACACATCTCTACCTATGAATGAGGATAAACCTCTATTTAAATAATGTCATTTGGGAGTTAAAATCTGCTACAAACAAATGCCTGAAAACTGTCAAGCTTGGTTACCCAGGCTGCATAGAAGTTGTCAGGACATAGAAGTCCTTCTTCAGCCGTTTGAGATGTGGCTGCAAGATTAAATTTGTCTATTTTCATTTAATTTTCTAATTTGTTACATCAAGAGAGACAGAACCTATACTGAAGATTAAGAAATATATTTTTAAATTCTCACTTTCGTGTATTTAAAATATATATAAGTACAGAAAAATATTTCCTGAATTATTTTTAACTACTTCTACAATCTCCACGCAGTGAATACTTAAGAGATTATTTCATTGCCAAAGGTCAAATACAGGAGACTGAAACAGCTGAAGAGAACACAAATGCTGTAGCTTATCATGGGTTTGCATGGACTGAAGAGATTCTTGTGACTGAAAGCTAGCTCTCTTTACAGATAAGTGTGGCTCTTTTCTTGATAAACTCAACTGGGAAAGACAGTACAGTGGAGGAGGTTTAAAGCCATCTGCCTTAGATATCTATTCCATGATGGGATAAATTGCACTTCGAGTGACTCCTTTCTCCTTATAAAGCAAAGCTGGATGATTTTCTTAGATCACTTTGGTCACAAATACACACTCATCTGGGTAAGAAGAAAATATGTCCAAATTATTTGACTACTATTCATAAACACTGAGGAGCTGCACGGATACGTGAATTGTATTTCTATTAAAATGAAAAAAGAAGCAGCAGGCCCCTGAGCAGATGCACAGACTCTGCTATTTCTTTCCCTTATATAGGATTTTGGGTGCCCAAAAGTATGCCCATGCCCCATGGCCAGTTCTGATGCAGTGCAGCCTTGTCACTGTGGATCCTACAGCTGTGAGAAGCCTAGTGGGGTCCCCCTTTGTCTGCTCCTAGCAGGGGCTGGCTGCAGCTCAGCTTTGTGCCTCATGGCTACTGACTCACCCAGCTCCATGAGGATCTTGTCACACTGTTGAAGTAGCCTCTTTTGATTTTTAATCAACACAATGGTACTTATATTTAATAGGATTCCTCTCACACTTACGTTCACACATATATTCAGAATTACACTGAACATGCAATTGTTAACCAAGCTAAAGCAAGATTTGAGGTCATAACCTACAACTCATTAAACTGTAAATCAAAAGGTTGATGTGGGTTTTTGAAAAATATTTTTATCAATTTATTCCTTTAATCACTTTCAGCTTTGAGAATGTCATAAAAACCTGCCATTCTACTTCACTGTTTTGTTCCATTTTCATTAAATACCAAATAATCAACAATGTTTTTCCAAGCTGTATGTGCTTCTGGAAGCTTTACTTCTCATGAAGCGGAGGCTGTCCTTATCTGCCTGACTGAGATTGTGTACAAGCTATGGGCTATTTGTGTCACCACTACACCACAGGTTAACAATGACAACCACTACTAACACTCTCCTGATGGATTGTCCTTATGGATCATTTGGGACCTCCTTGAGAGAGCCAAGGGCAAGCTGACAGATAAATCCAACAGCAATAGATTTCCAGCAGAATCTCGAAAATCAGAGACATACATCTCACTTGTCTTTTCACATATACAGACTGCATTTCTCCTAGTGTGCACCGCATAAGAAAATAACCATGAAGGACTGGTGGATTCACTCAGTACTTAAAGAACTGTGAACTGATATATTTTATCTTTGAAAACAACAGCATACTGTGTTACCAGCTGTTTCAACCCACCAGTATTTACACAAAATACTTTCATGGAAGATGGTAACATTAAAGGTTTGACTTTTGGAAATCAAGTATTTCACTTGGGGATTATTCGCATCAACTAGTTTATATGCTTCACTTATATATGTATCTCAGGCTTCCAGTAGAATCATAGAATCACTAGGTTGGAAATGACCCACTGGATCGAGTCCAACCGTTCCCATCAATCACTAAACCATGTCCCTCAGCACCTCATCCACCCGTCTTTTAAACACCTCCCTGGGCAGCCTGTGCCAGTGCCCAATGACCCTTTCCATGAAAATTTTTTTCCTGATGTCAAGCCTGAACCTCCCTTGTCGCAGATTGAGGCCATTCCCCCTTGTCCTGTTTCCTGTCACTTTGGAAAAGAGGCCAGTTTCCTCCTCTCTACAACCTCCTTTCAGGCAGTTGTAAAGAGCAATCGGGTCTCCCCTCAGCCTCCTCTTCTCAAGGATAAACAACCCCAGTTCTCTCAGCTGTTCCTCATAAGGCCTGTTCTCCAGCCCCTTCACCAGCTTCATTGCTCTTCTCTGGACTCGCTCCAGAGCCTCAGCATCCTTCTTGTGGTGAGGGGCCCAGAACTGAACACAGGATTCAACGAGCAGTCTCACCAGTGCCGAGTACAGAGGGAGAATAACCTCCCTGGACCTGCTGGTCACGCCATTTCTGATACAAGCCAAGATGCCATTGGCCTTCTTGGCCACCTGGGCACACTGCTGGCTCATGTTCAGTCACTGTCAACCAACACCCCCAGGTCTTTAACTTCCAGGCACCTTTCTAGCCAGGCTTCTCCTAGTCTGTAGCTGCATAGGGTTGTTGTGCCCCAAGTGCAGGACCCGGCATTTGGCCTTGTTAAACCTCATGCCGTTGGTCTCAGCCCAGCAGTCCAGCCTGTTCAGATCCCTTTGCAGAGCCTCCCGACCCTCCAGCAGATCCACACTTCCACCCAGCCTGGTGTCATCTGCAAACTTGCTAAGGGAGCACTCGATGCCTTCATGCAGGTCGTTGATAAAGACATTGAACAGGGCTGGACCCAGCACAGAGCCCCGGGGAACCCCACTTGTTAGAGCCATTAGTATAGTTCCTGGTGTCTTTAAGTAGCACAGTTATATTTATCATCAAGCCAAAAGTATTTCACTTTTGCATGGGTGTGGAGGGAGAACATGAAGAACTTCAAAAGTGAACACAACAGCCAAATAGTATTGCCTTTAAGACTGTAATATTGCAGCAGAAGGTGGCAAGCTTGCAGCAGCATCTCCTCACACAGTGACAAGCATAGCAAGACAGACGACACACATTTCACAGAAGAGTACTTGGCAGAAATTAATTTTTAGAAGCTGGAATGCTTGAGAATGTTGCCTTGTACTACATTACTATCACACACCTCACTGGCATAATATAGACATTAAAAATCAGACTATTAATCCTGCCAAAATCAGAACGACTGCAGGCAAAGAAGTGGTAAGCCCTGCCTGTGCACATGTAATTTTTCTAAGAAATCTAGACCATTTTACAGCTTGTTTTGTAGCAACTGCAGGAGTCTAACAAGGAATCACTTGTTCCATGGCATTAAAACACCTTCTCTAGTAACTGTTGAGGGTATTAAAAATACTAATAATACCCATTCAGCAGAGAAGACTCGACCTACTTCTGTATTGTGTTTGCACAGAAAGGTTCTAGTAGCACCAGTGGTTACAGGAGGTCATTTCTGTGAGAAGCTACAAGAAGCTTCCCCCACATCCGACAGAGCCAATGCCAGCCAGCTCCAAAACAAACCTGCTGCTGGTCAAGGCCAAACCAATCAGCCATGGAGGTAGCACTTCTGGGATAATGTATTTAAGGAGGGGGAAAAAAACCTTAATACAACAGCATTTGCAACTTGAAAGAGCAGGGAGAATATGTGAAAGAACTGTGCAGACACCAAGATCAGTGAGGAAGGAAGATGGGGAGAAGGTGCTCCAGGCACCAGAGCTGATATTTCCCTGCAGCCCATGGTGGGACATCTGTCCCCATGCCACAGATGTCAACCTGCAGCCCACAGTGGACCCCATGCCAGAGCAGAAGAATGTCTGAAGGAGGCTGTGACCCCATGGGAAGCTGGAGCAGGCTCTTGTCAGGACCTGTGGACCCTTGAAGAAATAAGCCCACGCTGAAGCAGGCTTGCTGGCAGGACCTGTGACCTGCAGGGGAACCACGCTGGAGCAGTCTGTTCCTGAAGGGCTGCACCCAATTGAAGGGACCTATGCTGGAGAAGTTCGTGAAAAACTGCAGTCCATGGGAAGGACTCAGTTTGGAGAAGCTCATAGAGGACTGTCTCCCAAGGAAAAGACTCCACACTGGAGCAGAAGAAGAGGGTGAGGAGTCCGCTCTCTGAGGAGGAAGGAGCAGCAGAGATAACATGTGATGAATTGATCACAACCCCCACTCACCATCCTCCTGTGCTGCTGCTGGGGAGAAGGCAGAGAATTCAGAAGTAAAGTTAAGCCCAGGAAGAAGAGAGGGGTGGGTAGAAAGGTGTTTTAAAAATTGGGTGTATTTCTCATTATCCTAACTCTGATTTGGTTGGTAATAAGTTAAACTGATTTCCCCGAGCTGAGCCCGTCTTGCCTGCAATGGTAATTGACGAGTAACTCCCCTCTACCCTTCTCGCGACCCATGTGCCTTTTGTTATATTTTGTTTTCCCTGTTCAGTTGAGGAGAGGAGAAACAGATAAGCTTCGTAGGCACTTGGCATCCAGTCGGGGTCAACACACTGCAACTTGTAAAGCCTTGAAAGGAGTTCACTGAAAATTAAAAGTGACAATAACACAGACAAAGAAGTTTCTTGCATTTTTTCCACCTTAAAATGTATACTCTAAATTCATGTTACGTTTCCCAATATGCAAAAAAAGAAAAGTAAGTTATTAAAAGGAAAAATGTCTATGAAAAATCAAAATAAAAATCTGGAATTAAAGATGCTTCTATATAGAAGTTATATTCTTTCAAAATAATAATTAATGAAGATAAAAAAATCTTCAAGATGTAGAAATTTTATCCTTGTATCAAAGTAGAGATTCTTTCTGCAATAGTAGTTCCAGTATGTGACACTTTTTAATAAAACTAAAATAATAAAAATAAATTCAGAAATCCATGTGAGTACAGACACAAACATGAAATATATTTTCTTCTGTAGTGTCTCATAATTGGTTTAATAATGTCAGCAAAATACACAATATCAACTAATTGTGCACACATAGCATTCACAATTCTGTTAGAAACCACATATGATCAACTCTAAGAACTCTAGATGAAAAAGAAAGAAAGCCTAACTGGTCCTCCATGGAGGGCAGTAATAAGTTACACAAGATGAGGAGCCATATGTGGAGGCTTAGCTAGAATTTGAATAGAGAGGTTGCTAACATAAATCTATTATTTGTGCAGTTTTTAAGATTTATCATTATGAGATCCATGAGATTACATAAGTATACAGTATCACAGGATTTGATGGAGATAAATAGACAAGATGCTATTAAGAGGCCTCATAGAATCGATTTCTACTGTCCTTGTAGAAGTCTAATAATCATGACCCTGTTAAAATTTTCACAGTAACTAAGGAAATTAAGCAAAAGGCTTTAATAGATTCAGGACATTTGAATAATGTAATCAGATTAGATGCCTAATCCAGAAATAGGCATAAAAGTCTTTAAATGGCCCAGTGACAGCATAAGCTTTAATTCAAAGAGAAATCCCTATACAAATACATATTTACAGAAACTCATTTGTTACCACCCCCCCAAGTAAAATAAGCTTTGAATATTGTGACAGGTGTGTGTTATACATATCAAGGCAGCCTCCAAAAGGCTGAACAACTGAAGCACTTCAGTGCTGATATTGAGTTTAGCTGATGAGCAACAGCCCGTGTATTGCGAGGTCTGGTTACTAGGGCAGTGAGAAGCCTTCATTCTGGTGATTTCAGAGTGGGAACGGTCCAGGGCTAACTGCTTTTATAACCAAGTTTAAGAAACTAGATGGATGATGAGGTTTCTGTAATTGTGGCCCCTCTGTGGATATTAAACAATTTTAGAAATCTGAGTTTCAATTTGTACTAAAACAAAGAATGCATCCATAAGTAAAGAATATCGTTGATACAACATAAACTAAAATATATGCCTAAAATATGCCTAAAATATAATGTGATACACTACACTACAGTAAAAGAATGCATTTATACGAATAAATAAATATGGCAAATATACATGAATGTATCTGAGAGATGATAGTAAGCTTTTCACACCAAGTGACTCAAAGAGTTATTAAAATTAAGTTGCTCTCAACCAGATGTCAGTATCCATATTGAACAGAGAAGAAATTAAAACAGAATATTACTTGCCCATGGAGTTTCAAAATGACATAAAGGGAGAAAGGAAAACCAACACTTAGAACTTACTGTCCTCAAGGCTTATTTACTTTCTTACACAGAACAAAGACGTCTACTGTATATTAAAATGCCTTTAAAAATTATGTGACTAAAAAAAGAAGTTTGATAACTAAATTTTATGGATGTGTAGTGTATGTTATTCAGTACAAAGTAAGTAATTGTTGGTACTTTCTGAGTGTACCATAAGAATCATAAGTTGAATGAAGAAAATGGGAGGCTATGATGATCAAAATTAATTCCTGGTTTCTTTTTAATATGCAGAGTGGTAAGTCTTAACCACATATAATAATTTTGCAAGGCGGTAATAGTACTAAAATAATACCAGCAATGTACAGTTGAAAGGAGAAAAAACCTTTTTGTACCACATGAATAGCACAATAATTCCTTTTAAAAAGTTCAGAGGGGATTTTTAAGCTCTTCTGAATCTTTTTTCACAATAACAGAAAGATTTTTCTTTATGTAACATATTTACTTAATTAATAATACGTATTGTGGAGTATTTTGTGAGCTTATGAAAAACCCAATACACAATCCTTCTGAAATCCTCTACTTTGGACTCAGCATTTTCTATTTAAATTCAACATCACACTGTGAGCAAAAGGGACTTCAGTGTGCTTGCCAATCACACTAAAAGTACCCTGACAGGAACCCATCATTACTTCAAGCCCACTTTTCAGGGAGGAATAATTGAATCAATTTATATTTCAGTAGAGCTCTGCATCAATTCAGACATGTAATAAGAACAGTTTTAAAAGGCATTCTTCCTTCAATTAGGAAGAATGAAATTTTATTTACATTTTTTACACCACAACTGAAGAAACAGAACTGTGTGTGAACAGAAAATTCCTGTTTCCACCCAAGCTTCAGACTAAAAGACACAAGCTTTAGTAAGGATGCCATAAATACAGAAGTTATTGGTATTCCACTACAGAAAATATTTCTTCTTCTGATAGGATGATGACAATAAAGCAGAGCTTGGTCCTCAACCCCTGTTCTTCTCTTCTTTATAGCTAATGTGACCACTTTCCTCCACTCACAGTGCTTATAAAGCTATTGCTGATGACTTAAAACCCTACCTGTTGCACCATCTTATCACCTTGTCAGGTTAATATCTCTTCTTAAGCATGCCACTGCCACTGTAAATGAATGATTCTCCCATTTTCACTTTCAAACTCTTTCTGCCCCTTTTTCCATCACTATCACCACCATTATTCTCTTAATCTTTCAAGACTACAGGCTACATTTTTTTCCTTATTCCTTCTCCTCTACCCCATCATCAGTTATCCAAAATATCTCTGTAGTACCTATCTTATTTCCATACACGTTTCAGCAAGCACTCCCATTCAGCAGCTCATCACTTCTGTCCTACTCACAGGTCCTCGTTCTGGCCCTGAGATATTCTCTCACCAATCCTTTCTGTCTCAGTGACAATCTTTGTGCAACAGTGTTATTATTCAAGCACATGGCTTTGAATCTGGCACGTCCTTCTCTGCTGCCATTTCAAAATTTAAATTTATAATAGTGTCCTAAAATTTTTGAAAACACAATGTTTAGCTTACTTTGCTGTACCCAATTCCTTCCCATCCAATCCAACACAGATTGGCTACCTTGCCTTCAAATGCCTTTTGTTAGGCCCCTCCATCAAAACCGCCTTCTTCTTTGCCTTCAAGTTGCTCTTTTGTTAGTATCTACCTTCAGCCTACATAGAGAACAGCCACTTGATTCATTCTGACAAGTAGATGCACTTACTTTCAATTCTACTTACTCACACCCATGTGCAACCAGGCACATCTGATGAGGTGGTTTACATTAGAAATGCAACTTGAGCCATAAAACGTGCACCACAGCAGAAAAAAAGGAAATTCTTATGTATACTGCCTTTTTAGCTCATTTACAGTAAATTCATACTGTTTGCAATGCATTTATTCACTCTTGCACTCATGTTCACATATTCATATAAGATGCATAACAGAGTATCAGTACTTCTGAACCACCAAAATAGTATATTACAAACTAGATGTAGCTGATATGCTACGCATGTGATCACTGAGTAAGGTGGGAAAAGTACCATTTCATCTCACTAGCTGCCACTCTGCCTATTACACCCAATAACCACCCTCAGCCTATCAATTTGATTTATAATAATGGTTTCTTGCTTATTTTCTCCTAAATGCTATATTATGCAGTGAAGAGACATGATATTGCCAATTAAAAGCCCATGCTTGCATCTCTTAAACAACATATCATGTACCTGATCACATTTGAGATAGAAAGAAACTGGTTCTCATGAGTTTACTACATGAGCCCTATATACATTGTATGCATCAAAAAATAGCTCATTCATCAATAAACAGTTCTACTTTTTTGTTATTTTAGTATTTTACGTAAGAATTAGACAGTATACTCTTCTTCACTATCCTATACATATTGGGGGTATTTTTCAGATGAGAAAGAGATCAAGACACTCAAAATACAAACAAGTCATATATCAAACACACAAAATTCCATATATAAATCTCTAAAGATTAAAAGCTTGCTACATTGTGTGAATCATTTAGTTCAATTTTTATTATTGAGATACTTCTGCATTCCCATCTAAACAAAGTATAATTCAGACTGGTCAGCATGATCGGCCAAGCACAGAAATGACTAGATCAGAACTACCATGTTTTTGCAGATATTGCTCAAGCAACACATCCTGCAAAAGGTAGCTTGAGAAAAGGCAAAGATTACATTATCACACTGCCAGCTCCTCAGCCATCTCAGCCACAGAGCTAAGGAGTTTCAATTTGGTTTTGAGAAAGAAAGGGAAAAAAGGTACACTGAAATGGAGAGCAAACTTCTATAACAAAGTAAAAGATATAACTGTAAAATTTATAAATGAAAATGTAAAGGACATTTCCTGCAGCCGATAAAGGCATGCTGTTAAATTTAAAAGTGCCCTACTGCTGACTGAAATATGAGTATTAGATGACCTGACCATGGAAAATGCCCTTAACCAATCTATGAAATGGCTTTTCTCTTCAAATCATGAAGAAATATGTGCTGAAAGAGTTGTGTATCATGGAGTTGAATAAGAAAAAATAGGGACAAAAAATGAAAAAGATTCCTAGAAAAAGGACTAGTAGTTTCTCTTACCATAAACTTTGCTGAATATGCTTTAGGGAAACAGAGACAGCTACAACAAGGACAGGTGCCTGCTGCTCAGTGCTCATTCAGCTGAGCAATAACTCAGTCCCTTTAAGAAGCTATGAGTTTAATGTACAGCTGAAGTATATCAGCAAGGAGAGAAATCCAATCTACTCAGAGATTATTTATGACAAGGTGCACCTAACTGAGGCCCAATTTGTTTGTGGAATTGCAGTCATTTCATTTCAACTAAACAACAAATGAATCTGCCTTGCAGAGGATTGGTTCAAGGTATAAAAGAAAACAAGGGAGAGAACAGATACAACACTTCATTTACACCCCAATTTACAGGCACACTTACAGAAATGATTGATTAAGCAGCTTTTTTTGGAAACAGAAGGCCTCTGAATCACATCTAAAGTTTGTACTATGTAGAGTGGGCATTTCCTATTTCAGATTTATTAATGAATATTCATTGGCTTCAAATGTTTCCTAATTTTTTTTGCATGGTCAAATTGAAAGTTTTGTAAAACTAAGAAAACAAACATAATTCTTGTTTGAGATACCAATAAAACACACTCTAGGATGAAATTTTAGAAAGGGAAAAGAAAGTCAGGGCACAAGGTGAGCTGGCAACTCCCCATGGGCAGGGGAACTGGGAACAATGGGGGCTCCCCAGAGCACCTCCTCATAACCAGGGCTATTCCCACTGCCCCCAGCATGGGAGCAGGGCAGCTAGGGGCAGCCCTAGGCATCAGGCACCTCCGTGGGGAGGTGTTTCTCTAACTGATCATATTTAAGTTTTATCATATATGCCATTTGAAAGCAGTGTATATGAAAGAGCTCACATCTTACTTTGGATTTGTTGTGAAAACATTGAAATCATACAACATTGGTAAACACATACATCCATACTTTATCAGTTAGCTTGATTTTATTAAAAAAATAACTCTCAGTATTTTCACTGAAAATCAAAAACTGAAAAGGAACGTTTGCCAATTACAATTTTGAGTCGGTATCTGCTCCTTTTCTCATCCTTATCCTCCACAGCAAGAGATTTCATTTCTCCACACCAAAGCTTATTTTTCTCCAGGTAGTGAAAATAACCACACATCAAATAGTAAACCCAAATGTTCAGGGACAGACCTGGGCAACTTTACCAGAGGGATGGTGTTACATTCTTGAAATTAGAGTAGGAAAAAATGAAATTGTTAAGGAATGGTAATCAATGGGTCCAGAAAAACATCACAGGTTCACAGAACAGGGGTAGAGAAAACAGTGTTCATCAGTTAAAAGCAAAGCTACAATTTTGCATGCACCTAAAATTAATTCTCAGATCCCAGGCCTTCAAAAGCATCAAAAATGGTATAGCAGCAGTGGACAAGAGATCTGCTTTTCAAAAGAAGTATTGAAAAAATACTTATTAAATAAAAAAAAAAGTACTGAAAATACAATTCAATATATATTTCCAAGCTGAAGAGGCAACAGTTACGCCAAATAAAAGAAAGGCAAAATGTCAAAAAAAGAGAAGTAGACTGCTTAGAGAATCTGTATTTGAAATGGGATAAATTAGCATCCGCTAAAGAGAAGTGCAGACTGATTTACAAAAAAAAATACAAAACACATCAGTAATCTGGGTCTGCTTGTCCAAAAGCTGAACATGAAAAGCACCACCTCTATAAAGCACAAAAAATGGTTTAAATGTCCAGTCGGATGAAAGTAAAAATATAAAAGAGAGAGAGGCTTCTCTCAACTTCTCAGATGTGTTATATATAAGAAGTTGAAAAGCTGTATGGCGTTTTTATTGAGAACTTCCAAACTTAAAAAGACATAAACAAACTTTGGCAAGGGAGAAGGGAAATTTCTATGCTAGTGATAAAACAACAGAAGTGGAAAGCTGTATTGAAAGAATGCAAGGATTTAAATGAAGCCACAGCAGAGACAGGACTACCAAGACTGACTTGAATACGAGAAATGCACATCTATATTTTTACACCAATATCTTATTTTTAATATGGTGATGCCTATCAAACTATCTGCTTTACATGCAATGCTAATAAGGTTCATTTTCCTAACACCACAAATTCAAAACAGTGTAAAAATAGCTAACAATGAAGCAGCTTATGTCAGAAAAGGTAAAGGAGCAAAGAAACCGAGCATCAATTTAAGTAACACTAAGAAAGATGGTTTAACTTAATACTTCCTTGTTTCACCAATTATGCAAAATCTTTTGACCGTGTTATTATGAAATATTGTGAGAAATGATGTGTGAAATGGGATTTCCTAGACACACCATAGACTGATAACCAATATGTGCTCGCTGTAGGGAAAATATCAATAGATGTGACAGGACAGTTTAAATTGAGGAATGTATTTGCCAAAGATGTGCACAATTGCGCCTGGCTTAAATATATATGTCTGCTTAATAATATGAGACTCAATGGAAGATTTTGGTTAAAGAATGAAACTTAGAGTTGTCCTATAATCAAATTACAGTACATAATCTACATGAACACAGAAGAAATGAAACATTACTAAATAAAAGCTAGGAATAAAATAAAACCATTAGCAATTAATGATAAACACAGCCCAAATATAATGCAGTTACCAAGCCATTGTGGGAGGAGCATTAACAGTAGGTGATAAATTTGGAATATACTGGATATGTCATAAATACTAAGCAAAGGTATAAGTGCATACTGTCCTGAGCAGAAGAGTAGATTATTTTGTTTATATACTTTACATGTTTCTGTAGGAAGCTCTGTGAAGCTCATAATCTGTAAGTGCAAGTTGGGAAACTATTAATTTCTTTTGTAGCTGACACTTCTTCTGAGTAACTCCTAATCTGAAGATGTGTTTGAACAGCTCATTGATGGGGTGGAGGCTTTCAGGATTTGATGAAATCTAAGATTGCTATAGATATCTCAACACAAAGAGAATTTCTTGACATTTATTTCTGAATATTACCATAAAAATACTCTTAAAAACTTACTATAAAAAAGAATTCATACTTGTTGAGGAAAATCAAGGAAAATGGGAGAGTTTGGAGGTTATCTTCTTTGGCTTCAGGAAAGGTAAATAAAAGCATTTTGAGATGTTGTGTTCAATGTATGCATGATATCTAGCTTAATGGTAGAAAATGAGAGTCAATCCAAGTGGCATTAGTTATCATCCTACAACATCTGTAACTATCTAACTCAAAAAGTCACATGAGAATGTCATGATCTCCACCAAGCAGTAATATATGAGTTCTGACACAAAAAAAGACTGTGCCCGTAACTCTTTTTTATTTAGCAAATTAAGAAAATCAACTCCGATCACCTTCAAAATAGTTCCCCTCTGAGCTGATGTTCAGCTGCATAAAATGCCGCCGGTGTTCAAAGCAAATCCCCAGATCATTTTCTGACAGGCTGTTGAAGATCTCCATCGGTTTTGCTCTCACATCTTCTACCAACAAAAAAGTAGATTATTTGAGCACTGACTCGATCTTTGGGAAGTGGTAGAAACTGCAGGGAGCCAGGTCTACCAAACAGGGTGGGTACTTAAGCACAGTGATGTTGTTAGTTAAAAACTGCTTCACAGACAAAGTGTTGTGGGCTAGCATGTGCTGACATTTTCTGACCAACAGTAAGAATATGTCTATATTTGAATATGCATCCTCTCATACTGAAGAAGTGATTGAGTTGAGCCTTCTCTCACTCTGATCGGTTTGAACATGCTCCATAACCATATCTGTCTCTCCTGTCCCACTCTTGGATCCTGAGATATTTGGTGAGTCTCTATTTTTTGTACTGAACTTTGTATCCATTTAAAAGAATATACGTCTCTTGGCCAAGAAAATAATTTGTACTATTAAAAAAAAGGAACACTGCCTTAATAATGTGAAGAAAATGCTAAGGCCCATGATAAATAAAAGGTGATTTAATATTTTGCTTCCAATAACACAAGAAAACTGCTTTACTTCATTTATCTTCATGAAGGAAATATTACACACTTTAATTTTTTTAACATATTGTGCATCATTAGTGCATTTATTTCAAATGGATCAGAACTTTTGTTTCTCCTAATGAATGCTGAAAGTGTAGATGCTTAAGAGACTCCTATCAGAAATGCCAGTTCTTTGAAGAACTGCTACAAATAGACTTTCTACATGCCCTTTTATAGTCTTTTTTTCTTCTTCCTTTCTTTTCTTTTTATTTTACATTGCCTCTAAATAAAGGATGGCTTTTATTTTTTATAATAAGCATCATAGTTAAGTTGTTTATGAGACCAACTTGCTTTGGAAAATACAAAAGACATAAATATGCTTCCACCACTAACTCACTAACATTTTTTATCAGATAGCATAAGTTTGCCCAGTAATAATGCTTTTGAAAGTATGGGAGCAGTGCATGCACCTTGACAGGCAATTGAGGAAGAAACTAGAAAAGTATATGGAATCATAGAATCATAGAATAGTTCAGGTTGAAAGGGACTTTAAAGATCATCCAGTTCCAACCCACCTCCCACTAGACCAGGCCGCCCAAGGCCCCATCCAATCCAACCCTGAACACCTCCAGGGATGGGGCATCCACAGCTTCCCTGGGCAACCTGTGCCAGCGCCTCACTACCCTCATGGTGAAGAAATTCTTCCTTATCTCTAGATATGTATTATTTGCTTCCCCCACCACCAATCAAATTTACCTTTCAAGTAGTAAAAATCCAAAGAAAGAGGCTTTTGATTTCTGATAACTTGCCCTTTCACCTGAGGTCTACATTAGAGGAGTAAAAGGACTTTCCAAGTGCCCTTATGTCAGAGCGCTGAATGTATCATCCCCAAGAGTGTACGATTCCTTCAATTACTTCCTTCCTCTACAGTCACTCTACTTTTGAACCATGTTTATCTAACTCAGAACAGATTTCACTCCACTCCGCACATATCCTTCACCAGCATACTTTGCTCTTTGGCTGCATTTATGACACATCTAATTCAATGTCCTTTGCATTTTTTTTTCATGGTGTTTCATGTGTCAGTTCTGAGGTATTTCACAGGAGACTTCATTCCAAGACATAAGCTTTGCAAACTGTGACCAGTCTCTGGACTACTAATCGCAAGGCTGTTTTTAATTTTGGTAGCACTCATACAGCTGATACAACATGACAGAAGAATGTGAAGGATATTCACAAGTAAAATTTTAGTCAAATAAAAATTTAGAGGACTCAGCACCTTTCAGAGACCCTAACGTAAAAAACCATGCCAGACCATAACTTCAACCAAAAAAATAATTATCTCCTCAAAAGAACCTTCATTATTACTTCTTCATATTTGAAGCACAGCAATAATAAATATAACTAGAATAATTTACACAGATCTGACTGAGTATACTCACTTGCCAGATTTGTCTCTTATCTCTTTCTATCTTAAATTATAAAGTTATCTTTTCTTGTAGGATTGTTGTCTCAGATCAGTTAACAAATATTTTTAATCTGAAATAATATTTAATAAATCATGTTTTTTTTTAAAAAAGCTTAATTCTAAATCTTTTCTCTTTAGTTTATATTTGTATTACCACAGAACTAAATGCATATTCAGATGAAATGTACCGCAGAAACGCATTAAATAGGATACTGTTGAATAAGTCCCTGAACTCTGTGATAGACTGCTTTTAAGGTCATTTCAGGTTACAGCATTTAAAAAGCATATAACATTCAACTGTAGGTTATAAAATATTCTTTATAGAAACCACAGCTTAAAAGAAATTTAATTATTTGCTTTTCTTCTTCAATTTTAACTACTCTTACTAATTGTCTCTTCTATACAGTTAGCGTAAGGAAATACACAACAAAAACGACATGAAAAAGCTGTTTCACAGATGACAAAATTCTTTCAAGCAACAGTTATAGAAACAACTTATTATATGCAAAGTAAAACAAATCTGTCTTCATGGAGGACTGTCAGAATACACAATAACTTACTGATTAGATAACTGATGAGTATAACATATTGACATTTTGTAGCAACCATGCAAATCACTTACTGTGCTTATCTAGAAATTGGCTAGTATCTCATCTGGTGTTTTCTAAATTGGTTGTCGATTCTTCAAATAAGAAGAGACATCTTCCATTCTATGAAAAGTAAATATAATCTAAGAGACATTTATTTCAACAGTTTTGTAAAAGAAGTATGTTCCAATGATCTACAAACGTGTGAAAGTTTAAAATCATTCGATGCATCTCAAAATTACCTCTTCCCTCCACAATTCTTCCCTATACAGCTCCTCTTGTGTACAACAATTAACAGAAGTTGTTATAGTATAACAAAATGGCTTCATTATGACCAAAACTATAGCCTCACATTGTTATAAAATGTTCCATATGAAGATCTATGGAGGTAGAAGGCTTCAGTGAATGAGGAGAGCACTGAGGGATCCAAGTACTAAAACATTTCTACGGCTAAGATTATGGCTCTTCTGAATTACATTCCTTAAATCGTTCCTTTTTGAGGACAACATATAATACTGCTGCTGCTCTGATGACCAGAATACTATTAACTCAATCTACTTAACTCTTTTATCTCCAAGGGGAGATACAATTTCTCTAGAATAAAAAGAAGATGGAGCGCACATAGCCCCTCCTGTTTAAAGCAAGAATTTACTTAGTAGTATGTTTGACAGCTGTTGGGAATCTGCAGGAAGAATCTCTGGCAATCACATCACAAGGAGTCTCTGAGATAGTGTTGTGCTACTACCTAAAAGTATGAGTTAGTCACTGCTTTGAAGGGGAAAAAAAATTGAATAATCTTCTCGATTTAACATTCCTCTACATTGTCTGAATCATAAGCATTTGGTACTTAAATAGCAATTAATGAAACAAACGATAACAATAACATTAAGCTTCATCCTTTCAGCAAAGCTGTGAGAGATATTTTTCCTTTTGATTTTCTCACAAGGCACTAGGATAGCCTCTTGGTAGTCAAATGTGCAAAGCTTATTTCTAAGGGTAAAATAAGGATGTACTGCTGAAAATTACATAACAGAATGCATATACAACAGGAAGATAAAGTTGACCCTAAATATTTTTTTTTAAAAAATGAGTTATTGAGATATATAGTACCTTGTGTTTTCCTGGCACTTGTTTGCAATTAGACTATGAACTCTCAAAGTAAAAATCAAAGACTTGAACAATTTAGAACAAGAAACTGCCTAACACATCAGTCAAGAGTCTTCTATGTGGAGAAAAAATTTAAAAGGTCGGCAATTATTCCTCCATGAATTTTGAAGTTCAAATCTTCAAAGAGAAAACAATCATCTTTAAAGGATTAAAAACTTACAGTTTGGACATACAGTGAATCTCTGTTTTCATTTGGCTAAATGTGGGATACATTTAATTTCCTTTTCATTCAAGAATAAGGCTGCACGTAAACATACAATGTCTTTCTTGAAGAATTCCCATTTATTTTAAAATTCTGAGTCCAAATACAAGGAGAAGGCTTTAATTCAAAATACTTCCCACAATTCAACACGTTAGCAAAATAATGAAAGCAAAAATGGGATATAGAAGGGTATCAAGAGTGAGAACACAATGTGGAGGAGATAAAGTACTAAAACTTATAACCAGATCTAATGGAGATGTACAGTCAGAAAGGCCTAAGAAAAAGTAAACTCCCAGTCACAAAATGTAAGTGTCCAATAAAATAGAAACTAAACAAAGGGAGAAAAGTGACAGAGCATGTAAAATTGTACCATTCATCAAGAATATGGTTGAAAGTATCACACATATCACTGAATCTGTACAAATGAGAATTGAAAGCAAGATTGGACCACAACGAAAAAGAGCTTCACGTTGACAGAACAGACAGTACAGTCATCATGAAAGTCTTTTGGATAAGGTAGTTATTGGTTATTCCTAAATAGAAACTTCATTATGTCTTTTTTTATACCAGATTATATATTTGCATAGAACATTGAATGAGTACAGTGAAAAAAAATATGCACATATACTGCTTCCTGCTAATGAAACCAAACTTTTCCTTCAATTTTCTAATATTTTAAAAATGCTCCACTTTTTTTTTTTGATCTTTTCAGCTGTAAACTGTATCAAAACCAAACAAACTGAATGGAAGCATCCTTTAGAAATCTGGACAAAACCTACTATTTAGCTGTGTCCCACTTCCCTGTAAGCAGGTTCATATAGATTTTTACTGAAAAAAAAAATAAAACTAGAAAAGAACACTGAATCTCTAAGACTCGGGCTTCTTAAAATTCTTCAATTGCTTACAAGGCTTTTCATAAACTTAAAAAAACTCCACAAACAAATAAAACCCCAAATCTAAATAAAACATACAAAGCAAAAGAAATGCAATTATGTTTCTTGACAATTTGCATGACTTGTTTTCCTTGTTGCTTCTTCTGCCAGTTTAAAAACTTCAAAATCTGCATGGCCTACTTGGGGCCATTGCTATTTCAGGCAGGATTCATGTCATGTTCTTTGGAGATTTCTATATCTCAGTTAGTCCCCTTATGTTTATAGTGAATAGACAGAAAATGATCATTTTTAGGACTCAATTTGAGTAACTTATTTTAGATGTCTGTTTCAAAATGAGACATTTTACTCACATAGGAGTGACCATTTCTCTCCAATGACTGTAAGATAAGCCTAACGAATAAGATTTAGACGCCCTCATTTGGCCACATGAATCCCTGGCTTCCAGCCCTTCCAGATACAATCCCTAATGCACATACCCAATGGGGTTTTCTTTTAAAAAACAATATAACAGAACCTAGCTGTCTGGAGTTCCACTGTGCTGCTCACTGAGCTGGTCACTGTGGTATTTTGTTTCCAAACTCCATAGAATTCAGTAATGTTACAACAATGGCATGGTTTGCTTTCTCACGTCTGTATGGTTTTGTTTCTCATATTAAAGCATTTTATAGCTTACTATCATAAAAATTTGGACAGACGTAGCACTTTCCTGTCCTTATTTCCTAGTTTCCAGAATTTGTATGGAAGTTGGTGTGATGTTGATTTGGTGCCTTTTTTGATACCTTCTTTAAAGTGCAACCCATTGGGTTTTATTTCCCTTTTAATTAATTCCATCCTGAGAGCTATACTGCAGTTAGGATAATTTTAGTCTTTTCAACTATAGGAATGTCATCCTTGAACCATGTCTCTTCTGTACCTCACAGCTTTTGTACAGCTCCTCAATTTAAAATTTTCTTACAATGTTCTGCATGTTAAGTGTCAACAACTTTGCTTCCTTACAGTTTAGACAAGGTCATTGTCTCTTAAGACATGTGCCCTTTAATTGGCACAGTCCTTCACATATACATGAGTTTATAAGTTTAAACATTGCATTGATGAGCAGAGCTAACAGTCAAAAAACACAGTTTTACATTTCTTACAGAATTTCTAAATTCTTTTGGTTATTGGACAGGCTGCTTTTGGACTATTTTACACTAAAATAATTATTTAATTCCCAGAGCAGTATTTGCTAATCCCTTTGCAGGACACAGAAGGTTATCTATTATCCCTCAAGTGGCTTTTAGACTGTTACTAACAAGCGTTTCAAATTAAAATTTGTTATTTTGCAATTAATATACAGGAATAAATCACTGATACAGCCAAACCCCAGGAACCAGAGATGAGTATGTTCAAGTACACCACAACTCTTGTTTTCTTACAACTCTTCAGTGACACAAGGCTCAAACACCAGTTTTAAAGCAAACAAATGTTTCTTAAAAGAGTTAGAAAAAAAAACAGACTAGCTTTTCTTGTTTGATTCTCAATGGAAATAGTACAGATATTATTGTTTAAAATATAAATGCTTCACAGGCATTAAAGACATCAACATGTCCCCTTCAATATGTAAAGAACTTGCACTCCATCATTTACAGCTTTGTCTGCTTGACATTCAGTTTCACACACCAAAAACACAAAATCAGGGGACAAAATTGTTGTTTCCTTGTGCTGATACTCTAAATTTGAGGTGTATCAGAAATAAACCTGGCAGTCTTCCAGTTTATTTCAGTCTGATCACACAGGGGAGAATGTGTTTGGTTTTTAACTTCTAATAATTCTCAGAAGAATCAAAGAAATCTCTCTAAATGAATTGCTAGTGACAAAACTCACTGCGCTGATGGCATATGAAATCTTTGTAAGGAAGCTCATGAACAAAGACCTTGACATTTTTAACTTATATGCTTTGAGAAATCCCTTTTGGAAGATAAGACACAGTATTTAAAATTACATTCTCTGCACATTAAGACACATATAGTAAACAAATGCATTGATTTCATTCAAGTTGTGCAGAGCAAATGATCTGTTAGTTTATTTCTACAATTATGCAACTGTATTTAAAGCTAAATTATCTACATTAATCCTAGTGTTGCACTTTTCTGGAGAATAAAGTGACAATACGTGACAAGGAAGGGACTATGTTGTTTTCTTCCTGAAAAAGTTCTTGTCATGAAGTTTCCTGAATAGAATCCTTAGATTCCCTGGAAATAAAGTTCAGCTTCATTGTAGGGACACTGAATGCTACAGACCGAGAAGGTACATACTCTTTCTATGCAGAAGTGAGTCTAATAGAATGATTATGGTTATTCATGGCAGTATAATTTCGGCAGCTTTAACTCCCATTAGTATCCATCTCTAATCCTTTTATTTATTCTTAAAATTTTTGGGGTCTCTTCCAATCAGAAGATAGACAGAATAACTTGGGTTTTAACACAATGATAGTTCCTCTGTCATACATAATTTCAAAACAAGAGAATTAAAGCTTATGAATGAGCGTATCTGGTATGCTGGGGGTTCCAGGTGAAGTTTGAGAGCTGTCTCAAACTTGTCTTCCTTATAACTGAGGAAAAGCTTTGCTTTTTTTGGTTTTTGGTTTTTTTGGTTGTTCTTCTTTGTGAATGAAAACATTCTCAAATATTACTGATTTTAAACTCATTTTACTGTAATGACATTGACTATACGTGCACTGAGATGAAAAGCAAGGAGTAACAGGTACATCCAAAATTGACCATAGATAGCTAACCATGGAAATGATGAGACAGCAAAAGAGCATGTGGGACCTACTGCACCCATTAGCTAAAACCTTGGTAAATTCCAGGCATTGAAATAAAGCTAGGACTGGGAGCTGTAACTTCCCACTTACCCACTGACAGTCATGGATAAAAGTGTGTATCCAGTAGTCCCCCCACTCACCTCAAGGGCTGCCATCCCTTCTTGAGAAGATTCTTGAGAAGCTAATGAATGTTACCTGTGATTTTGTTTCCAGAACTGCCAAAGATCTTTCAGAAACTCACAGTACATGCAAAAAGTGTTCAAGGAGCATCATACTGTTTATTTTCCAAGGAACAGAGACTTGCCTATGACCATACAATCCTGCTAAGTTTCTTCAAAACATTTTGAAGAAAGCATTTTGAGAAGGCAGCAAAAGATCACTTTTACATAAGTAATGCAACTATCCTGTGAGCAAAATATGTAAAAGGCTGTTGCAGGAGAAAATCTCTTTTCTAATTAACCACTGAAAAGGTCTTCAAGAGAATCTAAAGACTACGCAGTGTCTTACGTTGCATAAACTGATGCTTCTTGATCTTAAAAGCTCATGCCCTGTTGGTATGGCTGCTAACAATTCGGTCATATATTTTAGGTCTTTATCTTTACTCAGATTCTATGAGTTAATACATGATGTTCTTTTCTCTAGTTCGATTTCTTTACACATCTTCATAATTTAGTTGTTAAATTCAACAGGATGGAAAAAACTGTCATGAGTATTTCTAGGCTGCAGTGCAATGTGCCTAATGAGAAACTTAAACTTCAGTTTCTCAAAAACTAACATATGTAGTACTAAAAGTCCTTGTCAGTGTGTAACTATAATTGTACTCTGCTCACTTTTAGGGCAGTCTAATTACTCATTAGTCATATTGACAGAATGCATCTCCTATCTCCCAGAATCAAACTTGGCACAGTGACTTGGCTGCTGGACGAGGGAAAGGCTGTGGATGTGTCTTTCTGGACGTCAGTAAAGTCTTTGACACAGTTTCTCACAGCATTCTTCTTCGGAAACTGTCAGCCTCTGGCCTGGACAGGCGCACACTCTCCTGGGTGGAAAACTGGTTGGATGGCCGGGCCCAGAGAGTGGTGGGAAATGGAGTTAAATGCAGCTGGAGGCCAGTGACAAGTGGGGTTCCCCAGGGCTCAGTGGTGGGTCCAGCCCTGTTCAATGTCTTTATCAATGACCTGGATGAAGGCATCGAGTGCACCCTTAGCCAGTATGCGGATGGCACTAAGCTGGGTGGAAGCATGGATCTGCTGGAGGGTTGGGAGGCTCTGCAAAGGGACCTGAACAGGCTGGATGACTGGGTAGAGTCCAACGGCATGAGGCTTAACAAGGACAAATGCCGGGTCCTGCACTTGGGGCACAACAACCCTGTGCACCTACAGACTAGGAGAAGTCTGGCAAGAAAGTGCCTGGAAGTTAAGGACCTGGGGGTGTTGGTTGACAACCGACTGAACATGAGCCAGCAGTGTGCCCAGGTGGCCAAGAAGGCCAATGGCATCTTGGCTTGTATCAGAAATAGCGTGACCAGCAGGTCCAGGGAGGTTATTCTCCCTCTGTACTCGGCACTGGTGAGACCGTTCCTTGAATCCTGTGTTCAGTTCTGGGCCCCTCACCACAAGAAGGATGTTGAGGCTCTGGAGTGAGTCCAGAGAAGAGCAACAAAGCTGGTGAAGGGGCTGGAGAACAGGCCTTATGAGGAGCAGCTGAGAGAGCTGGAGTTGTTTAGCCTGGAGAAGAGGAGGCTGAGAGGAGACCTCATTGCTATCTATAACTACCTGAAAGGAGGTTGTAGAGAGGAGGGTTATGGCCTCTTCTGCCAAGTGACAGGGGACAGGATGAGAGGAAATGGCCTCAAGCTCCCCCAGGGGAGATTTAAACCGGACATTGGGAAAGAATTTTTCACAGAAAGGGTCATTGGGCACTGGAACAGGCTGCCCAGGGAGGTGGTTGATTCACCTTCCCTAGAGGTGTTTAAGGCACCAGTGGACAAGGCGCTGAGAGGCATCGTTTAGTGTTTGATAGGAATGGTTGGACTCGATGATGCAGTGGGTCTCTTCCAGCCCGGTGATTCTGTGAAAATATTTTAGGCTTGTGTTGCCATCTAGTTTTTATATACCAAATACATACCACAGCCTTCAGAGACCAAGAGATTCTGGTCTAATTTGAAATTGTCTAGCAAGATGGAAAACTTTAGAATTAATCTTTTTATTGTCTTTCATCCAGATTAACAGATACAAATCTCCAGCAATGTTGAGCTCAGACTATTCATAATTAGAAATGGGATTTCTACTTGTTATTACTTTTCTTTGGACAGTAAACAGAATAATGCAGAAATTAGCATGAATGCATATGTCCAGCATCTAGCAGGATTGAGTATTTTGGGGAGTCCAGAAAAGTGGAGACTGGCTAATGGTCTTAATATAGACTTGTTTTTATCCTAATTTAGCTAAATAAATTTGTGCTTTGACACAAAAATATAAATGCTTAGTTTTCAAAATATTTAGGTTTTTCAGAACCTCTTACTAGTTTGCTATAAATTGTCACACAAATACAGATCCGCAATAATATAATTTTGTTAACATATGCAGTTCTAATGAATAAGCTACTTTTCCACTATTAAGTCTTGTTTTGAAGGAATATCATAGAATCATAAAATCACCAGGTTGGAAAAGACCCACTGGATCATTGAGTCCAACCATTCCCACCAACCTCTAAACCATGCCCCTCAGTACCTCATCCACCCACACCTTAAACCCCTCCAGGGAAGGCGAGTCAACCAACTCCCTGGGCAGACTGTTCCATGGCCTAATGACCCTTTCAGTGAAGAGTTTTTTCCTTATGTTGAGCCTGAACCTCCCCTGGCGGAGCTTGAGGCCATTCCCTCTTGTCCTGTCCCCTGTCACTTGGCAGAAGAGGCCAACTCTGTCTTCTTCACAAACTCCCTTCAGGTATTTGTAGATAGCAATAAGGTCTCCCCTCAGCCACCTCTTCTCCAGGCTAAACAACCCCAGCTCTATCAGTCACTCCTCGTAAGACTTGTTCTTCAGCCCCTTCACCAGCTTTGTCGCTCTTGTCTGGACTCGCTTCAGAATATGACTTGCACCCTAAGACAATGAAGTCTGAATAATTTAGATATGCAACAGAAACTGAATTTACAGCACATAGTGGCCTATATGTTCCTTGCCATGAGATGTAAATCATACAAGTGTACCTACAATGGTGTTCCCAGTACTGTCAAATCACATGTAATTTCAGTGTTCTGTGTACATTTGGGTCTTACACACATCTGTGTTAGGCACAAGGCAGGTAACAATCTTTGTAAAATGTGTGCTCCTTGTAGTTTTTGTAGACAACATAGACTGTACTACTTCCAAAATTTTCTCTTAACTTCCAACAGACTTCTAAAAACCTGTGGCAGACATTTAGAATAAGCTTTCTCTCCCTTTAGATCACTTAATTGGTATAGTTTGCAAACAGTCTAAGCCTGAATATTTCCTGGAAGGTCTTGCTCTCTTCACACAGCTTGAATAGCATAAAAGGGCATCTCTATCATCAAGTTTCCCTAGATACTTACGGAAAATTCTAAGAACAGGGGAATATAATTCATGCCAATCTACTTTTGGGCACTGGTCTGACCCAATAAGAGCAGTTCTACATGTTTTACTATTTCCTTTTGAAATAGAGTACCTAAAATTGCAGATAGCGGTCAAGACACAGGAAAACCATGGATTTATATAATCTCATAATTATATTCTCTGTTTTGTTCTCTGTTCATTTGCTGAGAATTCATAGCACTTGATTATTTTGTCTGCTGTTGAGAATCTATTATAGTTTTCAAAGAATTGCAAGTTATAATCCCACGCTGTCATTACAATATGATAATGGTCAAATCAGACCCTGCAACTTTATATACGGAGCTAAATTTTCCACCCCATCCCACATGCATACCACCTTACCTTTACTTACAGAAATTTTTGTCATTTTATTTGCCAGATACTCGACTCAATAAAGTCCCCTGCAAATTTTCAGTGTTGGTGCTATCTTAACTATCTGAATAAGTTAGTAAGTCAACAGCAAATTGACTCATATTACTGTTTATTTTTTCTCTTTTTTATTTATTAATATATTGAAAAAACTACGTTCATTAGAAGTCTTGCAAAACTCACTGGAAACCATTCTTCACTGACCAAAAGCATCATCCATGTTAATAAGGTATTTCTCTTTGCAAACTTTTCAACTTCCACAATAACTATTTAGTTACCTTTATAGCCTCTGGTAAAAGACCAGAGAGAATGCCTTTAGAAATCCCAGTCAAATGTATTCATTAATAGGAACCATGTAACAACTGACTCTCTCAAAGCAACCCTGTATATCTGAAAGGCAAGATTTCCTTTCACAACAGCCATGTTTGCTCTTCCAAAAGCATATCTCATTCATCCATTCATTTATTAATTCTATCACCCATTCAGTTTTCACTAATTTGGCCATGTCTGTACCTCTTCTCATCACCAGTGAAACCATATTTTTTTTTTTCAAAATTGAAACTACACTTGCTACTTCCAGACCTCATATTCTAAAGTAGTTCTAAGCAAGACCAATCCTCACTGAAGGCCATAAAAAAATTAGTTCAGTGCATTCTAATTCCAGCTTCAAATGCATTCATGTGGTAATAGGGAGAGGTATTGTTTTGCAATCGTCAATTACACAAAAGACAGAGGCAATTGAATGTTTTCCATAGACTAACAGAAACAGCACAAATATATCCAGAATGTGTTTTATTTTCACACTCAATTTCCTCAGTCTGCATTTCTGCATAAAGATTATGTCAAACATTCGTAACAACTACATAAATGCCTTGCATTAACAAACAGGCATTTCAGTCATTTGCAGGACTGCTAATATTTTAGCCTACGAAATAATTATGTAAATTAAACTAATTTCCACAGCAGCCATTTGACTTCAAACAGCTGCACAAACCAGGATTTCTCCTTTTCTAAAGAAATCTGCATAACATTATTTTGTATCACAGTTATATAGCATCAGTATTGTCCTTTAGTGGAACAAAAACAGACCTTCAAGCCATGGTCCATATTTTAGGCGCTGCTGTGATGCTCACCTTACCATCTGTTCACATTAATCTCACAATCAAATCTATTCAAAAGCATGCCAAATACAGTCAGATTTACAGTAAAAAAACATTTCTAATTAGGGGCAGCAAGGAGCACTTGATAAGTGGAAATGCTGCAATTCTGTATATATATATCTAGAGTCAGTGACTTTTAAGCTTATGTTGCCATAATTGAGAGTCTTCCTTCTTCTGAAAACACTCACTTAATAAAGTGGACCAGATGATCGTGCTAATCCATTAGCTCTGTGGCTATTCTGACCAAGTTTCTTTCCTTACCGTGGCAGAGCCAGTCTTTGCCTCTCAGTTTCCTTCTCCTTCCCCCATTCACCGCTGCAGACTAGCAGAACTAGCAGAAGAAAGTACATCTTCAAAAGGGATACTAAAATGCTATTACTTAGTGGGTACAGTTGAAAAAAACATAAGGAGCCTCGTGGATTCTCAACAACAAAACGATGGAGAAAGACAAAGAGATTTGAGCAGCAGGGAAGAGAAGAAATAAGAAAAAAAGAGGGTCCCTGTCCTGCTAGCCTTTTAGAAGACATTTTCTCTTTCCCCTCGAACACTCTTAAATTATCCTTCCTAGCTCTCTCTCTTCTGGCCAGAATGCACTCTGTAATCATTATGAAACTGAATTTTATCTGTCTCAAAAGTCTTGACTCACTTCTAATTATTTGTATTCTGAGTTTACAAAAATTGTGTTTTCATATGAAAAAAATGGGAGAAATCAATAATGCGTTGAATATACAGAACTTGAAAGACAAGCAGGAACCAAAAAGCTCAGTAAAAGATGGCTCATTGTTCATGTAACAGTTATCAAAGATATTAGTTTATTATCCACTGAAAAATAATTAGAGTAATTTTTAATTGAAGACCAAGCCATATGGTAGAAAAATAAGACTAAGCAGAGACTTATATATGGGCATAAGCATGTGTTAAACATTGGTTATATTTGGCAGAAGCACAGATTTGAGCACCTCACACTTAGCCAGATGGATGAACACAAGCAGGTGCAGATTAGAAAGCAGGACAGGATAATACCAAAGTCACATTTAGAGATCATACAAATACAAATGATGAAAATTCTCTATCTTTAAATGAAAAAAAAAAGCTCTCTCATAGTGTTTAGTAAAATTTCTGATATTTGGTATTGCTTCTGATGGAGCCTCTAACTTTGTGCAGCCTTAATTTTCTAACTACAAAACAACAAAATTATAAGTATATTTAAGGAGAAAATAACTTTCAAAAATAGAATGTATAGATACAAAGAGGCCAAATCTACACAAATCATGATTAGAAATAATGGTTAAATTGTAATACATGCACTGATTAACTTATTCTTTAGAACAGTAATTTATCTGAACCATGGTGCCAATAGTATGTCCAGCTTGTGATTTTTTAAAATATGTAATAGTAATCAAATGCAGATACCCACAGAATTCAACTGTTCTCTTTAAAAACCTATATAAACGGTGTGCACATCCTCAACCAAATTGAAAAAGAAGAAAAAGGAAAAAAAAAGAAAGAAAAAAGAAAAAGATAAATTAATCTTAGCATTCTTACTTGGTGTTCTGTGGGATTTTGCAAAGTGTTCCTGCACAAACGTCCCCAATTTCTGGGTATCATTTGAAGAAAAATAGCTCTTGAAATTCAAAATTATATTAAAAAAAGAATCCTAAGAAGCAGAAAGCAAATAAATTGATCCTCCATAACCTCATACTTTCAGACACATGCAATAAAAAGAATAATAAGATAAAGAATCTCTCTATTAGGTGCCATATTAAAGCAAAACATTCAAAAGTAATATTTGGCATTTAGGAAATACAGGTACTAAAATGTATTTAATAATCAGAAACTGTCAGGATTATTATCCTAAATTAAGGTAATGAGAGGATGAATATAATGTTAACGGAATTTGGAATTTTCCTTAAATGGAAATCTACTAGTTCAGTCATGGGACTAGATACTAATGTTTCAAAATCAATTCATTTGATGGAGACAAAAAGGGTAGGAACCATTTTTAAGAATGGAATATAATCTTAAAACACATCACAATGTTTTTTTCTGACTCAGACATTAAATTTCTCCATCTATGGTGGCCTGTATTCAGTACTGACTTTTTTTTTTTAATTCTGTTGTCAATGTGACAATATTTTCTGTCTACATACTGCAGGTACTTTTGACAACTGTCTTTCAAACATCAGTTTTGGGTTTGGCCTTATTAATTCATAAAAACTTGATACTAAATAATGTGTGGAAAAGGTATGCATTAAAACCATCACGCAAACGTTAGTCTTCCTGTTACACTCATGCCATTTTGTGTTTATCAAAGAACTACCAAATAGTAAAGAAGGATACTTAATTATTGACTCATTTCTTCAATCCACTCTTATGAGTGTGTATTAATGTCAATTATATGGATTCTTTTTGTAACAAATACCTGTCCTGCCGGAACCAAAAAGCTAGAAATTCATTCTATATATAATATTAACCAACTGGTAATTGTTCATTTGGCCAATTTAAAACCCTTATCAAGGCAACACATCTATGTATAACTTAGTCAACAGGATTCCTCTATTTCACAGAAGGCCTACCACAGCCATACCACTTCAGATTATTTTGCATACTCACAGATATGCAACAGATTATCTAATTAAAAGTATCTACACAGCTCACCAAGAAGGTCTAGAGATGGTAATGACTGGCGAGTAGACACTTCGGACTGTTAGCACTGAGGTTAATTTTTGATTTAGCATAGTAAGGAAAATAATTTAGTTTTGGAGAAGATAATATTATTTATAACACTACTAATTAAAACACCACAAAAGAAATAAGAAGTATCTGCTTCAATAATTCACTTTTCAACTATGACAAATTATGTTACATGAGTAAGTTACAAATAAGGCAAAACCACAGTAAATTAGGCAATTATGTGTAGTAAAAAGAAGATTGTATTTGGTATATGTTATTGCTTTTCTTGAGATCCTGTGTAAAGAGACAAGATTTGAACTCTGACTATTACTTGGGAAAAAACAAGAAGTGCCTGTCACCAAAAGTTAACAGGAAAGATTTTTTTTTATCCAACACCTCAATAAATTTTGACAGCAAATTGCACATTTGACATTATGAACCAAGAGAATGCTAAGATAAAAAAACAAACAAAGAAAAAAACCTAGTGGTTATCAGCTGGGAAAATGTTAAAAGAGCTGGCATCGTAAAATACTGCACTTGGACTTTACAGATAGTTTAAACTGCATTAGTGCCAGGTGGAATATAAGCAATCACAAACATTGGGGTTATGTTCATCTATTTCTCTTTCTCAATTAACAGTACCAGCCTATACTACACTTAACAGGTTAAAAACTGAATTTGTAAAAAAAAGAAAGTTTTAGATTTCATTGCACAGCCAAAAAGGATGACATATTTGCTGCAGGTTTTTAAGGCACCATACTGTTTTGAAAAGAGGTCTCTTACCCGTGTTTGCGAAATGAAATGCTGCATAACATATTTCTACAGTGGGACTATACCTATTCCAGGGGTCTCAAATAGGTCAACAGACAAGGTCACGTTAAAACTACTTCTACATCTTCATTACATTAAAGCTACTTCAACATCTATCTTTATCCATTTGGCTAGCAAACTCAAATGCCATTCAGAAGGATGATGACTCAAAATATTTTATTTAGAAACAGCACTCATTATAAATTATTTTAGAAAGTAATCTATATACCAAAATAAAGGTCAAGTGCCAATTAGCATTATATGTAATTTTTAATGTTATATTTTAAGAGAAGGGGCTAAAATGGTCTTGATTTTTTTGTGACAGCTTTTCTTAATATGTAAAATTGTATTAAGAGAAGGATAATTATAACAAGCAGGATCAGGCCCCCAAAATGTCACTCCTACAACGGCATCCCTGTCTTTCTCAGAGAGCTTAAATGCAAATGCTATTAGTCTTCGCAAATGAAACAGAGAGAAGAAATGAGAAGAAAAAAAAAAGAAAAAAAAGGAAAAAAATATTTAGATAGCTAAGAAGCTCTCTAGGCTAAAGGTGCTTTAAATACCCTGCGGTATTTTCCAGAAATGCTAAGCTCAAATGATGATACAATGTAGCACCTCTCATGACGCATTTGGATTTTAAGTGAGTCTATAAAACAGACTACTATGATTCAAATATTTCTTTGTGTCCCAAACTATGTTCACGCATATTTGCAGTTAATAGCTTTTTACTCTTCAAGATCAGCAAGCAGTATACAAGTGATTAACTGAAGTTATGAATCTAGATTTGCCACTATCTCTTTTAAATATCCTGTTCCATACAAATGAGAAAAGTCATATGAAAGGCTACTGCAGTACCATTTACTGCTACAAAGGGACTATAATTAGCTTGTAAATAGTTTTAATTTGTTTGATTAGCCTCAACAAAAAGCAGGTCATCTGAAATTTTTCTTCCCTACTTTGATACCTAAATTAATTTCTCCTTAGGATCATTATAGACAACATGAACAGTGGTCTCTGCTACTTAGACCAGGAATTTCCATGCTGGGGATCTATTAAAAGCTGATTATATTTTTTTTTAAGATTCTAATTAAAATTGCTCAGCTATTATTGGAAACCAGGTAGAGGTAGAATGTATTATTCTGCCAATGCTGTGAAGTTCTTACAATGATCTCATTGAGAGACTAATGACCCTTTCTTTTGAACCAGGATCTTCAAATATGTCCAGAGATTAAATTTCTGTGAAGTTAGAGTGTGACTTCTGAGCCCACAAATGCCTAATTAAATCCTGCAAAGTGACAAAACTTTGAAGGCTGCTTTTTGCTTGTATTCTGTTGAGGTCACCCTCTGACAATCTTGTTTATACTGAGCATATTCAATCCCCTCATACAGCTAGAACGGTTCATCTACCCCCACAGGAAAAGCATGTTTACCAGCTTGACTCACTCTCCTAATTAAACTAATCATGCCAGAAACCAAACTTCTAGTCCTTGATTCAGTGCTTTCTGTGAACCCTACACTGAAGACTACGCGTGTCATGTTAGGCAATTAGTATCGTGATCTGCTTCAAGGCTATCAAGCATGCAAGCTTCTTTCTGCAATTGCTCCCCGTGCCTGATATTGGATGATGCAGAGGTTCAATGTCAGAACCAAAACTAATCAGAATGTCTCTACTGTGCTTTCAATAGCTCTACCAAAGGCACCTAGGGAAGTCAGAAAAAATAACACTAGCTGGTCTTGCTGGGAGCTGAAAACAGAAGCAGACTAGATAATAACCTAGGGCGCAGCAGGGGAGACAACCGAAAAAACAGGATGACACAGACATGCAGAAAATTGTCTTCACAACTCTACATATTCCTTTTTGGAACACAACTTCTGTTTGCGAAGTACAAAAACTAGTCTTATGTCACCAATTACTAGGAAAAATCACCAGCAAAGCTGATGTCTCATCCTTCTGTGCTGTTGCTTTTATAAATTGTAGCACTATCTTGCTATTACTAAGAAGCTCACTATTCTTTCAAAGTAATAAAAGACAGTAGCTGAAACACAGGGTTGTAGTTTTATGTACTTCTTATTTTTCCATAATCCTTTCATACATAATAACTTTTTTTTTTTTTTGGCGAGAACAGTCAACTAGTTTCATTTCAGTAGTTATTTTGATCATCCTCTTATTTAACTGTGGTCTGTAAAATAAAAAAATAGAGGGAGACATCACTCATCTCCCTATTATTTCAGACACTAAAGTTGATTGTTTAACTGATTAGCCCATCTGTTTAGAGAACTATAACATTAAAATAATTCTTTTAAAAGAACGTATATTTCAACTGTGTCTTAAATAGTGAAAGCATTGTTATTCTGAGTCTCCTTCCTTATCCATGCTCAGTTCATTTTTATCTGAGATACCACCCAATTTTGCTGAAATGTCAGTTCCCGGATCAGACTTCATCTTTCTTTCTTCCTCAGATCAATCTGAAGCTTTTGCCCTTTCAAAATACCTTACGTCTTTCCACCACCTGAGAGGTTCCTGCCTATTGAAAAATGCACTGCCCCAGCAGTTTTATTCTGTTTTGAGGGAGTTTACCCACATCTCTAACCATTTCCCTTAACATTCATTCCTAGGCTATTTATCAGACCTACATTTCAGGATGTATCTGCACAGGATGATGGCATGTCAAGATTAATTCAGACCTGTAATACTAAGTATACACACAGTCTGTGAAGGATTTTGTTATCTTTTGAAAAGACCAGACTTTCTTGCTTGCAGGTTGGATTGATGGGAGGTTGTTTCCTTTTACAAGGATAATAGTATCAGACCTCAGACAAGGAACATGCACTGCTGACATCAGAGGCACTTCATTTGGCAGTGTTTCAGAAATTTAAGATGAAAATTAATTTATGTTGGCCAATACTGCAGCAGTGCGATCAAATTAGAATATTTTGGTGTTTTCACTGTTTCACCAAGAAATTATGGAAATATACCTACTTTTACTGATGCCATATTATATTATAATTATCAAAAAGAAAAACAGAACAGATCATGTCTGGAGCCTAGAGGATCTTCATCACTGAAAGTTTTTTGAGTACAAGTTAAACTATTCCAGACAGGATACTAATTCTACTTGGACAAGCATCTGAGGAACACGAGAGGCTTGTCCTTCCTTCTGGATGCAGAAATATTGCACTCGGTACCAGTTTCACAGGTTAGATGAAAGATTCTTCTCCCCAGAATGGTGGTTAGAACACTGGGGTAACTGCACAAAGCCACTTTGGCTAAAATAGAGTCTGCATCCTGGGCAACTCTACTAACTAATAAGTTGCTATGCTGAAGCAGAGGCTACCTAATTTTCCAGCTACATACAGGTTCCAAGACTGCAAAGAAAAGTTATATCATGCAGTTATAGTTATCTCCACATGAAGTGAACATGTTCAACATTTCAAATAATTTATAAGCCTTCAGTAAATTCACGGTGCTCTCTTTCTAAAGTCTCTGCCTCTCTTATGATAAATTATTCTTTAATTTATTGTCAGTCCTGTGGTCCCAATTTTGATTTATTTTAGCATTCCTCTTTTTCCACCATCAGTGAGTGTTATATCATTTTTATTTTTTTTTTTTAGAACTAGATTTTGGTTCATAGAAACATAAGAGAAAAAGATGCAAGATGAATTCTGTTATACAACACAACATATTTATATGGTTAGCTAGTTTTATGTATTAGTAGGCATTCCTGATTCTGGTCTGAGTCAATCATATTTGTTTAACTGGCTGTAATTTTAGGACTTCAGAGACAATTCTAATAATTGTTTAGGATGTCTTGCCTTGCAGCTATTTGGATTACTATCTATTGCAACCATGCCATTCAACTCACTAAGTCAGCCCTGCTGTAGTACTTCACAACCCTTCCAAGTTAAGTGGCTGAAATGGTTTTGTCTCTTTCGCAAAATTTTCCACCTCTCCATTTATCCTCTATTTTCTAGGTAGCAACAGTACATTAAATAACATTAGTCTTCGGAAAGAGCTGAAGTATATTGCAATACTGATATAAAACTTGCACATACATTCTTACTGCCTACTTTCCTTCTGTCAGAGACTGTCCATTTGAGAAATCTTGCTTCTCCTCTAACATCTTTGGTTCTGCCTATGCTTTTCTACAGCAAAGCTGGAAAAATACTAAAGGAAAGTGTAAATCCTTTGTCTAAATTCCCTTGCTCCCTTTCCAGTTTATTTTGGAATAGACTAAATGTTTTCTTTGTGATATTTTTTCAACTTATTATAGTAGTAAATATGAGAAATACTATTGACAGCTTAATTATTACAGAACAGTGTGATTTCTCTTGGAATAGCTGTTAAGATAAGCCTTTCTCCTTTTAACAGCCTTTCTTGCCACTCAGGCCTGCTTACGGCAAAAAAAAAAAAATCTGTGCTTAGACTGTTCCTACAATGCTAAGATACAGTACACAATTTTAAAACTGGGAAAAGATTTCAAGAGAAGTTCAAGTTTCAGAATCATCATAAAGTTCCCGAATTTAAGGTAAAGGTAACTATTTTTAACAGTGCTTCATAAACTACAGAAATGTAAATTTAACTCTTCCCCTGGACAAAGTCTGTAGTTTTATCAGGGATATTACAAAAGTAATACTATTGCTTGCTAATATATATATTTTATTACTTAGTATTCTTAGATAAAGTTTTAAATTTTTACAGCTGAAAAATCTGAAGAATCTGTTAAATATAATAATATGCACCGCTGCCATAAATGGAGTTTAGTCTGTATGCCAGATTAATGCCAGTAAAGTCAAAAGTCATGGTGTGGTTACAGGTGTGAGGATTTAAGGATATTAAGTAAGTCAGAGTTTGGAGAGAGAGAGAAGTACTATCTTTTACTAAATAAAGTCATACAGCTAGACTGCTTGAATTTAAGATCTTGGGTTGTGTTCCTAAAAGCCTGCCTTTTTATCCTAACTGACAAAAATCACTACCCCTCTGTATAATTAAGTCTTGCCTGCCTGAGAGGGGCGGGGGGCGGGGGCCAAGATCAAAACAAGACTTGGAGCACAGTTCTGAAGAATTTAATTTCAGAAATCTAAAAATACTAGTAGCACATATCAAAATGTGTTACCTGGACGTGTTGCTAAAAAGGAAAGAAATAGTACTTCCTTGTTAAATGAACATAGAAAATCAAGAAAAAGTGGTTCCTTGATTACCTTTTTTACAAGTCATTGTGACAGCAAAAAATCTTTCAACGTTTCACCACATAAACTTACAAAATAATTGTTTTTAAAATATTACTAATACACTAGGAGTTTTCCAGGCTAAAAAAGACCTCCAGAAACTAGCAGTCTAATAACAGGCTGTTAAGAGTGGAAGAAAGAAGAATACAGGTGCGTGTTAACTCAGATGTGCAAATTGACTAGAATTTATATCCACAGGTAACAATTTAGTAAATTATTTATGTGCATCAGAAAATTTACAGTAGAAATCTGAGAGTACAGAACAAAAAGGCTTTGCAGATAGTCTGAAAAAGGCATGAACAAAGGAGCAGGAGGGAAGATATGTAACGTTAGGACTAATAAATGATAACCCTGAGAATGAATGCTAGAAACTGATGTAACTCAGAAGAGCGAGTACTAAGGGTTGCTTGCCTTTGCCTAGAAATAAGCTGTGAAACAAAATGCTGAACATGTAACTGAAATAAACTAGTATAAAATACTTTTTTTTCCAGAATTAATAGAAAAAAAGTAACAAAATCAATTAAATTTGTCTGAGGCAATGTGGTTTTCAGATACAATATACTTACGGCACTTCAACACTTGGTATAACGTACTGTTGCAAAAATACATTTTTAAAGTAATTATTTTGTAATTCCAAAGATATTGAATCCCTGTGGGGTTTCTTATTTACCATAGGAAAGAGTGTACCTAATTATAAAAAAAAATGGTATTATGGGTGTTTTGTTCTAGTGCCAAGCAAACAGATGAGTAAAAGCTGACAAAATTGTCTTACAAATCTGGTTTCTACAGTATCATAAGCAGTCATGTCCCTTTATAGCATGTAGAGTAAGAGTGGGCTCTAGTGACACACAAAAGAAACTCTTACTTTGATTACACTGGTATTAATTATACAATACAATAGCTCTTCTGAGATCAATACAATCATTCCAGCCTGATGAAAAATTTGAGTGTCTCTTAAAACTGAGAAGCACTGAAGAAGTGTAATAGTTAATAAATTAGAAGGACTGTCAAGCAATTAGCATGATCTATGTTTATGGACCAGAGTGAATGAAATTATAAGATACTTCATGTTGTTGTCAAAAGCTAATTTTCTCAAAACTAAAATTCCTCTATTTTTATAATATTCAGGTGTTAAATTTTGCACATTAATATTGCTGAAAATAAGCTTTTTCTTGAAAATACTGTGCTTGAGTAGAGTGCCTTTTTGTGGAACTTCATTTTTAATTACAGTTTTGTTTGGGCCATACATATGCAGTTTTTAATATCTTTGTTTCTTCTGTCTTCATAAATGACTAAAATGCAGTAGTGGCAAACCATATTCAATGCTGCACTTAAGACTTCAATTAATCAGGAAATGGAAATTTTTATTCATATGCTCTAAAGTGACAAGAGGTATCATGTTAGCAGATTTGGGATTTTTTTTAAAAAAAGAATCAAAATACAGAAAATCCCTAAGAATTCTGAAATATGCTTTTTGACAACTTGTCTTACAATCTTTCCTATCTCTTCTGCCAAGTTTTCTGGGCCACATTCTCATTCCAGTCTATGAATATAGAGCAAGTATTGCACTCACATAACAAGCAACATCTTGGTTATCTAACACTGTGCAACATTTCAAATAAAAAAGAAAATATGCACAGCAAGATGAATGTGCAGTGGAAGCAAGCAGCAAAAGCAGAATCTATTCACCAGTGAATGGAGGGATGTGTGACAATTAAGACCTTCCGAAAACAACTTGTTGGTTCAAATTATGAGGTCACTTAAGATTGTGCATGATAAAACTTAAGTTGAAAGTACTTTCATGAACATGGAACATATTTACTGGTAATGTTTACAAGTAAAAAAATCCACTCACATAGTTGAGGCATGACTGATGGAGTTATAGGAAGTACATGTTGTGTTCTCCATTCTCATATTTCTTGTTTGAGGAGTTTCCATCCTACCTGTGTTTTTGATGGATGAGTTACAAGGAATGTACTCCTGCAAATTAAGCTGCCAAGAAGTCGTGATGGCTTGTTACTTAAAAATTCTTGAAAAACTCACTTTTCCCCATTTTATGTGACCTAAGCATTCTAGTAGTTTCTGCCCATTTCTGTCCTCAAAGATCTGTTCCTGACTCCTCATATACAAGGCACAAATAATTTCCAAGGCCAGGGAATAACTTTTGAAACATCTTTCTATCAAAAAAGCAAAATATAGCTGTGTGGCGGTTTGTCTCCCCCACACCTAAAATGAGAACATGAAGGTCTCTAATTCTGAAGAGTTACTCTTTGATTCGGTTCAGCAGCCTTTTCCCTAGTACCTCAACATTACATTGGACAAATATAAAGCTCCTGAGCTCCTGTCCTTTGTGAAGCTGGGAAAAGCAGAATGTTTTCTTCTTTCTCTTTAATATATTTTCCAGAGCAGAATATTGTGGTATGTGCAACAGTAATGATGGCCAAGACTCTGATACTCCTTTACCTCCCTTTTTAATGAACAGGTCTAATGTACATTACCGTCATCATGGTTATATTTGTTGACAGGACTTAAATTCTAATTCTAATTACCAAAGAGCTTTGCAGAGTGAAAATGGTGACATCAGCATTTTGTCAGTGTCTATTTAGCAGATATGGACTTTTCCATTTTGCATTACAAGTAAATGCTGTTTAGTTGTTTATGATGCTAAAATGCTAAAAAATAGTCTTTCAAGTCAAAGTCCATTATTGCAATCAATTCTCCCAGAAAGAAGACATAAAGCTGCAAAACTAGAAATAAATTGAAAACGACTGCAGAACAAATATAACCTTTTATTTTTTAGGGAGCAGAACACAGAGGTCCACAGGGAATGATCACAGCTGTTTTACTAAATTGTGTTTTGAATTTTAAAGAAAAATCTGAATGAAAATAAAGGCTATTTTTCTGTCTCAAAATACTTCTCTATTTCAAGAGTTACTAGCATTATAGGATACCAATTACAAAAGCATCAATAAAAGTAATAAATGAGGAATCATTCAGTCCTGACTTTGAATAATCTTGAAATACTGACCTAATAGAAAAGAGTAAAGTTGAATCTCCAAAAAGGTTTTGATGTTTTTAAATGGAAAAGATAAAGTGTCACGTTGTTATCTACATACATGGAGATGAAGGATGTAAACATATGGAGGCTATGGCAGTTTGCTGCTCATTATAATTCTCAAAATGACAGAGTTGTATTTCAGGGAGCAAAGGAAAAGCCTGCCCACCTGCAGGCATTTTCATACCTTCATTGCTGCTCTTTACCAACTTCAATGAATTTGGGCAGCTGTTACTGCAAATTATATCCTTCTTATCCAAGCCACCACAAAGACAACTTAAGGTGTTTCCCCTTTTACAAGGGCATTTCTTAACTTTGGTATCTACGTGACTAGCATGACCATTTCTACATTTCAGTATCTCTGCAAAACACATGCTGAATATAAACAGTCATTTGGAATACTTGAAGATAACAATCTGTGATATTTCAGTCTCAATTATCTTGCGAACGCACTTCAGGTAACAGGTGTTATATTTTGATTCAGTATTATTTTTGAAATGTAGACTAAAACTAAATATATTTTTTTCAGAAAAGTGTAACAGATTAACACAGAAACTGCCCAATACCTCACAGATCATAAGACAAAGGAGCCAGCTAAATGCACGTTTAGATGTCAGGTAGAAATCTGCATATGACTGAGTTCAAAACAAGAACTGGAAAGTAACATCTCATCACACCTTTCCATCGAAATGATTCCTTTAAGAAGTAAGAGAGCAGCAAATTCTGGTGATTATGTAGATGTATCTTTTAATTTTCTCTCCACTACTGTTAAAAAGAATATGAACAAAGTAAAGACATCTTTTCTTTTTAGTTTTCAAAAGCTTTAGCTAAATCTGAGATTTGAGTTAACCCCAAGAAACTGAACTGATGTTTCTATACTGCTAATAACTGTTCACTGATTTAAGTCTTCTATGTATTCAGTAAATGGAAGCGTCAAACTTAACATAAACGCACTCTTCGTTTGTATGTATTATAATCATAATTATGATCTCAATTAAGTTAGGCTAAAGTGATAGTATGTGATCCTTCAAAATCCTGGAACAATCTTCCAATTAAAGCACTGGGTAAATAATGTTATAAAAATATAATATATGGTGTAAGACTTTGTAACGGGAAGGCACTGGCTGAAGTGATGCAGAAACAATTAATTACTTCTTTCCTTTCTTACTAACTACATGTTCTACAGCAGAAGAGAAAACTTGAATTCTAAATCTCAGCAAGACAAATCATGAAAAAGATGTTGTATTTTGAATTATTAAAAAATAAAAACAGTACATTTCAATAAAACTAATTTTCATGTTAAAAAAAAAAAAGTCTTAAAAATGCATTGGAAATGTTGCTTATAAATTGACTGCTCTCTAAATTAAAGGAACATCAAAGAAAATTCCAAGTGAAATCAGAGACCTAGCTTCACCAGAGGGAGAATTTCTTTCCTGGAGGCAACAGGGAGTCAACAGAAAAATTATATCTTACAGAAGCAGTATATATAGAAATAATCTCTGTTTATTTCACTGAGGAATTGCTTATCTATCCTTCTATACAATCCAAAATTATGAGACTCAAAATGCAAAAATGTTTTTAAATGTCAGAACTAAGTTAAATAGTGTAAATTCCTCCAGCGTAAAACATCAAAGAAATAAATCACATCAGTCTGAAAAGTTTCTATTGTATTTGCAAAATAAAATATTTCCGTATCAATGTTTTTTAAAAGTTTAATTAAAAATGTTAAGTAACAGCAACAATCAATTTCAAGATCCTATACTCACACAACACCAACTCTGGCTACTGGCAACAAGAATATTTTTAAATTACCAGAGCATCTTAATCAGTAAATTGGTGCAGAGTAGCATGCAGACTTGGCGTCTATTTTCTAAATTCACAGTCTAAACAGGATCCCAGAAAAATATTTGCTTCTCACAGCAAGAGCAATTTACATACACGTAAGCCACTTACTATGATGTTTTATACTGTGTAATGAGGTACTACTGCTATTCCAAAAGCTCATATAAAAAAAATTCTAAAACGTACCTCATAGGACAGTCAATGTCCTCTTCAGAACCAGAAAAAATTACTTTATAAATAAATATAAATTCACATTTAGGTTCTAAATTCTTGACTGCTATTTTACATTCAATAGAATACTTTTCCAAATTTAGACAAAAAGCAAAGAAAATAGATTATACGTTAAAAATTCTGTAAATCTATATTTAATTCCTTTTAGTATCCAATTATCGCCTTTTCGATATTTACACTTTTTTTCCATTGAAGATATATTTTTCCAGAATCTAATTATGTTTTTAGCAGGAAGATTGCCCAGAGCATTCTGAAGTTCTGCAAATTCTTAACACCAGAACTCCTGGCAGAATCTTTATATAGCAGATAAAATTCTAGTAGAAAAGGCAAGAAAGAGAAAGCTGTAAAAATGAAAAACCTCTCCTCATCTCTTTCATAACCAATGTTCTTTGAGCTTACTTTGTCCCATTTGGCCAAAAGAGAAAGGCTATAACAGGGCTCAGAGGGACAATTTCGAGCATGTACACTTTTCATTGTAAACAATCTGAAGTTTTCACTCTCAATAGTTTCAATTATTTTTTTCCTAAAATAAGCAGAATTCTTTGAGAGAAAACATAAATTTTGTAAAAAAAAATAAAAGTGATCAAAAGTTTTGTGTTTCATTACTTATGTATATAAATTCCATGAGAATGAAACTCTAGTTATAACTCTTTTTTCCCAAACTCAACTCCAACATATGAAAATCTAATAAGCTTTACAGAAAATTAAACACTGGAGGCAGGAAACAGAAAAGTTTATGTTAAACTGCAAAGAAACTCAAAGGCTTTGTTAAAGAACATATGAAAAGAATTTGAAACATTCTCTCCCTTGATATCACTTCCACTGTACAAAAGAAAATGGTATTATGAATCACCAGCGTAAAGAATGACTGAATGAATGAACTGCTTCTGATATTTCCCAACTAATCTTCTTACAATATCATCCCACAAAACCAGAAAATTACTTAGTATTCGTGAGAAAAGAACATCATAAACACTGTGCACCATATTATAATATAACTTCAAAAAGGAACTTTAAAATGCCAACATAAGTTCTTCAATAATAATGCAAAGTATTCTTAAGACATATAGTCATTTCTCTAAATTGTTTTATAGGGACTACAGAACATCAATCCAGAGAAAGCCTAATTCTTAAACAGAATCAGAGAGAATAAGGGACTTTAAGAGGTCTCCAAATTCATCCTTATGCTCCCAAACAGGTACATCTCTACCTACAGCGTCCTTGACAGATGCTTTCTGGTTTCTTTTTATACACCACTAAAGTCAGAGATCTACAACTTCCTTAGGCAATATAAACCAGTGCTTTTATGTTAATGTCAAAAATAGATGTCTCATGTTGCTGTTTTTTCTCCCTAATACCCAGCCTAAAAATCCCTCACTCTTATCAAAATATGCAGTTTAAAAAGGAAGTCAGCATTCCACAATTGGGGAAGCATTATACTTGAGTTAATCAATTGAAATGGGTGCACTGTTAATTTAACAGCTGATTTTAGCAATTCTATCAGCAAATTATCCTGGCTGGTACCTCAAAATTTTTTGTTAATTTTTTCTTATGTTTAGCACAGAAATATTAACAGTTGGTGCCAGTCAGCATTGGTTTTCCCCAGGACTCAGTGTTGGGGGTGGTTCGGTTTAATATTATTATTAATGATCTGGATGAGGGGATCGAGCACACCCCAGAAAGTTTGCAGGTGACACCAAACTGGGCAGGAGTGTTGATCTGCTTGAAGGCAGGGAGGCTCCAGACAGGGATCTAGACAGCCTGAATCAATGGGCCCAGTTAAAGTGTACAAGTTCTAACAAGGCCAAGTGCTGGGTCCTGCACTTAGTTAACCACAGCCCCACGCAGTGCTACAGGATTGGGGAAGAGTGGCCTGGTGGTAAAGGACCTGTGTGTGCTCGTCGACAGCTGCCTGAACATGAGCCAGCAGTGTGCCCAGGTGGCCAAGAAGGCCAACAGCATCACAGCATCATGGCTTGTATCAGAAATGGTGGGGCCACTGGACCAGGGAAGTCATCCTTCCCCTGTACTTGGCACTGTTGAGGCCGCATCTTGAATACTGTGTTCAGTTTTGGGCCCTTCAGTACAAGAAGGACATCGAGGTGCCAGAGCGTACCAGAGACGGGCAACAAAACTGATGAAGGGTCTGGAAAACAAGCCTTATGAGGAGCAGCTGAAGGAACTGGGCTTGTTTAGTATGGAGAAGAGGGGGCTGAGGGGAGACCTTATTGCCCTCTACGACCACCTGTAAGGAGGTCATAGCGAGGTGGGCGTTGGTCTCTTCTCCCAAGTAACAAGCAATAGGATGAGAGAAATGGACTCAGGTTCAGCTGTGGGAGGTTTAGATTGCTGCCCAAGGAAGTGGTGGAGTCACCATACCTGGATGTGTTCAAAAACCCCATAGATTTGGTACTTCAGGACACGGTTTAGTAGGCATAGTGGTACTGGACCAACGGTCGGACCTGATAATCTTAAAGGTCTTTTCCAAACTTAATGATTCTATGATTCTATAACATACGAACTTCTGATAATCCAGTACACACCAAAATTAGCGAATTAACAGCTCCTTAGGAAAAAAAAGCCATAAATATTGAATTTCTAAAGATAGTTAAAGGAAAGAATACTTAACCTCTTGAAAGGGAGGAAAAATAATCAGATAATCAGAAGTTGCTTGCTCTGAGTGTCCTAATTATGTATTCTGTGGCTCAGGAACATACAAGAAAATAGTTTTTAAAATTAAAATTAACGTAAAGCAACTTAACACAGTTACCACACAGAGAGTAATATTGGGTGCAGAGATATTCATATGATGTAATTATTATCAGATTACATCATGGCCATTTTGGGCACCAGCACAGGATCAAATTTAAAGTTTGTGGAGTTCAACAGAGCCCATAAGAAAGAACATAATATGATCACTTATGAAGGCAAAGAAGGGGGTTGGGGTTGGAAAAATGAAGTCCCATACAGATCTAAGTATCTTTGATGGATAAAGCAAATCAAAAATGCTGCCAAAGATGCTCAACGAAAAGAAAGAAGTTGAGACGTCAGGAGTACATTTGCTGTATATTGCAACTACATTCAAAGAATGAAGACTTGGATTACAGAATTTACAAAGAAACATGATAGCACAAAAGATACAAATAATTAATTTGATCAATTCCTCTACCTTCTGGAAAGAAGCCAAAAAGGCTTTGAGTGTCATCTCACATCTGTAAGAGAATAATATACTTACATCATCTAAAACTTCACAAGAATAAGTAGGGATTTTTTTCTCAAAAGCTTTTGAATAAGCTTTAAATACCACAAAATACTTTCTAATGAATGCCCCTTCCTCCTGGATTCAGTTGGATGAGCATTTATAAGCACTAATTGTCACCACTAGTTTCAGGTCTCCATCAGTTCTCATAAATGTCCAGATGTTCTTTGCTTAAAAAGTGCAGCTTAATGACACAGGAAAGTGCAAGCCAATTTATCATCCTTCCTTAACCTTTTGAAAAAATAAATTAGTTTTTATGAGAAACAATCACTGTAAATAAAGTATGGCATCATTGTGCATTAAATCTTGATGCAATTGCTCAGCATTAAAATTATTTAGATCAATATTTTTACCTGCACTAAGTGTTTAGTGTCTATAGAGGGGCATACACACAGCCCAAACTTGCAAAGAGCTAAACATTAAAGATGTGACTACACACCAGGTGTTTATAAATTCCTCTCAGTTGAGCCACATTTCTGTAGTGTAACCTCTACTTTCAGTATATTTGTGCTAGTTTAAAATCATCTATGTAACAGGTTTTTATCATATTTTTAAATACTTATGTAAAGGTTTTTAACCAGTATAACTGAATCCACACTAGAGGGTGCTACTATTTTAATTGTAAAAGTTTTTTACAGTTAACATACAGATAACAGTAGACTGTTATCAAATGAGAATTAAACTTATAAACATAGACATGCCTTTGTGCTGATATTCAGGTTTTGTCATATATTGACCTACTCAGCAGTGCATAAAATAAAATAAACCTGCTACCAATTTCATGTAGTACATTGGAACCTGTTATAATGCTTCGATTAAAATATTTTATCTTTAAAGCAACAAAGCTCATAATAAACACTGGAGACCCTTTTTTCCCTATCCATCTCGCTACAGACCATCAGAAACACAAAGTCTTATTTCAAATATAGAAGTTGTTTAATTTTTTGCTATCATAATTGCACATCAGCACTTGTATTACACATCAGTTATGAGGAGCATGAAGAATTTTAGCATCAGTAAAACAATTTATGAAATGAATACTGACAGACTTGAAACTGCCAACTCTTCCAAAAGAAGAATATGCCCTTTTTTCATGTTGTATTTTTAGCAGATTAAAAAGTGAGGTTGGGATCTTCAACAGCCTCTCAGAAAAAGTAATCAGTATATTAAACATATCTATCTAGCCCTCTATAGCCAGACTAGAAGTGTTATGGAGTGTCAAACACGGTTTCTCTCACCAGGAAAAACAACCACCTAAACAAATATCATTTGAACCTATTAAAAAGCTCTTTTCTCAAAAAACCTTTTTGCACGTTGCAGTTCCCCTTCCTATGTGACAGTCACTGGTCACTGTTATTCCAATAAAAGTGCCGAGTACATTCTTTTAAGCTCCCTTCACTTACGTCAGTTTTATCATGTTTAGTAGTCAATCACTGAAGTACTAAGAAGTTATAAAGAAAAAACAGAGCAATGTAGAGAGGGGGGAAAAAGATTAAAATGAAAAACTTACTTTACAAAACACATAAAAGTTGAAAGCTTCAAACAGAATTTTGCCTTAGGCTGGAGAATAGCCTTTGCAGGATCTGGCTTCCATACCAATAATTCTCCGTCTTCCTAAATCCATACAAAGCAACGTTAAGGAATGTTTTGCCTCGTATTTGATCTCCCTACCCACACTTCAAACATTTTGTGAATATGGGTATTACTTGTGTATCTTAAATGTACCATGTCAGGACCTATTTTCCTATATTTTTTTGATTATAAAAAATTCTAGTGTTCTCCATTTCCATGGTTTACCCAATACCAAATGCACTCCAGAAAGCATATTGTAGATCAAAAAAGAATTTGAAGGAATAGTATATTTTTTATTTAGCATTAACTTCCTCAGAGATTTCTGTCTCTCTTACTGACAGGTTGTATCCAAAGAATAAGGGGAATGGAGGAGATACTGCTCTACCATCTGTCTTCTACATTTTCTACAGATAAAAGGAAAAGATACATAAATTCAATAAAATTAAGGGAAATGATTTGGTCTATGACATGCAAACACCACAGAAGGATCCTGTCAGAAAACGTTCTATGAGCTAGGGGGTATAAATCCAGCTAACTGAAACTGGAGTGAAAGAAACTTTGTCACTTTGGAAAAATTTCAGTTCCACTCATACTTGAAAAAAATACAGTAATAATAAAGTATGAAAGCATGCTTGGAAATAAAAAAAAGAAAGACTTAAAAATGCAATGTATGTGCAGTAAGAAGGGCAAATAGAAGTACAAAGCATGAATTTTATGTTCACTAGTCACTGTAGCCAATTCCAAGATAATTTCAAATAATTTTGTACATAATATTTCTTAAATAAGCCATAAATTTGGACAAAGGTTTTAATAATTCAAGCACTGTTATCAGATTACATCTGCATTATGATGCTATACCCCTCACCACGTTGCAAATCTAGTTTCACCTGAAGAAAGGCACACTCAAGGAAAACCATTGGCATGTGTATTGTTACAAGATTTCACTTTCTGCTCCCATTGCTACTGCTCTTAGTAGCAAATCATTGTGAGCATTCAGAAGATACTTCTAAAAGCATTCCACTCTGGCAAAAATATACTGAAATACATAAAGTGTCTTTACATATGGCAAGCTACTGATTCTTTGTCTCCAAAACCAACAAAACGCAGCCATTATTAATTCATGAGGATCAGAGATGTATGACCACATGCTGTGCTTAAGAGGATGCAATACTATTTAGAGGCATATTTGGACTGCCACAGTACTTGCCTGAGGATTGGTGAAGAACAAGGCTGGGTGAAGGCTGAACTATGAAACCAGAACAGGAATTTACTACCACAAAAGCAAAGAGGTCATAAAAATGTGGAAAAAGCATTCTCAATAGTTTTATTTTATGCATGAAGAAAGAAAAACAAATCTAACTTGGAAATGCTTTCTTACCTAAAATTTGTCTAATTTAAATCTTAAAGCATAGGTGACACTGAACTGAGATTTTGTCTAGCTTGGAAATTGCTAAAAATGTTCACAGGTGTAGGCAATTACAGCTAGTGAAAGATGCAACAATCTGCTAACAACCGTCCCACTTGAATTTATACTGGTTGCTACTGTAAACAACTACATGCCTTCTGGGTAGCTAGGAACAGGTAATACCTGTAAATAGTTCGCAAAGGTAGGAGGTGGAGTAGAAAGTAGAATCATAGAATCATACAATAGTTTGGGTTGGAAAGGACCTTAAGGATCACCCAGTTCTAACTCCCCTGCCATAGGCAGCTTCATCTCCCTAGATCAGATTGCTCAAGGCCCCATCCAACCTTGCCTTGAACACCTCCAGGGATGGGGCAGCCACAGCTTCCTGGGCAACCTGTGCCAGTGTCTCACCACTCTCATCATGAAGAAATTCCTCCTGATGTCTAGTCTAAATCTGGCCCTCTCCTGTTTATACCCATTCCCCCTAGTCCTATCACCAGAAGGCTTCATGAATAGTCCCTCTCCAGCTTTCTTGTAGCCCCTTCAGGTACTGGAAGGTCGCTGTAAGATCTCCTTGGAGCCTTCTCTTCTCCAGGCTGAATAACCCCAACTCTCTCAGCCTGTCCTCATATGGGAGGTGCTCCAGCCCTCTGATCATCTTTATAGCCCTCCTCTGGACCTGTTCCAAGAGCTCCATATCCTTCTTACATTGAGGATTCCACAACTGGACACAGTACTCCAGAAGAGGTCTCGCAAGCGAGGAATGGAGGGGCAGAATTACCTCCCTTGACCTGCTGGCCACACTTCTTTTGATGCAGCCCAGGATTCGGCTGGCCTTCTGGGCTGCAAGCACACATTGCCAGCTCATGTTTAGCTTCTCATTGACCAGTACCCCCAAGTCCTTCTCTGCAGGGCTGCTCTCAACCACATCATCCCACATCATGTATTGAAAACGGGGTTTGCCCCGACCCCGGTGTAGGACCTTGCACTTGGCCTTGTTGAACCACATGAGGTTCTCACAGACCCACTTCTCCAGCCTGTCTCGGTCCCTTTGGATGACATCCCATCCTTCTGTTAGATACTCATTTTTTCCAAAACACATCCTGATGCATTACATTTACCAAATTCATTAAAGCACTTTGGTCCATAGCAGTATTACAGCATTATTAAATAGTCACACTGAGGTTTGTCTAATATATATCCTTGCCTAAAGCCTTTGAAAAACATTCAGCTTTTTGTGCATCTTTTCAACTAAGATATGAAAATTATCCAATATTTCTTCTCTGCAGTTCCAGAGTCAAAGTCAATAATAAAATATAGCACAGAATAATGCAATTGTTATGTAGTAAAAAGAAATGAGACATCAAGTCTTCTGAGATTCCAAGGGGGATAACTTTATTGCCAGAATTAAAAGCAAAGATAAAAACAAGCGTGATATCTTGTATACAAAAGAATGTACAGCCACAGACATAGTAGATTCTTCCTTGAAAACACTGATGCTAAGCACATTCTTACTTTACTGCAACTTACCTTGTCAGTAGTAGCCATTTTGTGGAATGTTTCACCCCTAAAGGCTCACAATTATATGTGTGAAGGAAAATTCTTTTCCAGGATATAGGATTACATGTCAGTAAGTATTTGATTAGTCATGTAATACTCATACTCTCATTAATTGATTTCATAGTTATCTGATACTTAGGTACCATTTGAATGAACAGCATCTATTAGTTGTTTAACATCTTAGAAGTTTTTGAGACTTTATAGATATCTTGTATGTGACTTTACCCACCACTTAGCTAGTGCAGTACTAGAGCTTCCAAAAGCAGTATTTCCTGCACCCACACTGTGTTCTGTTCTACACTGACACTCACTCAGTAAAGAAGCAAACACAACCAACCTAAGGAAATTCTATTGATAAGAAATCCGAGTTCTGGAGGAGATTACTACAGCTTGCTAGCACATTCTGACACGGCATGTTCTTTGCCCACATTTGTAGGATCCATTTAAAAAGAAAAAAAGAAAACATTTAATATCAAAGCAGGGACAATAATATAGAACGACAGCATATGAAATCCAGTGAAAATTATATTTACGTCACTGTAACCTAAAATAAGTACATCTTGTTGCTGCAGAATGTGTGTTTCACATTAGTGTCCAACTCAACAAAGCGAGCTTTCCTTTCTATTCATTGGTATTGTCACAATATAAAAAATAAATACCATTTGTTAGGAAAGCAGACATTACACAAAATTAACAGACATATTCTGCTTCAGGGCATGAATACAAGAAAATTGTCAGACATTAATAATGTAGACAGAGCATTTTCCTGGGAAAATGAGGATCCAGTGGAACAACAGATAAATCATACCCAACTGCTCACTGTTTGTTGTTTCACAATCTGTTGTATTTTATCGAATATGACTAGTACAAGTCTGTTACAGCCATAAAAAAACATTAGAGGAAATTAATATGTAAATTACTGTAGTGCTTTTGTGGGATGCCATTTCATTAATTTGAATTCACTGACATGACTATGTAATCTAAATTTATGAGTTTTTCAACTGCCACTCCATGGAGAATTCTGCTTTTATTGAATTTTGCTCTACAAGTGTTTTATGCATTAAATAATATTTGCATGGCAGTAATGTAAATGAATGGCTTAGAATTTAATATATATAACATACATTAAATATACAAACTATTTGCCTATGACAAGACATAGAGCCTAAAGTGCAAAAAATACATCTTTTAAAACATTTTTAGACAACAATGAAAAATTATTGGAAGAGGGAACACAAGAAAAATTGAAGTTCTCAGCAAGGTAAATATTGCTTGTAATTATTTTCTTGAAAAAATGCAACACTTCTTGTCAATATAGGGGCTTTATGATACATAGAACTTCTTGTATACCTCATCAGAGTTTAAGAAGAAAAAAAAGCACAGCCTAAAAAGCACTTACATTTGAACAAGAAGCTTTAGTATCCTCTAGTTTCCTTGATGTAAAAAGGGTTACCTATAAAAAATGCTATCAAAATGTTTCTGAAGCAAATACTGCAAATACAATGTTTGCTTTCTGAAAAAAAATACAGCAAATACCACAGAAAAGAAATAAAATTTACTGAAATACAATGAAACATTTACTCATTTATGAATCTCTAATTTTAGAACTGTGACAATTTCAGGGATAAAAATATTTCTATGATCATAAAGGTATATTTTTACTTATTGACAACATTGTAAAGTCTTTTTTCCCAATGTGATTCTCAGTGTTTTGACATCACAACCTATTCGCCCAGAGTACACACTAGTGCATTATTTTGCAAACACGCAATTCTATCTTCTGCCTCATTGAAGTATTTATCTACAAGTGTTTATGGTGCAGTTTTACCCCTAAACACTTCAGTCTTTTTCACACAGGGACTTGTATCTGTAAAAAAACTGTGGGTTTACACATCAATTAGCCTTTGAATGTTGAAAACCATTTGAAACAGTGGGTTTGGGGGTGAGGAAAGGGAGGATTTGGCATCAGCTTTGTTTTACCATGACACAATGAGGAATGTATTCCCAGTCAGCAGTGAATGTTTCACACTTGTCAGATTCTCCTGTCAGCATCCCCTCCAGCTCTGCTGACCACCAGGAACACCTGTCTGCTGCAAGGTCACTCTGATTCAATGTCACTTAGCAATGAACATGCTCATACAGAATTATGATTTTGCTATCATCTTGCAAGGAATTCTGATATCTCTGTCATTTTACTTAGAATTGATAACTAGATAATTATAAGCACTTTGTGAACTGATATGATCTTATAAAATAGAATCGTGAATTAGCTTGTCAGGAGGGCAAAGATGCATAGATGTGACACATAGAAGCATGTACAGACAAAAGGGCCTGTTCAATGCAATGGCTACAGTTTGTTTATTCTTATCAGTTATATGGTGATATTATTTTCATTTTCCATTCGACTAATTTCCTACTAAAGGAATGTTTTTGGTTTTCTTTTTTTTTTTTTCCAAATTTAGACGGCAATACATTTTATAGTTAGAATGTCATCTGGGTTTTGCCTCCAAAAACGTTTCCACCAACTTCCTTTTCAGGAAGCTAACTATTCCACGGTAAATGCTGCAAAATCTTAATATTTCCTAATATTGCATACACATACAAATCACACAGCCATCACATGCCCACAGACCTGCCCTCAAGAGTAAACTATAAGAGCAGGTAAGAACTGCAAGAGAAGTATTTGTTTTGACTTCACCTTGGCATTAAAATGAGTGCAATTTGTTCTGTTCCCCTGAGTAATTGCAACTTTTATTAGAATCCTATCCTCCAGTTGTTCTCAGATTGAAACCTCCTTTTCATGTCTGTAACTAGCATTTTCTTTCCTAAGTTTTGCAAAACACAGCAAGCAATTGTCAGGAGACACACATTCCTCAGTAGCACTCAACCTGCTTATCGACCATCTCTTCCTACGCTCAAGTCACAGAACCACAGAATCACTCATCTGGAAAAGACCTCCAGGATCATCAAGTCTGACCATTCCTATCAAACACTAAACAATGTCCCTCAGCACCTCATCTACCCATTCTTTAAACACCTCCAGGGAAGCTAAATCAACCACCTCCCTGGGCAGACTGTTCCAGGGCCCAGTGACCCTTTCCATGAAAAGATTTCTTTCTGCAGTCCAGCCTAAACCTCAGAGCTTGTGGCCATTCCCTCTTGTCCTACCACCTGTCACTTGGGAGAAGAGGCCAGCTCCCTCCTCTCCACAACCTCCTTTCAGGTAGTTGTAAAGAGCAATGAGGTCTCCTCTCAGCCTCCTCTTCTCCAGGCTAAACAACCCCAGCTCTCTCAGCCGTTCCTCATAAAGCTTGTTCTCCAGCCCCTTTACCAGCTTTGTTGCTCTTCTCTGGACTCGCTCCAGAGCCTCAACATCCTTCTTGTGCTGAGGGGCCCAGAACTGAACACAGGATTCGAAAAGCAGTCTCACAAGTGCCGAGTACAGAGGGAGAATAACCTCCCTGGACCTGCTGGCAATGCCATTTCTGCTACAAGCTAAGATGCCATTGGCCTTCTTGACCACCTGGGCCCCTGCTGGCTCATGTTCAGTCGCTGTCAACCAACAGCCCCAGGTCTTTCTCCTCCGGGCAGTTTTCTAGACAGACTTCTCCTAGTCTAGGAGCACAGGGTTGTTGTGCCCCAAGTGCAGGACCCGGCATTTGTCCTTGTTAAACCTCATGCCATTGGTCTCAGCCCTGCAGCCCAGCCTGTTCAGATCCCTTTGCAGAGCCTCCCGACCCTCCATTAGATTAACACTTCCTCCCAGCTTAGTGTCAGCTGCAAAATTGCTAAGGGTGCGTTCAGTCCCCTCATCCAGGTCATTGATAAAGACATTGAACAGGGCTGTATCCAGTGCTGAGCCCTGGGGAACCCCACTTGTAACTAGCCTCCAGCTGGATTTAATGCCATTTACCACCACACTATGGGCCCGGCCATCCAACCAGATTTCCTCCCAGGAGAGCGTTCACATGTCCAGTCCAGAGGCTGACAGTTTCCATAGCAGAATGCTGTGAGAAACTGTGTCAAAGGCTTTACTGAATTCCAAGACTACATCCACAGGCTTTCCCTCGTCCAGTAGGTGGGTCATGTATTCATAGAAGGCGATCAGGTTAGTTTGACGAGACCTGCCTTTCATGAATCCATGCTGACTTTGCTTGATCACTTGGTTCTCTTGCATGTGCTTGATGACAGCACTCAAGGTCACCTGTTCCATGACTCTTCCAGGCACTGAGGTCAGATTGACAGGCCTGTAAGTTCCCTGGGTCCTCCCTTCGACCTTTCCTGTAGATGGGCACAACATCATCCAGCCTCCAGTCACTTCCCCATTCAGCTAGGACTGCTGGAAGATGATGGAAAGGGGTTTGGCAAGCACATCCGCCAATTCCCTCAGTACTCTTGGATGGATCCTATCTGGCCCCATGGACTTGTGGGTGTCTAGCTGGGCAAGGAAGTCTCTGACCACCTCCTCTTGGATCATGGGAGCTCTGTTCTAAGGGAACAACTTTCCTTACTGTTAAAGACTGAGGCAAAGAAGGCAGTAAGTACCTCAAGCCTTGTCCTCATCCTTTGTTACAGTAGTTCCATTTGCATCCAGTAAGGGATGAATATTCTCCATGGTCCTCCTTTTATTGTTAATATATTTATAGAACGATTTTTTGTTATCTTTCACTGACTTGGCCAATCTGAGCTCTAGTTTGGCTTTCGCCCTCCTGATTTTTTCTCTGCACAATCTCACTTCTTCCCTGTAGTCCACCCAAGATGCCTGTCCCTTCCTCTAAAGTTCATAGATATTCTTTTTCTTTTTGATGTCCACACAGATCTCTCTGCTCAACCAAGCTGGTTTTTTTTTTCCACACCAGCTCATTTTCCAGAACACGGGTACAGCTTGCTCCTGTGCTGCTAGGATTTCCTTTTTGGAGAACACCCAGCCCTCATGGGCTCCTTTGCCCTTATGGACTGTCTCCCATGGGACTTTATCAACCAGCTTTCTGAACAGTCCAAAGTCTGGAAGTCTGCCCCCTGGAAGTCCAGATAAGCTTTTCCCTTTCCACTATCTCATAATAAACTCTTCATTCTTCCTATCAAAAAATGGAATAACAGATTTCATAGGTCAGAAAAACAAAGGGGAATGATTCAGCTCTCCAAATGACCAGAGGAATATCAATGCCATTGCTGTAGCTCATGGAAAAATTATATTTGTCACTGAAGAAATCAGTACAGAAGTTTTGAAGACCCATTCTTCATGGATCTCGTAAAATTATTTACTCTGAATTTCTGTAAGCATTGCCTGGTTCTACATATGAAAAGACAAATACTTTTCTACTGAAAAATAGCGAGGCTTTCTACTAGAGAAGGAATAAACACATGCATCCCAGATTCAACCAAAACACAGCAGAAAAGATACTTTAAGCATAAAAATCTGGTAAATCTCCCCCATGCATTGTCTTTTGACTGCTTGCATAGCACTGGCTAGCGGTTTATTAACTCTAGGCTATTTAATTGCTGAAAGTCAATACTAATCAGAGTTCTTAAGAGTGCATATATTGAAAGTCTTTACAGAAGACCAGTCATGGTGGGTATTGACTGCTATGCCTCTAAGATGCTTTCCAGGCAAACTCCTGGAAAAAAACGTGGCTACAAGTGATACTTGCTACCATGTCTGTGTGTCTCAGGTTTCCAGCATTGACCCAACAAGGATACCTAGGTACAGGCTCCTGAGAGTGAAGTTAATTCAGTAAAACACGATCAAGTAGAGGGCTGAGCAGCTGATCTTTCAGATACATAAGTCCATCCTCATAACGGATCCCTCTCCTCCTAAGGCCATCTTTGTCTGCTGATTTAATAACCAAAGCAAAGGACTCTTCAGATTTTCTTCAAACGGAGAAAAGTTGTGGTGATGGCTGGTTTTGTTCATGGCTTCATCACTCATTCTTCTGCTGAAGTCAACATAAATGTGTGATATTATAATTATATATTGCAGCAACAACCAAGTGACCCTACCAGCTACCAAGTTTTATTAGAGACTCTGCATTCTGCTTCATATTATTGACAGTGATATCAAATCCCATCCTTACCAGCTCCTGTTATCCAATCTGAAAACTGTACAATCTGCAGTTGTTCACAGTCCCATCAAGTTTAAAAACCAAAATGAAGGAAGTCCTACCATGCTTGTATTACGTGTAAGAGAACTTTCACTGAAGAATCAGTTGAATTCACAGACACCACCAACAAGTCTGCAGTCATTCAGCAGTTTAGTTTTCTGGGAAACAACAAATTTTACACACACAAACACAAAACCTGTAAAAACAACATTATCTTGGCCAATCCCATGACAGCTTATCATGACCTACTACAACTACTTCACCAGCCAATACTGACTTGTCTACAGCATGTCAAGTTACAAATGAGACACTAAATCATACAGTAGCTTGGGTTGGAAGGAACCTTAAAGATCACCCAGTTGCAAACCCTCTGCCATGGGCAGGGACACCTCGCACTAGATCAGGCTGCCCAAGGCCCCATCCAACCTGGCCGCGCACACTTCCAGGGATGGGGCATCTAAATGTAGCACCTTTATATTCTTTACATGAAATACACTGATATTCTTGTCTTCTGGACTCCCTCAAATTTCTGTGAGAAGATTCAATAACCACTACTTCCATTTACAGCAGTATCAATTTCTTAGCCACCATACTCAACATAAACCACTATACAGAAAAAAATATGTTAATTATCATATCCATCATTATAAAACCAGGTGCTTCTTGAAACACTCCGAGGAGGCTATAAAATACACTAAGCCCTCAGACACCACTAACATTCCCTGTATATCACTCTCACAATGCCCAGCTCAGCAATCTTACGCTCTTAACTAAATAAACATACCACTCTAGAGAAATCTGTCAGCTTTCACTGAATCTTCTAATTTTCTCTGTTCTGACTCTAAAGGAGACTCAGAAAACCCAGATGAGTCTGAGAGCTAAAACAAAAACACCAAAGGATGTTAAAAAACACAACAGAGAACATTCAGATTCTGATGCTTTATAATTCTCAGTCATCCCTAACACAATGCTTCATATTCATCTCTATTTCCCTGCCTGAATGGACTTATTGACTCTATCACCTCTTCCCTAGATATTATCATTTCTCCTCCCTCCACCCCTGTTCTACATATATCCCCGTTTTTCCATTCAGTTGATGCAGCTCAGTAAACAGGTTAAATTTGTAACATCTTAACAGTTGCCCTTTAAGACCTCTCCTGCTATTTCGGACTTAAGAGAGGTTCATGTGCTCAAAAGGAGGTTTATTTTCCTGTTATTGTGATTAGCCTAAGACATTACCACATCCCTACACAACCTGTAAAGCTTTTACTCTTAGAATATCATAGTTACAATGCTATAAGTGCATTAAAGTACTTGTTGTTAGCATAAAGCCTTTTAGTGCTAATGTCTACAGAGATAAATAAAACAAAACCATGTAGGACTTCAAGAAGCCTGATTGCAGTGTCCTTTTGCCTACAACAGAAAAAGTATTTCTACACTGCCCATAAAATTAAGATCATTATCTAGCAGTTTAATTTAAGGGAGAGCATACAGGCCTCTTACTGCAGTAACAACAGCAATTACTTTTGTGGCAAGTTAAATATTAGATTTGGATTGTTTTCAAACTAAGCATAATAATGTTTTAGCAGCAGTTTATGCTATAAAAAATTCAAGCAGTGTACTTTTATGCATCTGCAAATTTAATTTTTAACGTACTAAAGCTTTACAGGTACCGCAAAAGAGATGTTAGTCAGCAGTTAACAAATTATTGTAAGTACTAAGAGTTATATTGCAACATATGCAACTATTAGGTATAATTTATGTATGCATTTAAATTACACAGGATCAAGGTATGAAAGCAATCTCTAGAGTGATTCTGTTGAGACAGAAGCCCTTTTCTGAATTGTGATCTGTTACTGGTTTCTATACTTGCTTTCATTAAGCCAAAGTTACTGCAAGCATGGTAACAAACCATTAAGATTAGCTCATTAATAATGTTTGTAGTTTTGTGTAGGACTATTAAACTTACATTTTATTTATTTTATTATACAAGCAAACAACCTTTCTTATACTTTAGTAATTGTCATTTCATAGAATATGACCCAACAGATCATCAAGTCCAACCATTCCTATCAAACACTAAACCATGCCCCTCAGCACCTCGTCCACCTGTGCCTTAAACACCTCCAGGGAAGGTGACTCAACCACCTCCCTGGGCAGCCTGTTCCAGTGCCCAATGATCCTTTCTGTGAAAAATTTTTTCCTAATGTCCAGCCTAAATCTCCCCTGGCGGAGCTTGTGGTCATTTCCTCTTGTCCTGTCCCCTGTCACTTGGGCCAGCACCCTCCTCTCTACAACCTCCCCTCAGATAGTTGTAGAGAACAATGAGATCTCCTCTCAGTCTCCTCTTCTCCAGGCTAAACAACCCCAGCTCTCCCAGTCGCTCCTCATAAGATTTGTTCTCCAGCCCTTTCACCAGCTTTGTTGCTCTTCTCTGGACTCGCTCCAGAGCCTCAACATCCTTCTTGTGGTGAGGGGCCCAGAACTGAACACAGGATTCAAGGAGAAGTCTCACCAGTGCCGAGTACAGAGGGAGAATAACCTCCCTGGACCTGCTGGTCACGCCGTTTCTGATACAAGCCAAGATGCCACTGGCCTTCTTGGCCATCTGGGCACACTATTGGCCTATGTTCAGTCGGCTGTCAACAGACAGAACATTTACAAGGACAGAAACAATTTAAAAACAAGTTTTCAAAGTGTCCTGGTTTAATCAAAGAGAGCATCACCATATGAGAAATTCCAAAGCATACAGGTTATTCTAGTTTAATTGAATACTCATGAGACATCTGACACATACATCAACCACATCCTTTGAAGTATCGCTGTTTCCCCCAAAAGTAAAACAACAACATTCATTCAGTCACGTGGCATGTTTCTATATAAAGTGTTTTGTCCAACAAAGTGCAGCACTATGAAGTGCTACGATTTCATCGAAATATATAAAACCTGCACAAAGTTTAAAAATGCAGCTTTATCCATAGAATACTAAAAAATAAAAAATTAATGCAGAGAAATTGAGAGATCTTCTAATATTAAACTATGTTCTCAGTTAAACAGTGTACTGCTTAATCAAGAATACTTTTTAAAAAAAAAGGCTTTATTTACTTTCAGTCGCATTATTTTTGGCATACTGTTCAAAATCCTAATTTTGGAAAGCTATAGTAAATTAAAGTTTGAAGGGGAGGAATCAGATTTTTTTTATTGCTCATTTAATTTAAAAATAAGAAAGTCCTAAACTTATTGTTTTCAAAGTCCTTGTTACGCCTTCTAGAATTCTTCGCAGTCCATTAAATGGATATAATAATAATAATCCATATCATATAATAATCCATAATGTGGATTATTGCCTTTGGGTATTAAAATCAAACTATTTTTAAAAATTTGGTTTATAACCCACACTTATTTTCTTCAATAAAGATTTCACAAGATTTTGCTATGTCATTTTAACATTTCTTAAGTAGCTAGATTATCCTGATAAACCTAACAGCCCAGAGACAGTCATCACACTCCAGCACTTCAATAATAAACCATGAAATGAGACCTACTGATTCAATGGAATACAACTTATTATAATCCGTTAAATCCAACTGGCAGAAAATCCACATACACAGAGAAATACCATGTGAATGCTGTAAAAAGAAAGGCAATGTTGATATACAGATTTTCAATGGAAAGTTACAAAGAGCTTATTTGGAAATGGAACTATTCTATTAAAGGAGACATATGGTTCTATTCTGTTCCATCTCACAGTATATACTCCCCCAAAATAGGGGCCCATCCAGTCGATGGGCTAGTCAGTCTCAAATGCTATCAGGTATGAAACTGTAAATGTTTTATATGCTGTGCACCTGCATCATTGGGGTTACGGTAGGTAGCAAACTAGAAAACCACAACTCATCTTATCCTTGGAAAATCAATGGTGTATGTGGACTTTTTGGAAGAGACATGAGTTTTAGGTTGGTTGGTTTTGCTATTGTAAATTTACAGAATAGATGCATGGTAATTTCTAATGATAACATCTGGATCTAAGACCACCAAAGTTGTCACAGCAGAGGTATATACTATAAATAACAGCTTCTGGAAGCATCACATCATTGTGTTCTGCAATAGAGACTCACAGCTGCAAAGGGCAGTTAAGGCTCCATCATTCTCCAACAATTCCCTACTTGCTGTCTTCAAATTACACACACCATCTACCCAACATCATCCCTCACACAGCCTTTGCAGGGCCCTTTTCTTCTCTGAAAATAGGTAACAGCTGCTTTGCATATGTCAAAATAGTTCCTTGGCAGAGATTACAATACCAGCATCTATCCAAGGCTGTGGCTACAAGGATCCTGAAATTCCAAATGATTCCACAGGATATAAAAATCTTTATCTGAAAATCAGCTTTTAACCTTTAGGCGTAGGCTGAACTATTAAATTCAGCAACATTTAGTTCTTAGATACACACTTAAAACCACAATTTGTTCTTCCAAGACAAATACTCTTCTAGCAGTATTATTTTAAAACTGTCAGGAAAGAGAACCTCTTTTCTCTAAGAATTTCTAACCATATTTTTATTAAGACTATTTAAACCCATGTAACTGTACACATCTTAGTTAGATTACAGATCAAGAATCCTTGTATCAGTGACCATACAGTTCTAATGTGATTTTTTTTCAGGTGGCCTACAAATTAAAGAAGAATTTCAATGAATTTTATTAATTATTAATTACATTAACATATTATAAGATATGCATATAGATATAACAAAGATCTACAGTTCTTTTCAAAGTATGTGGACAAAACCACAAATTTTCTCAGCAAATGCAATTATTAAATACAGAACTTACACAGTTTTAAACAGCAATGAAAGTAAGATAATACATTGCTTTTAAAAGTATTTTCTCTATCATCTGAAAATATACCAAGTGAGTGGAGTAGATGTGCTGAAGTATTGATCAGTACCCTCAAGAGAAAAAAGCTGTTGGAATTTTTTATTTCTTAGTTGCTTCCTGTAGCCGCTTCAACACAAGTGCACCTGAAAGAAGCTACACCTAAAATAAATCCCCTTGTGTTACTTTAAAATATTATATCTAAATTTAAAACATTATAAAATAATTCTAAAATTATTTTTTCACCGCAACACATTACATTAATTATGAAAATATTCTTACTTGTAACAGAGTAAAAGAAACTAAAGAAAGTAGAGGAAGCCACTGGACTTCTTAAAGATTAGAAATGTTCAGATTTTTTTCATAATATTTACTATGATCAATTCTTTCAGGTAACTCCTGGTTAAAGCAAGGGAAAGAAAATGAAGGGACCATTATTTGAAAAGCTTTTCAGACAGAACTTATTTTTCTTGTAGAGAGAGGACAAAAGGATCTCCTTTGTTCTAATCAGAGGCAGTTCTGACCCTTTCTAGCTAGTGGAGATCTCTACACTGAGCACAACTTACAATATTGTACCTGTGACTTTCTGACTTTAAATATAATTTAAAGAGAACACTCAGCAAATTAAAAAGGAAATTCACATTCAGGAATATAGTTCAAAAAGCACTATGTACTACATCAGCAATTTGGACAAGAGAAAGTTTAAATTTTGGAGCACAGCCAACATCTTCAATATATCTGGAAGCAACAAACCAAATCTACAGCTTGTTTGAATCAGCACAGCCCCATTAATTTGAGAGATAACAGGCCAATTTGCAGGACCTGAGAATCTGGCACAGATCTTTTAAGAGTTTTTCAGGCTTTAGTTTTTGACATATAACTACTTCTCAAAAGAGTTTATGTGAATTGATTCAAGATTTGTAATTGTAGATGTCCATTTAAAGCATACAAATCTGAAAAAATAGTTCAAGTGATAGGGTTCTAAAATTTACAGCTTAAAAATACTAAACTAACCACTTATAAAATATAAAAACACCAAAATGGAACATTGTAAAAAAAAATAACATTTTTTAAAACTAGAAGCAATTTGCACATAAGTAACTTCATATATTACATTGTGTACTCACACGGAGAGAAATTTAAACTAAGAATATGGGAGATAAGGCACCTAACTGATTTCATGTTCAACATTTAAGCCTCTTTGTTGTTCACAAAGCTCTGCAGGCACCTTAGTTCACTAAGTGTTTAACGTTATGTTGCTAAAATTTGACAAAGATAAGAAACCTTTATCTCTGCATACCCTGTCACACTGTAGTCATGGCATATTCCTGAGTATCAATTCTTCTCTGTTAGAGAAGGCTTGAGCTGCAATGCCCCACAAGGCAGAGGCTATTAGTGAAAAAGGAAAGCAGTACAACTTCACTACTCCTTCCATTTTTGAAGGGTGGACTTAACATTAAAACAAAATGAAAAATTTAAACCAAATTTCAGAATGTTGGGAAGACACAGATGTTACTTTTCTGTTTAGACCAGATGCCCAAATTACCAGGAGTTAAAGTATTATGTCATTACTGATGGATTTATATCCTTGCCTACCTATTGTGATGAATTTCATAACTCAATCCTGGCTCTTCTTCACTTACACTGTATATAAAAATTGGATATTTCAGTTCACTTGGCAAAGGGTATCTAAAGATTATAATTTAAATGCACATTATAATGCTTCAATCATTGTCTGAGTCTAAGTTAAGTCTTACAGAGATCTGAATATAGACCCGAACATTCTGGAATATATTCATTTTTTCATTGACATGCTCCCCTGGACTTTTAAAAAAATTTTATCTGAAGCTTTTGATCGAAATAGAATTTAATCACAATGCACATTTATATGCCTTACACTGCTGACCAGATTATTAACCTAAAATATTAATCAGAAAGCAATACCTCATAGTTCTTCTGACATGTCAGAGTCACAGATAGAGCCTCCTATCTCAAGCAGGAATGGAAAATTGCTGAAGCACTTGCATGTCTCAGAAGTAATTCAAAAATCAAGGATTCAAGGACAAGACAAACCTTCCCAACACTGCAGCCTGCCCCTGAAAATTGTAGACAAACAAAAAGCCCAAAGAAAACTACAAGCAGCATTGCATTTATCTATGACCCGTGTCTTGAAATGACACAGACAAATTAGAAGGACATTGCTTCTTGGATTAAATAACAGTTGGAATTTGGACAGAATTCATGTGTGTGTCTGTAGGTTCTACATAATACTGAAAGGCCAGAACAAGATGTATAGCTTGGGAAGTGATGCGTTTAACGTTTTTATAATAAACAGCAGAGAAATTCATGCAAGAAATTCCCAAATAATTTCCATATGCAATTTCAACATGACCCTCAATGTGTTTTTCATATATATTTGTCCAAGATTAACTCTCCACAACGGAAAAAAATAGAGCATAAAAATATAGTCACTGATTCTGCCTGACAGATTCAGAGGTGTCCCAAGTGGTAGTGAGTGCTATACCTCAAATGGAAGGCAGAATGAAGTTGAAAAATTATCCAGATTTATATATATTACGAACAGATAGAAATCAGAGATCATTAACAAAGATAGCCAGCAGATACCAATTTCCTTAATTTCCTGTGGCAATAAGGCACATTACATTTTTAGTGCCTGTTTTAATTAACGAAACCCTATTTTTTTCCTAATAATTTTATGTGCATAATGTGTTTTATGTCCTGCTTGTAAGGCAACACAAATCCCCTCAAAAATATAACCTTGGTTTCACTTTAAATAGACTCACAGAAAGGATTCAATGTGTTGGTCAGAAATAGAACTCCAAAACATATGGATTCACATCAGCTATGACTTATTTCATTTTCTGTGATTCCATTTCATTATACTCATAAGATAATGAAGACAAAGTATTTATAGAAGGACCAACGTACTGGTTCTATACAAAATCTTTTATCCTCACACCTTTCAGGATATGCAGTAAGTCCTTAAATAAAATCAGCCATCATTATCACTCCTTACTGGCAAGCAAAGCAGCAGCAGAAGATAAAAGGTATCTTCATGCTAGGCACAATAGTAAATAAATATTACCTCCTCAGAAGTTCTGTTCAGTCCAAGTTCCTATTTTTTTCCTTCATTATATGTAAGAAGTTCTCAGTAGTGAGCAAGTACTGGCTGAAATTTCCTTTTACAAACCTACTTGCTGTTTTAATTTTTAGAAGCATGCCTGAAGAACAGTATCTTTAGGATCCATTACCATTTCTTGTTCACCACAATGAATTTCTGTGAAACAGTACCAGCTAACTTGTATTTAAAATTGGTAATAATAATGTTCCTTAATTGTGTGCACTTTCTAATGAAATACTCGAAGCTTATATGATCAGAACATTCCCCAAACATATAAAGGTACTGAAAACATCTTTGAACTGGCACACACATGATATACTCTGTAGATGTTTACATTTTAATGTTAGTATTTTACAAAAATACCTAGAGAAACTGTATGCGAGAGTAATACATACACATAAATCCATAATCCTTTTAAAAAAAAAAAAGGAAATTAATACAAACTTCATTACAACAAGATATTCATACTACAGCTGTCCTGGCTTCATGGATGTTTTGTAAACAACTTCTAAACCACACAGGGATTTACCTCAAGTGACATTAAGCATCTGAAGTCAACACAAGGTTTATGCTAGAGATCTAAATCTCTTCTTCACTCAGTGAAGAAAAATACCTCCAAAACAATTCACGCAGCTTTACTTAGCTATCTTATAGGCTGATGAATTAACCCCTGAAGCTGGTATTTCCTTTCTCTCTCGTACTACAGGAGCCTAAATGACTAATTCTGGATGTCTAGAACTACTTATTATGGATCCAGTCTTTAATGATCTGAATGTCATTGCCTCTAATACATCAGCTATTTGAATACTGATTGCCACTGGCAAAACTTGCTCTGAAAAGGCTCAGTAAATAAGATGATATAGAATGATTTATCTTGTGCTCCAAATAATGCCTGGAAACACATAATTTATGCCTTTGCTTCTTTCAGACCATGCTTTCAGGATCTTTGATATCTACAGTGTCTCTCCACTATGGTTAAGCACAATTGTTAAAGTATAAATTCTCTTTTACAAAGTAGTAAGTGCCTACCATCAGATATTAGAATTACCGCCTTCCGTTTGAACAGAGATACTATTCCTCTCTGCAATGACAAAAACAAAGTATTTGGGGTAGAGAGTTTTACAAACTGAACATGATTCAGCACTGCAGTGTTGCTTTCAAAAAAGAAATATGTTTAATCCCCTAAAAGGTATATATTGGGACATGCCATGGAAATAAACCCAATATCCTGGGATCTGATTGCTCACAGAGTTGGCAGACATCATAAACAAAGGGGTAAACCATTTGAAATGTCAAGGAAAACAGCCATAACCAAAGAAGGAAGTGAAGAAAACTCTCCAGAATGTACTATATTGTAACATGGTTGCTAGACATCCTGTCATGCTTGTTAGAATGGAGATTTTGTCATTGTTTAAACACAAGGAAGCAGTATATTACTAGCAAAAAATATTCCTAACAATAATACATCTGGGTATGGCCATCGATTACTTGTTTTACAAATGACATTGGACAATCTCTTTTCAGATTAAGTATAATTCATGGACTAGTTTTTCCAATGCATTCAGTACTGGCATTTTCTTGGGTGAAGTATTGTGTCCTATTGTGGACATTACAACTCCAGAAAAAATTGAGCAAGCTGCAGAGAATCCAAAAGTCCATAGAAGAGCAGTAAAAACAATCAGAGGTCTATAAATATTATCTACAGGAAAAATACAAAACCAGTCGAGTTTGTTCAGTATAACAAGATGGTTGAATAAAACTTTCAAGTCTTGAAGTCATCAAATATATAGAAAGGTACTGTAAAGAGGACAGTAATAAACAGTTCTTCATTTCCATTGCACATGAGATAAACAGCTAAGGGCTGAAATGGAACTAGTGGACATTAAGACAAGATACTGAGGAAAAGCTGTATTTATACCAGTAGTAAGGTTTGAAACAGCATGCCTAGGAAGCTAAGAAGTCATCAAAACACTGAAGTTTTCAAAGTAATTTAAAACAGTAGTTTACAAACCAACATAAACACTAGACAGGTAAGGTCACTTTAAATGATCCCATCACCTCACATCATCACCCTATTTCACTTGCTGCTTCTTCCAAAACCCAGTGAGAAACTCCTGCTTCTGTTTGTCCAATTGCATTCCAGATCCTTTCTACAGATGTCATGTCAGGCATAATAGATTATAGAGCCCCCTCTTGGCCTCTGCCATCTCTCATACAGAAAGAATTAGTGCCTGCAATTCCTCACCAGCATCCACGACACAGTTTCTCACAGCATTCTGCTTCGGAAACTGTCGGCCTCTGGCCTGGACAGGCGCACACTCTCCTGGGTGGAAAACTGGTTGGATGGCCGGGCCCAGAGAGTGGTGGGAAATGGTGTTAAATCCAGCTGGAGGCCAGTGACAAGTGGGGTTCCCCAGAGCTCAGTGCTGGGTCCAGCCCTGTTCAATGTCTTCATCAACGACCTGGATGAAGGCATCGAGTGCACCCTTAGCTAGTTTGCAGACAACATTAAACTGGGAGGAAGTGTGGATCTGCTGGAGGGTCGGGAGGCTCTGTAAAGGGATCTGAACAGGCTGGACCGCTGGGCAGAGTCCAATGGCATGAGGTTTAACGTGGCCAAATGCCGGGTCCTGCACTTAGGGCACAACAACCCTGTGCACCTACAGACTAGGAGAAGCCTGTCTAGAAAGCTGCCAGGAGGAGAGGGACCTGGGGCTGTTGGTTGACAGCGACTGAACATGAGCCAGCAGTGTGCCCAGGTGGCCGAGAAGGCCAATGGCATCTTGGCTTGTATCAGAAACAGCGTGACCAGCAGGTCCAGGGAGGTTATTCTCCCTCTGTACTCAGCACTGGTGAGACTGCTTCTCGAATCCTGTGTTCAGTTCTGGGCCCCTCACCACAAGAAGGTTGTTGTGGCTCTGGAGAAAGTCCAGAGAAGAGCAACAAAGCTGGTGAAGGGGCTGGAGAACAAATCTTATGAGGAGCGACTGGGAGAGCTGGGGCTGTTTAGCCTGGAGAAGAGGAGGCTTATTGCTCTCTATAACTACCGGAAAGGAGGTTGTAGAGAGGAGGGAGCTGGCCTCTTCTCCCAAGTGACAGGGGACAGAACAAGAGGGAATGGCCTCAAGCTCTGCCAGGGGAAATTTAGGCTGGACATTAGGAAAAAATTTTTCACAAAGAGGGTCATTGGGCCCTGGAACAGGCTGCCCAGGGAGGTGGTTGAGTCACCTTCCCTGGAGGTGTTTAAGGCACGGGTGGACGAGGTGCTGAGGGGCATGGTTTAGTGTTTGATAGGAATGGTTGGACACGATCTGGTGGGTCTCTTCCAACCTGGTTATTCTGTGATTTTGTGATTCAATAAATAAGGAATTCTTTGGACTTGGGTGAGGCACACCTCACAGTTTCAGTAACCCTTAGTTATATGTTCTCTCACAGTCTCTCAGGACAGGTTTTGCTACAATTCCACCGATGGGGTGACATCTCTTTCCAAAGCCTCCTTGTGGATGAAAGTTGAAAGAAACAGATTTGCCTCAGATATGCATCTATGATTGTGGCAGCTGATCTACTGAATTTTATATCCAAACTCTCCATAGAAAATCTGAAAGTGTCTGTAATATGTCACAAAATTGCAGGCCACTTCAGGCCATCAATATACAAAAGTCTGTTTAGATTTCCAAGCCTTTTAATAACTGCCAGAGCTTCCTATATGTGAGTTAATTAAATTAATTCTTTCAAATTAAGATCAGGAAGCCTTCAAAGCCATTTTTCATCTTAATTATGTGCTTGCCTTCACTGATGGATATGCTTAATTGTGACCCAACCAATTATATGAAGCAAATACTCAACTCCAGAAACATCTAGGTATCCATATTTATATTTACTTTATCTAGAAATGGTTTATTTGGAGGATTTCACTACTTAACCACATTAAGACAGCCTTCTAGGTATTACAAGAAACACTAAAATGTTTCAACCTTGAAAATGTAATCCTTCTTTGGAGTATATGGATTTAAGGAAGTGACCAATTATTAGAATTAAGCTTTTCCTATTACAAGCAGGGAACAGAAACTCTACTCACTAAATAAATCAGAGTCAAAATTATCCTCTTATTCTTAGCTATGGTCTCAAATAAAGGGATATGAACAATTTCTGAAAGAAATACTCCTAGGATGCTTCCTCAAACACACTCAAGCTGTCCTTCAAACTCAAGCTACTGTACAGAAGACCATCTCTGCTTATGTGTTGAATCCAACAACTTTTCACTGGACTTCACAACAAAGGCCCATGTTTTCTGAATCCTAAATACCATCAGATGGAAGACAAGCCTGCTGCAAGTGAAGGATTACGGCATTACTAGACATGTCTCATATTGCATACTACCTGTAAAGCCCAGTTTGTTAAATCTGTTTTGCCTTTAACTTCTGAAGCACTTATGATCTTTGCACATGATTTCCTGAATTTAGTGCTTAATCACGCATCAGGATTTGTGATACCAAAGCGTTTCTTGAATTCTACTCTTATCTCTCAGCACCATCAGAATGCCAGTGCAAAAGGCCATGTACGGTACTTTGTTTTTTTAACAGAATGAGGGTATCGAGCATCAATGTATTATTAAAACCTCAAATAATTAACGTCACTTTCATTCCTGTAATTATTGTTCACATATGGAAGCATAACTTTAAAATCCATTAAATTCTGAGACTTAATTGGATTAAATCTGAAAGGGTATATCAACAATTTATGCAAAAACATATTACAGAAATGCTGATATTTTCACCAAATGAAATATACTGAAAGGAGAATGTTGCAATTAGCCAAATAACTCCATTAATTTTATAATGCATCAATAACATATACTATTATTATTATGAAGTAACCCCTAAAGTTACTTAGAATTTTTTTTTAAATTTCAATTGCGAGAAATATATAATCACTATACAGTAATGAATTCAACATTTGCTAAAATTTAATGTTGCACTTTTCAGTTGTATTAGCACTAGAATATTAAATGATCACTAGAATATTAAAACACTATGGTATAAATTTGTTGAATTAATATAAGGTATATAATATAGTTTCCAAGCTATAGGATATCTTGTGGGATTGGTCAAGCGAACTCTTTCCAGATAGCTAGGAAGACCTGGCATCCTTATTCATTCTCAACAGGTGATGATGATGATGACAAAAGAGATAATCTTATCAATGTGTCATAAATGTAAAAATGCTTCTTTCCTGAAAACTCAGTTACTATGTGCTAAATATTTGCAACATTGACTGCTTATTTTTATTGCAAATTGGGCTTTACATAATGCCATTCTTGTGCTATACGTTGCTCAAATATGAAGGAAAATGAAACTCCTACTTCAAAGAACTGATACAGCGGTTGTACCACTGCATATAATTTCTGTAGCATACTGGGATGATATTGAGTAACTAATTAATTTTCTTGGAGATTCTTAGAAGTCAAGAAGTAGTAACAGTTAATGTAGTAATCGGTCCTCAAATTAAAAACTTCTTGCACCCAGAATCACAAATTCAAGATTTTCCTGTACCTTTAAACAGTCCTTCTTTGTTCCAGTTCAATAATGATAAAATTGCTTATATACTCTGCACCCGTGCAACTGTATTTAATGTGATCATTTTACAGTGTGTTAAGCACTTACAGCTAGGGTAGCAAACAGAATCCAAACAGTGATGATGAGTGATTGCAGATTAGCAGCTAAACTAAAAATTGAAATTTAAAACACAAACAAAAAGGATGTTCTTTGTGGACCAACTCAACTAGTGGATTGGAAAGGGGAGTAAAATGTCATCACACTGCTGAAATCAGAAGTCTGCACTTTTTTCATACTAATATATCATGAGGCAGTGTGTTCAATCTAATTGAAAACACAAATGTAATTTTTTTCCATCTTTTCTCTATTTAAAATTAAGAAATACAGAGACATATGTGACACAATTAATATTCAAATAGATATACTAAAGCACTGAAGTTTGATACTTTCCACAATTAATAGTTTACAGTATCTTTTATAAAAGAGAATAGATAGACTGTGGTTCACTTATTCAAACAAAGAAAAATCCACAAAACGAAACATAGCAGCAATTGCTGTTCAGTCTTGAAACCACTTTAGTTCTGTCAAAAAGATGAAAATGTAACTGATAAGGCATTCCCTTGCCTTCTGTTCTGCACAGATTAAGCATATGCCTGTGTTAGCACAAATGGAAAAACTCAGGACCATATCTTCAGGTACAGAACTGCTGCCTTGCCCTCTGTCCTGGCCTGTTGTTTCTGTATGCAGGCAACACAGCCAGCTGCATAAGTTTATCATGAAATGTTGTTTCAAAGCACAGCTACTCCTGTGAGGCCCACCAAGAGAGAGGGAGATGGTTTTGAGATTTATCCATGCTTCAGGAATCCCTGGATGTGTCTGCTGCCTCCTGGGGCCTTTAACAACCAAACTAATTTTGTCTTACCAACAGTCTTACTGATCCTGGAGGACTATTTCCATACATTGCCAGAAGCAGGAAAAAGAAAAAGGGATTCAGAAATTCAGTGTTATCTTTTTATCGCTATGGAGACACGAAGTCTCATAACGGATTAAAAAGAAGTTCTTCACATTTAGAAAAATATGACAGTTTTAGTAACACTCTTAAATTGATGTGCCATTATATTTTGGGGGGAGGATGAAGGAATATTTTTACCATTTGTTCCTCATCATCCCATTGATTTTACATGCACCAATGATGCAAAATACTGGCCTTGAATAAAATATCACATTGATTGACCCAGTATGGCAGCATTTCACTCAGATTAACAGCTGAGACATTAACCACTAGCTGCAACAGCATTCTCCAAGTTTTAGTATCCTGGTTGTTTTACAGAAACAGAGGTATAAAAAAGTTAAAGTAAGCACACCTTGAGAGAAACAGATTGGTAATAAAAATGTTAATATTGATACAAATGGAGTATTATTGGGAATGCAGTGGAGTGGAAGGAAATAACAAAAAAAGAAAGACAAAATAAGGCCTATATGAATGCATGTATTGGTAAAAATGATATCATAGGCCTTAAAGACCCTCCATACACCCAACTTTATAGCACAGAATAATTAGAAAGACAAAGAACAAGCTAAAACGAGGGACAGTCTACTTTGGATTAAGCCAAATATCTACAGGTCCAAACTATTAAAAGAGGACATTGGAAGATAAACTATGGTCTGGACAGGTAATGAGATAAGAAATAGCAAGTACCTCCTAAGGATTCAGAGAGGTGGGATAGGATGGAGAGACAAAAAGAACACAGTCACTGCCAGCTCCTAAAGAATACAAAGGGCAGGTCCCAAACCACTACAGAGTCTGCAATCTAAGATGAACCAGGCATGATGAGAACTCAAAGCAGGCATGATGAGAACTCAGTAGTTAGAGTCAGTGCTAGTAAAAATATGACAACAGTACAGGTGTACCAAAACTAAATTCACAGAATCACACAGTCACTAAGTTGGAAAAGACCCACAGGATATTGAAAAGCATTAAAGAAAAATCAAAACTATTTCCAGTTTAAAGTATTTCTTTCATTTCTTCTATCAGTCCGACTGATGGCTCATGAATTCACATTCACAATATTCACCTATATTATTTTCCTGTCTCTTTATATCTGACCTTTAAAAACAGCATGTAGCATATACACCTTTCAAAGAGGTATATAGATATTGTATGCTGGTATACAGCCTGCACATAAATCCTTTAACTTGAAATACAGGCTTCTGGTTGAATTTCAAAGTCCTGAACTCCTATATCACTGCATTATACTAATAAAAATTACTCTTTAAATACCTGTTAGCATACCTCTGGCCAACTCTCATTAATATTTAAACCTATAATGTTAATGTATGCTTACAGCAATAGATATAAATTTTTATATTATAAATTCACTTAAAATTGGAGTCTGAACTTGGCAGATGGGTGGGTGGGAGAACAGAAAGGAACACAGTGCCCAGTTAGTCCTGGTGTTTGCTTCTGAGTTGGTAGTTGTTACAGTTCCAAAGCAACCCACACCCATAGTTCTCCATTCTGTCTCTCTGTAGGAAACGTTTTGCTCCATCCTTCCTTGCAGAAAAACTGAATTCCCAGACAGTAACACCCCTGTTCACTAAATGAACACTTAATAGATCCAACTGCATTTCACATCCTGCTAGAGGTTTCCATTCCAGGGCACATTAAAGTTTTCAAGCGCCTGTGACACAACAGGTTGTGGATTAACCCCCCCTCCACTGCTGTATTGTCTAACACAGCAAAGAGAAAAAGGATTAAGATACAGGATGATACATTTCTTTACAAGTCTTACAGATCACACTTCTCCTGGCTTACAATGTCATGCAGTTCTACAGAAGATGGACTTTGTTACTCTCAAACAGCATTTCCAGCTTACAAATCAGACTCTCAACAGCTACTTTGTGCTGTTAGGCCTGCAGTTCATAAAGCTGTTTGATTCCTGTCTCCAGGAATGCTAGTGGTAGACTTCCAGCAGTACATTTACATTTCAAATCAAGAGTGAGCACAAGACCTTTCCGACCCTTTTCATTTGCATTTCCTCTAACAGGTTCTATCTGCCAGAATAAGGGCACCCCATTGAACCAGTTGTCTTGCTCTGCTCCAGCCATGGAAAGAGAAATGAAATACTGAAGAGCAGCAACAACACAGACTTTTTCAACACTTGACTAGAAGTAGAAACTCAATTCCACTGACAAGTTGTGGAAAAATACACTGCCTAAACACAAAATCATAGAAGTTTTCATACCCAGAATATAAGCATTTCAGCACATCAGTTGCCCAGCATGTTTGAAATATACAAAAAAGAAAACTTTTTTTTGCAGCTTAGCAAAACGAGGAAGGTAACACTCTTCAAACTCCTATTTTACATGATATTTATCTTAAAGACTTTAAAACAGACATACTAAACCTGATCAAAGATCTCGTCTGTCTTGATATACCATCTCTGACAGCAGTTAGAAAAATAGCTGCCTTTAAAAGTGTTTAAGACAGGAACAGTCTTAGAAGTCACACTTCCTTCCCCCTTGACCTCATATTGTCCCAGACTCCAACTATTTTTATCTCAAGGAATTTGGAAGCCAGGTGTTGTTTTCTTAAAACTCCAGTCAATATACAAAACATAAACCAAGTGTGGTGTTTCATCACACTGATATCTTGTCATACTGATTTTATCCCTGAGAATATGGAATACTTTCACTGTCTTAAGCCAAAAAAATAACCAAAGGAAGAGAAAAACCCTTTACTGGTGGGGGTTTTGTATATTCACAACAGCAATTTTCATGTAATGACTGAAAATTTTAGTTGTCATAATTAACAGCTTTATTAAGCATTAACTTGACAGATAATTAGTACTTGCTGTCTGAAAATAAAACCTGAAGCAGTTACATTTTTTAATAGGTGATCAAAATAAATACAAAAATTAAGGATCACTCAGGATTTAATCATCCCTCTTGTACAGCTGACAGTAGTTGTAAACATAACGTACATAAAGTGTATATACATGTGTATAAAGAGAGCACTGATGAGAGTCACTATTTAAGTATTTTGGTTGCACTTCATTTAAAATCAAGTCCAGACTGGAGCACATTTCAACCTATGCAGGATCATTTTCTGTCTGGACATCACAAGCATATTCTGCGGTCCACTGCTCTGCAATAAACAGATGTTTGAATACACCCTATGCTGCACATAACATTAAATTTGCCTCCTGAGATTTACAGGACATCGGTTCCTAATGAGCAAATTTAATACTATGGTAAAATGTGTGAGATAAGATACATAGAATGTGTGAGATAAGATACACAGAAAATAATGCAAAAGACTACAATTAGCCATACATCTTTATCTATACTGAACATTTACTGTGGACTAATGGTATATCAAGAAGCGAGCATCACACAGTAAGAGTGTCTCAGGATTATGCGTTGCAGAGCACTACTATGAAGAAAAAAAATATGTTGGTTACTCTACAGTTGTTTTTTTCTTCAGTCAAAGTTAAAATGAAATATAGGTGAGAGGATAAAGAATAAGGAAATAAAGCTAAAGAACAGATGAGTACAGAGTCTTCTTAGACTGTATTTTAAGAAAATAAGTAAATCTCCCAGCTTCGAGTAATGTTCATAGCCCACCTGAGCCACAGGTAAGCCACAGTAGTGTTCAAGCTGTCCTTCCCTAACAACCTTCTCAAGAAGTCCATCAGCCTTTTTCCAGTGTGCAGAATCAGACAGATATCCAGAAATTATTTTTGTATGTCCTTCTCCATGTTTCTTACAATAGTATTTAGAGAGTTATATGGGATTTCCAGAATAGTGTGCACATACATATATACACATAAACACAATGCACCAGAGATCCAAAAATAACAAAAAATAACCAATATCCAATATCATAATAAAACTTTTTCAACTTTGCCCTTCCAGATAAAAGTACCATTTACAAAATCTATTAATTCTTATTTGTTAAATGGGTATATGAAGTTCAAATACTAAAGCAAGTTATTTCTATACAAATAAAACAAAAGCATATTGAAGTCTAACATATAGTTATGTCAACAATATTTCAGCTGTCTTTGATTCATTTGATATTTTATTACTTTTTTTGCTATATTGTCTAAGTGAATGAAGAATGACAAGTCTACTCATATTTGTCAGAATTGTATCATATATCCATTATACACAATTTTGTACTTTGCAGGTTCATGTCTTGAGAATGCTGTTACACAGCTCCTCAGTATATCCCATTTGATTTATTAATATAAAGCAGAATGTGATTAGACTACCACAACTCAGTGAAATAATGTTCGGGTACATTAGCACTAGTTTCATTTCAATAAAATGAAAGTTGACATGACAGCTCTCCTTCCATCATGTCAAAAAATGTCTTTCATATCTGCAGACATTACTGTTTTATGCTCTCGCCTACTACATCTGTAAAGCATTCTATCACTTTTCTGCATGGATCCAGGTCTTGGCAAGCGTGATTAACGTGAATGCAGCATGCAAGGCTGCCTACAACCATTTGTGTGCCACTATCATTGCTGGTATATGGCTCTGAATTCTATCTCTGAAAGGATGCTGTGATGAGATTTGAGTTCAGAAAGTCTGTTGTTAAAATCTGAACTCATTTAACATTTCTTCACCTAGATAATACTCAGAAACTTCACAACATCTGAAACAATAAGGACATAACATAAATATCCTACAGTGGGAGTTTAGGAAACAAAGTCACTGCATTTTGTATTGGGTTTGCATGGCCAGGTTTGGGTAGCCAGGGCACTACAGTGGTGGTTTATGTGAGAAACTGTTACAAGCTTCCCCTGTGTCCAACAGAGCCAGTACCAGCTAGCTCCAAGATGGACCTATCTCTGGCCAAGTCCAAGCCACTAAGGTCAGTGAAAAAGGAGGGGAAAGAGGTGCTCCAGGTGCCAGACCAGAGATTCCCTTACAGCCCATGGTGAAGACCACAGTGAAGCAGGCTGTTCCCCTGCAGCCCACAGAGGTTCATGGTGGAGCAGATATCCACCTGCAACCCATGGAGGACCACACGCTGGAGCAGAAGGATACCTGAATGAGGCTGGGACCCTGTGGGAAGCCTATGCTGGAGCAGGCTCCAGGCAGGACCTGGGGCTCCATGGACAGAGGAGCCCACACTGGCGTAGATTTGCTGGCAGGACTTGTGACCCTATGGGAGACCCACACTGGAGCAATTCATGCAGAACTGCAGGCCCTGGGAAGGACTCACACTGAAAAGTTCATGGATGACTGCCTCTTGTGGGAGAGACCCCATGCTGGAGCAGATGAAGAGGGTGAGGAGTCCTCCTCTGAGGCTGAAAGAGAAAACGTGATGAACTGACCACAACTCCCATTCCCTGTCCCCCTGTGCTGCTGCTGGGGAGGAGGTAGTTGGGAAATACTTCTAGTGGACTGCCAAATGACTATTCATCACTACCTGATTTCAAATCTTATTGTTTTGACCTCCTAGTCACAATTTTAGAACACATAAGAACAAGAGAAAATATCCAGTACAGATCACTGAAATGGACTGTGTGGACTGAAGCCAAACAGAATCACTACAGGAGATCACAGGGTATTGTTTATCATATGGGAAAAAAAGCTTAAAAAAACCCCCATGATTACATCATTTAAATGTGATAGACAGAAAACATCTAAAAAATATATCAAGATGGCTATAATAAACAGATAAGGGATATCTTATAGCAGTTGGGACTGTTCTTTTTGCAGGCATGTTTACTGTGCCTTTTGTTTCTACTGTATTTTTTGATCCAGATAATTTCCTGAAGCAATTCAGTAACCTTTCTATTGTGTCCTGAAATGGAGCTTTCAATAAGAGATTAGTCCTTAAAAAGAGCAAAAGAATATTTATACACTGGCCAAAGTAATTGGATAAAATGACAGTTCTGAGAGCTGTATGCCTGTTCCTTGTTACTTCTCTTACCAATGTCAACTTCTTTCTGTATCCAAGCTATCTCTTGGCTCTCTGGACAGTATTCAGGACAAAATTGTTTAACTGTTTCCATGGAACAAGGCAACAGAAGATCAGATATGCACCATTTCACTCACCCATCCTCATTGTCACCTGCTTAACGATCCTTTCAGTGAAGAATTAATAAAAAAAAAAAAATCGTTAGGCATTGGAACAGTCTGCCCAGGGAGGTGGTTGACTCACCTTCCCTGGAGGTGTTTAAGGTGAGGGTGGATGAAGTACTTAGGGGCATGGTTTAGAGATTGGTGGGAATGGTTGGACTCCACGATCCCGTGGGTCTCTCCCAACCTGGTTATTCTGTGATTCAAGGTTGCACTGCCTGTATTTTAGAGCCATGAAGAATCTGCAGCTAACATATAGACAGACTACAGAAAACACATTAAATGCTGTTAATGGTTTTTCTGATTAAGGGTAAATTATTACTTTAAGCTGATAGTTAAATTTGTCCTTCTGAACTGTTTATAACTAACCCACTAGGGTGGGTTATGAGATTTTGGTCCAACCAGAGCCATCTGCTGCAATTATCTAATCAAATAGGATGTTTAACCCTCAACTGACAAGAAATTCTAATGATGGGAAGTTTCTGATTTGTTACCAACTTTCCAGAGTATTCAAAGTGGGATGCTGACCATTAAAGATATCAATTGAAACAAAACTACAAAACAGAGAAAAAAAAATAATTTCCAGTACCATAATGGTACATATTACAACAGACTTCTCTGGACTAGAAGAAGGGGAGTTTTAGTGCTACTAAAATGGTTAAGTAGAAAACTCCTTGAATTACACACAGTGCTTCTGTTAGGTAGACTACTCCTTTTTGTCTTTCCATCTTCTAAACAGATTGTTCTTTAGTTATCAAAAAAAAATAACAAATAAAATTTAAATGGATGCTTTATTTACTATTCAACTCCTTCCAAGGCTTTCTGTTTGACTGATATTTGACAACTGTTAATTACCTTTCTCCTGACTGAGTCACTTTCCACTTGGTTCCTGGCTTCCTTAGACTAACCTACTGCAGCCTACTCTTACCTAGCCTTAATAACTAGAAGTTATTTGCCATGATCTGGTATTTATCAAAGACACCAATAGTAGAAAAATTCTTATGGTAGAATTATTAGGTAAACAGCATTCATATTTGCATTGTCCCCTTGCAATCTTCCAAGCCACAAAACTCAAGGTATTTTAAAATTGTAGAATGATACCAGTTAAAAGAGACATCAGGAGATCTCTGCTCAAAGACGGCTCATCCAGAAAGGTCAGGTTGTTCAGGGCTTTTTCTAGTAGGGAACTTGCAAGGATAGACTTCACAACCTCTCTGAGCAACCTGTTCCAACACTTAGCAATCCTACTGATGAAACATGTTTCTTGTTTCTGTATTTTCAGGTCAGCATAACCCATCTCACATCTCTCAAGACAAGCTGCTTCTCTTACATCTCACCCTTAATAAAACCTTGGTTCCTGGAGCTCCTTGTCATGTGTATAAATTAACCTCCAAAATTTGCAGCCCCTGATTATCTTGGCAGAGCCTCCTTCTAAGCCTACCTTGAGGTAGAACCTAACAGTGCCTGTGCCCTCTGAGGTTTACCTATGGCTTCTACCAGCTCTTTGCATTTGCTGTTGATTTATTTTGTAGATACACCATGAAGCTTTTTGACAAATAAGCAATTAATAACTCAGTAGCACTAAGGAAAAGAAAAACAACCAAAACAACCAAAAAATCCAAAGAGAAAATCCACTTTGATGTACTCTATTAGAAAATTCTCACAATAGTAATTGTGTCTCCTGCAAAAAAGTTTGTTCTTGGCTACTTTTAATTGAACTATGACAAATTCAAAAGAGAGAGGACTGGAAACATAATGCTTTCAGTATTCTCCACTTTTGAACTGCTACTGCAAGCTGAGCTCATGTGTACAGTTAAGCAATAGCGTGAAGAGATGATTTTTGAATAAGATGGCTAAATTAACTGAATTTTGGCCTAGAAACTAAAGACACAAGAAAATGACTAAATTCTGGGAGTTAGCTTATATTAGCTTGATAGAATATTGACAATTACTAAAGGTGTTTAAAATCTGTGAAAAACTGATCTGTGACAAATAAGTCCTACTATTTTTTAACTCGGTCCTGCAAAGAGGGACACTTGGGACAGTTTGAAAGAATTCTGGCATTGATTTACAGTATCTTAAGTGAATTCATCCATTCATTACAGCAAAATCTGACACAGTATGAAGCATCATTTCCTAGTAACCAACAATAAAAAACTATCTATCCATCCACAACTGACTGATTCAGTCATCCATATCAAATTACTGACCATAGATGCCATTAAAAAATTCCTAATTCATATAGCTTCTAAATATGTTTAACTGCAATATAAGAACAGCAAAATGTGTCCAGTTTGGATTGCAGAATACAGAAAAAAACCTAACTTGCTTGTTCAAGACAATTTTCTCAAAGCATGTTTTCAACTTCACTTTATCTGTGAGAGAGTTAAACTGTTTGGTACCAGAGGGTCATTTGTATACTTGCACTACAAAATTTAAATCAATTAGCATAATCAAGTCCTCCCAAGTGTTTGCCACCAAGATGAATTACGTCTTTTCTTTTAGTTTACCCTTGAGCTATTGTGATGAATAAACTAAACAGTAGTGCTAGATAAAATTGAGAGTTCTGACAGGGAACCTTAAGGTATTCCATTGAATTAGGAATGACCATAAACGCAACTTATAAACCCATCATACTTCTGCATAGTAACCATTTTCTTAGGATTGATTTTGTGTCAATATGCATCTTAAATGTATAAACACTTGTATATTTTACATGAAAAATGTCTTATAGGCAGCATTTAAATAGTTGTGCCATGTCTAGCCCAAATTCTTTTTCAGACTGTAATTAGTACCGGGCATTTAGAAAAAAAGTCTGAGGAGAAAAATCTCAGATGAATTCTTATTTCCTTGTAATTGTAGTTGGCTTCCTCACTTTGAACTATTTTGAATCTTCATGAATTCTTATTTTTATTTCAGTATCATTTGTCCTAATGTTTTTATATATGGCTCTCAAATATATGTATTCTGCTAAAGACACATTGTCTTTCCTGACTTTGATAATAAAAGAAATGGAAATTTAAGTTGTCATTGTTATACTCGGCATCACGAACAGTGTCGTATCGGCATCCTAATGAAATGGGGTTTTTTTGAGAGAGATGAAGTGCATGAGACATTTGGCCCCTTGTTGCATACCCAGATTATATAAATAACTTACCCACTTTGGTTTTTTTCACCAGATAACATTATTTTTCAATTCTTATTCTTCTAGATGTCTTTAAATTTCAAAGTGAGATAGACACTTTACCTTTTACTTTCCTACTATGTTGACACAGACAGAAGAAACGTTGTTCATGAAAATGAGCAGTATCCGCTGCAGATTGTAAAAATTATGTAAATTGTCTAAGAAAATATCACAGCCATTAGCAATTTATGCTGATTGCTGCTGGCCATGATACAGGGGTGATTAATCATGATCCACAAGTAAAATCTGCTAAGTGTACAGTTCATGAATGTAGAAAAAAAAAAAGAATCTTGTCTTCATGAAAGACTAAAAAAAACCCATGACAACAAGAAAAAAAAATATTGCCAAAAACATACAAGTAGGTTTTCTGACAAAAGGAGTTTCAAAAACTGAATGCAACATTAAACTGAAGTGGAAATTAAATTCAGCAAGCCTAAAGTAGAAACTATACTGAAGGCAGAAGCCTTGACATTTCAATGGGAGACACACATTTATGAGGACCAAATTGATCTTATAAATTGAAGATAAACCAGCAAATTAAATAAATCAGCTGGAAGAAATCCATAAGACAGTAAGTTCAAAATATCAGAAATAGTTTCCAAATTCCCTGAAATGAATAGTTTACAGAAAGCATTAAAGATTCTGGATGAATCTTGTTAGTTCACTTTGCATTTCTATGTTAACAATAGGGGATAAGTAAATACATTTACAGCTTATTTTGTAACTTCTTTTTTCTGTAAATCATAGAAACTCAAAGAGGAACAGGTTTCTAATTGAGAAAGACAATAATATGATTTTTAAAGGAAAAAAATTTCAATTACTTTTTTTGGAAACAGAAAAGGTATGAATTTTTAGCTACATATTCATATGAACTATGTCTAAACTGCAGAATGTATTCTCTAGAAGAAAGATTGAATACTAATCCAAGTTAATTGGATGAGAAAATAAGAATGAGCAATATTTTCTGAAAGATAATCCATTGTATTTCTTGTAAACAATATCAAAAAATCTTAAGCAAGAAATACAGTATCAACTACACCAAAACCTTTTGTCAGTACACTGACGTGTAACTAATGCCTCGCAGAGCTATGGCTTAAAATTGAAACCTAAAAGAATACAGTAAGCTGTAGATTTCTCTACAAAACTAGAATCCTTTCCCATTGTGTTGGAAAAGCCTACATGTGCTTATATTGTATAGCATGCATAGAGGAAACTCCATATTCTCCCCAAGTACCAAACCTGCTACACACGCATACAGGTATACATATATGTATAAGTCAAGTGCTAAACATCTTGTTAGTTTGAAACACGGCAGAATTGTACTGTGATTTCCAGAACAGACTAAACTAACAATACCCAGCACCACATCAAATGAAGACAGTGTTCTCCTCACTCTGCAGCTCCTTGCCTTCACCTTCTTATCCATCAACACCCCATTTCACTTGCAGAAAAACTGAGAAAACTGAGAGCTATGTATAAGTTTGTTCTACTCCTAATAGATCAAAGCAAGAATAAACAGTGGTATTTTCACTAAAAGTTAACCCACTCAAAATAAAATCCTGATCAACCCTGGAGCTCTGTTGTGAAAACAAAGATTCTGTCAGATTACCGCATTTTAGAAGCGTATCCCAGGAAACCCAAAATTCAACCATCTTTCAACAGTCCTTATACTTGGTATAATTTCCATTACTGTGCACTTCATGTTCTGAAGCAGTGTCGCTTTCATTGACATTGAGCTCAATAGATATTATGAAAATTGTTTGATTAAGAAACCACAGATGTTCTCTCTTCAACTTGTTGACTAGTCATTTTGGATTACAACTGTGTAAACAGAAGGTGTTAGAGAAAACTCAAACAACCCCGCTTGAAACAAAGTTTTCAAATACATTTTTAAAATACCCCAAAAAGAGTAGAAGGTTCAACAACTTCCCTCAAACACAAATTCAGTTACATACCTATATGACCCTTCAACACAATAGTGATGTTTGGTACAAAGGCTTTGGTGAGAGAAAGACTAAGACACTTCAGTTCTGAGTTCAGAATTCAAATTCAGGTGTTCATATGCAAGCATTCTTCTGCTTTCTAACCTCTGATGATGATCTTGACTAAATCTCTGCTGTAGATCACAGGATTTTAAACACCTGACTTCCTAGATACCTGCAACTACGTAATTACATTTAACCATTAAAACCAGATTTTACCTAAGATATAAATAACTGCAAGCAGAGGATAGAATTTTTTAAAGGTAAAAAATATGCAATAACAAAAACTTGCAGCTGTATTTTCTATACTATTCTGGCACCAGTAGCAACTCTGAGATAAAATTCCTAAAATTAAGATATCAAGGATTTATTTGAAGTTACTTAAAGAATTTCAGGATGTGCAAAAGAGGCTACCACCAGAAAAGTCTGACTTATCTAACTATATTTATTAGTTCTCTTGACTCTCATTGTCACTATTACAGTACAACAGCCACTTCAGTGAGTTGCTTTGAATGATTAAGTCAACACAGCATGAAAATAAGAGAGACCTAGAGATCATTTCCTGATAACTTTATTTTAGCAGCAGATACAATTAACAATATTGCAAAAAAGTGTCCCAATTATAGAGAAACAAACCCATGCAACTACAGAAGCTGACATTTGTCTCATAGTGACAGAATGACTGTTAGAAAAACATATTTGAAGAAGGATTGATATGAAATCAGGCCACTCCTACCTATTTTTGTACCCTACTTTGCCTAAACAGGAGGTTCAGACTAGATATCAGAAAGAAATTTTTCACAGAAAGGGTCATTTGGCACTGGAACAAGCTGCCCAGGGAGGTGGTTGAGTCACCTTCCCCGGAGATATTTAAAAGACGGCTAGATGAGGTGCTCATGGACATGATTTAGTGGCAGATAGGAATGGTTGGACTCAATGATCCAAGAGGCCTTTTCTAACCTGGTGATTCTATGATTCTATCATCTCTAGGAACTGGCTCAATCTCTTCAGTTGCAAGTGTTGTGACCTTTATACAAAGAAGCATTAAACTAAGAGCAGATTGAAAGACAAGTACCATACATGGAAAAGCAGCCACTTTAAGACAAGCTACATCATTATGAACCAAAATAATAATTTATCTCTCAGATGCACAGGATGTAGGGTAACAGGAAAGCCGCTCAATAAGGATAGGAAATCTCTCATTAATAGCACTCTTCACAGGACAAACACAAGACCCAATAGTAATTTAATAAAGCGGCAATAAAAAGTGCATCCAGCCCAGAGCTGAGAGAAGTGCTTCACAGATGTCTCAGGTGCAGACAAAAATGGTATTTTAACATTTGCAGTTCATACAAACTTTCAGATAGTAGACTGAATATATCCCAGTACTAGTCTCTCCTCCATTGGTTCTTCTTGACCTCCATTATTCTTAGCAATACCTAGGATACAGTCTTACCATACATTAAAGCATGGAACTGAAAGAATTATTGATAAAGATGCAGATCAGACAGAAGCATGCAACATATATGCATATGAACATATATAGAACAGTTATTGATTCATAACTGTCTAGATGCAAGACAACTGAAGTAATCCAAAACATTTATTACCTAGCATTTAAAATAGAAGTCGTTTTTCTTCCTATAGTTCTTATGTCACTGAAAAATGAGCCACTGTGCTTTGCGAGCTTTAGGAATCTAAGCTGGAGATAACCCTAGAGGTAAGAAAAAACATGATCAGCTCATGTCACAGATGACAAAGGAGTGATTAAAAGTAACAGCTTGGAAACTCTCTAGCTACTTATGCAAAGCACTTTTTTTCAAATATACAGATAACTGAGTTGGAGAAATACATATGATCCTAGGCACAAAGCACATGAAACTGAAAGGTCAGTGAGGAGAATACTTGAAAACAAATTCCAACCCAAGAAACAAGATTACAGACTATGAAAACAAAATGCAAAAATACATCTATAGATAAAATATAAGACAAGTTCTAAGACTTTAAATGTAGTCAAAAGACTAAAAATGGATGCCAGCTGCAGAGTATTCTGCTGTTTCTGATGGTCTTTCTGATACTATCTAAACATGAAAAAGGAAACATAAAAAGCATGCAGTATTTCTGACCCTAAATCCACACAGTAGTAGCAACATAAGGAGGTAGTAGTGGAACAATAAAGAAGACAGTATGCTAAGTAAAATACAGTGAAGGGAATGACATGTTTCACTGGCTCAAATATCATGCACTGGATAGATGTGTTACTGAAAAATGAATGTCATACATTTTTCAAGTGTGGGACACACTGCTGACAAAAATTATTTAATATTCTATGAAATAATTTGATGTGTCATATACCTCGTGAGTAAAGGGTAAGATAATGATTTCCAGGGAAAAGGGTTTTATTAGTCTACCTCAGTGTTCCTCATTTAAATGAGCTTTTTGAAAAGTACATGCATATAACAAAATTTAGACAGTCATGTATACTTTCCTCCCACCTGTTTAACATTCCTCTATATAAAGCCAAGGCATAGCCTGACATACTAATTACAAAGTCTTCTCTATGTACACCATAGAGACAGAGTAAGCAATGAAAGCCTTAATAGAAACTCTGCATTTGACTGACTTACAATATATCACTGTTCCAATCTGTTGGAATGTAAGCATTGTAGTCACTACCTTCTCCCATCCATTCTTATACAGCTTCACTACCCTTTTCCTCCTCACTTTTTATTTCGCCTTCTCACTTTCTGTTTTTATTGTCCATCTGTTTCTCCTTTCACTTGCATAACTGCCCATCTTACTCCTCAGCAGTAACATGTGGGCAGAAATAGATCTTCTTATAGGCCACTATGAAAATATTAAGCTATTCCAGCACACAACAGCAATCAATACTGCAGTAGAAGCAGAATACTCCACAAAATACAAAAATTACTGAACTCACAAATACTGGTAGAAATCAGGAATCAGCACAATGAACCTCCTGCAGCCTTGTTTCATTTTACCCATTTTTATTACTATATTATTTGGATTTATTAGAAATATGAAGTCTGCATATACCAACTGGCTGACTATTAATGCTGCAAAATTATTAATGGATCCATTTTTATGGAAATGCATGCATTCTCTTATTCTTTTATCTTCACAGTTGTTCTATAAGGAAGCAAAATATCAACTATCTGGAAGAGGAAAATGGATGGGGAGAGGGAGGCAATATATAAAAGCATAATATAAGCTTGAAATAAATCAAGACAAGAAATCATCTAAATCATCTTACTTTTTGCTTTCCCTCACTTCTTTGCCCTATGGTTCTATAGCCTGTCCCATTACACAAAACCCAGACCAGTGTATCAATAAAACCAGCCAACCAAAGTTTTGGCACTATGAAACAGAAAGGAATTTTTGGCTACCTGTTAATCCAACAGGACTTAAACAGGCTAAATATTTAAACATTGAAGGAAATAACACAGAAATGGATGATCTGTATACTATTACAGTTGTTTGTAAACTGGTGTTTAGCTCAAGTCTGTCTAAATATAATGGACAAAAAGATTGATCACACAAGATCAAAACAGTTCTGCTGTAGTAATAATGCCACACTCAACTACTGTGATTTGATTAACAGTAAATTTTTGTCTTCAACACTAACTACAAACACTGTAAACTGGTAGGAGGTCATCTGCTTCCTTTAAAATTCTCATCCCTGCTCTTACAAAATTAAATGAGAGCTTAAAACACTTCTGATTCTATGCTCAATCTAATAGCCCCTCGTTAACTTTAATTACTTACATTCTACATAGTAATATTATTCCTGCAAACAGTCAAGCCTACTTAAAGTTACTGATCTAGAAATAAGCTAAGGTAAGCCACAGTGCTGCCTGATTTTCAATATGTGAAAAAGTATTTCCTTTCTTATCATTTATTCATTCCATATACTTGAGCTATGAGTCAACTGCAACAGAGGATGCAAATGCACTACTTCTCCAATATAGTTAATTCATATGTTAGCATTCTGTTTGTTACATTGCAATCCTCTCCTTTTAAAGACTGAAATGTTTTTGCTGTATTTTCCTCTTTCCTTCAAGAATCTCTACTGAATGTGAAGCTATGATCCAGGAGAGAAGCTTGTTTTCTTTATCACACACTGTCAATTTACATGTTCCTTCCTTGTGTACCTTATTATGTATAGAAATCAGCAAGTCCCTTCAGGTCAATACGTTATTCTTCCATCTTGTTGAAATATTCTAAATGCCCCATCTACTTTACATATGATTGTCTTTCTGGGATTTGCATACAACTGCCTCTTACAGCTCACTCTTATTTTCAGATTTCATTTTTTTTGTTAAGAAAAACTTCTACACAATATAATTGTTATTCCTCAGAATAACTTCTAGTTATTCACTGAAAGAATGGTTGCTTGTATGGGACTGTACATGTCAAGTGCATCGTGCTTAACTTCAGCTAACTAAAACATAGGTTTGTCTAATCTAATTACTCGGATCCTCCATCAAAAATAAGACAATTCATCCCATCTATACCAGCCACCTTTTAAAATGGCATAAACTGCTTTCTCAGAGTACCCGTTTGTCCACTTAATTATAAAGGAAGTCTAACTGTCTGAGTTTCATTAAAAATTTCAATTTTAGACAAATACATTGAAATAAGATGTAATCCAAACATTATATGTCCACAGGAGAATTTCTGATAGCACAGATACCTCCTCAGAATGATGCAGACTAAGCAGACAAGAGGTATTTGCTGTCAGCGGAGCCAAATTCAGACTGAACTGTCTGCACAGCACCTTTAGTTGGTTTGCCATTCTCCTACCATGATCCAGCACAACTACACTGGCAAAACTCCATACAAGAAGCTAGGCCAGAAATGCTCCTATAAGAAAGCTGACTTAATAAATGAATAAACCTATTAGTTAAATATTATAGAAGTTCACATCTAAGTATGATTGCTGAGATGCAAAAGAATCCTGCTGGATATTATTGCTTATTTTGCGCTTTCATAGTTTCTAATCTTCTTTAAATGAGAACTAGAAGGAAATTTCACAGGAAATACTGCCAAGTGTTCTAAAAAATACAATGAAATACAGAGCAGTGTGAGCAGGAACAAACTGGTTTTTCGATCAAAACAAACATCATACTTCAGGTCTCAGTAGTGTGGTGGGATGGTAGCAAGAAACAGCACAAGTAAATTTCTTGTGAATTTAAACAATTCACTATGTAAAGCAGACCTTTGATTCTGAAATCAAAGCAAGGAAAACAGAGTGCAAAGTTGGCTTAACCACCTGTTCATGTTTTCACATTAGAAGCTTTGTCCTTACCAAATGCACTTACAATCAAAATCATAGCAGGTCTTTTAAAAAGAAACTAATCTGTCCAAACCCAAATAGCAAGAGCAACAAAAGCTTTATTTAAACCTGACACTTATCAGGCAAACATAGAATGAAAAGGCAGTAATAAATTTATGCTCTGCTATGCCTGCTGGACTCATAAATACTGCTTTTTCTTGCTTCCTCTCAAGTCTGTGATCAAAAGACAGAACACTCGTGGCAATAATACATTTAAGATTAAAGAAGGAAAACAAAAGAAACTTGGAACAAAAGAAAATTGCCACTGTGAAGTCAGTATCATCATTTTTATTAAAACTTTTCTTTCTAAGGAATTCAAGCTCCTGACTGGAAAATAAAGGTCCAAAAGAAAAGTAGAACACTTTTGAAAGGAATTCAGAATGAAAATATAGCTCCAACAATGACAGGTAACACTCAAGCCATGTTGTTGCCATACCGTATCAAGTCTTTAAAAAGCTTGTTTGCTCGCCTCACATTAAGATCGCTAACTATGAAGTGTTTAAGTTTCCATGCCTGTACTAAACATTTTTTTTATCAGAAACACACTTTTTCTGTTTCTATTTTCTGCTGATTACAATCAATTACAAATAGTAGGAGTCAGAGGAATTATAAACATTTCCAACATGTACGCAGTTCCCAGATAAACAGGTCCAGTATGTATGAATCAGTACGAACACTGATTCATTCCACTGGTTCATACATTATAGTTTAGATAATTTGTTTTAGACAGAGCTGTTTCTCACATCTCATACATATATAAATCAAGCACAGCTTTAAAGTATACAAATTCTAGGATGGATTTATTAACCTTGTTTTGACAACTACCTTTCTTAAAACAGGTCTAAAAAAACCCATACTACTACCAACTTAATTAAATTATGTATACTAAAAATTCAGATTATTCTCAGAAGAAATTATAATAGCTTGTTCTTCCTGTGGCCAAAGAATTTATACAATTCCTGCTTTAGTACCATTAGGAGTTAAATATCTACCTCAAATATTAATGAAGATGAAAAACTTTCCCTCTTACTGTCAGCTACACTAATAGATCTTAGATTTACGAATAATGTAAGATGAAGTGAATAAAATATTAAAAGAGTTTCCTCCATAATAGTGACAAAAGCTGTAGGTTGAGTTCAGATTAAGATGCATCAAGACATGTAAAACATTTGAACAAGGATTGGTATTAACATATAAATATATTCTTCCCATCAAAAGGGAAGTACTTTAAGCCAATTAAGCAGCAAAGACCAGGCTAATAAATATAGCCAGTTTTTAAATTTTCATACTACTTATCTGAATTATTGTATCTTTCTCAGTTACATAGTTGAACACAAGCAGTTTTGCACATCTGCAGTCACCATACAGCCTAAGCATTTTGGTTTTCACTTTATTTTATTACACTGCTCCAGGCAAGCAGATTTCCATTGAGCAACAAAGATTATGTGGTTTAAAAATTATTTCTAAAAGCAAATAATTCAAGATGACATCTGTCACATCTGCTATTGGAAAATAATTTTAACTGAAATCTGACAATGAAGATTTACCCTGCCGCATATATTGAGTAACAAGAGAAAACTATCAACCAGAAATTGGCATGCACTTGTGACCTGTTTCAACTCTCCAGGTTCACTAAGGGGAGCTACCATCACTAACAAGAGAAAGACTTAACTCTCTGTTGTTAAAAGTCTGTTTTGATCTTAGACAATGATGCAGTTATTTTAGACGGAAGAACAAGGCAATGAGTTAAGATCAAAGAAGATTAGGTCTGTAAAAAAAGGGAGACTGGTTTCTTCTAAACTTTATCAGAATGACAGAATGGCAAGAAGGGATCTCTGGAGGTCATCTGGTCCAATTCCCCTGCTCAAGCAAAGCCACCTACAGCTAGTTGCCCAAGACCATATCGAAAAAGCTTTTTGTAATGCAGAATTATCTTCTTCAGTGCTTCACCTGTTTTTTACATTCAGCATTTTTCTTCAACTTCAATGTATATAATAAATCAATTATTTCTAAATCAGCACAATTACATCCTAAATCTGATTTTTATGACACTTGCGTCCAAAACTACAAAATTGATTTCTTCACTGCTGCAGCAAAGGTAAATTCAATATATTCAGGCTAGGTGGTTGATAGACATGAGATCTTAAAAAGCACATCAATACAATGGTGTGAATATTGTATTTGTATTTTGAGAGTTTTGCTATTACAGATTTATGTCTATCTCCCACTGTAGAAAGAATATGATCACATTACTGTGATAGTGCAGTAATACTATCGCTCAATTTCACTTTAATTTACACTATTACTTAAAAAAATGGCTAATAGAGCAGTTTTCAATATGGGAACTAAACTGGTACAATGTACATTACACAATAATGGATAGCAAATTACCACTGGGGGTAGGGGGAGGGGGAAAGTATGGCAAATGATACAATTTCAATTTATTAAATTTAAAAAACTCCAGTAAAATATTTATACAGGAAGCTTGGATGAACACGAACTCCCTGGTCACCTCAAGAAATATGCCATACTGGCCACAAAAAAGAGCTTTGCATATTGAAAAAAAAAAGCATTTTAACTCCTTTACAAGGTATGCATCCATCCTTCTTTGAGCAACTTTGTTCAAATACAATTAGCCACTGGGCAAAAAAGCTACTGGAAGCTGAATTAAACTTAAAATACCATTAAAATACAACACTTACTTAACAATAAATATTATCTTTAAACTGCCTATTGCACACTAAAGACACCTACAATTTCAGGAGGTCACTAAGCATTCCTATTAACACCACCCAGGCAAGACATAAGGAGCCCTTTCCCATTAACTGCTATGGTTCCTGTTGGAAAGGGCCATCCTTCACGGCTACCTGGAAATGATCCTTAATGGTGCCAACTTGACATCTTTTGCTGACTCTATTTTTGCCTTTAGGTTTGTATAACTTTTCATGCTGGTGTTTTCCAACTCAAGTTATTGCTGATTCTAATCTCAACAACACAACCCACATATCTCATTTTATCTTTCTTATCTTGCGTTATCCTACTCTGTACATATTTTCTCAGTTCTCTCAGCTTACCCATATCCTCAGAAACCTAAGTCATAGTTATACTTGTCATATCAGGGATCAGCCTTGGACCCTTGATCATGGCTGAATACAGAGGGAGAAGGGAAGAAGGGAGAGAGTTTTGGCAAGTTGCTTTTTCCTCATATAGAACACACCTCTATATCCTCTCTTCTGTTTCTATAAATAGAATGGGAGTACACTTCAGACCTGCTGCCAGGGAGTTCACTGCAAGTGTCTAATGTCCAGAAGACATGCTATACCTAGAAAACCTGAAACGGCCATGCTGCCGAACTCCACGTGGTATGAATGAAGGTAGGTACCAATACAGCTCAGCACTCTATCTTTGAGGTCAAGCAGACCTCAAAGCATCTAAGTGATTTAAGGACACATATTCATAAAAATGCAGACTTTGAACACGTTTCCTATCCATAGATGACACCATCCTGGTGTCACAAAACATCCCAAACAGTCATTTCAGACTAAAATGTATAAAAACCCAAGAATTGGAAAAATCACACAGAACATAGTAAAAACTTGTGATAAGTCAGCTAAACTGCCTCTTCATGTAGAATGCTAATTAAAAATACTTTAAACTATGACAGGGTTCATTGTTCACATAATAAAATGTTTTAAAAGTCATTACTTGACAAATATTGAAGTATCTTTACTTGACAATAATTTATTCAAAAAAGAGCATAGAGAAAGTATATCCTTCTATAGAACTGCGTCACAGTATTTGCTCATATTAATACTAAGAATCAACAGCTGCCTGACTGACATATAAATTTCATTTCAGAGAAAGCCTTGTTAAGATTTTTTATGACATTTAATTGTTACATTATCAAGAGTGAGATTGTTTGTTTTAATGTTTACTTAACCTCCCATTTGGTTATTCTTTCCCCCTGAAGTATTGTAACTTCACAACACATGGAAAACAGGATTTACATACCTAACTCACAAAAGCCTACTGTATTTAAAAAGAAAATGCACTTATGATGCTAATACTTGCATTTGAATTGGGAGTATAACAGAAACTTGTTTGACAAACACCTGTTAGCCAAAATTAATTTATAGTTGTTGGTAGAATTTAAGAGAGATATGTGCAGAATTCCAGAAAGAAGTGACAAAGGAAACTAGAATGCTACAAAAAAAATACATAGGTTTGTTCCTTGTCTGCAAGTTTTTTTAATATCTGCTCTTTCACTTGAGATAGAAAATGGGAATATTTAGAATGTTTTCTACTCATATTGCAAAGGAAACGTTACTGACTCACTTTATCAAAAAAAGATCGATGCTTTCTCTTATAATTGAGTTAGTGACTGAGCTTAAATACTCATTTTGCTGATATAGCAAAATAAGGATTGGAGATGTGATATTTTACAACTCTCCCAACAGGGTGATAGCCTTCTATTTGTTAAACACTAACCTTTACAAATGTCATAAGGAGAGTAACTTATATAGAATGACCTAATCTATTAGGCAAGTTACTCCCTTGGTTTCTGAGGTATGGTTGCAGTTGAGGAATGGCTACGTGTCAGGCTGTAACCCAGATTTTTTTTCTGAACTCCTACCAAATTACACAGGAGCCTCAAGAAGTTCAACAAGGCCAAGTGCAAGGTCCTTCATCTGGGTTGGGGCAATCCTAAACATGGATACAAAGTGAGTGAACTGAGAACAGCCCTGCAAAGAATGACTTTAGGGTACCAGTGGATGAAAAACGGATTGTGAGCAGGGCTGCATCAAAAGTACCATGGCCAGCAAGGTAAGGGAGGTGATTCTGTCCTTCTACTCTGCCTTGTTGAGATCCCACCTCGAGTACTGTGTCCAGCTCTGGAGTCTTCAGCAAAGGACATGGCCCTATTAGAGTGGGTCCAGAGGAGGGCCATGAAGATGATCAGAGGGATGGAACATCTCTCATATGAGGACAGGCTAAGAGAGCTGGAGTTGTTTAGCCTAGAGAAGAGAAGGCTCTGGGGAGACCATATAGCAGCCTTCCAGTGTTTAAAGGTGGCCTGCAGGAAGGCTGGGAAGGGGCTCTTATCAGGGAGTGCAGTGATAGGACAAGGAGTAATGGTTTTAAGCTGAAAGAGGATGGGTTTAGATTGGGTATTAGGAAGAAAGTCTTTACTGTGAGAGTGGTAAGACATTAGAATGGGTTGCCAGGAGGAGTCAAGGGTGTCCCATCCTTGGAATTGTTCAAGCCTAGGCTGAACGGGGTTCTGAGCAACCTGATTTAGTTGAAGATGTCCCTGCCCATGACAGGGAGAATGGAACTAGATGATTTTAAGGTCCCTCCCAACTCAAACCATTCTACGATTCTATGACAGGATTATATGCCTAAAAAATCAAATTAGAAACCTGTGACATAAAATAAAAACAGCTAAGAGTGAATAATTGTTTCCCCTTCTCCTTTTCTAAATTTGAATTTACTGAAATGCAATTTCTTTAACTGCTTTTCAGCTACAGAGATAGGTTTAACAGAATACTTGCCATCATTACCATTGTACACAGATGTTTATATGCCCTTTTTTAACATGGAAAGCCTGTTGATATTCAGCAGCATAATCACTACCTTTAAGGTACCTCAGTAAGAGAACAGAATCCAAAGTACAAAGGCAGAAATACCAAGTCAGGCAAAGAAATTCCTTTCATACTCATTTTCATAAATAAAAGCAGGTGCTTCATAAAGGCAGACCAAAAATCTGCATTTCCGATCTGTTACAGTGACAAAACAAAAATGGAAAATACCCAATTAATTGGATAAGTAGGTAATCTCCTGCAACAATTTATCTTCAATAGCTACTGAATATTTTAACAATAAATATGTCAGTGTTTATGAGCAAAAGAGAGAAAGGTTGTCGTTTTAATGACAGTAATCAAAACTAGAAGTTCTGAAAAATTAGTTCTACCTTTTGTCTGTCATAAACTATTATTTTAATAATTTCTAGAAGTAAGGGAGTACAGGAGGACAAAAAGCAAACTCAAATTGAGAAGTCAATTCTGATTCTTCAAATTTTTCTTTAATAATCATGTTTATCTGCATAAGTGATTTTCCAGTTCCGCAGTTTAATAGAACAGATTAAGCTATAAAGTGACAAAGATATTTCTGAAGTGTCAGAAGAAACAAAATAGTTTCAATTTTAATTAGCATACTATCTGCAGACTTCCTATAAATTTCATAATTTTCAGTTTGTTACTTCTGTCCTAAAATTCCCTTTATAATGAAATGTTCCATATAACTTCTCTGTCATGAGGCAAACTTTAAAAAAGGAAGGAAAGCATCAAGAAAATGAATTTACTAACCTTTCAGTTCCAAGGCTATATGCAAAAACAAAGCTTGAGGAAGAGAAATCATCATATAATCCATTCAATAACTTCACGTATATGTAATCTAGCCACTGAACAGAATCTGGCTGTGTACTGTTTTTCAATGACAACTACAAATAAATCAGATTCACTGAACACATAATAGATCTGGGATACTGATTACTAGATCAGATCAGTCATAAATCTGATTTCATTGTTTGACATGGAAGTATCATCACCTTCATTTGGGTCCATTTTATAGATGGACAGACACCTCAGATTTCCATATATTTCTTCGTGCATTAGTAATAAAGAAACAGCAAGTCACTTATCCCACTTTAGCCCTTAGCTGGCAGCTAAATCGTAGGCAGCTGCTCTCTCACTTCCCCCAACCTGGAGGGAAGGAAAGGAAAAGGGAAGGATGATTTGTGGCTTGAAAGAAAAGCAGTTTTAATAAAATGATAATAAAAATGGATAATGATAATATTAATATTAATACTGATAATAATAACCCTAAAATACACGAAACAAACAGCCATCTGGCAGTGGTCCTGCAATTGCGCACTCCCAGCTGTGAATGCCAGATGGCAAACGCCGCAAGCATAGCAGTTCCAGCGGGCACAGAGGCTGCAACTAGCACTGACATCACCGAACATGAAGCTGAACTCATAGCACTCAGGAACCTGATACCAGACCAAGGAGCACAGAGGGTGACAGCACTCCAAGGGACGGCAGACACTGAGAAGAAGGGAGGAAAGGCCATGCCCAGCAACCTTCCTGCTTATATGGGGAGTGTGACATTCATATTATAGAATACTTCTGTTGGCCAATTTGGGTCAGATGTCCTAGCTCTGACAATCCCGGCTTATTAACCTGCTCACTTGTGGAACATAGGAAACTGAAGATGTCCTTGGCTTCCTTAACAACAATCCAAACCATTAGTACTCTTTAGCACTCTTCTCATATCAAAATCTAGAGAAACAGCAGTTTCTGAGAAGAAAATTCACTCTGTCCCGGCCAAAACCAGGAAATCATTCTTGTGACCAAACATTTGTAGTAGAAAAGGGATAAAAGTGTCATATTTTCAAATATGGAAAACTAGACTTTCCGGAAAATGCTATTAGGACTGTGGAAGCAATCAACCATTTACAAACTATTAACACTCAGACAACAACCTCAAACCCAATCTGCCAGGTATGGCATTTGTCAAAAAGGCTGAATCTTTGTACCAATGAGACCCCTTAGTCACAATTCACCTCAGTAATTAGATGTTGTGCAGTTACTGTTATTTGTCAACTTCTTTCAAAATTAATGCCAGCAAGTGAAACATATGTACATATTTTAAAGCAAGTCATAGGTGACTTAGTTTAAAATGTGCATCACCTCAGTATTAAAATAAAAATAAAACCAAAAAAATCCACAAAAAAGTTCCTATGAATTCCCACAGATGCCACTTCTCATAAGTTGAACACAGCCAATCTGATTGAGTAAGTTTGACTTTTTTCTGATGAATACCACAGAGACACAAAAGCCTTTAAAAATAAAAAGAACAAATGTTACTTAAAAATCACATTTGGAATTTGCATAACACTTCTCAAAGCTATAAGATATTTACAGTCAAAAGTTACATCAACACCTAAGTCTTCAGGTTTTCTTCTAGGCCCATGATAACACATGCTAACTGATCTCTAAAACTATTTCCATTAGTGCAAGAACTACCTGACATGGCAGTTTTGAAGTAACAGTCCTTTTTCAGTTCATTGGCAAATGATGCTTTTTTTGTGATGCAGTAGATAATGCATAAAATCCTAGACTACACCAAGTAGAATGATTTTTATTTTCCCAGGTTTTAGTGACTGTGCTTGCAGCTTAAAATGTCAGCCTTCAGATTTCACAATGTTATACAAAATGAATTCTACACCTTCTCCTAACATAGTCCTCAGCATTTTCTCCAAAGAGAACAGAACCAATCAAGCCAAGACATCACGCTAACTCCTACAGTAGTTCTATCTGAAGGGGGAAAAAAAACAAACCCACAAACCACAAAAAAACCCCAAAAACCTTCTAACAGTCACACAAGCACGTATCCTAATACAATCATTTGACTCACCACACATAACTAATTTACACAAAGTTATGTTCTACTCACATTAAAGTCAGCAAAGATCTTTATAGATACTGATTACTGGATTTTAATTAGAATAGACCATTTTTCTCAATTTAGAAAAAAACAAATGACACTAACCACACTATTATACTACATACTGCTTACCAGTCTTTCAGTTCTTTTTTATAGACCAAAATTTTGTTTTAAATAAACATACTTTTCAGTTTGGATTTTTGCCAGGTCATCTCAGGCAAGCAGTTTAGAAAACACTGGTTTTAAACATCTCCTAATGGATTGGAAATTTATGTGAAGAATTAGGAAAAAAAACCCAACAATCACAAGTATCTCCAAGTCAAAGCAACAGCTATCCTCTATTTGACTTCACTATGCTTAGGTTAACGACTTGTAAGTTAGTCATCTCCCAAGGAGAGCTACTTTAATTACACTACAAAATCTATTAAGCTACTGTATGATATCTGCAAGTCTTGCTATAGTAACATTAACTGAATTTTTTCTAACTCTGAAAAAGAACATGAAAGTCAATAATTATCCTGCAATTTTTCTTGATTCTCACAAGGAGTACTGTCTCTCACAATATTCCTGTATCCACATCAGCAGGTTGCAGTATGGCTGGGTAGAAAAATCAAACAAATTTTAAAATTAAATGGTTGGATGATCAGGTTCAGAAGGTGGTGGTCCAAGAGTGGTACTCTGCCTGGGGGCAGTAAACAAGTGAAGTGCTGCAGGTTGACTGCCCTGTCTTGTTCAGTGTTATATCAGTGATCTGGAGGTCATAGTGCATTCTCATCAACTTTGCAGATGACACCAAATTGTGGTGATCAGTTGATACATTAACAAACAGGGAATCTAAAAATTCTGTCTCTAGTTTCTAGTCCTCAAGAAAAGAAAAGACACTGATGAAGTACAGCACATTCATCAGCAGGACACCAAGCTAGTCAGGACATGGTACACTATCCCTATGAAAAGAAGCTAAGGGAAGCTTAGCCTCAAGAAGAGCTGACTCAAGGTAGACTTAGCAGCATGCCAATACCTACAAGTTTATCAAAAAGATATAGCCAGGTTCTTCACACTGGTACATCATGAGCGGACAAGAGACAATGGGTATAAGTTCACAGAATCACAGAATCACTAGGTTGGAAAGGACCCACAGGATCATTGAGTCCAACCATTCACATCAAACACTAAACCATGCCCCTCAGTACCTCATCCACCCGTCCTTTAAATACCTCCAGGGAAGGTGAATCAACCACCTCCCGGGGCAGCCTGTTCTAGGGCCCAATGACCCTTTCTGTGAAAAAATTTTTCCGGATGTCAAGCCTAAATCTCCCCTGGCGCAGCTTGAGGCCATTCCTCTTGTCCTATAACCTGTCACTTGGGAGAAGAAGCCAGCTCCTTCCTCTCTACAACCTCCTTTCAGGTAGTTGTAAAGAGCAATGAGGTCTCCTCTCAGCCTCCTCTTCTCCAGGCCGAAAAACCCCAGCTCTCTCAGCCGCTCATCATAAGGCCTGTTCTCCAGCTCCTTCAACAATTCCATTGCTCTTCTCTGGACTCGCTCCAGAGCCTCAATATCCTTCTTGCAGTGAGGGGCCCAGAACTGAACACAGTACTCAAGGTGCGGCCTCACCAGTGCTGAGTATAGGGGAAGAATAACCTTCCTGGACCTGCTAGTCACGCCATTTTGGATACAAGCCAGGATGCCATTGGCCTTCTTGGCCACCTGGGCACATTGCTGGCTCATGTTCAGTTGGCTGTCAACCAACACCCTCAGGTCCTTCTCCTCCAGGAAGCTTTCTAGACAGACTTCTCCTAGTCTGTACCTCTGCTTAGGGTTGTTGTGCCCCAAGTGCAGGACCCGGCATTTGGCCTTGTTAAACCTCATGCCGTTGGTCTCAGCCCAGCAGTCCAGCCTGTTCAGGTCCCTTTGCAGAGCCTCCCGACCCTCCAGCAGATCCACACTTCCATCCAGCTTAGTGTCACCTGCAAACTTGCTAAGGGTGCACTCAATGCCTTCATCCAGGTTGTTGATAAAGACATTAAACAGGACTGGACCCCGGACTGAGCCCTGGGGAACCCCACTTGTCACTGACCTCCAGCTGGAGTAAACCCCATTTCCCACCACTCTCTGAGCCCGGCCATCTAACCAGTTTTTCACCCAGGAGAGTGTGCGCCTGTCCAGGCCAGAGGCCGACAGTTTCCATAGCAGAATGCTGTGAGAAACTGTGTCAAAGGCTTTACTGAAGTCCAAGAAGACACATCCACAGCCTTTCCCTCATCCAGTAGGCAAGTGACTTTGTCATAGAAGGTTATGAGGTTAGTTTGGCAAGACCTGCCTTTCGTGAACCCATGTTGACTGGGCCTGATCACCCAGTTCTCTTGCATGTGCTTCGTGATAGCACTCTCAAGGTCACCTGTTCCATGACTTTTCCAAGCACTGAGGTCAGACTGACCGGCCTGTAGTTCCCAAATGAAACAAAACAAGTTCAGACCAGATATAAGAAGAAACTTTTCCCCCTGAGGACAGGTGGTGGAAGAGGCTGCCCCAAGAGCTTACACAATCTCCATCTTCAGAAGTTTTCAAGATCCAACTGGTTAAAGCCCATTAGAATTGGTCTAGTATCATAGGTAGCCCTGGTAAGAGGCTGAAGTTCCTGAGGTCCTTTCCAACCTGAATTACCCTACAATCAAGGATGTGATCCTGTAATTTCTGTCTTTTAGTTCAATGAAGACACAAAGACATGGATACTTGCCTTAACCAAATGTCCATCTTTTTAAGGTTTCTTATAAATAGGCAGTCTTATGCTCAGAGTATGGTGTGTTTTGAGTAATTTCCACTAACTATAGTAAAAAAGATGGTCAACAAAGTGTCTACTTTGCCTAATTCTTTGTTTTAACCTCACCTCCAGTACAAGACAAAGCTCCCTGCAGAAATGTTCTTTACTTTCAACAGCTGGACCAGTTATCTGAAATATATGGCAAGTAAGTCTCAAGGCATCATTCTCTATATATAAAAGGCAGTTCCATCCTTTTAAGCTACTATCTCAAAAGAAGAAAGATAAAGAAGCCAGTCAAAAAAATGCATCTGTGGGGAACTCATTCAGAGTAGGCATATCACCAAGAACTATGATAAAATTCTCATGTAAATTCAGAGTCTGTACAGAACAAAGAAAGCATTTCCTTCCCACCCTCTTCTTCCCTCACCTGATGTTAGCTTTTAACCCATCATTAACCATGCAACCCAAAAAGACATGTAAAACAGCTTTTGATGTTTAGCATAAAGTAGTTTATGGCATTTTGACATGCTATGGTGCCATTAAAAGCTTCACATGCAGATAAGAGCTATGAAATCAAACACTAAATGGAATGATTTCTGAGCAAAAAAAATGTAAAATCAAAATGAAAGATGCATTATTAATATAAAAAAGAAGGTTGTTGTGGCTCTGGAGTGAGTCCAGAGAAGAGCAATGAAGCTGGTGAAGGGGCTGGAGAACAAATCTTATGAGGAGTGGCTGAGAGAGCTGGGGTTGTTTAGCCTGGAGAAGAGGAGGCTGAGGGGAGACCTCAGATGAGAATGATATACTGACATAAAATTCTTCTTGTAGAAAGTCAGCATCTTCACAGTAAGTGATCTGTTAACACTTGTAACTTCTGCATTAGTGCCAAATAAATTTTCATTTTCAAGTAGCCAAGATGATCTTAGAAGGTTTCTGTAATGGAGGATGGGCTAAAGATGGTAATCCTGCTTTCAGACTCATAAAGTGAATATCATATTTAACAATTCTACAAAATAAGAATTACCATTTTTATGAACTTCAGCACATGAGGAATACAGAGCACTTGCTGACAAGTCATTAAGTGCACCACTGCTACTGGGCAGTGTTACTATTAAGTGAAAAGCCTATTTTATTGGTTAATTATCATCTCTCATCTACAGTGCACTATTCCTGATGATTTGACAAAAACAGAACACACACTGTATGTCAGCAGGATATAACAAATGCTAGTACAATGCCATAGATCCTTCCAATCAAAAGTCATTCACACAAATAGCACAGAATAGCCTATGCTGAGCTATTTCTCTTCTTCCGTTTTGTGTCCTTATGCCTGGACTGAACTAAGTCATATTTATTAGTAATAATTTAACTCCACTTTTTGGTTATGCAAAACCCTACAATCAAATGCAGTTGTGAAGCTTTGGGCAAAAAGTAAGGACATGAATTTTCATTTTCACCTGACAATTAAACATGCAGTGACAGTGAAAATTTCTAGGAAGTCTGCCTATTTACATGTATTGGAATTTAAATGCTAGAAAAGCATCACTTGATTAATGTTAATCTGTAGTACAAAATACTAAATACTAAACTACTGAAATACTGAATTTCCATGTTTGTACTGGAACATAAGACTTCAATTTCTATGAATTTACAAATCCCTAAGGGAATCATGTCAATTGGCATTTTAAAAATTAATTCAGTGACCTACAGTAATAGAAGTTTCCTATGCATGATATTTGTCACTGGGCAACATGGGACATTCAGAAATTCATTTAGAGAGCCCAAGCTTTATAAAGGCAAGCAAAAATGTTCTTGAACTGCTTGCTCTAACTTGGTAAACATCTTATGGCAAATGTCTGTAATATAAGAACAAGAGAAAACTGAATATACGACAGGGATGTGCATGCAGTATGATTAATATTTAAAACAGGAAAGAAAAAGGAATAAAAATTCCTCGCAGTACATGCCCATACAGCCACACTACTGACCTGGCAAAGACATTCAGAGTTTGCAAAAATTTTGCAGATCTTCTGGAAACTAGCATGGCAGGTCTGGTACGTGCTTACACACAGCTCATTTTTGGTCACACTGAAGAAAATTTGCAACCATAAGCAAGTCTTTGGGGACAGAAGGCCCCATCTAAAAAGGTTTAATGTTTCTGTATATCAGCACCTTCCTTCTGGTCTTACATTTCACTGAAATGTCAGAGGCAGCACTTCACTGAATGACTTGTGTAAATGAACCAAGCACAGAGTTGCCTATTGTTTCCCAGGGTTTGCTGCAGTAAGTATACGTTATCTTAAGAAAAGGCTTTTTAAAAGTAATTCCCACTGTTTCATGAAGCATGTTATACTGTGCACATGACTTTGTTTCATCAATAGTACAGGGTTAGCATGGAACTGAGCTATCAAAATTAGGATTCAAGTGTAAATGTAAGTGAAAACTGAACATGTCCTAAGCAAGGATATGATACTTACACAATTATAATGCATTTAAACATTGGAGTATACAATATACTCAATTTATGATTACATGAAACATTAAAGTCACGTGAAGACAGTAGCGGATTTGTCACTACTGAAACCGTAAGAAAAAAATTACAACTTTTAACTTCAAAATCCTGCTTATAAAACTACTCTGAAACACCTAAATGGCATAAGCAAGAACCAATGCTTTTTGTCATGAAAACATTATAGCTTACATCTGACCCCTGTAAAATGAAGTACCTACAGAAGCAATCTGCAAGAAGTAATTATTATTCTATGAAAGGACAATACTGTACATATTGTCAACTTTCCTATTTTATCATAAAGCCTGAAGCAGCAAACAGTTCAGAAAATGTTTTGTATGTAATTGCCATCCATCCTTCAAGGATATTTGAAATGGTGAATTATTTTCAGTTCTTGTACAGTGTTGATTAACTCTCCATACTTATCACTGGGCAAATATAACATTTTCTTCCTCAAGGAGGTAAGTACAAAACTTGTTCACTCAAATACTATTGTCCTCTTTTTTTTCCAGACTATAAATATACTTTCAAATTAAGAAGCCTTTGCCATTCCACATCATATCTCTGTATAACATCAATTTTCATTTCGTAAATATAAAACATCTGACTGATATTCTGAAAATTAAGATTCCCAGGCACATTAGAATATTTGGATTCAATAATTTAGTTCAAATACAGCAATATTACCACTATCACAGAACAAAGAAAAATCTTATACTGTAGCAAGATGTAAAGAATACATAGGGATTACTAAGATTCTGCCTAAGACTAGCTTCTTTTCTTCTTCTTCTTCTATTATGTTCTTTATATAACAGTCAGCTTCTGGCTATACAGTCCATTTCAATCGCGGAGATTTGTATTCTGATAGCCATACCTGCCATTCAGTAGAATCCATACAGGCATGTCAATGTAAGCATCTTCAGAAATATGTACCAATTCTTCTTGAACAACCAGCTGGGAGAATTAGTATAGGGTGGTCGTGTGCAGCATCTCCCTACATCGCAGACTTTCAAGGGAACATGAAATTCAATAACACTTGGTATTATCATACTTTCTCTTCTTATAAAAATAAACAATCAAGACCTGAATAAAAACAACACCAGACATCATGGTATAACATAATACCAAGCTGGAAGGCACACTACACTACGTGATCTCTAGACTGAGATCAACATGTCGCCAAAGAGAAGCTTAACCATTTAGTTTAGATTAGCTTCTTCACAGATAACATCCATAACAAAATTTCTTACCTACAGCTATAAGCTTTATGGAAGAGTGGTGTGAAGTACATATTTGGCAATGTGCCACTTTTTTAAAGATGGCAAAACAAATAAAAATGCTTTTTACAAATAACAAATACAAAATCAATTGAGTTGTGGAGAAAAGAAACCTTTTTAATAAAGAAATCTGTCATATTTGTTTTATCTGAAAACAAGTACGATATGATCATATTTATAAGTTCTGAAGCCACATTATGTGGATAGCAAATGTATACACAAATAAATAATTAGAGAGAGACTTGGTCTAATAGGTTACACTATCTAGAGAAGCAGAACAAATGAAAGAACACTTATGGTCAAGCTGACTTTACTTGAACCTCTGTGCTTTTAACTATGTGAAGAATTTGATCAAGAAAACAGGAAAGTGTTCTCTAACCATAGTAAAAAGCTTTTGTTTCAGTTTCAGCAAAAGACTTAGGGAACTGAAATCTTTTTAGGAAAAAGCCACCAAAAAAAACCCCTCTCATTGTTGAATAGGAAAGCTCTGCACAATTTAGAATTGGGTTATTTTTAATTTGCTTAGTACAGCTGTGACAGAAGTTTTGATAGTACTTCTATCAGGAATTAGACATCCTTATGGCTGCTAGAGGCATTTAAAGGTGATGGCATGCAACCTATAGGGTTTGTAAAGTTTTTATGGATTTTTGGGCAAACATATGCCTCAAAAGAGTGAAATAGAGTTTTTAACAGCAGTTTCAACTAGGAGATGAGCAACCTTCATTTTTATTGCATTCACTTAAAGGTGAAGGCTTTCACTTATTACATCAACGAGCATAAATTCAATACTGCAAGAAAATAAAACTAGAGATGCTGGAAATGTCTTACTTTGAGTTTAAACCATGTGCCCACAAGAGTATGTGATATTCATTACTGGAGATACTCAAAATCCCTGGTTAAATCCCTGTACAATCTGATCTAATATTACTTCTGCTGTAAGCGGGTGCTTGGACCGCTAAACTCCAAAGTCCATCATTTCATAGCTAGGAACTAAAATATTTTATGATTATCAGAGAAGTAAGGAAGTCTGACCTCTAAGAATGAGAGGGAAAAATAGCACTAAGGGCCACTAGCAAGCCAAAATTAGTGTTACATTAATAAACAGTAGGAATAAAATCAGTGAAGTATCTGATATCTGCATTGGAAAAGCTCAAATCCACGGGAAGAAAAAAAAATAAATTTCACTGATGACTAGTTTTTTATTTTTTCTGAATCCACACCTACTGATGCGTCAACCAATTTCCAAACAGAGATTGAAAGCGTGAGCTCTGAAGTTGCAATAATGTTGAAACCCCAAAGAGACACTCCTGAAAGATTCAAATGCAACTGCAAAGAGTGAAAGCATTCCTTGAAGAATCTTCTATTCATTTTAAACTAATAACTCAGACTTATAATTAAAAAACTTGGCAGATTTCATTATCACAGATCAGATACTAATTCTGCTCAGATATCCAAAGCTGCAGGGTAGAGGGTAAGGGTCAAGGAATTAACAAAAGATATGACTCCACATTTGGAAAAGAGTGATATCTGATATGGCAGGTTGCAGAAATCACTCAAGACAAAAGGAAAGTGCCCGCAAGAAAAAAAAAATGCAAATGTACTTACTTTGGTTGTGGAAGAAAATAAAAACTGGAAGAATAGAAAATAAAAAACTATGAGAATTCTCACAAAGGAAATACTGCTAGAAATAGCATAAGACAAGAAGCATATGGGATGTAAGGCCATGCACAGTATTAGCTAAACAATGTACAACAATGTACAAGGTGATGCAGCCAAGAGCTGCCAACTCTGAGTACAAAGAAAAAGTCACCTCTAGCAAGCATAGATATGTACAGTGCATCACTATAACCCAGCAGATTCAATAATGCAAACCTGCTTAGAGGTGACACCCACAAGACCCAACCTGGAAACAGATAATTCTTAGAAATAAAAGGAGGCTCTTGTGAATTCACAGTTGAATTTACACAATCTCAGGTATATGTTATTTCTGGAAAACACTTTAAAAACACAGCTGGAATCAAAGTGCTGATATAGAAAACTGCTAAAATTGAAAGCTCAGAATAAAGAAGTAATGTAAGAAATGTATGTTTCGAAACTAATGTGTCTAAAACAGAAGTAGGCAAGCACTTTTTTCTTTATTCCGTCTTTTTTTTTACTTTACTGTCATTATGAACAGAGATAATACAATCTTCTAGAAAATCTAACGCTTTAGAACTTTTCAGTAAGTATCAGCACTGGAAAATATAAAAGTAAAAAAAACTGTGTTGATATATCAAGATTCTGTCTGCTCCTTTATTTTTAAAATATGTTCTCCCAAAACTACTATTATACTCTATATTCCTTCCACCTCTGAAAAAGAAGGGTAGATTGGGATGAAATGTCTGCAAATGAGTTGAAGGTCATGAGAAGCTTCAGAAAAATTCTGTCTGCTCCTTCCAGGAGAGGAGAGTTTCAACCAATGTATAGAATGCAAGTAAGACTAGAGACTGACTTTAGACTGCAACCTCCCCTTCCACTGTCCTTATTAAACCAGGCTGGGTTCTCCTGCTGCCTGCCCCTGCTCTGGGAAATGGATAGCTGAGAACCGCCTGAGCAACGTGTCACAACAGCTGCACCAGAGAGATCAGGCTCACAGGCTAGCAGAAGGAGCAGTCACCATTCAAGGAACAAGGCTGTCAGGAAAGAAGGAAAATGCTTCAGGAATTTCTTTAAGGAACCAGTAGAAACAAGAGGAAGGTTCTTCCTTCTGCATTTCAGGTGCTAGAGATAAAACTATCTTCCCACAGAAACAAAATGCTGGCTATTATAAAGGTGAGAACTGGAAGCCCCTGATGAAAACAGAGATAGGTGATTAGAAGAAAAAAAAATAAAGTAGATTGGTTGGACAGGATCACAGAGAGCTGGACTTCCTGGAGTAAGAGATACAAAGGTTATTGTGAAGAAGAGGAAAACCAGTAGAATGTTTTCAAAGCAAAACGTCTATATACAAGGCAGGACAGCTACTTCAAATTCTCTGAACTTTTGATGGGTGTTTCAAGAAAGCCTAATGAATGCATCCCACAGGAAAGTGTGAGAGTCTCTAATTCATTGATCTTGAGTAGGCTTAATTATGTGCGATAAATCTTTCAGCATACAGGTTTCAGGTGACAGAGAATTTTGGCCATGCTACCAAATGTGGACACTCCCAAGGAACCTTTACTGATAGAAGTTAAATCCCAAAAAATCTTATATAACACTAGGATCAGATGGATTTTCAGAAGATATATTCTGTACTTAAGTGCTACAATGGAAATAATCCGATCTATTGACAGCTGTAACCTTTACATTAACATGTCAACTCAAGTAGCACTGGATAACCATTTAATACCATACTGAATGCTCAACAAAACCAAGGACTTCGGTTTTAACTTTCATTGATTCTACCAACTGACATTAACAGCAATGTGATTTCAATTTTCACTCACTTACCCTCTGTATTATATGATAATGTATTACTACAGGTTTTTTTCCAAGAAATTAGGATAATGTACAATAAAAAGTAGTATGCAAAATTTAAGAACTCCTTGACAGTTTTGAGGACTAACATTTATAAATTAGGAGAAGAGTAGCATTACTTCACATCTGAACTACTTGGATATTCTCTTCCAACAAAGAAAACTTATTTTTTATTTGACTTGGTGCTTCTCATCATTGATTTTTTTTTTCCTATAGAAATGAAAGACTGTGGATAAGTAAAGTTAATGCATACAATGTTTGATACTATAAACTTCTACACTTGCAGTTGTTTCACAACTAAAATGCATTTCTTCCAGGTTTACCAAACCTTCCAGCGCAGAAGTATGGAAGTTGGAAATTTTCAAATCTCAAATTCTTGGAAACGTTGTAAAACCTAACTCACACACTGCTAGCAGACATCTCAATCAAAGGTTTACACTTCCTTTCAGTACCATCATATAAAAGAAATGATTAAAGAATTAAGGGGGTACATTTACAAGTGGGGTTCCTTTGAATTCTATGTTTAGAAACTTATTTGAGCCACTGCATAATGATGTCTGTCCTTATTTATAAATTCTTCTATTAACCACTAATTGGTGGACCAGAGACAACTCATCCATCATAGATATCAAATTAGATGGCATGCCAAGGAAAATGCTCTGGAAAAGGTTAATATGTCAGCACAGCAGTCGGAAAGTATGGACATGACCAGATGAGAATATGTGCGGTGCCTGCTTAGACTAAACAGCTTTGTATTAGTTGACTATCTAAAGTATTTAGCATACAATCCCAAATCTATGCAGAGTTTCAGCCTGGCTGTCAACCAAACAGAATTCTTTGGTGAACTGGGTGACTTCTCTGGGGCACAAACCTCATCATCTGAATTTCTGTAAAACACTACATTCCCTACAGTACACTGTAAAAAATTATGCTGTTCTTCAGAAGAAAAGTATTTGTTTCCTCAGCAGACTACATTTCTTCAGAAAATTCATTACACACAAACACGTATTTCTGATACTATCCCAAAAATTTGTTTAGTAGAGTTCTGCAGCTACAGGTATCCTGAATGATATTAAAAGCTATCATGGAGGAGATTCTGTCTCAAGAATAGAAAATCCAAACTGAGGCTCATGTTTTCCAGCACTTGCTAGGAAAAAAAGAAAAAGGGCAGGTAGCTTTAATCAAGTAGCTAAAACACTGTAAAATGGCAACTGCTTCCATTACTCTAAAGATGCTCTGCGTCTTAGTGGATCAGCCTCCTTACAAATTTTATCAAGATCCTTCCTAGTTAGTACATAGCTGATAAGCAACTACTCTTTTTTACTTCCATAAAGCATTTTTAAGATACTTATGAGCATATAAGACAACTAACTCATGTAATATTCACCTCATTACTTCATACATGCTAAAAAAAAGCTAGAAGTATATTTTGATAGTATGGCATATTGACAGAATAGAGATGCAGCCACTGTGGTCAAAAGTACATTAGCAGAAATGTTTTTGCCAATCGAAATTCAAATTGTAAAAAGACTATCAATATTGTTTTCATTAAGAAGGTATCTTTCCATTTCTATATGCAAATCTATAATTATAAAAAGCTTTATTTGTATATGCAAAATATACAACATATGTCTGGTTTTATACAGAGACTTCAATTCCCATGTATTATACTTTAAACCAAAATGTGTCTTATTTAGCAGGAAATCAATTCTTGCCTTTAATTCTATCAGAGTATGAATTGTCTGCCTAGAAAGCAATACATCAACTGTAAATTTATGGCACAATATGGATACCAGCCCACAGCTAAAAATTTGCAGATCTATATAACCAAGCATGTTAGACAGTCCTCCTGGGTAACATATAACCAGAAGTAACTCTCATAATTCCACACACACTATGGGAAGAGCTATTACGACCACGTCTGTTCACCTTTTTTGGTCCAATCCATTTTGAAAAGAAGCTGTGCATATTGTCAACATAATGAATGAAATCACAAGACTCCTCATCAATTTTAAATGTCCTGAGGGGTTTCTTCACCTTCATGTGAAATCTGAGTACTGTATGCTTAAACCAGTCTGTGTTTGGTGTTTTTTTAAATTAAATTATGCTTTTTGATGAATGTACCCTTTTATTGGCTACATCAGCATTCTGTAAAATGCCTAAAAGTGAAAACATGCAGCAGTACTATAGCTGTGTTTTCTTAGGTTAGTCCTGTTTTACTGTATAATCCCTTCAAACTGCACGTTTTCACTGCAGTAGCTCTTCCCATAGATCTTCCATCACACCTTAGAGAATCTGTTATTTATTTTAGTATGAAGAACACTATAAAAATAAAATCCTTTAAAGTGTACCATGCAATTCCCTAAGAAAGGGATTTTTGTATCATTTAAAAAAAAATGTCTGAATTTCAAGAATAAAGTGCATTTGCTTCATTGTAAATATAGGATAAGAATACCACATGTCTTGTGTTTAATGTGGTAACACAGAATATATTTCATTTATTGTAAAGCAAATGTTCCCTAGAATAAGTCTTTTATAGAAGGAAGCTTTATTGGATTATTTTTATAACTGAATTAGAAAGCAACCAAGTGAGAACATCAGTGTCAGTCAGAGTTTGGTATAGATAGTAAAACAAAATCTTTGGTTTTTACTGTACAGCAGCCTTCAATATTGCAATGACATTCTTTCATCAGTAAAAGGAAAATATTTTCTGTGAATTTCTGAAGTTAAACCAGTAACTGTAGAAAATAAATCCATTGTGATGAAAAGTACAAAACTCAATATACTTAAATTTAAAGACAACCATTTTCTTCAATACACCTTGCTCCTCTCCCTGAACCATTACTGTTTTCCACTAATTTTAACCCACAGCAGGAAGGTAACACAGGAGAAAATTGTAAGCAACAAATAAAAGTATTGGCTACATTATGAATCATTAGTATGAGAAATAAGAGTAGCACAGGTATAGAGTTCTTTGAGGTTTTCATTCTGTCATTTGGGAAAAAGTATTTTTTGTATGATTCACAATAAACTTTGACGTCTGGTAGCAGAATTTGAAACCATCATAAAAAATCCTACATAAAAGCAATACATCTGGCACATTTCTCACTATAATAGAGCAGTGAAGTTTAATATTGAAAGTACATGAACCTTTCTACTGCTTCCTTACTTTGCATAGATTTTGCAATGATAGTCTCCACAGAGTATTAAAAAATGGCAGAACTAAAAGTCAAATAAAAATACCTCCTCCTAAGAGCACCATCACTAAATAATTGTGCATATGAAGAAACATTATCCTGGTATTCATTTTCCCTTTCCATAAATACTTCTTCAAATATATCTTGACATCAGTAAGATATAAATTTAATACTAAACACAAACAATGTAGCTTGGAGCTAATGATAACGGAAGACACAGTGTTAATATCAGAACATAACACCTTGTCTATGGATACCTTCCTACAGTACATAAAATACAGAAACTGAAGATCATCTTTCGGTATTTCTCATTTTGCTACAATACCTATGAAAAAGAAGATGAAGTTTGAGCAAGAAATACACACACTCTTCACATACCTGACAAATTCTTATGTTTGAGAAAAGCGATACTGGAGAGCATCTAACTGACAGTCCGAAGACTCCCATACATCTCACCTTGGATTCTACTTTAAGATCTACTGTGATGTGCAACATCAGCGCAATCTGCAGCTAGCTAAATCTGAAATCCAAATCTGAAACCTACTACTTAGATGTATGAATTTGTGATATTCCTTGGAGGCAGAACAAAAAACAACTGATAATTTTTGGACTTTGTTGCCACAAAAAGTTGTAGAGAGAGGACAACACAATGTCCTTACAATGATTTACACACCTAATGGAACACAAGCATTAAGTAACGCTTATGTCTCCATAAATTCCTGTCAGTAATTTCACGAAGTTTTTAAACTTTCTTGCATCAGTTGACATTCAGTTTATCACTCCTAATGCTCATTTCACAAGTCTATATTGCACTTTCGAATACCCTAACTGATTTAAATGTCCAAAAGCTTTAGCTTTAATATGTCAGAGATTATTATTGCCTGTTATTTTCAGAAGATCTTATCAAATAGGAAGGAGTTCTAATACAGTGCTTAGTAGATTTACAACCAGGTTAGATATTAATAAGGATAGGTACCTCAAGAAAAGAACAGGAAGAAACCAGGAAAGATAAAGAAATTAAAAGGCATTATCTGCTCTGACAGATTCAGAGATTATCCTAATAACTTTGATAACTTCTGAAACTGTGCCATATCACATGTTAAAACTAAGTATCAATAAAGGAACTAAGGGTCTAAAGTTCCTGTTGTAGATTTTGATATCCCACTTCTAATGTGTCTATTTCATAGAGCTGAATATTTCTGTTACAGCAATGCACTGACTGTTAACACAGTGCACTATTAGTCAGAGATGGAGTTTGGAATTTACAGTGACAAAAGCCCTTGTACAAAGCACTACACAGTTTCAAAGCACAAGACCCTAAACAATAAGCACTTAGTTAAATATATAGGCTCTTAAATGAAATTAATTTTTACTTCATCACCTGTGTGAGAACTTCAGAATTCTTTTAAATCCTCATCATAAAATACTGCTTGAAAATCCTCTTAGACCAATGCAGTGAGAATCTAATTAAATCAAGTTACTAAACTGTATCCATAAACAGCGGTTTTAATTCTGTCAACTTAGTATCACTAATGCCATCCATAAATTTTGTCATGTTTACAAAGAAACAATGAAAAAGTCACAGTTTCCCTACATAATAAGTTATGCACTCTTGTGTGACTTTAATGGGCTCTGTTAGGAACACAGCGGCCAACCAATTTAAAAATTTTCAGGCTTCATTTTGTTGATATCCAAGGGGTCATTCATTAAATTATCACCTTTTTTCTTCTACATGGTTTAACAGACAGAGAGAAAAGAAGAAAGAAAATATTGATGTGAATACAGGAACAGTAAGGACCCGCTATGTTATTTAATTACCTGCAAGTATAATTCATTAATAGATGTTTTATCACAACAGGATGAATATTTGACTGTAACATTGACCACTCTTGTTGATCAGCTATTACAAACTCTCAAAAGGAGTCTCTGAGGTATGTACAGTGAAGAGTAAGAGATTTTAGGTTTTAGATAAAATGTGGAAAATACTTTTCCTGAGTATAAGTAAATTCCATGCAAACAATCCTTAAAACTGTATGGTGAAACAAGTTCAAATAATCTCACTACTATTTTGTCACCTAGTTTAGGGAGAACAATGGAAAATTGACATAGAAATATGTTTTATTTCTAGATTAAAATCAATAGCATTTATTTGTCCTGTTATTTATAACAAAATATCTCAGGATAATTGACAAAAACTCATTCCTGGAAGTGTTCATTTTTCTTCATTGACTACAGAGAAATTTTTGTGAGTAGGCTTGATTTATGACATTTAACTATTAAAACGATACAGATAATTGGAGTAAGTTTCATGCAGGAACCCTCCCTTGAGGCAACAAAGAAATCTATGTGGAATTTCTTGAACAATGATGCTTTTGTCCAAAATCATCATCCTTAGGCATAAATAATAGTCTAGAGGTCTACAAGTTAAAGATGCTATGAAGAGAGAAAATAGATTTGCTTGCTAGCCAGACGTTAACAGATGAGCTAGTCTGTTGCGAGCACTGAAAAAGTAAAGTATTAATGTAACCTGTTTTTCTAAGGAAGTCTGCAATGATTAAAAAAACTAAATTGGAAATAAAATGAAGATGTCACAACACCTTCTCTAGAATCTCTCCTGAACAGAGATTCCACCAAAATGCAGCTAGGATCAACAAAAACAGAATAATCTCATGACATGTACATCATACAACTTTGTTCCCCATCACATGTCTCTTGTCAGCTTCCTCATTTTCTTTCTGATGTTTCTGTAACTGTTTTTTAGGACTGGTTGCAAGTAACATTATTGACAGCCCACAATTCTCAACCCACACTCCACTGAGTGTGTAAAGCAGTTCATTGCTCAGTAGCACATCATCTGTGTCTTGGGTAGGACTTTGGATACAGATGCAATCTAAACACCAAAACCTATTAATTGGAGACAAAGGGGGGTTTTTTAGCACCCCTGTATATAAGTCTCATAATCACATTGGCTGTAGTACCACAAATTCCCTTCAGCTTCTTATTATTCTGAATGTAACAATCCAAAGATAGCACGAAAATAACTTTAGAAAGAGATCTCATTTGCCTATAAAAACACAAGCCAGAATGATTTCTTTCTTTAAACAGGCCCTGAATTAAAAAAACCAAAAACCTCACACATATTTCCTATTCATTACTAAGATGCTGAATAATGCTCCTCCCTGACTAGAAGCAGAAGCTTACCATTCAACAGGAACAACCTTCAGCTGCTGCACGCATACTCTATACGAAGGATTTTGTTTCCAAATACAACACTGTGTGATTCTAGGATCTAAAAATTCATATACAATATATACCATCAAAACCTCTATAAATCTACATATTGAAAGAGTGTAAATACAACTTTTTAATCTTTGATTTTCATAGAATCATAGAATAGTTTGGGTTGGAAGGGACCTTAAAGATCATCTAGTTCCAACCCCTCTGCCATGGGCAAGGACACCTCCCACTAGATCAGGTTGCTCAAGGCCCGTCCAACCTGGAATTAAAAACCTCCAGGGATGGGTCATCCACAGCTTTCCTGGGCAACCTGTGCCAGTGCCTCACCACTCTCATCGTGAAGAAATTCCTTATGTCTAGTCTAAATCTGCCCCTCTCCAATTTATATTCATTCCCTCTAGTCCTATCACTACAAGCCTTTGTAAACAGCCCCTCCCCAGCTTTCCTGCAAGGCCCCTTCAGAAGGTCACTACAATGTCTCCTCGGAGCCTTCTCTTCTCCAGACTGAACAACCCCAACTCTCTCAGCCTGTCCTTGGATGAAAGGTGCTCCAGCCCCCTGATCATCCTTGTAGCCTTCCAACAGCTCCATATCCTTCTTATGTTGTGGATTCCAAAACTGGTCACAATTCTCCATGTGAGGTCTCACAGGAGAGGAACAGAATCACAGAATCACCTCCCTTGACCTGCTGGCCACACTTTGTTTGATGCAGCCCAGGATATGGTGGGTCTTCTGGACTGCAAGCACACACAGCCGGCTCATGTCGAGCTTCTCATCAAGTAGCACCCCTAAGTCCTTCTCTGCAGGTCAGTTTCAATCACATCATCCCCCATCCTGTACTGAAAACAGGGATTGCCCCAACCCAGGTGTAGGACCTTGTATTTGGCCTTGTTGAATCTCATGAGGTTCTCACAGGCCCACTTCTCCAGCCTGTCCAGGTCCCTCTGGATGACATCTCGCCCTTCCAATGTGTGCAACTTCAACACTCAGCTTGGTATCATCAGCAAACTTGCTGAGGGTGCACTCAATCTCACCGTCTATATCATTGATGAAGATATTAAACAGCACTGGTCCTAGTATGGACCCCCGAGGGACACCACTTGTCATAGAAGGGACACCACTTGTCATGGATAAACTGTAAAAAAAAATAACTTGGATATTTTCTTTTTTGGTATTTTTTTCATCTTCTGATTTTGTGAACTAGTTTTAAAGATACATTGGATTTGGACACTAAGATGAAAAAGTTGAGATTAATCTTCTGGGCTGTAGGTTGGAAATGCAAGAAGGGGATTACAGTCTCTTTTCTCACAGGCAATATGAACCTCATACACTCTGAGGAATTATGACAACAGGAATTCCAAATCCTTTCACAGTCTGTGTTCAGACCCAACCATTGCTTTTTTTCCAAAACACTCAGGGAAAAGAGAAAATTACTGACTTTCATAAAGAGCATACACATTTAAGAACTGCTACTATGTGTCAACTGTTTTGAAGTATGACCTCCATGTGCCCATAATTAGTATTTCCCAACTGGATTATGCAATCTGAAATTAGTCTACAAGTATTACAAATGCATAATAAGCATCATTACATTATTATGCAAGCCTCTTATTTGCCAGCATGTATATCATCAGTTTCTTTCTTTTTTAATGATAATCTCATCGATTGTCATTCATTAATAATCTTGCAATTGCAATTCACTAATTCCTAGTAAGGCTAATTTTCTTCTTAAGCTAATGATCATTCTTAATAGCAGCTATTCTCATTAGTCTACATTTGTTCACCTTTTGTACTTGGATCAAACTTCCATAGCAGCATCCAAAATAATTTTGTTCTCAGAAAATACATTATAGACCTATCAGGAATATATGAATACAGGATTCATAAAACAGTTCTGTTCAACGTGCATGTTTTAAAAAAGGGTTCTTCAAAAGATAACATTAATAATGATATGAATTTTATCTTCATGTACATGGAGCTCATGACAAAAGCAGTATTAATGTGTTTTATTTGTTCACTCTGTCAACTGTAAATATAAGACAAAGAGAAACACAATACAATCTTTCCTGAGCCCATTCTAGTATCAGTTAGATTACTATTAAGATATCATAAAGCAGGAGTTAACTTTTAGATTAGAAATACCAAAACGGATTACTTCAAACTAGAAGTAATACTTTGTGCTAATAAGACCAAATGTCCTGGCCATGTTGCCTGAACACAAGAGGCTGACACATTTGCTAGCCCCGCAGCTACCATCTACAGAATGTACTTGTTGCCACGATGTAATATTTCACGCGTTTTAGCAAACAGTAATGCTTCATGAGTTTTAGCAAACAGTATACACCCGTATGAAGGAACTTAAACAAGCCACACAGCAGAGCTAAAAGTAGTTGCGAGCAGAAATTTCTAGAATAGCCCAGGAGGGCTTTTACAAATCAGGACGTGAAGAGTCTCTTCAAATTTAAATTTCCCTTGGCTGTTAACTGCTGCTGCATTAGCAAATCTTGTGAACTGAAAAACCCTGCTGAGTTGCCTTGCATATAGCTACAACACTGCTGAAATCCTAAATACAACTGTTAAGGAGTCTTTGCAAGCTGTAAGTATTTTCAAATGTGTCAATTCATTCACATACAGACTACAGAGATATGTTATATCTGATCATTAACCACAGATAAAAGCTGATTAAAACATACCTAAAACCAAACACATACAAAACCTGTTAAGTGTTATAAAGGAGAAAAGTGGAAACTAATTAGAATTAGACAGCTGGAATAACGGTGGCAAATTTTAGAAAAGTGGTATACAGCAGCTGCTAAGCTGCAGACCACAGTCCTCCATTTCTAAGGTAACACAACACAGAATCAACTATCACACTGTCTAAATACTTAACATAAATCTCAACCCACTTTACGCATTCACAAACTCTGTATTCTCTTCAACATCAGAAATGGCCACGGGATTACAAAGAAGAACTGGACAGAAGACTAAATTTGGAAGGCCAGCTACTCAAAATTCTCTCAGATAACCACTGAGATAATGTCTCAGAAAGGATAGATGAAGAGAGAAATAGAAAGGAGAAAATATTCTAAGTGAGCTTGCTCATCTGTTTCAAATATCAAAATTTTCAAATATCATCTAGACAAAGTTTCAGATATTAAGATGCACTTCTTTTTTGCTAAATTTGGGTTCAGACATTCAGGGGTTCTCTGTTTCACAAAATCAGTTTAACTTAACGTTAGTTACCCATTTTCACAAATTTTCATACATTGCTCCCAGTAAAGACTTGTCCCAGCATCACACCTTCTCATTACTGTTTTAAAAAATATGTAATGGAGTGCCCTTTTTATTAAGTGGTAGTATTGCAGTCCTGCTGATGCACAAAAAGCACTGTCTTACCACAGGAAAGCATATGGTTTCACACAGTAAGAGTGACAAGTGTAACGTCAACTTATTTTAAAAAATCTAGCTAACATTCAACATTACAGTCCAGATATCATGGAGTAACATAAAGGTCAAACTTTATCTTAGAAGGTCACAAGAGGCCCATGAAAGATTATTGTTCTTACAATTTCCTGGCTTTGTAAGGTACTTTAAATATTTTTCAATAAACGTAAGTCAAATACACCAACAGGTGCCTGATGGGTGGCTACAGACCAGAGGTCATTTAATGAGCAGCCCAAGCACTGAGGAACTCATAACTAAGTAAAGTTAAAAAGCCTTACTGTGAGTCCTCAAGGTTATAAAAAGTTATAACGACTCTGTTGTGCTATGCAAATGAGGAAGCTGGTTGTTGAAGGCAGGAAATGTGCCCTGGCAGCATGGCTGTGTGGTTGGGCTGTGACCAAGGAATGCTTGGTACTAGGACAGAATGCTCCAAGCAATGTTTGACACAATTGGTGGCTGGGGCTTGGCAATGTATAAAAGCCAACAACAAACCCTGAATAAACAGCTTCACTTGGACCACACTGATCATTGTGCATTGTCCCATTTCTTCCTTCGTCACATCTGGCACCTGAACAGAGACCCTCAGCTTCGGCTTGAAGGCTGCCGGAGATTGGATTGAGGGAACGGAAAAGCCAGCCGGAGAAGGTGAGTACTGCTCCAGCACTCGTGAAAAAGTTTTTCGTATAGCTGCAGCTTAAAGACTTTGGTGGGAAACTCACTCTTGGCCAGGTGAGCAGTCGGGGAGGAGATGGGGTCCACGCACTCATCTGAGGACAAGGCTCTGTTTGAAGCTGCAGTGAAGTTCCTCCAACATATTCTCTCAGTGAGAGGAATTGTTTACAAAAAAACTGCATTGCAGTCTATGATAGTATGAGCTAATCAAAGTGGCATTATTCCGACTACCACTGCCCTATCTGAAAGAGAGACTTGGGAGAAAATGGGACAAAGGTTCTTTGATGAATGTACTAAAGGAAATAAGGGCCTTTGGCAATATCTCACCCTCTGGAGATTAGTTAAACAAACTATGTGAAATGAAAGTGGAGAGAGAGGTTGCAGTGTTGGCTTATGCCGCTATGAATGAGATTCAGGACAACAGTGGCAGTACCTCCGCATCTGCATTATTGTTTTGTATGTCTAATATGCCTACATGGGGACCTTTTCCCAAAGACTGGCTTCCCCCACCATTTTCCCCACTAGAGGAGCATGAAGAGGCTCCAGATAAAGAAGACAAGAGGGAAAGAGACTCTCCTCACCAGACTTTATATCCCCCTCTCCAAAAGAGCCCCTCAGCTGTATCACTGGATGATTCATTCAGTGAATATTCCAAGCATTCAACACAGCCTGAGCATTCCACGTTTAGACAAGATTTTGAAAAGATGATGGAAAAATTGGAAGAAATTCATATTCATCAGGAGAAGGGAAGTTGCCCACCAGAACCGCCTCCACCGGACTATCCTAGCGTGTATTGGCACCCCGAACTGACTGCTCCACTCCAAGCACCAACAGGGTTTGATAGTGTGGGAACTGTCGTGGGGGTGACATGTCAGGGGCCGGGATCGCGCTAGCAGGGGGTAATAAGGGATGCAGTTTTATAAGGAGTAACAATGGAAGTTTATCCTGTCTTACTTAATACACAAATGGGAGGGAGTGGGATCCATTTGATTGGAAATTGTTAAAGGAAGTTAAGGCTGCTTGCACGCAGTACAGTTTGCAATCATTGTTTACACAAAGTCTCTTAGATTTTATATTTACAGGCCATACTCTTTGTCTTGCAGATATTCGACAGCTAGTCATGTTGATATTGTCTCCCTCCCAACGTCTTGTTTTTTTATCAGACTTGGGAGCATTTATGTGATCAGGAAGCGGCTAAAGTGCGTCAACGGGGGGATCCGCTTTATGGGGTACAGTCCCAAATGTTAATGGGTGTAGGACCATACAGTAGAGCAGATTGGCAGGCTAATTTTAGTAAGGAGGTTTTAGATCCTGTTGCTGCATTAGGTCAAAAAGCAATTTTGAGTGTAAAAGGCAAAAAGCCGAGCCTGTCATTTACATTAAGCCATTTTCGCAGTTTGTAGATCGATTGCATGTTGCTATAGACAATAATCCAGAATTATCAGACGAAATGAAGCCCAAAATGCTAGACATGTTGGCTTTTGATAATGCTAATGAAAAGACTAAACCAGTTTTGGCAACTTTGCCGAAGTGAGCAACTACCACACAGTTTTTAGATGCCATGGATAAGGTGGCTGTACAAAATCAGGCTGCCGTTATGGCTGTGGCTATTTGGGCCACACTTAAAGGAAAAAACGGTAGAAAAGATAAGACATGTTTCAATTGCGGTAAAGCTGGTCATTTCCAAAAGGAATGTCGAGCTCCACGTCAACAACCCAGGATCAATAAGAAGTGGTGCAGTAATTGTCAAAGTCCTACACATACTACTGTGGCTTGCAGAAACTCAGGAAACTGGTCGATGAGCACAGGACGATCCCCCACGTGCCGACACAAATGCAAGGGATGCCTCGGGGTGTTTGGACTGCTGCGCCGCCTCCACAACTGGCAGCACAGGAGTGGACTTGGCAACAGCAATAGATACTGTGCTAACCACTTCAGACGTAGTATTGATAAAGTCAACAGAAAAGGGACCATTGGGACACGGACTAAGTGCTTTATTAATTGGGCGATCTTCTGTATCTCAGAGGGGAATTTTTGTTGTTCCTGGGTTGATCGACGTAGACTATACAGGGACGATAAAAATTTTGGTTCATACATTAACACTGCCAGTGACTATTTTAAAGGGTACAAAGATAACTCAATTAATTCCGTTTCAAGCTCAGGTGCCGAATGTCATGCCAAATAAGAGAGGAGATAAAGGATTTGGTTCTACAGGAATCCCTCAGGTATTATTGGCAATAGATATTTCAAAAGGAAAGCCAGAAGAAAAGGTGTTGCTTAAACACCCTAACAGGTCTTCGGTCTCTTTGATCTTTTTAGTGGTTACTGGAGATGATGTTACCTTGGTTCCTTTACATATGTGGCCTCAACAATGGCCTATAGTTCCTGCTGCGACCAATATAGTAGGCGTAGGAGGAACGCAAACTACGATGATAGCTTGAGATAGAATTGCGTTCTATTTTAAAGATGGGACGTCAGTCTCGACCTGACCTTAGGGCAATTAATGCTGTTATGCAGGATATGGGGGCATTACAGCCTGGCCTACCATCTCCAGTAATGATACCCAAGGATTGGAATTTGTTTATAGTGGACCTGAAAGATTGTTTTTTCACAGTCTCATTGCATCCAGAAGATTTGGAAAAGTTTGCTTTCTTGGTTCCAGCTATTAATAAGCGGGAACCTGCAAAGCGCTTTCAATGGGTAGTATTACCCCAAGGCATGAAAAACTCTCTGACAATATGTCAAAATTTTGTTGCTTGGGCATTGCAACCTTTTAGACAAAAACAACCCTTTTTATTGGTGCATCATTACATGGATGATATATTAGTGGCTGGAGAGCATTTGGAAGCTAATCAGGTATTAACAGACTTAAAATGTATGCTAGAACAAAAAGGTTTGAAAATAGCTCCAGAAAAAAATACAAAAATCATCTCCACGGAATTATTTGGGGTGGCAAATAACCAATAACATAGTGAAGCCCCAGAAGGTGGCTATACATACTAACATAAAAACGTTGATTGATGTCCAAAAATTAATGGGAGATATCCAGTGGGTTTGACCGTTAACAGGAATTACGAATGATGACTTTCAACCGTTGATGGAACTACTGGGAACTACCTCTTCAACAGATGATAAATGACATTTAAACAATAGTCAAGAAGAGGCATTGGATAAGATAGTGGAGAAAATCTTAACGGCTAATGTAACTCGTTATGTGGCAGATAAGCCCTTGGAGCTAGTATGGGTAAACTCTGGTCAAGATCGAAAACGTCTTTTGGGTCTGTTGGGACAGACAGAAGAGAAGTTTCAGATTTTAGAATGGATATTTTTACCGTATCAGCCGAAAAATACCGTGGTCACTAGACTGGAACTTTTCAGCCAATTGATAATGAAGGGTAGGAAGAGGTGTCTAGAATTATCTGGAAATTAGCCTTTTCACATTTATTTACCAATTAACAAAGGATATTTAGAGTGGCTTATGGAACATTCATATGACATAGCAATTGCATTAGCAGGCTTTACGGGAGATATTACTAACACGTTTCCATCGAGTAAAATTTTACCTTTAATACAGAACCAAACCTTTGAACAGGTACCAATGTGCTCTGAAACACCGGTGGGGGGTGTAATATTTTTCACAGATACTGGCAAAAAGTCCGGTAGGACCGCCATCACATGGCAAACACAATGAAAATGGAATCATAAGTTACTGTTCAAACAACCAGGTGACTCATTGCAGACGATGGAATTACAAGCAGTGGTATGGGTATTTCAACAATATACTTCACAGCCTCTCAATATAGTTTCTGACTCACTATATGTTGTGGGCACAGTTTGTAGAATAGAACGAACCATGGGTAGAAGTATTGTGTAAGGGCTGTCAACTGAGGTATTATTCAAAGAGCCTTGTTATTAGTTCATCCATGAGGTTGGATGGTTGCCTGAATGTTACGACCTTCGTCCCAATTTATCAAAATAAAGCAGCATTTTGTAGAAGAACCTGGGGGAGTCTTTTGACAGAAAAGGGAATTTGGAATAACGGTTCTGAAAAGGCTCTCCCACCCAGATATTTTCTAATCTGTGGTGACAGAGGATGGGGCAGAATACCCAGCAGACTGGTTGGTGGACCTTGTTATTTGGGATAGTTAATGTTGTTTACACCAAGTATCAATCAGTTGAGTAACAGAACCTCACATAGATCCAAGAGATCATTAGCATATTTTGATTCTGATTGTGAGGATACAATACGTTTTTGAGTTTTAAGGAAAATTTTTCTCTGGTTTATTAGCCCCAGGAGTTGCAGCTCTTGAAGCTGTGTTACAAGTCAAGAAAATGGCTTGTTGGACTGTTAAAGCAAGGATTGTTTATCTTGATTGCCATTATTGTAGTTTTAAGTGTTTTGCCATGTATCCTATCTTGCGTGAGACGAATGACTGATGCAGCCATAAAGAATGCTTTTAATGGTGCTTGGGTCACTCAAAAAGAAAATGGGGGAATTGATGGGTGGCTACAGACCAGAGGTCATTTAATGAGCAGCCCAAGCACTGAGGAACTCATGCTAAGTAAAGTTAAAAAGCCTTACTGTGAGTCCTCAAGGTTATAAAAGGTTATAACAACTCTGTTGTGTTATGCAAATGAGGAAGGTGGCTGTTGAAGGCAGGAAATGTGCCCTGGCAGCATGGCTGTGTGGTTGGGCTGTGACCAATGAATGCTTGGTACTAGGACAGAATGCTCCAAGCAATGTTTGACACGATTGGTGGCTGGGGCTTGGCAATGTATAAAAGCCGACAACGAACTCTGAATAAACGGCTTCACTTGGATCACATTGATCATTGTGTGTTGTCCCATTTCTTCTGTCATCACAGCCCCCTTCGGTTCGCAGTAGTGTGCATGCTATCACTATTAGGTAGTAGTTATATTGACCAAGAAGAATCTATATTCTTCAAAGTTTTACAAAGAAATCACAGCTCACAGTGAGGAAAATGTAGTTAACAACAAAGCATTTCATGTCCTAGGGAAGCTACTCCTATTTTAATCAGAAATCTGAAACCATCACATCATAAGCTAACAATGAAACTAAGTCTTTTAATTCTGTCTCATGGACTCTGCTAAGCTATTATCAATTAAGAATACAGAACATAATTTGTAATTAAGTTTTCCCCTTTAATGTTACACAGATAAGCCTTTGAACTCAAGGAAAGTGCAAACTAATACAAATCTGCTGTAGGAAAAAATACTACTGTCAGTGTCCTATAGGACTGAAGAGCACACTGTGCATGATCGCGCATTTAAATATCTTCCAACAGTATCTCTTTACTAAGGTCAAACTCAGCATCAGTTTAAAAATAGACTGTTCTGAGGGTGAAGGGGATCTTATGCAGACACAAACATCACAGCAGGCCTTCTGGGTGTACAGGATGCTATTATCTTTTGCTTGCTGACAATATACTTCCCTTTATATGGCAGGAGCATACTTCTCTCATTACAGTTGCCCTAGTTCTTGAAACATCAAAGTTATTGTTCTGAGAATGTCACTAATTTGCCCCTTAAAGCTAACATATAAAACAACATATAACACAAGGAATATATTCACTATCTATCTCTTTTTTGCCTTAAGATATACAGTATTAATTACCAAAACCCTAAATGGTATTATACTATAGATCTTGGTTTTAAGTGAACTACAATTTTAAGGTTTTACCTCTACATTTTTCCCTAGTCCAAATTTCTTTTTATATCCTATGTTTTTTACATTTCACAAGGGTAGTCATAAAAGAAAATACCGATACTATCAGGGAAAATCTGAGCTGAGTGGCTAGAGAGCAGCAGGCTAGATTGTTCTGCTTCACATTGGCAGAGAAGACAGGTCACATTTGAATCAATTTAACTTCCAGTTATGAAATAAATGAAAAAGATCCTCATAGATTCTTCCTACATCAAGTCATTAAATTACAGCCATGACACCTAAATTTGTAGATAATCCTTTTCTTTGCTTTTGGTTTTCTATCATATTATTCTTTTGCCTTCATTTTAGGTGTCTTTTATACTTTATTCCTAACACATTTCTCTACAATTTACAGTCAAAATGTTGACCCTGTCCCCTATGAATAAATCCGGTCAGACTTAATTGAAAATCTAACAAGTCAGCAAACAACTAATTGTGTACTTTCCAGGCTCTTCTTATCACTTGGGAACTGCTCCCCACATAGATTTGCAAAGTAGCTCCCCTTACTATAATATGTTAAACATGACCTAATGTTCAGCCGTATGCATGCAGACTGTCACCCTCCCCACCGCTTGCTTTACCATCCACATCTGCCTGAATCTACTCATTGTTTCTGCTTTAGAGAATTTACAATCTAGTTATAAAACCCTAATGAAATCTTTCCACTCCTTGTATGTTCAGCTATTAACACAATAGGATCCCAGTGCACAACTACATGTTTCAGAAGATGTTGTAAGACAGGTATCAGAACAACATCTACAGAATAAGAGGTTTTTAGGAACTCCACTACTGTGCTGTAAAACAAATACATAAAACAACATAATGCATATTCTAAACGCTGTTGACTTATAGCTTCAAAAGGATATCAAAATTATGTCTCTTATCTTAACAATTTCATGCTGAAATTCCATTTGATATCGACAGAGTCATTCAGGTTGGAAAGCACTTCTGGGAGTCATCTACTTCAACTGCTGGCCAAAACAGACACAACTGCAAAGATAGATCAGAGTGTTCAGGCTTTTATGGCTATCTTCAAGGATGAAAGTTGCACAGTCTCTCTGACTAACGACTTAACCAGCTAATTGTGTAATTTTTTTCCTTATATCTGGTCAGAATACCCCTTGCTGCAATTGTGACCATTGTCTCTCTTCCCTTTGCTGTGCACCTCTGAGAAGAATTTGACTCCATTTCTATGCAGCTAATCAACAAATAGACAGTTGACAACGGCAGTAAGGTCTCCTCCCAGCTAAACAAATATATGCATGTATTTAAAGCTCAATTTTGTTTAGTTGCACTTTCCAGGAGCAGTTGATTGCACATAAAAAACTAATGTTACATTCATGAATACAGTCTAACATAATTTCCCTAGAAAATACAGTGATGATAAGGTTAATTATCATTTTAAACCTGATAATTTGCCATTCCCTTGTTTTTGCCTTTGCTAATAGGCTGGAAAAAAAAAGCAACAAACCAAAAAAAACCCAGACAACAAGGCCAAGACTCTGCTTATTACATGCAAAAATATTCACGTCTGCAATATACTCAGCATAGGTCAAGACCCATGGTTTTTCCTCCAACTTCACCAATTAGACTGGAAATAAATATTCTTGATGTGTAAGCAGATTTCACTTTGTCAGCATATGTATAGTTCATTGAAAGATTCCTAGAAGTAACATTCTGCAGTTAATATTTATGGTTGCTCATAATACAACTAATTAAACTGGCATAGAGAAAGTTTACTAAAATATATGAAGTCAGGTGTGGTGGTATTTAAACGGTAATTTGTCCAAGAACACACTGTATGAAATATCCCATATCATAAAACATCACCTCAGTATTTTCCAGAACAGACACAAAATAAAAGCAACCTAACTACACAAAGGCTTAAATGTATTCAGCAATCTTTCTGTGTATTCAGAAACTACAGAACCAATTTAATTTGTCTAATAGCTTCCGTCTAGCACTTTAAAAATAAATAAAACAAAAATTATCAAGCTTCATCACTTAAGAAAAATTACTGCATTCTCAGTTTCAGGCCTTGCTAAACCATATTACGACATCCTATGTACATTTCTCTGTTAAAGCTTTCACAATATTGCAAGTAACAGGATTTAGCATTGAAATATGCAAGCGTTGATGCTAAGGAACCAGATATCTTTGAAAGACAATGGTTTCATATGAAGAAGAAAGGATAAGCTGATCTCCAGAGTTGTACTAAAAAGATTTTTCATTACTCCATCTCTTTCAAAATACAGAACTACTACTTCATAATAGAAGCTGATACAGCATCTTTAGACCTAAAATGTGTATTACTCTTGAATCCTTCATGATTCAAGTAAGGAAATAAGAAAAGTAAGAATTTAATCTAATAAGAAGTTTATCTTAAACAGAATCTACCATTTCATCAATTCAGAACTCAGAATTTCATCATTTCAGTGCAACCTAAATTTAGGAATCTTCTTTAGGAATCATAGTGCACTGGCTTCCTCACAAGTACTTTACCTTCAAGGGAAAGAAATTACTTTCAAGAAACTATTAGTTTACTTTCAGTTTAACAATATTCTAAAGCTTTGAGCTACTTGATCAGGAGACTGAGTACACGTTCAGAAATTATAGTCCATCTGTACTTATAATAATGAAAAATACACTTTTGTGCAAGAATAACCATATGAATACCCACGATATTTTTAATCCTATGCCATCACAGACCTTTAGTCTGAATTTACTTAAGAAGGAGGTATCTAATCTGAACACCTTATAAAGAATGAGCATTAGGATTCCCTGTTAGTTGCTGAAACAGCCATATTTCCTGCCTCTTCCAGCCATGAGATTGTGTAGACTATTTCATTGACTTGTAAAAGCCTTTCATATCTCTAGGTACCTATAAGCAATGCCAGTGATAAATTTTTTTATTATTTTTCAGTAGTTGGAAATGTAATGAAAAAAATGTATCGAAAAAAATGTATCAAACATTTCTCTATCAGAGTTGTCAAATTTTCTTTAAGGTTAAAAAAAAACAGTTAAGAAAAAATATCCTGTTATGGTTCTGTATATACATGGCACCAGGCATTTGTATCACGAGATTCTGCTGAAAGGAAATAAAGTTCCTAGCATCTAAATTATAAATACTTCAAAAGGTAAAAGTGACATTTTTTTGAAAAATAAAGGCAGATTTCAAGCTCCTTTTGCTCAACATGACCTTTGCAGGGCAGTCAGGCATCACACTGTAAGACAGAGTTACAGGATCAGAGACAGCTTTCCAGCCAATCACATCAGGACTGTTATTTCTGCAATATTTCAAGCAGCTGCCACTTAAGCTCTTGATCTCCAAAATACTATGACTGCCCATCATCAAGAAAAGTATAAAAATCTATTCTGTGCTATTTAATTTATTAGAATAAGAGTTTTTTTCCCCTTCTCTTCTTCACGTGCTTGATCACTAAAAAGTGAAGTAAAAATAAACAAATCCCATTAATAAATGTATTACTTTCATTTTGAGATTGAAATTACCAGTAACACTCCTCCTTCAGTAGGACATTAATTAGCTACTAACACCTTATCTGATCGGCTTACAATTTAAACATCACAAGAGAATGGGGTTTTTCTCCCATATTTCTTGCTTTCCAAAGCATCAGACATATATATATATTTGGATTAAACGTCAACTGTAACTTGTTTTTATCATTCACATCCTAATCTGGCTGAGTTACAACATAACCATGACTTGCAGTTATTCCTGTGTAGATACAGTTGGGTCTAGAAGCAAAATACTCAGAATACGGAGTACTGATCAGCAGATGATCAGTAACCTTCCCAGTCAACTAATACCTCTTTCACAACTGCCTTAAGCCATCTAACTGACTTCCATATCACTAACTTTTTAGAAAAGAAAACCTATTTCTTTTTAATTCTCCATATTGCAATTTAATGACTAAAGCATCTGTAATCCATAACATTCATATACGTTATTTTTGGCATAAAGATTCTAGCCAGACTCTCTCCAGCAATGATTCTGTTCAATTAGTCTTGTAAACGTCCTACTCATATTCACAGACTTTAAATTAAACAACTATAACTTTAACTTCAACTTCTTTTCTCCACCACTTCTCAGTATTACAATAATTGCCTAATTACACCCATCCTGAAGCACTTCATAATAAAACCAGGGATAACGTAAGGTATCTGAAAACTTTCTTTAGAAGATGGATTTTACTTACTTTATAAACACAAGATGCTAGTCTGTCTTTTACTAATAATATTAACACATTCATATATAGTACAATATTGTAACATAGATAAGTAGAACTACATATTTGATTTTTATCAGGAAGACATGAAGATAGAGGTTTAATCTCAGCTAAATGAACAGAATAAGAAAAGATTTTCTGAGGTCACTGAGGAACAGAAAGTAAAGTAATTATTTAGCTCCTATGTCAGCACAACCTCCTTTGCAGTGTCCTGCCTGCCAGAAGACAGATGACTTGGTACAGGGACCTAAGTACAAACAAAAATAGAATAGAAATTGGAAGACTTAAGAAGGTCAAGCAGAGATATACGTAAACGATTGTTCAGTATTTCAGTCAGGAAGAAGCTTTCTTAAAAATAACGCAAGAACCATTAAATATCCATTCATGTTACATCTATCAGAATTTAGTAGAAAACCTTTTCATAATTACAACAAATTCAAGGCAGTTCCTTCAGTAAGTAACTTCTTACTGATTTTTATTTTACTAGGCTAGTCTTACTAATGAAATTCCAATTACTGATATTTTATGAATAGTATGTATTCACTTTGCACCATTTCAGAATTATTTTGTTTCCATCAACATAACAGGACCACATTCCTTCAAACTCTGGATTATTCAGATTTGTGTGAATGGGCTGAAACTTGTTGAGCCATCACATAAAATCATCATGGCAACTATCTTTTCCAATTTCCACTCTGCCAGTGAGGGATACAGAAGCAGAGGCAACCTTACGCACATTACTTTGATTCTTCCTCTAGAATGTTGATTTGCATTGGACTTTACAGAGCTCAAACACACATAAACTTATACCAAAATACTTCGCAGCTACCAGAAGCAAAGGAGTTTGCCAAAAGGCCTGAACACACTCTTACAGTCAGAGGAAGCAGTGACAGAAGACATTTTAGAAACTTCATCAAGACAGGAGATATGAAGAATGCTTTTTAAAAAAATGTCAAGGAATTTTCTATGTAAAATGCTGGGTTAGTACTTAAAGCAATTATGTTTCTATATAAGAAGTCTAAAGAAGCTGAAAAAACCCTACATTTATTTATTGCCTTATTATTATAGTTGACCTTTAAAAACATGTCTTTAAGTATACTGCCCATTTTCATTTAGCTATTATAGTTTGAAACTTTAGAAGCATATTACCATTCAGAATGTACAGAACAAACAGCATGGTTCTCCACATTTTGCCAGATTACATTTGCATAACTTTTTTTATTTATTACATATAGGCACACATTCTAAATTAGAAATGGAAGGACACCTGGCAACCTACCCAGCAAACCGGTTCCTGCTCTCAGTCACGTCCTGGAGAATTTGTTCTCTCTATTACATCAGTAACATAACCTCCAAAGGCTAAAATTAGTATTTGTGAATATCTACAGCCTGGAAATTTCATAATTCAGAATCTAACAACTCTATTTTTACTGCTGCCATTGTAAATGCCTTTGTTTAAAGCCTATTAATCAGGTAAAGAGAAAGAAAATGTTCAAATTTCTATTTATCTAAAAATATTTTAAAAGTCTGAATTAATACTGTTGTATTTCAAAAGTCTGCAAAAGCTTACTTAAATTTTGTCATATCAATAGAATACCCATTCTACATAGACACATTGATTTTGCAATCTTCTACATGTTGCAACAGCTTCTTTTTACATTGAGACAGGAATTTTTGAACAAAAAGAGGGCAAGATTTTACATCCAGGATATAAGGTTTTCAGCAAAGACAAGCAAAATGAATTCTAGATTATAAATCACTCTTTGGCAACATCTTTCTACAACATCACCTGCATTTCTAAACAGTAGAAACCAAACGACACACATGTAAGTTGGCAAAAATGTCCATTAATACACTACAGAAGAGCATTAGCAGCAGAAAGTGCAGTTGTGGCATATATTCCTGAAGCCCTGCATGAGCTATACAGCCCACACTGTGACACATACTGCTACAGCTACAAAGTTGTCGGCATCCAAACTTAAAAGTAAAACCAGCTGGGAGAAGCCTACTCATCCTATAACTTATTCAGCAATATCTGCTGAAGTCCTACCTCCACAGAGCTCTTAAAAAACAAAAGGTCTTTTTCACCACAAAAGTTATTTAAAGATCAAGGTCTGTCTGGTAAAAACATTTGTCCATTTATCTTTTAAAGATGACCTCATGTGCCATATGACTATGTTCTGCTTTTGCAGATACATAAATGCATTTCCAAAACAAAGAAAGTAACACCCTTTATTTTGGATCTTTTTAGGAGATGCAAAGGTAGTATTCTGGAAAACATAATGGAAATTATTCAATTTATTGAAAAAATATACCTATTCTGATTTTTAATATTTCAAGACCCAGTAATATAGCTGTATCTAATTTAAGCACTCAAGCAAGTGATCAAATTAAGGATAACATAAAACATTGAACTCTCTTAATTCTGGTATCAATAAGGATGAGTTGAAGCTAAAAGGAAAAACATTAAATTAAAACAGTTTCCAAAAAGTTGAAGTAAGATTTAACTAAACCACAAGTAAACAAATCAATCATTGTTACCAAATTATTCTCTCTATTGGTTTTACATGGCTCTAATTTTACATTTTTAAGAACTAATGTCATTCTAAATATTGCGTCTAAAACCAGCTATAGGCACATGGATGTACACACAGTAGCACAGCTGTGGTTGTGATGCAGTTACATCTACATCAGAGGCAAAGGCAGGGATGACAAAGACACAACATTCATTTCCATAAAGATATAGTCTTCATTTAATCCCTTAACCAAGCATAAACTCTACCAAATTCCTGGGGACAGGGTACTCAGTTGTAATCAAAGACATCAAATAATAAAAATCTTATTTAAGCTAGAAATAGATTGCATGATAGAGGAAAAACTTTTGGATCTGCAGCCAGCATCAAAAGCATAATAACAGGCTGATTGACCCTCTCTTGGAGTGTCCATGCCAGCACGACTACCTCCTCCCTTTGCTCCAAAGTTTGGCTGTTGGACATCTACTTACACTGGATTTCACCAGTTGGGTTCTCAACAATCCTTTTTAAGAGCTGTGACAGAAACAGCACTCATCCAGAATGACACAGTATTTCTGATGGTATGAAAAAAGTAAAAATCTTGAGAAGTCCCAGTCAAGCTGCCATGAACTAGTATCTGACGTCAGCTCTTGTTCTGCAAAATACCACCCTCACACAACCTCATAGCTATTTTCTTCTATGACTTGGCAAACAGGAGACAGTGGATAAATGTTAAGCAGCCAAGCAGGATATGAAAGAAGTTTTACATATCCATCTGCCTATTTCAGTAGCACAAACACTTTTTTGTCTGAATTTGTGATAGGAACAGAACAAGCAACAGTTGATGAGAGACGGGCCTTCCCTGCTCATGCTTTGCTCAAATCAGTCAAATTCTCTCTGAGGACCACCATGTAAAATTCATGCATATACATAGGATATCTATTCACTAGTGAGTTACAGAAATCATAGGTAAAGTATAGAAATTAAAATGATAAAAATATTAACCCTTTTACAAAATAAAATCCTCCTGTACCAAAGGTTTTGCCTCAAACAAATCAAGTGGGTAAAAAATCACATCCAAATACTAAATCCTTTTAATCTTTACAATGTTTATATTGTAATAAGCTAGTAGGCCAAAGCTGCTTCTAAGAAATCCATGTCATGAACTACTCAACAATTCAAAAGTTGTTACTAATATATAACATTCTTCAATATTTTCATATCAAAACTATTAAATAGATTACTTTTATTGTATAACTTCCTTAGTATTGTCCTTAAAGTGCTTTTTTAATTCTCGAGTCTGACTATTCAGTGCATTTCTCCAAAGATTAAGAAAAATCTCAGTTCAATGCACAAATGCAATGTGACCTCTTCCATGTGGATGTACCTAAACTCCACCAATAATAGTATTTTTTTCAAAACACAGAAACATATTCTACCTTTCACTTAGAAAACTAAAACTTTAAGCTTAAACTATCCAAGCATGTAGTATGAGCATATGTTAAATCAGTTACACACACTTTGACATTACATTTCTATATTACATTGCAGCTGTAATGGAGTGTCTGTCCTCTTAGTCTTGAGTATTTTCAGCAGCGAAACACTGCCACCTTTTGGCTTGATACATAGACCTCCCGTTTCAATTGTAAAACCTTTTTATTTTTTTTCCTATACATTTGTCCTTTATGGAGATGGTTGAATTCTTGTGATCTTATTTAAAATTTTATTCAGTAGCCATATTTCTCCAGAAAGTTAGTATTAATTTGCAAATAAACACTACTTTTCTCATAAATATGAGTGCACACCCAAACAACTGAAGAAGTGTACTCCATTGAGCCATATATTTCCTCTCTTTTATCTCACAGCTCTTCATTCTTACCATTTTTTACAAACATATACCATATCACATAATATCTTACACTGCATTCCTTTCAAGTAAAAATTTGGTAATATGTTTTTTGAACAACCAAGTTTCAAAACTGATTACAAGAATAACAATGATGCATTATTAAAAACGGTATATATATGTATTTACAGTAGTCTAGATTAAATGCTGATGATTCAACAGTTATATAAGCATGTATTGAAATGCATGCGAAGTTACTTACACCAATGACACAATATCCCCACGTTGTACATCATAATTGCGAATGCTCCAGTGGTTTAAAAGCACTACATCAGATGCTTGTCTTCCCCCAGGATTCAAAGAAGGCTGAGGGGGGGGAAAAAAAAGCATTACACCTACATTTCATCTATTAATCCTCCACCTAACTCTCATTCCACCAACAAGTGAAAACCATTAAAATCAGCAATAGTATACTCACTTACCATAAGAGGACCAAGAATCTGTTGTATTCTGGGAAATATATTTCTTTAAAATGCTATGTTAAATGTCATTAATTTATGGCAACCTGCAGTTCACATCTTTCATTGTACTACTGCACGCAATTTAAATTACACAGGATAAATACTTATGACAAGCCCGATGAAAAGAGGTGATTGCCTTGACTGCATTATCATTTAACTTCTTAACAAAGGAGAACCAATTGCATTAATGTCCAGGAAAAAAAAAAAAAAAACTTTCTGCAGGCATCTTATTGCTTATACAAGCTTAACACCCTAAAAATGCAATACATACTTGTAACAGTGCACTCTTTGCAAAGGGAAAAAACAAACTCTACAACTACAGCATATACTGAAAATGCCAGTAAATGCAGGCCTTCCATAACAACTAGATAGCCTTCACCTCTGCAGACTGAATTGATTCCCTTTGTCCTTCAGCAGTTTCTGCAACTTGTTGTGTAGGACTCCATACAGCAGCTTTCAACCTTCAGTTTTTCCCCACAATGTGACAGGGCCTATCAGGGAACAGGGCATATTGCTCCTCTGGTGATACTGAGATCTTTGCCTCCTGGCCAGTCCCTGATCACTTCTAAGATTCTTGGGCAACTGGAATTTCCTATTCAAGTCTGTTGTGTGATCAATGTTATCCACTTACTCCATGTACCGTCAGTTGCATGATGTGTAGAGAGAAACCTCCCTTTGAACATCCAGGCCAGCACCAGCTCTTGGGGTGCTAAGAGGAGCTGCCCTTCAGTACCACACACTTATGAAACAGCTTGAACTCCTTCATATGCTGCCACTATCTCTTTTTCAGTTGGCATATAGTGGGCCTCAGATCCTCTGTATCTTCAAACCCAAAACCTTGGGAGTCCATCTCAAGCCTCCCCTGGTGTTTTCTGCCAAAGGCTCCAGGTAGGGTCATTCTCTCCGTCTGTCATATGGAGTACCTTTTTAACATCTCCTCCTGCCCAGACTGGCTTAAGAACTACTGTATGAACTCTTTCTTATTTAATTTGCTCAAAGGTTTGTCCTTGCTCAGGGTCCCATGGAAAATCGTTCTAATTCCGAGACAACTGATGCAGCATGCTTATAATCAGGCTGTAATTTGTAGTACCCATTCTCCAAAACCCTCCACACCTAAGAAAGTTTGTGTTTCCTTTTTACTAGTCAGTGAAGACATAGCTGCTATTTTTTTGATCACATCCATTGTCCATCTTGTCATTTTATTCCTAAAAGCTCCATCTCCTGTACAGGTTCCTTGACTTTTTTTATGGCAAAATCCATTTTCAAAAGAGTTTGGACTGTTTTCTCCCCTTTCTCATAAACTTCTGCTGCTGTACTGACCCATACACCGATGTCATCAATGTATTACAGGGTGAAGCTCCAGAACATCTGCTCAAGTGCAGTTTGGATCAATCCATGACAAATGTTAGGGCTGTGTTTCCACCCCGGGGCAGTTGATTCCAGGTGTACTGGACACCCCTCCAAGTCCTTCAAGTGAAAGGGAACTGCAGCCTGCACTCTGCTGCTAAAGGAACAGACAAACATGTTAGCAGTATCAGTTGTGGCATACCGTTTGGCTGTCTTTGACTCTAGTCAATATTGAAATTCCAGCTTTTCTAGCACAGCAGCACTTAGTGGCAGCATGACTTTGTTCAGGCCACAATAGTCTATTGTTAGTTTCCACTCCATTAGACTTTCACACTGGTCATATAGGACTGTTAAAGGGTAAGCGAGTCTTGCTGATCGTTCCTTGGCTCTTCAGTCAATGAATCAGCTTATAGATAGGAACAAGGGAGTCACAGTTGGTGAACTGGTTCAGTGGCGATTGTCACCTGTTGTTCTTCGATACTCAGCAACTTTACAACAGAAAGGTCCTCCGAGAGACTGGGAAAAGTGGACAGCTATTTCATTTCCTCTGTCTCCAAGGTAACTACACTGAAAGTTTACCAGTACCCTTTTGGGTCCTTGAAATACCCTATCCTGAGGATGCACAGAACCTCTGGACCAGTCACAATGGGGTGCTTTTGCCATTCATTCCCAGTTAGGTTCACTTGAGCCTCCGATACTGTTAGTTGCTGGGATCACCCTGTCACTCCAGAATACAGATGGCCTCTGACCTTTTATAACTTGATGGCATTAGGGTACACTGTGCAGTGGTATATACTAAAGCCTTATACTCCTGGGGGTCTGATATACCAGGACATTGAATCCACACAGTCCAATAAATCTGGTTGCCCCTTTCCTCCACCTGGCTGCAAGCAGGTCCCCTCTAGTCCTGGTCATAGTATTTGCTAATCAGTTCTTGTGAATACAAAGCATAAGTCCCTTCTATAGGACCAGTGTAATATCAGCCTTTCTACTCTGTCTGAAGAACTGTCCTCTGGAGACTGGAGCAGTAATTTTCCTTGAAGAATCCCTGACCCCATTTGTGATTGCACTTCCTTGCAACTCACATATCCATGCCTCTAGGGTCAAGGTTGGTTTCCCATGCCACTTCCTCATGTCCTCTCCATGGTCACACAAGGTAAACCACAAGGTGCTCCATAGTCTGTACCCTTTGTATCCTCTCTCTTTAGCAGAGGAATAGTTACTCACAATAGCTGCAATAGTGCTCTGTTTAGGTAAGTAAGACCTACCCTCTTCGAGTTGCTGGATCTTCTGGGACAGTCCCTCCACAGCTGAGACAGGGGAGGAAGACAGATTTTTTGTATTGCCAGAGTTTGCCAGCCAATTCATCCACCAAGTCTTTTTCATAAATTAATCAATAACAACAAAGCCAAAAAGTATAAAATGGACTTAATGTACAAGTCTTCAGACTTAATATGTTCAGAAACAACGTATTCCCTGTGACATTTTTACTAGTAGTAAAGTCTCAGGTCTAGCAATACAAAAATACAGCTTCTGAAAAAGCAGTCACAAATAGGCTGACAAGGGCTCTTCTGTAAGAAACAAAATAATACAGAGGCTTCTTTCTTCCTCTGTCTTGAAGCATTATAACTTGTTTGCTCAAGTTCTCAGCTTAATAGCCTGCTGCAAATGAGACACACAGGTCTTAATTTAGAACCGTGTTACAGAAGTCACAAAATATTCACTCTTTCCAATTACTAACTAATCTAATACTAAAAGCATGCAAATTGAGATCCCCAGCCATATGATGAAGTCTCACAGGACATGAAGTTCTGTAAGTAGGAGGGTAAAAGCATGCCCTTTTACTATAAATAATGATTAACTTGATAGTTGCTATGCTGCTAGTGAATAAAAGAAGGTCACAACTTATTTGCTTACGGCTTGGGGAACAGAAAGAATATTCACACAAGCTCATGGGCTTAGGTACAGTAATCCTAATAATAAAGTTAGGAGAAACTGCCACAGAATAATTACAACTGCTATTACGCATAATGGAAGAGAACACTCAATAATGTTTGCTGCTGAAACAAGTGTGCTTCATCAGAGATCACTAGTCAAACTACTTGCTATAATCCTTGGTATTGAACTGTTTGCAACAGAATTTGCATATAAAGTTACACGTACACTGTCATCTTTCATCTCACTTGAAAATAGGCCATTTGATTTAATGAATTTGCAAATTCCTATATCCATGGGGGGTTCTTTTCTCCACATCATTATGTATGAAGAGTCCTTAATACCAGACAAGCAAAGAAACTTAATAGAAAAAAAAAAACAAAAACAAATTAATATCAAGATGTTCATATGAGAACAAACAAGAAGCATCAAAAAAATTCACAACGGCCAATTAAAAAATCATATTGCCAGTTATTTGTGTCACTTACATTCAGTGCTGCAAACAGATTACAACTCACTTGAAACCCACTATTAACAAAATGCTAAATGAATACATCAACCTGCAAGATCACAAGCAACTGAAAACACCTCATGAGTGGATTAAGAAAGCAGTACTTTTGAAAATAAAAAAGAAGGTAATGAAACAATTAAAAAATGTTAGAATTATGAATTATGAACTGCAATAGCTCACTGTTATTCCCTACAGGTTAGAGTGAATACTTATATACACTGAAATTAGCACAAGTGAACAATTATGACAAGTGGCTGAAGGCACTGTAGAAACACAAAATCAGCTTGAGACAATGAAATTGTATGAAGTCTGTCTTAATTTACTGGGAATAAATCAAAAAAAGTTGTATTTTCATTAGAAGCTTTATTCAGAACGCTTTGCAGGGTGTCAAAAACCATTATTAGTGACTGCGAAGCAGCAGTAAGGCTAGTCCAAAACAAAAAACAGAAAGAGAGGAGAGACCAAGACAGTAAGAAAGTGAGAGCAGGACAGTGAGAATGACACAGAGATTTATTCCTTGCTTCTTATCCAATCTTTTAATTTCAGGCTCAGCAGCAGCCCCAATGATGAGTACACAAAGCCAGCTAGATGGTTTAGAGGTCTATTACCACCAAATTATTTGGAATAATACTGTGATATCTTCAATTTGAGATAATAAGATATCATTGCAAGCATGCAATTGATGGATATAAGACCACATGCTGACTGAACTTCACTCCCTCTCATATAGAATCATAGAATCATAGAATAGTTTGGGTTGGAAGGGACCTTAAAGATCATCCAGTTCCAACTCCCCTGCCATGGGCAGGGGCATCCCACAAGATCAGGTTACCCAAGGCACCATACAACCTGGACTTAAACACCTCCAGGGATTGGGCAGCCACAACTTCCCTGGACAACCTGTGCCAGTGTCTCATCACTCTCATAGTGAAGAAATTCTTCCTTACGTCTAGTCTGAATCTGCCCTTCTCCAGCTTATATCCATTCCCCTTGTCCTATCACCACAAGCTTTTATGAATAGTCCCTCTCCAGCTTTCTTGTAGGCTCCTTTCAGGTACTGGAAGGTCACTATAAGTTCTCCTCAGACCCTTCTCTTCTCCAGCATGAACAATCCCAACTCTCTCAGCCTGTCCTCATAAGGAAGGTGCTCCAGCCCTTGGATCATCCTTGTAGCCCTCCTCTGGACGTGTTCCAACAGTCCCATATCCTTTTTACGTTGAAGATTCCACAACTGGACACGGTACTCCATATGAGATCTCACAAGAGAGGAATAGAGAGGCAGAATCACTTCCCTCAACCTGCTGTCCACACTTCTTTTGATGCAGCCTAGGATACGGCTGGCCTCCTGGGCTGCAAGCACACACTGTCGGTTCATGTTGAGTTTCTCATCGACGAGTACCCCCAAGTCCTTCTCTGCAGGGCTGCTCTCAATCACATCATCCCCCATTGTGTACTGAAAACGGGGATTGCCTGACCCAGGTTTAGGACCTTGCACTTGGCCTTGTTGAACCTCATGAGGTTCTCACAGGCCCATTCCTCCAGGTTGTTCAAAGCTATATACATAGCTTTCAGGTACATTCAACATAGATCACTCTTCAGAGAACAAAATAAACAGTTGCTCTTCTATAAACAGCTGGAGTTAATCTCTGGATTGATGCCTCTCGTTCTTGTGGGAGACTTCAATCTTCCTGATATCTGCTGGAAGAACAATAGAGCAGAAAGGAAGCGGTCTAGGAGGTTCCTGGAGTGCGTGGAAGACACTTCCTTGCACAGCTGGTGAATGAACCAACAAGGGAAGGTGCCCTCCTGGACCTGCTGTTCGTGAACAGAGAAGGCCTTGTGGGGGATGTGGCAGCAGGAGGATGCCTAGGACTAAGTGATCATGAGATGATAGGGTTTTCTGTTCTAGGCGAAGTGAAGAGGGTGGTTAGCAGGACAGTAGCATTAAATTTCCAGAGGGCAGACTTTGAACTCTTCAGAAGGCTGGTTGGCAAAGTCTCATGGGATCCAGGGAACTACAGGCCTGTCAGTCTGACCTCAGTGCCAGGGAAAGTCATGGAACAGGTGATCTCTTTGTGAGCCATCAGTTCAACCCCAAGAGAAAAAAGGTAGTGCTCAGTAAAGAAATCTTTATTTATAATGATGAGGAAGATATATTTATCTATTTACCACTACATAACTATATATTTTCCTTTGATTGAGACAGAATTTTGGCATGTGGGATTCTCCAAAGCTTTTCTTTTCACACCATAAAGGTACTTGTTTAACAAAGTTCTAATTAAATTATTCCATAGTACAATGTGGTCATTTAATATCAATTGAGAAAAATAATTTCTTCTACCTTACTACTGCTACTGGACAGCCACTTTATAATTTCCTGACAATATATTTCCAACAATACCTGCATTGATGCTCCTTCCACCCTGGCTACACAGGCAACTCTGTCCAGGAAAGTCACTGTAACTGGAACAGCAACAAAGAAACCTTTGAAAAAGGCTTTAATGTATCTCTTCCTCATACTGTGAGCCTGTGCCATAATCTGAAAAATATGAAGTAAATGGAAAAAAGACAAAAAAAGTTATTATAAAACAAATTAAGTAACAACACGGGCGTAGCAATCCAAAAAGGCAAGAAAGAAAAGTAAATTTTTTTAAGAAAAAAATAATTCTGTTATCTCCTAGAGGCTCCCGACATCCGCAGTGAAAAATATCAACGTGCACATGAAAAAAAAAAAAGAAAAGAAATCTTCATCAGAATTTCGAAGTCTGCTCTATAGAACAGAGTTTGATACTTGGCATTTACCCTGTAGCTAATATGACCATTTACTGTGATCCTTTTCTGGCAGAAGTACTTGATAAAAATGACTCAAAGATAACAGTTTAGCTAAGCCAGAAGCAAAATGATATGACCAAACAAAGTCTAAAAATACAAACCAACAAAGACAGCATCAACTAGACTGAACTTACAAATTACAGAGCATTCAGTTGGAGTTTACAACCAAAATCCTTTAAATCATTCTCTCTCTATACACTAGTAACAGTTAATTTGCAACCTCCGAGGACAGATTGTGTCATGTAAGGGAAACCTGAATATTTGCCAGAGATTAGCATTTCTTTCTTATGTATTTTCACACATAAAAATACACAAATGGATGATTTCCACACCTGGCGGTAACTGCAAACATGTAAAAGTAATTTAAATTGTCACTTTAAATTGACACACAGCAATACAAAGATTCCTGGTTTACTACTACACTGGAAAGTTAAAAGCATATTGGCAAAATGGGCAGCTAAGAGATAACACGTGGGACTATTCCACTCTAACCTACCTTTTATTATGCTATGTCGCATCTATTTATTTAGCCCTGAGCCACTGAATATTCTTGAAAAATACCTACAAAGCACATGACAAACAAGTTGTTCAATCATATTAGTTACACCTCTGAAAAGCAAGCTGAAAATCCAGGTATTGCTGCAAAGGTACAGGCATATTTTACGTAACTGCTGCCCCTTGCCTGTTGGCAAATCCAACTTAAACTGTTGTTTCTACCTAATGTATCCCTTGAAATAATAAGATCTGCCTTCTAAAAGACAAGAACATCTTTGTGATTACTTCTGACATTCACCTTCACGAGACTTTAAATCTCTTTTGTTAAAAAAGTGGAAATACTTTACCATCTATAACTCTTGCTCATAACACAAGTTTAGCTAGAATAATGCCTGCAATTCATTACATTTTCTTTCTGCACATTTCATGAAAATATTTGCAATTTGTATCAACAGCTTTCATAAAGAATTTGAAATGTGTTGTGAAACAGAACAAAAATCTCATCAACTCAAGACAGATGTTAAAATGCTTTACTTCCAGCTTACCATTTAAGCACTCATTATTGGAGTTTTAGTCAGCACAGATTTACCTTTAGAATTATTCCACATAAAACCAGAACGTCTAAAAGTCAGGGGTTTGTCTACTGTTGAAGAAACTATACAATTTCATACATCTTAACACCCTTCTCTCAATCTAATGATTCTGAACTTCGCCTTTCAAGGCTTCTGGCTGGAATTCTACTCCTCTGCTATGACATCTGGCGTATCTCAGACCTCTTCCACTCCATCATAAGTACTGGCCTCAAAACACAATTTTGAGATCTCGCATACCAACATACCTACTATACTCTCTTCAGCCACTCTTTGAGCTGAAAGACATTGGCTGACAGATGTATCATAACATGACCGATTTAGGATTTAAAAAAAAGAAAAAATAAGAAATCAGATAAATGTACTGACTTTTTAAATTACTCATAGTCAAACCTATTTTTCATTAATCATGAAGCATGATGTTTCACCCATCCCTTCTACTAAATCCATTAACAAAACTTGTTATAAGCATCTTGCAAAAGCCCTGTGTTGGTATCTACAGAAAAATCTAGTATCTGAAGAAAAGTAATTGGTCATACAATCCACAGGAGACCAACCATATGCTCCTGCAACTACAAGGTAATTAGGAGTAACGCAGAATCTAGCAGCCAGGTTAAAACAGTTAAGACAAAATGCTACATTGTCTGTACATCCCTTGCCCAAGGCAACTCTGCGAGAATTAAGCAGCTGTGGACAATGCTGGAAGCTCAGGTCCTACTTTTGTGGATTTGGACACATGCATTATCACAAGGTATAGTATGAATAAAGATGAGGGGGGAAACACCTACAAGACATCAATTTGCGAAGCCATCAAAGCCAACAACAGCTGTTGTGCTCAAGGACTTTTCTACTTGCCCTGAATTTATTTATTTATTAATTTACCTTCCCTCCCTCTACTAAGCAACTGATCAAATCAGCAGTTTTATCTTCCATCCACATCAAGATGAATCCTTCATTTCTAGTCACACACTACATTCTGAAAGTTTCCTGATTTCTTCCATATAACAAAACATTAACTCAAGACTAAGAACTTATCTCATTGAACAGCGTGCACATCTTTGCCAGGTCTATTTCATAAGCTTTCCCCTTCAAAAACCACAGACAAGCTTTGGATAAGTATACACCCAGGCAGAGTTGCCATGCAACTGTTGACACAAGAGTTCATCATCCAGCTGACAGTAAACAGAAGGTTACCCATCACTCTTTCAGTAAGAGGGGTTTCAAATTGTCTTGCATTGCCAGAGGGGATGAGCTTGAAAGTAGGGAGCAGAAAGCCAGTTTGCAGCATTATCATCTAGCAGTAATTATACACCAGAATGGATAATCCTCAACCGATAAACACTGTTAAATTAAAATGTGCAGTGTTCCCTTTTCTAATTCTTAGGTGGTTTCAGGAGAAAAGAAGGGGAAAAGGTAATGATAAGCATTTACTGTAGTCACAAGAAAGACTCTAGGGTAGTAAAGGGTAAACACAACAAAGATCCTTACACTTTTTTTTAAAAAAATACATTTTCTGGTTGAAGTATTTTTTTAAAAAACAAAGAAATTATTAGATAGCTATCACTCCTGGAGATAATATTCTGCTGTTAGACCTTATATTTCATAATTTCAATGTGCTCTAATTTAACTAGTTTCTTAGAAAACATTCAGTTTGAGAAAATTGGTGAAAACTACTGAAGGAAATATAGCCATAACTTTCTAATACTTCAATTTGATACATTTTTCTCTATTTTACAGAAAAAAATTATAATATAGAAATATTCTAGTTCGCACTTATATTTATATTAGATATATATTATTTTATATTTATATTTGCTATATCAAGTTAATGAATGGGTTTTTAAAAAATGCATAAATGGCATGTGTGCCTGTATTTATACATGAAAATTTTGATGTTTAAAAATGAATTACAAATTTTAGCAAGGTAGAAATTAAGTAGTTCCATGTCCCTAATCCACTTTATTTTTAGAATCAGAGGTTACAAAGTTACTTCTAATGCTCCTTTAAATTACAGTTTACCATTTTTTTAAAGAATAATAACCTCCAGAATGAACAGTCAACTTTCTAACAGTTTTAAATTTAATTATACAGAACCTGAAGAAATGTTAAGACAATAACAGCCAGCAAAAATTAGCCGACAAAAAGGAGAAGCTAACTATTTCATAAACAAATATAAAGTTTGAAAAACATAGCCCTATTTCCTAATACATAAACAAACATAAAAGATCATAATTGTATACATGCCTTAAAAATTGTAAAGTCATGCAACTAATAAATCAGTCAGTAACAGTTATTTCAAGTGCTTTTAAAAAATACCATCTCTGTAAAGTATCAGTGTTGCATGATACTGAGTAGCAAACTCTGGTATATGAAACTTAAAAATTTCTGAAGTATATGTAGATTTTAAGATAATCACATTTCCAGAGTAAAATTCGGAAATCCACTGCTGTGCCTGTTTTATGCTGACAGATAAGTATATAGCAGGTTTAAATGTATGTCAGTGGAGCAAGCAATGGATTCTTCGCCGAAAAAATATTTTCTGGATCTCTGCCCAGTCAGTGACACCTTGAATAAAATCAACAAATCACAACACTTAAAAGATGGCACAACAAAATCAAACACATAAAACATACTACAAATAATTTAGGGATGCATATATTTACCAGTACTTATAAATTATGTTTGTTTTAGAAAAAAAAAAAGAAAAAAACTCCACAGAATAATTCAGTAGAACTGACAAACTTCAAAGCAACAACCTTGCAAACTTGTTTGAAATGTCAACATGGACAAGAAAAATCCAAGACCAAAAATGCTGTCATATAGCAGGTCAAAGCATTAAGAATTTCACATTGTGCAGCTCAGAGATTAGGGCAGATGGAGCACAGCATTATCTGGACTGAAGTATTTGGTGCACAAAAGGTCCAGGGATTATAATGAGCCTCTTGTGGATACTACAACATATGGAGCAGAGGTGCTATTTAGATAGCTCTCTATGTATGAGATGTTTATTTTTTCTTACACTCGCCTGCACATTAGAAGACGCTGTTTATCAAACAGCCTGCAGAAACTCATCAAGTAACATTCAGAAAGCCCCAGGTTGCAATACATTTGCAAATCTAGGTACTTAAAAGTTACCCACAGAAGTATGATAGAAAAAATAGCTGTAAAAACAAGGCATTACCAGCCATCCACAAAGGAAATAAAATGGCCCCTGATGTGCTTCTACAAGAAGGTATGTGAGAGAACATGAAGGACGGAATTACAGCCTGTATGCAAAACAGCTTCCCAGTCAAGACTGCTATCTTAGTTTGAAATGATCTATTTGATCTAGTTCAGAAATTAATAATTTCACTAGTATTTTACAGTTCCATAAGCCATAGAAACTACCAACTTCTCTGCGAATCACAATATGTATTTTTCTATAAATCAATGGCATCATACGAGAATTCAGGCACATTTGGCTTGAAAACAAGGAAAACTTTCATAACAGAAAATACTAAAATATGTGAATGAGCCCAATTCTGTTGCATCGTACAAAATATAAAACTGAGCACAAAAGCTTTTCTTTTAATTAAGAGTGGTACAACTTGAAGACAAGGGTATACCTGGTCTAACAATTGTCATGAACAGGATGCTGCTCAGAATTTGTGTGAACTTTTAACATGTGCTTTTCCTACAATCTTTCTTGATACAAGGCCAGAACGAACTATTGCCATGCAGCCTGACCCTAATTTCTCATTTCAGTTATCCCTTTCAATAACTTTGACATTACAGTTATTTTGTAAGAGTACAAGTACACACACATTTTAGTAGGCTAACTTAATTCACATGAATTTAGTCAAGTACAGGTTGATGCACACAGATATGATGGTGATGACTGCCAGAGGAGAATCATAAAAGATTAACCCATGTGATATTTCAGTTAAAAATAATCAAAATAGACCAGTACATTTAAGCGTTCATTTAAAAATATTGCCTGTTTCCAGAAGGAATTCTCATTTATCCTTTGACAAAGAGAACTCCACCCTTGTATTATTTCACCATAGTGGTGAAATCTCCAGTCCATTGATGTATTTATACTCTACACACAGGTCTTCCACACTGTATTCCTCCATCATATTAATCTCCCTGCACCCCCTTGGCACACAGCCATTAAAGAATACTGCTCTATCACAAGTTTGGAAATGTCACAAATCATGGAAATGACTGTTGTATTACTGAAGCAGCAAATCCTAACCTAGTCAGCATTTGCAGTAACTATGTATGCATGCTTTCTAACGCTCGGCTGTTCTGTTTCTCCTAGGTTAGTAGTTTTGCCCTGATATCTAGATGTTTTGCTTGGTCCAATCTAAAGCAGCAGATTTTGCTTAGCTTCAGCTCCATTATATACCATTTTCTTATGCCTTGGCTTCAATTAAAGCAACTATGATTTCCACATAACAGCTCCCACCACAATGAAACATGCAGATTTTTTTTCCGAAGATACCACAATACAAAAAGCAACAATAAAAATCCAGTTTTGTAATCTTCTCAGAGCTATAATATACACAGTAGTCCCCAGAAGAAGACAAAAATTGATCAACACTGTGAATCTTCAGCTTACAAACCAAAAAGCTTAAACCACAACCATCAGAAACCTGATGTCACAGGTTCCTCTTTTAATCTAATATTACTACATCCCACCACCAGGATGTCTCTCATGTTCAAATTATAAGTCCATTGCTTATTCTTACCAATTGATTTTGTGTTTCAAGGACACAAATTTTACCCTCATGGACAACCATGCATTTCCAAACAAAACATTTCACTCTTCATATATGAAGCAAAAGTGGAAAAAATTGCAGCTGTATAGGAAAGTTACTCTCAGCAATTAAAGTAACAACTAGTTCAGAATGAAGAGTAACTAGCCACTCCTAAGTTCTGACAAGTTATATAAGATTTTGTTTCACACATGTAAGCAACCAAGAAAAGGAACAGCAATAATCACTTTTTTGTGGGTACTGCAATACGATAAAAGATCAGTAATAGCTACAAATTAAACCTTTTCAGAGCAGTTGAACTTTAGATGAAATGCAAAGTCTTCAAGTACTATCCCACAGGCAACTGGCAGAGTACTAGTTGTTCTAACATAAAAGGCACAATAATTATATTTATTCCTGTTCCTGTATCTTCAAAGAAACTAATAATCATTCACATATATTACACACAAAGGAAAGTACTAAATTACATCCATTTTGGAACACACTTAAGTGAATAACATAACAAGTATTTAGCTTCTTGCAAGTTAATGTTCTGTGTTGCCTTTCAGCATAAAGATTCAATGCATGCAAAGTAAGTTAATTTTACAAATTGATTTGAAGCACCCTTTGCAAACAACTACCAGCTGCTGTTATGTTTTGGTCTCGAGCAGACTGCATAAATGACGTGTTGCTTCCAAACTCACTAAATTTGTAAAGTATATTTACAGGAAACAACAGCATAAGCTTTGATTTTTAATTCATTTGCACATTTATCTAGTCAGTTCTCTGGATTCCTTCAAATACCAAAAAACTGTCATGAAAGCTGTGGTTGTTCAGAATCAACCTTAAGCAAAAAACAACAAAATGCAAGTAATATTTTTTTACCAAGAATACATAATGTTAAGCATTCATATAATATTCAATAAGCAGTCTAAGAACAGCATTCAACTCAAAACATTAATATTGTCAGAAACAAACTTTCTAGAAGTTTTTGCATTTGGATTAAAACCATGCAAGTTTAGTACAGAAAAGGGAAGGTTCTTCTAGCCTAAGGAAAAATCAAATACAAGAAACAAGCTTCTCAGCTATGAATCTTTCAAGTATGCAAGTATGCATTGCGTATGTAAGGACAGAATAATAACTGACAATAACATTTATTATGGTATGAATAATTAATTACAGAAGAAAGAACAGAGAGAATGTATTTAATATTTGAAACATATTTACCATTTTCATGTACTGTACAACATCAGTAGTTCTCCATTGATTAGTGTAAAGAGGGCTTTGTGCAAACTTGCTTAAAACAAGGGGAATTGGAACTGACTCCCCAAGATAACATTCCCATGACACCTAGCAGTAAGGCCTGAGGAACCCACTACTTACTATCTAATTCCTGTTGCATACTAAAAAAACTAAATGTACAAAGTAAAACACAAAGTTGTGCCTTCAAAAAATAACTTCCTTTATTTTAACAACTTGGGGTTTATCCTTGAACATTAGAGGTCACTGTGGGACTTCCTAAGGGTGTACCTAGTGTACTCTAATAAACCATTCACCATATTGATTTTGAGTCTGGGATTTGTGACAAGTTCAGCTGCCATATAAATTTCTCAGGCCTGAGGAATCAACAAAACAGTTAAACTCAAGTATTCTGAGGAATACATAACTAATAATTGTATTGAAAAACTAACAGAAAAAGCATCCATAGCTACATTACAAAAGCAGAAAGTTATTTTAGCATTTGCAGATTAATTAATTTCTGGCATGAACTGGTAAATTTTTCAGAAAATGAGACACAAATTAACCAAGGTGCCATTCCCCCTTGTATCTAAAGGATAGTTTAGGATCAAACCAGTTAGAAGTATTAAATTCCTTTGACAGGGAGAAGAGCACATACTTTATACAACTCAGAATCTGGTTTCTCCAGCAGTTCTGGACCTGCAGTGTATATTCCAGGCAATTATTATTGATATCTTTCTCTTAATATATGAAGAGATTAATATTTTTCATTTTTAAACACTAAACCATTTGAGTGGAAAAGCACACAAAAGGACACAATTTCTATAAAACTACGAATGTTAATTCTGCACTAACTGCTATTGAGTTTAGCTAACTGGAATTTTGGGTCTTTAGCTTGTCCTGTCTTTCTATTTTATACAACATGAACATTAAAATATACATTTCTCAACTGAACATGGTTCCAGAAGGTCAATGAATTATTTTTAAGTGTGAAAATAAATTTATTTTCTACAGATAGAATTCTAATTCTAATGCATAGAACAAGGATTTGTTTATTCTTGCCAAAATTTCAATGAGGATGAAAAACCTCCAAAACCATTATATTAATTAACAGAAAACATGTCTGGTTTGGCCTCTATTTAGAAATGTAGCTAAATTTAACTGTTCCACAAGTTTCTTAAAATCATGCAATATATGCAGTACAGATCACGTGGAATACAGAGTCATTGTTTTACAAGGATAATGTATTGTTCAACTAAAAGCAAAGCATAAGGATCTGGGTATTACAGAAATAGTTGGGATCCGTGGCACATTGGTCAACTTATAAAGATTCCATCATAAAATTCCAACTGTAACTGTGAAACTTATTTAAAGGAGTCTTTATTGTTCAGCATGATTCACATATTATTCTCAAGGATGTGGATACCACCCACTACTATACAGTGCGTAGAGCTATTCCCTATCAACTCCAGGAGCAAAATTCTTTCAGTAACCAAATAGAAGTTACATAGAATAATCAGTAATTTTAAAAGTGAAAGACATGTACAACACTTAGAATCTAAATTTCCCAACCACAGCAGTTAAAATTGCAATATTTTTGACAGGCGCACACTCTCCTGGGTGAAAAACTGGTTGGATGGCCGGGCTCAGAGAGTGGTGGTAAATGGAGCTAAATCCAGCTGGAGGCCAGTGACAAGTGGGGTTCCCCAGGGCTCAGTCCTGGGTCCAGCCCTGTTCAGTGTCTTTATCAATGACCTGGATGAAGGCATTGAGTGCTCCCTTAGCAAGTTTGCAGATGACACCAAGCTGGGAGGAAGCGTCGATCTGCTGGAGGGTAGGGAGGCTCTGCAAAGGGACCTGAACAGGCTGGACTGCTGGGCTGAGACCAACAGTTTAACAAAGCCAAATGCCAAGTCCTGCACTTGGGGCACAACAACCCTAAGCAGAGCTACAGGCTAGGAGAAGCCTGGCTGGAAAGCTGCCTGGAGGAGAAGGACCTGGGCGTGTTGCTTGACAACCAACCTGACATGAGCCAGCAGTGTGCCCAAGTGGCCAAGAAGGCCAATGGCATCTTGGCTTGTATCAGAAATAGCGTGACGAGCAGGTCCAGGGAGGTTATTCTTCCCCTGTACTCAGCACTGGTGAGACTGCTCCTTGAATACTGTGTTCAGTTCTGGGCCCCTCAGCACAAGAAGGATGTTGAGGCTCTGGAGAGAGTCCAGAGAAGAGCAAAGAAGCTGGTGAGGGGGCTGGAGAACAAGCTTTATGAGGAACGGCTGAGGCAGCTGGGGTTGTTTAGCCTTGAGAAGAGGAGGCTGAGAGGAGACCTCATTTCTCTCTACAACTACCTGAAAGGAGGTTGTGGAGAGGAGGGTGCTGGCTTCTTCCCCAAATGACAGGGGACAGGACAAGAGGAATGGCCTCATGCCCTGCCAGGCGAGGTTCAGACTGGACATCAGGAAAAATTTTTTCACAGAAAGGGTCACTGGGCACTGGCACAGGCTGACCAGGGAGGTGGTTGTGTCACCACCCTGGAGGTGCTTAAATGATTGGTGGATGAGGTGCTGAGGGACATGGTTTAGTGGTTGATAGGAATGGTTGGACTCTATAATCCAGGAGGTCTTTTCCAACCTAGTGATTATGTGATTTTTACAAAATGCACGTGGATTCAGTTACAAAGCTGTGTTTTGGAAAAATCAAGTCTAATTCTAAAGTCTTTCAGAGAAATTATTTCTTTTAACCTGAAAAACCATGAGAAGTCTTGACTTCCAAGCGTATTCTGTTGACAATTAATTGCTATTTTCATCCTAACTGAACAATGAACAACTGTGTATGCACGTATGCTTTTGGGGTACAATAAGACAAAAAATGTGCTGGTACAATAAATTATTGAGAGAGGTGTGAAGCAGCTTTTCTCCATCTCTTTCTTTGGCATCTCAATGTACTCAATTAATTCCAGTTCAATGGAAGAGCAATGATCCGATATGAAAAAAAATCACAATGGAATAGGGGCTAATTAAAAGTTACTATGAGGTTAGAATCTACTTACATTCAATTGCATTTTTTCCATCTCAGTTTTACATTGACTTCCTGAAAACTTAACTTTCCTTAGAAAAGGTAAGAACACCACAGAGACATCTCTGTCTCTGTTCAGGGATCTCAACAGGCTGGACCGCTGGGCTGAGACCAATGGCATGAGGTTTAACAACGACAAATGCTGGGTCCTGCACTTGGGACTAGAAGAAGAGTGGCTAGAAAGCTGTCCAGGGGAGGATCTGCAAGTGTTGGTTGACAGACTGAACACGAGCCAGCAGTGTGCCCAGGTGGCCAAGAAGGCCAATGGCATCTTGGCTTGTATCAGAAATGCAGTGCCCAGCAGGTCCTGGGAGGTTATCCTGCCCCTGTACTCGGCACTGGTGAGACTGCACTCGAATCCTGTGTTCAGTTCTGGGCCCTTCACCACAAGAAGGATGTTGAGGCTCTGGAGCGAGTCCAGAGAAGAGCAACAAAGCTGGTGAAGGGGCTGGAGAACAGGCCTTATGAGGAGCGGCTGAGAGAGCTGGGGTTGTTTAGCCTGGAGAAGAGGAGGCTGAGAGAAGACCTCATTGCTCTCTACAACTACCTGAAAGGAGGTTGTAGAGAGGAGAGAGCTGGCCTCTTCCCCCAAGTGACAGGGGACAGGACGAGAGGGAATGGGCTCAAGCTGCACCAGGGGAGGTTCAGACTGGACATTAGGAAAAATTTTTTCACAGAAAGGGTCATTGGGCACTGGCACAGGCTGACCAGGGAGGTGATTGAGTCGCCATCGCTGGAGGTTTTTAAAAGATGGGTAAACAAGGTGCTGAGGGGCATGGTTTAGTAGCAGATAGGAATGGTTGGACTCAATGATCCAAGAGGCCAACCTGGTGATTCTATGAGTCTATCATTTCTAGGAACTGGCTCAATGTCTTCAGTTACGAGTGTTGTGACCTTTATACAAAGAAGCATTAAACTAAGAACAGATTGAAGGACAAGTACCAGACATGGAAAAGCAGCCACTTTAAGACAAGCTACATCATTATGAACCAAAATAATAATTTATCTCTCAGATGCACAGGATGTAGGGTAACAGAAAAGCCGCTCAATAAGAAATCTCTCATTAAAAACACTCTTCATAGGACAAACATAAGACCCAATAGTAATTTAATAAAGTGGCAATAAAAAGTGCATCCAGCCCAGTGCTGAGAGAAGTGCCTCACAGAAGTCCCAGTTGCAGACGAAATGCAAGAGAATCGAGAATATTAACCACGGACACAGCAGGGGCCAGAACAAGCCCCTCCCCTTTATCACTAAGCCCCACCTCCTGTCACCAAGCACAGCCCTTTCTCAGCAAGCCCCTTTCATAGAATCATAGAATCACAGAATAACCGGGTTGGAAGAGACCCACCGGATCACCAAGTCTAACCATTCCTATCAAACACTAAACCATGTCCCTCAGCACCTCATCCACCCTGACTTAAACACCTACAGGAAAGGTGACTCAACCACCTCCCTGGGCAGCCTGTGCCAGTGCCCAGTGACCCTTTCTGTGAAAAAATTTTTCCTAATGTTCAGCCTAAATCTCCCCTGGAGGAGCTTGTGGCCATTCCCTCTTGTCCTGTCACTTGGGAGAAGAGGCCAGCACCCTCCTCTCCACAACCTCCTTTCAGGTAGCTGTAGAGAGCAATGAGGTCTCCTCTCAGCCTCCTCTTCTCAAGGCTAAACAACCCCAGCTGCCTCAGCCGCTCCTCATAAAGCTTGTTCTCCAGCCCCCTCATCAGCTTCTTCGCTCTTCTCTGGACTCTCTCCAGAGCTTCAACATCCTTCTTGTGGTGGTGAGGGGCCCAGAACTGAACACAGTATTCGAGGAGCAGTCTCACCAGTGCTGAGTACAGGGGAAGAATAACCTCCCTGGACCTGCTCGTCACGCTATTTCTGATACAAGCCAAGATGCCATTGGCCTTCTTGGCCACTTGGGCACACTGCTGGCTCATGTCAGGTTGGTTGTCAAGCAACACGCCCAGGTCCTTCTCCTCTAGGCAGCTTTCTAGACAGACTTATCCTAGCCTGTAGCACTGAACAGGGTTGTTGTGCCCCAAGTGCAGGACCTGGCATTTGGCCTTGTTAAACCTCATGCCATTGATCTCTGCCCAGTGGTCCAGCCTGTTCAGGTCCCTTTGCAGAGCCTCCCGACCCTCCAGCAGATCCACACTTCCATCCAGCTTAGTGTCACCTGCAAACTTGCTGGTCATTGATAAAGACATTGAACAGGGCTGGACCCAGCACTGTGCCCTCGGGCCACCACTTGTGACCAGCTTCCAGCTGGAGGAAACACCATTTACCACCGCTCTCTGGGCCCGGCCTTCCAACCTGTTTTCCACCCTCCCCTTCTCGCTCCCCAGCTTTTCCCTCAAGCCCCGCCCCTTCTCCGTTCGCCCCGCCCACAGGACCCTCCCCGCGGCGCGAGGGGCGAGGCCGAGCGCCTGGCGCGAGCTCGGGCCTACCGCACCGCATGCGTCGCCTGCTCTCCGCAGCACCTCCCGCCCCCGCCGGCTCCTTCCACCTCAAGCCCGTTCCCGCTCCCTCCTCCTCCTCCTCCCTGAGTCTTCGCCTCCCTCCTCCTCTCCCGCCGCTCCCTCGCTTCTCGTCCCGACTACTCCGCGCTTTGAGCCCGCGCGGCTTCCGTCGCTCCGCCCGCCCGCCGCTCCTGCCCCGCTCACCCTTTCCTCCTTTGAGCCGCACGGCGCGGGGGGGCGGGCCGGTAGCGCGCGAGTCGCGAACGGTCACGTGGGGCGGCGGCGGCCCTCGGGGCAGCGCGTGGGGCGAATAAACCGCGCTGAGGCGGGTTGTGGGGAGGGGGCAGCTAGGCGAGAGCTGGGGCGGAGCGTGGGTCCCACTCACCTACATGGGTATAGATTTCCCAAGAAATCTTATACCTGTTCTGATACTTCCCAAGGACTAATTTTAATGCTATTATGAACTTTCAAAACGGTCGCAAATTTGGAGCTGGCTCCAGCTCTGCCTGACCTTGCTTTGAGGTGGGGAGAGACTGCAAACAGGTGATTGCAGGGAAGAGGTGTCTGTTCAGCACAGATCATGCTGCACACAAGGTGTTACTGTTGTCAGAATGAACGGTGTCTGGAAAAAAACCTTAAACATGCTGTCTCAGAACCATAGAATAATTTAGGTTGGAAGGAACCTTAAAGATCATCTAGATCCAACGCCCCTGCCATGGGCAGGGACACCTCCCACTAGCTCAGGCTGCCCAAGGCCCCATCCAACCTGGCCTCGAACACCCCCAGGGATGGGGCAGCCACAGCTTCCCTGGGCAACCTGTGCCAATGCCTCACCACTCTCATAATGAAATTTTTTTTTCATCCAGTCTAAATCTGCCCCTCTCCAGTTTTTACCCATTGCCCCTTGTCCTATCACTACAAGCCTTATGTAAACAGTCCCTCCCCAGCTTTCCTGCAGCCCCTTCAGGTGGTGGAAGGTCACTATATGGTCTCCTCACAGCCTTCTCCAGGCTAAACAAGCCCAACTCTTTCAGCCTGTCCTCATACGGAAAGTTCTCCAGCCCTCAGATCATCTTTGTAGCCCCCTTTGGACCTGTTCCAACAGCTCCATCTCCTTATGTTGAGGATTCCAGAACTGGATACAGCACTCCAGATGAGGTCTCATGGGAGGAATAGAAGGGCAGAATCACCTCCATCGACCTGCTGGCCATGTTTTTTTGGATGCAGACCAGGATACGGCCTTCTGGCCATCAGAGGGACATTCTGTCTGTCAAAGAGCACATTTACTTAGATGAAACTTAACTCTACTTTAGCTTAAACAAAAAATATTACACTTTTTGTAACAGTAACTACTTTGTGTGTCAGTGGCTGGGCTGTGACCCTGCAGCAGAGTGGCCAGTGCTGTGCAAGGGGTGCTTGGCTGCCGGGGGCTGCAGTTAACGCATTGTTCTGGTGCACTTGGTGCATCCTGATGTTGTCTGAGGGTTGGTCTTTTGTCTGACACACAGTGGGCTAGGCCTGTTACAGAAGCAGTGTGCTTGGCCTGGTCTTTTTAAAGCATCTGTATTTACTGTTTGTGTAAGAGTCCCAGAAAATGTGAGGCCATTTGATTGCAGCAGCCGCGGTTACCTTTGGTGACAGTGGAGATCTAGATGTACAAGGGTGCTGCTATTGTGGCATAAAAAAACCTGGTTTGAATAATAATATATAATATTGGAGCTTTTATTTAATCATAGAATCACAGAGTTAAAGAATAATTTGGGTTGGAAGGGACCTTAAAGATCATCAAGTCCCAACTCCACTGCCATGGAGCATGGACACCTTCTATTAGGTTAGGTAGCTCAAACCTCATCCAACCTGGCCTTGAACACCTATTAGGATGGGGCATCTGTATAAATATTGCAGTATAAATCAGTTGTGTATGTTGGCTACATGGTAACCCACCCAGTAATACATGAGAGTTTTGTCTAGATAAAAGAGTTCCCTAGTGCATGCCAGATTTCATCTGGACTGATGGCAACCACATCTGCTGCACATTAGATCTGCCTGCACTATACTTCCAATCCAATGCTCATGAATGGAGGTAGGTTTTTCCTGTCTATTGCAAATGGATATACACTAGGTTTTGTGATTTCACAGAGTATTTATTTGGTTTCATCAGGTGCCATAACAATTGTCATAGTTTACCAGCTACATGGAAGAAAATTAAACAGGGCACAAGTGCCAGTAGCAGTATAGTCTGAAGCAGGAGGATTTTCCAGATAATATGTGTACCTTCAAGAGTCAATGGGCACATAGAAACTACCTCGGGTTCAGGGATTCCCAAACTAGATGCTGGGAGATACTTCTACTAGTCAGGCCCCTGTCAGAAACAATGTCAGGTGGCACCTTTGCCTGACTCTCTGCAGTCAGTCATTTGTAATTTGTTATTAAAATGTTATTTTTATGTTCAAATATGAAATTGTTTATAATTGGAATTATCATAACTTTGAAACTCAGCTATGGAAGTATAAATGCATTGTTGTCTGTAGACTGACTATGTCTTTTTACAGAGGTAAAATATTCTTTCCACAGTTTTTGAGATCAGAATCAACTATAAGAAGACAATACCATAGCAGACTTACTAATGAACTGAATTAAAAAACACACTCTAAGACCATTTTTACTACAAAATTTTGTATATACATTCTATAAAATTTATTGTTCCAAATACATGTGCGGCCACTTGATAAATCTGAAACTTTCAGCAATGCCCACAGCTTTTATTGCTTAAAACATTATCACAAAAAATAGAATTAACTGAAGCGTGATTTTCTTTGCTGAAATAACAATGTGATATAAACATAGTTGTTATCTAGTGTAAATGAGGAATTGTTACCCTGTTTCAATTTTTTGTTTTCTCTAACATGTGTTTTTAAATAAGCATTACCTTTACAATCAAATAATTCTTACTAACATTGTTATCAATTATACTTTATTTAATACATTATTTCTTTAACACTTTTGAGTTGTGTGCTCGCTGTAAGATTCTGCAATAAGCTTTTCAGTACATTGCGCAGGAATAAATATAGTATTTAGCTGCTGGTATCCACCATCATTATTTTCATTATTCATAATGTAAATATTTTAACTGGAAAATCTTCACAAAATGCTCAGAAATACTGTTGCAAAGCAAAATATTAGACTTCAAATGGTAACATTAGATAAGCATGGTATGGGAATGTGCCTCAATGTTTCCAAGCATTCAGAGTTGACGATGTGAAATACTTCCCATTGAAACTCTTGAGCTGAAACTTCTCACATTAAAGACTTTCAATATAAACCTCTCAAGATCAAATGATGACTTATCAGCAGTTTTCTTCATTTTGAAAGCATGTAGTTGCTAAACAACTAGCAGGAAATACCCATTCTTCATTTATTTGTAGATAAAACTGTACTTACTAAAGCCAATACAAAATTGTCAGCTGTAAATGATGCATTACCAATGTTCACAATGTTTTATTTTTCTTCCTTTTTTGTTTTTTTTTGTAAGTATTCCTACTGCAGGTGCATTGCTACCTAGAAGTAGAGAACGGTTTATTTTGCTTTCAACTCTAACAAATAGCTACTGAAAATGTTTTGCTGCTTCCATTCTTTGATGCATCAATGGCTGAAATAAAGAAAAAGCGTGCCCTTTTCACCCAGCCCTTTCAATTGCTTTTCATCTGAGAGTACCATTAAAGAGTTCTTGGCAGTCCATAAAACTTTGGTAACACAGTATCCATTTAAAAGACTCTCAAGAGACTATGGCAAGCTTTATGCTAAAAACACATTTATTTCAGCTTCCCCTAGCTTAATTTCATTTTGCATTTTAAGAGCATGGAAAATTTATAGGAGATGCCTAAGACCTGCTTTGAGTTAAGTACCATACACTTGCAAATACAAGTATCTGTAGGGTATTAAAAGTCCTGTTTTATCTTCCTATGGTAAAGGAACAAATGTTGGAGTGGTGTTCAGTGTAGCGATCTGAAGAGAAGTGTGTTAGAGAAAAATACTGGGCTGGATCCAACAGCCTGAGAGCACAGAAAAGGTGCTGTGACAAAATGGCATGGGCACTGGAGTCACAAGATCAGGAAGCCTGATCACTTAAAGGGATGTTGCAGATGAATGCTTCGTAGCATCCAGCTGAGGCTTGGAGAAACAGTGGCCCAGGGACAGCAATGAATGGTGTGGTACAATTGAGGACTGTACAATCTTAAACCTGCTCTTATATCAGGAAAATTGGTCATGGCATCTGCGGTATTATTTTATTATTATACATCTCCATTTTTCTTGACTCTGTTTCACCATTGCTAGCTCCTGGGCTCCAATACTGGCTTGTGATGAAAGATTACATACACATTTTTGTTGGTTTTTTTTCAAATGCAACTTCTTTGCTGCAAGTTTATATCCAGTGGGAGTTATCCACACACACATACACACACACACACACACACAAATGGCATTGCCATCTATATATACGAAGTATTTGTTTTAATTTCCTGTAAGTCACGAAGGTGATGTGAGGCCCTTCTAGGACAGGAGTAATCTCATTTACAGCTGGATGTTGGAAAGAAATCCGATAAAGCACATTTTGGAAGAGCCTGTTTCTCCTCAGTTGCTACCTAGTGCATCTTGATGGTTCAGTCAGGAGTAGACATGTACAGAGTGCTTGCTCTGGGGGGAGAATTGTCCCACCCTGCTTGTGCTGGAGTTCCCAGGGACCCAGCTAATGGCTGGTACCAGGCAAAACTCCCTGCCTCCTGTCAATACCTGTGCACTTATTTGTGGTTCAATGCTCTTCACTTGCACAGAGAAAGAAAAAACTTGGTTGGGTTGATTGTGACACTGTATGGAAGTTACTATTTGAAGATGCTGGGACAAACATTTCTGTTCCTTAGTGCTGCTACTCTTAACCATCACATGTTGTTTATGTTGTGCCTCATACATACTGAAACACAACCTGCTCAGAATAAAGTAGATTTTGCTTCCAGTTGGTCAGGCAGGCAGCAGAGCGTGAAACTGTGGTGACCTCTCCATCAAGAGAAAAGAGAAAACTTGAAATACAAGAAAATTATTCCTGAAGTCCTAACTGGTCAGTGAAACTGACATACTCTTTGAAAGGCAGAAAATACATAAAAAAACCTCAAGTCAGCTTCTGTATGGAAGCTTTTCTTAAGGAATGGTTATTACCCTCAAACACTTGTCATAGGGACAAAAAAAAAGAAGGAAACACAATTTGCAAAGTCAAGTGTTCATTGTCAGTGTTGGTAAAATCTTGATAGGCTAATAGACAAATTATCAGTCCACATCTAATAATTACAGAAAAAGGAAACTACTGGGGGGAGGCGGGGCATGGGAAGAGAAATCTGAATAAGAATTTGGTTAAAATTTGTACCCAAACTTCCTGATTTCCACCTCTGTGTCTCTGGTGCTATTCTTCTCTTTCTGTTGCCTCCACAGGTGCTAAGGTGGTTTAGTTCAGTGTGGTGGGAGTTGTTTGTTATCTTCATACCCATAGAACTGACTTCCCCCAGCTCCCAGGTCTGTATGTTTAACTGGCTGGCTGTCACTTGTTTATAGCCCTGGAGTTTCTAGTGTAATCTTGTGCCTCCCCTCATTCCTGTCGTATCAAAAATGCAATCCCCTGGATAGCATTATTATGGTGAGGGCATGAGCATTGCATTTGAACAATTAATTGCTTATTACCACTTACTACCACATAATGAAGTTGTATCACATAATTATATTCACTCGACGGTATTGAAGGAACTGGCGGATGTGCTGGCCAAACCCCTTTCCATCATCTTCCAGCAGTCCTGGAAGACTGGGGGGGGACTGGGGACTCCACTGGACTAGAGGCTGATGTTGTGCCCATCTACAAGAAGGGTCGCAGGGAGGATCCAGGGAACTACAGGCCTGTCAGTCTGACCTCAGTGCCAGGGAAAGTCGTGAAACAGGTGATCTTGAGTGGGATCATGAAGCACATGCAAGAGAACTGGGTGATCAGGCCCAGACAACACGGGTTTACAAAAGGCAGGTCTTGCCAAATTAACCTGATCGCCTTCTATGAGCAAGTGACTCGAATGCTGGACGAGGGAAAGGTTGTGGATATATCTTTCTGGACCTCAGTAAAGCCTTTGACACAGTTTCTCACAGAATTCTGCTACGGAAACTGTCAGCCTCTGGCCTGGACAGGTGCACACTCTCCTGGGTGGAAAACTGGTTGGATGGCCGGGCCCAGAGAGTGGTGGGAAATGGTGTTAAATCCAGCTGGAGGCCAGTTACAAGTGGGGTCCCCCAGGGCTCAGTCCTGGGTGCAGCCCTGTTCAATGTCTTTATCAACAACTTGGATGGAGGCATCAAGTGCACCCTTAGCAAGTTTGCAGACGACACTAAGCTGAGTGGAAGTGTGGATCTGCTGGAGGATAGGGAGGCTCTGCAAAGGGATCTGAACAAGCTGGACTGCTGGGCAGAGTCGAGTGGCATGAGGTTTAGCACGGCCAAATGCCTGGTCCTGCACTTGGGGCACAACCCTATACAGTGCTTGCAGTGCTACAGGCTAGGAGAAGTCTATCTAGAAAGCTGCCTGGAGGTGAAGGACCTGGGGCTGTTGGTTGACAGCCGACTGAATATGAGCCAGCAATGTGCCCAGGTGGCCAAGAAGGCAAATGGCATCCTGGCTTGTATCAGAAACAGCGTGACCAGCAGGTCCAGGGAGGTTATTCTCCCTCTTTACTCAGCACTGGTGAGACCGCACCTCGAGTACTGTCTTCAGTTCTGGGCCCCTCATCACAAGAAGGATGTTGAAGCTCTGGAGAGAGTCCAGAGAAGAGCAACCAAGCTGGAGAACAGGCCTTATAAGGAGCGGCTGAGAGAGCTGGGGTTGTTTAGACTGGAGAAGAGGAGGCTGAGAGGAGACCTCATTGCTCTCTATAACTACCTGAGAGGAGACCTCATTGCTCTCTATAACTACCTGAAAGGAGGTTGTAGAGAGGAGGGTAATGGCCTTTTCTCCCAAGTGACAGGAGACAGGACAAGAGGGAACGGCCACAAGCTCCGCCAGAGGAGACTTAGGCTGGACATTAGGAAAATGTTTTTCACAGAAAGGGTCATTGGGCACTGGAACAGGCTGTCCAGGGAAGTGGCTCATTCACCTTCCCTGGAGGTGTTTAAGGCATGGGTGGATGAGGTGTTAAGGGGCATGGTTTAGTGTTTGATAGGAATGGTTGGACTCGGTGATCTGGTGGGTCATTTTAGATTACTGTTTGTCAAATAGAATCATAGAATCGTAGAATAACCAGGTTGGAAGAGACCCACTGGACCATCGAGTCCAACCAAGTACAGAGGGAGAATAACCTCCCTGGACCTGCTGGTCACGCAGACATAACATAAAGCAGACATCAATTACTTTGCTAGTACATTCGGCACATTCTTTCAGCGCTGTCAAATTTAAAGGGTTAAATTTACCTGGGAGGAGTCAGTATGGCTGTGTTGTCCTTTCTTATTATAGAAGCTTATTTTTGAATATTTTTTCCCCTGTACATGCATTTTACAGGTGTGCAATTAACTGGTTGCAAGTTGTTAAGCAGTTGAAGAAGTGTGAACAGGGCAGTCACTTGTTTTCTTTATTTATATGTTTCCTATAATACTCTGATGAGAGCAGGATGTTAAGGTTTTCCACCCTTTGTATTATTTGCTTGATTCATCAGATTTTAAGAAGTGATTTGTGAAGCCGCTCGTAATTCTTCAAATTCTATTAAAAATCAGTGTCCAGCCTTAATAATAAAAAAAAAAAAAACAAGTGCTAAAACATGAACACAAGCAGCACTTCTGTCACTACCTCATGTAACAGGTTTAGAAAGTGTCTGCTTTAATCTGAACTGCTAGTATATCTGAGTGCTCAGCTTGTTGTTTAAAAATATTACTGGTTTTAAAGACTGTAACAGTTCAGGAATTTTCTGTTGTTTATTACTCAGTCCTCCCAAACCATCCACTTTTAACCAGTGAGAACAATAATTGTGTGGGGAGTGAGAGGGGAGCTTCGTGGGCATCTGGCAGCTTGCTGAGGTTAAGCCACCACAGTCCTCCTGGCAGCCACAGTGAGGAGACTGTGGACTTGAGTGTTCTGTTTGTATTCACAGAATCAGTTCCTGGTGCACCACCCAACTGCCCATGACCACACTGCATCACGAATGCAACATTCTCAGGTGTGAAACCTGGCCTCCATACTGGTTAATATATCACAACACGGCTCCCCTAGATCTCTTGCTGTACCCCACTGAATTCTTTACATTCACACCCAAGATCCCTCTTGTAGCCTTCCATAGGAGAGTGGCTTCATGGCTGATAGCAGAAGTTTGAACCTGCCTTGGTGATGGATGTGCATAGGTGCAGATCTGCCATCTGAAAGGTGGCCATTCCAGGTTCATACCGATAAGCAGTGTAGCTGCTTAAAAAAAAATCAGCTTCTGCAGTTTCTGTAACATTCATATAAGACCAAAAACTAGCTAGTTTATGTCAAAAAAATTCACCGTGGTCAAGATGACACAGTGTGCACAGCTTAGCAGTGTAGGCAGAGCACACATTCTTTCTCTGTTTTTACTGATGAGGCCAGTAATGACTCTTGTAATCAGCACTCTGTGACTCGCTGATCACTGTGGGTGATTCGTGTCTGCTGAGAGGTCACACTAACTCTGAGATTGCCAGCCACTGTGTCAGAGTATCAATTTACTTTGTTTCAGCCTTTTAATGTTTACCTCTTGGGATAAGCAGGCACTGGTTTTACCCTACGCAGTACTGACAGGTCTAAAGTGAGGACTGCCACATTCATAGCTCTGTGCTGCAGGAACATGCCTTCTCAACAAGAGACATAGATGTGACATGATGTGTACTTACACAGACAGAGTTGCCTTCTCCTTTCTTCCTCCTTCACAGGTCTGTGATGGCTACAACATGTCCCCTGAATGAATTTCTTTTCTTTGTCTCTCCTACCTGTCTTCAGTCTTTCAGTCAAAAAAATCTCAATCCTTTACTCTTACAGCAGGCATCTCCCTCTGTTGCCATAACAACAGGAGCAGCTCAGCTGTGCAAGTTAGCCAGGGCTGGAGCTCTTCCTTTCTCCTCTCACTGAAAATAGTTCCTTACACTTTGCAACCGCATTCTTTTCCATCAGCTTAAAATGCTGATGGCAGAACATATTAGTCTAAACATGTTCCTGTCCTGCTGGAAGGCTTGTACTCAAAGAAATGAGCTGCCTTGTATGTCCACGCTGCCATGTCTGCTTAGCCTTTTTTCTGGTATTCAGACTACAGCAATGGTAATGAAGAAGGGGCAGAGCCGAGTTCTGATGCTGTGCATAGTGGCTGGTATAAAGGAAAGGGGAGCAGGTGTCTATTTACTAAGCCTCTGAAGTTGTTTAGTGGTTACTAATCATTTATTTCCCAGAGATGTGATGCAAGCAGGCAGTACTTGAAACTTTTAGGGTTTGGTAATAGGAATGGGAATAATAAGACCAAGAATCTCCTGATGACCATCAAGACCTTTTTCTACAGAAAAAAAAATATATATTGCAGTATCTGTCTTTCAAACTAAAGTCTTCAAAGACACCAGCTAGAAAATATTTACAAAAGGGCACCTCCTGTTTACTGGTGCAAACACAGGTTAAGAACAAGCACACTTTCTGACACACAGATTGTTTTGCTTAACGTGGACATTTGGAGCCCCTGAGAGTCTGCTCAGACTACATGTGTGTATAACTCCTCCAAGGAGTATGGACAGCTGCAAAATACTTGAGGCCGTAATCTGGGCTAGATTTATAACAATTTATGACCATTAAAACACGCGTGGCGAAGAACTGATGGATCTAATCCCCTTGAAATTCTTGGCCTGGAGTTCAGACTTGAGGTGTTGACCTCTGCCATCAGTAAAATCTGTGTGTTATCACGGATTGAAAAAGACCACCTTGTAAAATGATAACACTTAAGAAGAAAATGGAACAAAAAAGGCAGCCCCGTGTACCTTCCTTATGCAGAATCTTGCTTGTTGGCCACTTAACACACAGGTATTGCACTGCACCACCCTCACTGCTGCCAGAGCAGCTGCTGTTGACCAAGGAAACAATTACAGATTCTTCCCACAGACTGGACCAGAAAAGTTATTCTGCCGAGAAGATTCCCTTTCAATTTAAGGAATCTGCATAGGGAGCCTTGCAAGAGCTGATACGTCCACTGTACGTGTCAAGCCTATTCTGGAAGAGATCAGGTCCAGTGACTAGTCAGCCCGAATTGTTTTGATAAGCAACATGAATAACTGTAGCTTGAAAGTGTTGAACTTGCTGTTAAGGAGTAGGATTCATGAAATCACAAAGGACAGCAGATCAAATAGCAGGAAGAGTTATGAGTCTTGTGTGTTGGGATGTAGCAGTAGGAGACAGGCTTGAGCAAGTTGCTGTGGTTCTATGGTATAGACACTCGTATGAGGAAAGCGTGGGACAAAGCTGAAGTAGCTTTTGTGCTCTGGTTAGATGGAGGGTCATGGCTGGGAGTTGCTGGTGCATTTGGTGTTATTGCTGAAGGCCACATTATGTTGGTGCTGTTCTCATTAGCCCATTAAGTTTGGTGAAGATATTAACACAATGTTGGAAACATGGAGTATACTTGATTTCCATTATGTAGTAAGTCTATGAAAGCCATCTGTGTTACCTCATCTTGAAATGTGTCGGAAAGACTCTCTCAGCCACTAGTCAAACTGAGAAGATCCAAAAATAGACATATGAGCTCTCTGCACCTGCTCTCTCTCGTAGCTCCAGTGTCAACACCTAGAGGACATCACCTGATAAGTCCAAATCCCCCTCCTCCATCAGCCAGAGAATGTGGGGATGCAGCTGCACTGGGGGAAAGGCAGCCCAGTGCTTCATGGAAAGCCTGGCCAATGGTACTGATATACTTGGGCTAAGAGACAGTCCACATGCAGCCATGTCAGAAATTTCAGCATCAAATTCATTAATGGTAACCTTATGGCCCAAAGCCTGAATGTTTTCCGTTTCCTCTTTGTTTTCTTCTCCTGGAAAATTAAGGGGTTTTTAATCACACTTCACCTCCACCACCACTGGAAGGAGGACTGGAAATTGGCTTCAGGGATGCACTAGAATTGGTGGAGGGGCAGCCACTATAAAAAAATTATAACTGTTCTATTATTTACATTGTTTGTATACAAATAGTTACAAAATACAGTTTTCTGAAAGTAATCAAGGCAAACAAGATGAAGCCAAATCTTTCCCTCAGTGCCAGTCTTCTGTTTCTGGAGCTTTTTTTTTTTCTCCTAGACAAATTTGTAGGTAATAGCAGGCTTTGGGATGGTCTTCAAGCAAATACAGAAATGGTTCATACTGATCACAAAACCCACCCCCAAAACTCCACAAAAATCCCAAGTGAATGACATTGTTTGACTTATCATCAAGATCTTTAAATCTGTTTGTAAGATTGATATAATCCTGTCAGTTTTTCCTCTGGTCTATGAAAAGTGACGTTTTTCCCTATGAAAAGCCCTACCCTTAATTACACTGCATTAAGTAAAATCAGCATGAGTGGTTTTAAATGAGAGTGTGGGAGCTGAAATGGAAGCAGGGGAGCAGATTGAGAGCTACTGAGACTGAAAGACTGAAAAGCAGAGGCTTGGGGAAATTAAACCGAGGCGTGGATGCTGAAGTACGTTGAAATGGCAAATAGGGATCTGGAGGAATTGGTAGGGGACAAGCGGGGGACAAGCAAGCAGACATATAATAGAGAGTGTGGGTGAGTATGAAAGACAAATGGCAGAAACAAAGAGCCCTTTTATAATGGGCAGGAACAATTAAGCTGTATAGTTACAAAATCCTGCTGCGACTGATCTCCTGTGCAGGTACTGAATGGTCACGGATCCTGAGAGCAGCACAAGGCTAGAGGGGTATTTCCCAGTAAGCAGTAAGGTACTGGCAGTGGCAACATCATTCTGAAAAGGTTTTCCTTACACGTGCCACATGGAACTTGAACTTAACTTATTTTTTTTTCCATTTATTGTTAATTGAGAAAACAGAATTCATTATTTACTAATGTATTTAAAGTTTGTGACACAATGTTACAGAACAGTGGGTGAAGCTCTTAAGAGTCAGCATCTGTTTGCCTCTATTTAGTATTTATTTGGGGGCCTTGTTACAGGTTGTGAGGTCACCATGTTTTGAGCACATCTTGTTTGCTGAATCAATTTTACTTCTAATTGTATAGCCTAGGCTGAGTTAAAACGTTTTCTAAATTAGATCAGCTTCTGAATCCAAAAATTTGCAAAGAACAGCTAGCTGTGCTCTTTTAGACTGCATTTCTAAACCTCCCATGGGAAAAATCCCTTCCAAACACATGAAGTTAGAGCCAATAAAGGACTAAAGCATCAGATGCAGAACTGAGACACTTAAATCCAGACTTATGCTCCAAAACCCATTTCTCAGTTGTTGTATAACCTTGTAGATAATTCCTCATTTGACCTGCAAATTCTTTGTCAAATCCTGCTTTCTTGCAAGCATACAGCTATGGTTGCACGTATCTAAAGCAAAGCACTGAACAAAACAGCCTTTTAAATCTGATGTGAATTATCAGAGCATGACTTACATGTACCCCAAAGGATCGGGATTCTCAAAAGATCTAAATATGGGTATTGGTTTTGGAATAGCAGTGTTTAGTATACAGGCAGAATGTCATTAGACAAGTCTGTGGGGAAGCAGAAGAGCTTGATCCCAATTTCCTGCTCACCTTTTGGTTTTGGTTTCTGGAGCTCAGGAGGCCCTGGGGCTGATCCATACATCCCAGACTGAATGTGCTGTCTGGCTGCATATACAAGAGAGACACTGCTCTTGCTGTGATATGAAAGAAAATGGTGACTTATGCAATTCGTACAGATCCTACTTCATTCAAAGTGCTCAGTTCATATTCTAAAGTTGCGTGCTAGACTGCAAAATGAATAGTTTCCAAAACCTGGTCGGACTGAACTAGCCACTCCTGTAAAATTAATGCTGTGGTACTTCGTAGGAGGCAATTCTCAACTTCATAGCTAAACTCATGCCTCATATGTTATTTGGAAAGAAAGTTTGTGTCCTTATGGACCATTTTTGTAAAACACACATTCTGAAAGTCAGTTTATATGGGGGTAGCTGAGATAAAACACACAGAGACACATGTAAAATTTCTGGTTGTAAATAACCTGGCCATTCATCTGTTTGATCACTTTTGTCCATCCAACACACCTAGTCCATCCATTCTACAAGGGTTGTGTCCTCTGGCCAGGCAAACAAACTCCTTTGTGTGAACCTTACCCATGCTAGAGGGCAGTAACAGGCAAAGGAGATAGGATGGAGTTAACATTTTTGCTCAGGATGGAGTTAACATTTTGGCTCACTCTTCACGCGCTGTTGATCACACCTGCATACTGAACTGTGCTCTTTAACAAACTTGCCAGCAATGCACATAGTATGTAGTTTCCAAGGGCACATAAACTGGTCACATCTAATGCAGTGATCTGTTACTACGCCACATTTCAGTTCCCAACACTTGACCTTGAAGAAATGCAAGACAGTATGCAAGAGTTTTCGTTCAATATTGAGGAAGGGTCGCTGTTTTTCATTGCTTCTTTGATAATTCTTTTAAACATTTCTTAAACTCTTTTTTTTTCAGGTTCGAATCATTACATTCCTGCATAAGCCACTGAAGCTGAATCTCACAGCAGCTTCATCGGGAGCTGAAAATATGAACACTAGTGGTAGAAATTAGGGAAATCCATGGAAATAATTCTAAAACTTTTTCCACATTTCAGTTACATAAATTCATATATCCTCTTGCCTGAGGGTTAGCTGTAATCCTAGCTGTGAGCACCTAGCCTTTATGTTTCTGCCTTTTTCCTGTGTCCTTCCCACCCCTGGGGATGCATTGTCCAAGTGAAGCACCCAGGGGCAGCTGGTCCTCAAAGTGGCCAGCCAGAGCTATCTGGTTTCTTTTCAATACTAAAACTGCAGGGACAGCTATGGTTGGAGCTCCATCACTGCTGAGGATTGTGTACCTCAGTGTACTTAAGTACCAGGTGCTGTCCCGTATCCTGCACTGAGAACAGGCATCTGCAGATGCTCTTTAAAGAGCTGTGTGTTGTACTTTGCCACTTCTGGTGATATGTACAGTGTCTTATCCACCAAAATCTGTACTCAGGGTGCTAAACAAGTTGTGGTAGTTGCTCTCTGATTCTGCTTCACCAGGCAACTATTAAATGAAAACTGAAATTAGCTAGACAGACCGGAAGCAGGAATGTAATCACAGCTCCCAGGTTTGCACAGAAATGTGAGTGGAGTCACACTGTGTTTGAAAATACAGCAGACTGCTGATTATGTCATCCAAACTGGGAGAGCATTACCAGGAGAGCTTTACCCTGGGCTGGTAGCTTGTTACGGAGAAGCCTTTCATGTGCTGGTGAAGCTGTAGATGACAGAGTGCTTACAGAGTATTTTCCAGCGGAGAGGAACTAACACACCACGGGCACAACAGCTAATTACAGAGACAGAACAAGATGTGCGACAAGAAAGAACAAAATCACCTCTTCATTCTGATGGCCTTGACAGTCCCAGATTTCCCAACTAATATTTGACATAATTGAAGTGTTATATGTAACATCAATACATATATGGTAACACTAACATAATTAATTTTATGAATACATGAAATTTGGGAAGAGAGTACCACTATACTACAAGTTTGCCCCTAGATGTGGTGTGGTCTCCACAGATGGATCACTTTGTGGTGGTCTTCACGGCGGTTAACGATCTATGGAAACTACATATGCATCAGCCCCATGCTGGCTGAAAGTTTTAACCATGGAACTATAGTTCGAAATAGGCCATGATGCCTCTTCTGGTTATGTTTTCTTGGTGTGCTTCTTTCCAGAAGGAAGGCCATGAAAACTCCAATAAGGTTAAGCACAGCAGATTTTCATGGGAGCTAAATGCTTAAGTACTCAGTATCATTATCATAGAATCACAGAATCACAGAATAACCAGGTTGGAGGAGACCCACTGGATCGTCAAGTCCAACCATTCCCACCAATCCCTAAATCATTCTCCTAAGTACCTCATCCACCCTAACTTTAAACACCTTCAGGGACGGCGACTCAACCACCTCCCTTAGCAGACCGTTCCAATGCCTAACCACCCTCTCCGTGAAGAACTTTTTCCTAATCTCAAGCCTAAATCTCCCCTGGCGGAGCTTGAGGCCACTCCCTCTCATCCTGTCCCCTGTCACTTGGGAGAAGAGGCCAGCACCCTCCTCTCCACAACCTCCCTTCAGGTAGTTGTAGAGAGTAATAAGGTCTCCTCTCAGCCTCCTCTTCTCCAGGCTGAACAACCCCAGCTCTCCCAGTCGCTCCTCTTAAGATTTGTTCTCCAGCCCCTTCACCAGCTTCGTTGCTCTTCCCTTGGACTCGCTCCAGAGCCACAACATCCCTCTTGTGGTGAGGGGCCCAGAACTGAACACAATACTCGAGGTGCGGTCTCACCAGTGCCGAGTACAGAGGGAGAATAACCTCCCTGGACCTGCTGGTCACGCCGTTTCTGATACAAGCCAAGATGCCATTGGCCTTCTTGGCCACCTGGGCACACTGCTGGCTCATGTTCAGTCGGCTGTTGACCAGCACCCCCAGGTCCTTCTCCTCCAGGCAGCTTTCCAGCCAGGCTTCTCCTAGTCTGTACCTCTGCTTAGGGTTGTTGTGCCCCAAGTGCAGGACCCGGCATTTGGCCTTGTTAAACCTCATGCCGTTGGTCTCAGCCCAGCGGTCCAGCCTGTTCAGGTCCCTTTGCAGAGCCTCCCGACCCTCCAGCAGATCCACACTTCCACCCAGCTTGGTGTCATCTGCAAACTTGCTAAGGGAGGACTCAATGCCTTCATCCAGGTCGTTGATAAAGACATTAAACAGGACTGGACCCAGGACTAAGCCCTGGGGAACCCCACTTGTAACTGGCCTCCAGCAGGATTTAACTCCATTTCCCACCACCCTCTGGGCCCGGCCATCCAACCAGTTTTTCACCCAGGAGAGTGTGCACCCGTCCAGGCCAGAGGCCGACAGTTTCCAAAGCAGAATGCTGTGAGAAACTGTATCAAAGGCTTTACTGAAGTCCAGGAAGACACATCCACAGCCTTTCCCTCGTCCAAGAGTTTAGTTACTCAGTCATAGAAGGTGATCAGATTCCTCTGGCAAGACCTGCCTTTCATGAACCCGTGTTGACTGAGCCTGATCACCCGGTTCTCTTGCAAGTGCTTCATGATCGCACTCAAGATCACCCGCTCCATGACTTTCCCCGGTACCGAGGTCAGGCTGACAGGCCTGTAGTTTCCTGGATCCTCCCTGCGCCCCTTCTTATAGATGAGATTATTATGATACAGGCATACCTTGGTCATGGCTGTTTGCAAACCCAGAGAATGCTAAATGCAAAGAGATATGTTCATGCAGACTTCTAAGTATCAGGAAAGAGGATGTGAGGTCAGGCCTTGTCCTTTCGGATCTCATTCAAAGACTGTGAATGACTGCATACACCAGATTTCAGCTGGATACCTATATCCCTTTGAATGCATTGCATTTGATGTATTGTATGTATTATATTCAATTAAATTCAATAGCTCTCTCCAAGTTAGCCTCTATTCTGTTCAAGTTACATTGTGGTAAATCCAAAGTAACTCCACTGAATCTACTTGCTAAATCTGTCTTTTAATCAGATATGGACAACTGACTTCAGTTTTGTAACTAAGCCATAGCATGAACTATTTCTCCTAAAAAGGAATAGGTAGTTTGCATTAAGAATTCATATTTTACTTTTTTTTTCCAGGTGCCTGAGACCTAGGATTTAAGAACAGAGGGAAAAAAATCCAATCTCTGAAACATTAAATATGAAACTTCAAGCCTTTAACATACAGTGAAATATTTGTTCTTAGTAAAGAATACTGTAAATATTGTGACTGACTTAAACTAATTTGCAAACACTAAGCAAGTCAAAAGCCTGAAAAAACATAAAGTAACATATGCTCTGTGTATACTAATCTAGTTTTATCAAAGTATCATGAATATTTTGTGCAGTTAGTATAACAACGGCAAAAGTTTATATATCTTCATTGAAAAGTGAAGCAAGAACTTGTCTTCTATCAGTTACAAAGCATGCTTTCTTGGGTAAAGAGATTAGAGCATGAAATAAGATCAACTATCAAATTACAATTCCTGTACTTTCTGGGGAGCACTGAAAATCACATGCACTGATCTCCACTAAAGCTTTGATTAGGGGACCTAGTAGGACATAACCATTAGCTCTACCAGGACAAATTGTGTGTGTGAGGACAAAATATAAATTAAATGTAATAATTCTAAAATGTTTTTTCTCTTTGTTTAGGATTCGGAGTATGTGGGTGTGACGTTTATCAGGGGCCTTTTTGTTTGGGGTGGGCTTTTTCATCCTTTTATATCTAGTTTAGTGCAAAATCAGCATGGAAAGGTGAACAGTTTTCTGAGTTGAGGACAAGGAAGGTGAACTGCTTCTGCTTTTCATTTAGCTCTTGCAAATGGGGAATAAGTACTCTGGAATCTGTGGAACAGCATCTGGATGATGCTGTAATCCAAGCTTTTGTTTTCAGAGTTACTCTGACAACCATTTAGTGGCATAAACCAAGTTTTCCCAGTAGTTTCGTGTGTAATACCTAATTATTGATTCTGGAGGATTTAGCACACAAAATGTCCTTTTAGACCTCTCAATTTACTTCAGGTTTTCCATTTGACAGATTTTGTCCAAAGACAAAAAAAATGCAGATTGTAACATGCCACAGTGCTATCATTTCTTTCTGGCAGCTCAGAAAGAACATGAATTCTTTTACTTTGCATTTTTATTAATTGCATGCTGTGTATCAAAAAGGATTTTTGATGTTCTAATGTGTAGCATCAGTTGATTTCAAAACACATTACAGAAATAAAATACAACTACATAGTAATTGCAATTTTATTGCTTCAATTCTCCACGACATTAGAGCATTTCAAGATTAGTCTATTGAAGATGATTGCCTCTGAACTATCTGATTGTAAATGGTTTAAAGAGCTTCCACTTTCACCTTGAGTATGTACTAGATCATATATACATTTTTCATACTACTATTAGATACAATGATCTAAGAGAAACTTAAAGAAAATTATTTAGATTGTAATCTGCCTAAAGCAAAAATATTTTAGGGAGCCAGTCTTGACGTTTAAATACTTTTGTTCCAATTGTATGAAGAATTCCAATTATGCAAAGAAATGAGCAGCTAGTCCCAAATGCATAATGCATAAACCTACAAAAAACAACCCCTCCTACTAATAAAACCCTAAATTTGAAACAGTCCAAAGAGATAAAGCAATGCAAGAAGCGGGAATACAAGCACTGAAAAACTGTTTGTGCCTAAATAACTTTAATAAGGTCATTAAAATAATAATAAGCTATTCTTCAACACACCCTCTTAACACCCTCATTATCCACCACCAATCTCTGCTATTTATTCCAAACATATTTAGAAAAAATCAGAAACCAGAGTCCCTCCACAACCTGTTTGGGCAAAAATATACCCATTTTGAAGAACTCAAGATCTTTTTGACCTGAAGATTATCTGCAACATCTCAAGATCTTTTTGACCTGAAAATTATCTGCAACATTTTATTTTGGGTGCTGAGAACTCATACAGCAGTGTAGAGCGGCTTAAGAACCTGATCACCAGGACCAGCCTCCCCTGTGGAGTCAGTATTTGAGTTGTTCTGATCTGTTGTTTTTCTAGCTCAGCTATGCCACGACTTCCTACTGGAAAGCAAGCTTAAGGATGGGAGCCTGCCCTTTCGCTTTCACTGAGTTATTCTGACTGTGCTGTGGAGAAGCATCATTTAATAGGCACTTACTCAAATGCAGGCAAAGCAGGTGAGGCAAATCACTCATTCTTCCCTTGACTGCAGTGTGGCCTTGTCAGTATGTTGCTTTCCAGGCAGGGCGCACAGAATAAGACACCTACAGAAGAACCAGGATGGAGTCACAGCAATTCATCTGCTCTAGATAAAAATAAAGCCAGCTTTACCAATGGCTTTTGCAAAGTGCTGCTGACTGCACTGCAGCCAAATGAAAATTCAGCAATGGGATTAAAAATCTGTCATTCTCTGACACTATTAATAAATTTAATTTTAGTATTGATAAGTATGTTGTGCAAGGCCAGCATGGCACGGTGCTTTCTTGCCCATGAGATCCTGCCTCACTGCAAGAAGCTGCACCTGTTTCAGAGCACCGGTTTTAAACTGGGCCCTCAAAATAAAATTGTGGAGTGAGGGAAAGCTAGTCAGCTGTGGGAATGTGGTGATACTTCAGGAGTGCAGCACAGATAAGTCTATATAAGGTTTGAAATTTGTCGCTATTAAGTCAACAATAAATGCATAATATGGTGTAAACCAAGTCTCTCTTCTATTTTGGGAAATAGACTCCTGTCTATTGCCTTTTTTTCTTTGAAGACCAAGGTGGAAACCAGAGAAAAAGTGTGGTTTTCAGAGCAAATCCAGTTTAATCTACTCACAGTATTTATTCATTTATGCATAAACAGTGTGTTAGGGAAAAAAAAAAGGTGTTACAGCCCTGTGTTCCACAACACACAAATCATCAAAGAAAGACCAAAACATCAAGCTAGGCAGATGTTTTATCAGCCCAGTAAACCTTTACAAAACAGCTTTCTGTTCTGCCAGCAGCAGCCACAGCTTTGGTTCCTTTTGTCACCCAACCAAAGCAACTTATCTTGGCAATTGTCATTTACTAATTAGTTTGAGTTACACGATCATAGCTGAAATTTTGGCAGCCTGTTTTGGAACAGATTTATTAATGATGGTCAATTGTAACCAGGTGGGATTTCTGACAGATGATATTTTTTTTTATTGTTACCTGACAATCTATGGGAAGGCTTCAATTAGATAAATGCAGTTAATGAGCTGCCCCTGCCATCTGCTGTCATTACTGCTGTTGCTTTCACAGTTTAGTGCCTGCTCAGAGTCTCCCAGGTCACTCCCTTTCCTTCAGCTCAGTGTGGAATACAAATCTCTCTAATGAGCCAACACAGTATTGAATTCCTGTCATTCAAGCTGTGCCTGGTTTCATCTAGCACAACTGCTGAAAGCTTGACTCGCAAGATGGGCTGGTGATATCTTCAATAAAAATAGCACTGAACCAGAAAAAGCTCACTAAAAGAATTTGCAAAATTCACTAACTTTCCCAATTCCCAAGCTAAATAAATGTAGGGTTGGTGAGAATGATAAATAGCAATTTGGGGTTACAGTTTGACATTTTAACAGTTTCTGTGTTCTTCACAGAGCTGCAGCTCCTTCTGGGCAAGACAACTGTCTATAATACTGTGACAGCAAGTTGTGATAGTCAACATTCTACATGTACATCACTGCTGCAGCAGCAAGGACACCAAATAAGAGCAGGCAGCGTGCTGCAGTGCACACCTGTGTCCACACCTCACCACATCCCGTGTCCGTGCAGAGGCACTTTCCCTAGCAAGATGGATCTTGCTCACTTTTTTGTCCTTGTGTCTCGATCCAATATCAGGGAGGGTTCTTAAACAATACCAAGAGACCGAGATTAAGACTCAAACGGGGTCAGATGCTGTACAATCTTGTGAGCTTTATTTTCTTTAACAACTGATAACAGCAATAGGACAGAGAGGAAAAGAAAGGAAAAGTTAGAATCCCTAAGCAAGAACACAGTAGAGATGCAACCTAATTACCACCACCACGAATCCAGCGATGTCCCGTCGGATCGGTCTCAGTGCAGGTGATGATGAAGACACAGCCACGGAGTGACGATGATGCTCCAAGCTCCAGGAAGACCGGGGGAGGGCACACGCAGCAACACACACAAGGTCGAGTCCACCGAACAATAAAGCAGCTGAGCACCCCGAGCCCACCAAGCAACGAAGCAGCCGAGCACCCCGAGTTCACTGAGCAACAAAGCAGCAAGAGGCTCCTACATTTATCCCAGTCCCCACAATTTCCCCAAATGGTTCACCCATTTCCAGGAAGGCATTGTCATGCCCAGGTGTTCAGCTTGATCTTCGGGTGGATGTCGAACAGTCCACCTATTTCCAGGCCTCCATGTGTGCATGCCCTGGTGTTCAGCTTGATAAGCTCGCTTTGGGTGGATGCCATGGTTTTTCCATTGGGGACAATTCATCTCCGTGGTTGGTGGCTCTTACAAGATATCATTGTGGTTGACAGCTTATGTTGAGCCAAAGCAGTTCGATAACAGTCTCTTACACTCTGCCAGAGCTGCACAGGAAGCTATGGGCTTCATTCCATTGAACTGCTTCTGCAAGCCATAGTTTCCCCACGTGTGAGCTCCTTCTGCCTGCTAACTCCTCTCCACTCACCCATGCCAGCCACAAAGCCCCCAAGGAGACCAGCAGGTATGGCCAGCACCGCTACGCTGTGGGATTCACTCTGAAAAGGTGGTACTTTTTCTATCTAATCATCTAAGGCACTCCATGGAGAAATCCGTAAGAGAGAGACATGGGCACACTGGAGAAAGTTCATTGAAGGGCCACGAAGGTGATTAAGGGACTGGAGCATCTCTTCCGTGAGGAAACGCTGGAAGAGTTGGGACTGTTGAGCCTGTAGATGAGAAGGCTGAGGGGAATCTCATCAATGTGTAAAAATACTTAAGGGGAAGAGAGGACAGAGCTCTTTTCAGTGGTGTCCAGCAACAGGAGCAGAGGTAATGGGCACAAACTGAAACAAAGGAGGTTCCCTTTCACTAAGAAATAACTTTTTTACTGTGAAGGAGAACAAGCACTGGCATAGATTGCCCGAAGAGGTTGTGGAGTCTCCATCCTTGGAAACTGTCTGGACATGGTGCTGGGTAACTGGCTCTGGGTGCCCCTGTTTGAGCAGGGGGCTGGGACAGATGAGCTCTGTGATTCTGTGAAATGGTTCTTTGTGCCTTCAGCCAGGAAGATTTGGGCATGGGGGGAAAGAGAAGCATGAAGTAAATATCTCCCTTACAGAACAGTCAGTGAACCTCTGTCTCTCAGTGGCTATTCTTTCATGTTCGATATTTTTGGGGTGTTACAGCAAACGTTGGAGCTACTTGTGTACTTGGCTTCATTCGTAAACACAATGTGTTCCCAGGAGTGCTGCTGGCTCCTTTGTAGGATTGGGAAGCTATTTTTAATCCACATTTGAGCAAATAGTAAATTCACAGTTTAGAACTGATCTTTACTCTTTGAAAGTTTGGGGTCAAGGGCTAGAGAACTTCTCTGAACATGACTACCTCTGAACTAAGAGATCATATAGCGCTGACCACAATCTTTTCTGGTGTCTTCTTTCTTCTGCTTTACCCTTTCTTTGAACAAGATTGGGAAAAAAATAAAACTAAACAAAATCCACCATCTCTTGGTACAAGAATAAGCCTACATGGACACCAGAGAAAACCACTCCCCAGCATTATCTCACACAGAGGGGGGAAAAAAACCCCAGTAAAATATGTAGTAAAAACATCCAGGACTTCTCAAAAAGTAGCAGATATTCTAGAAGTCAAAATAGATCTTTATACCCTGAAAACCAATTTTCTCACTTTTTCTCCCTGGTTGCTCTTCTGTAGACCCTGTCTGCATGTTCAAAGTAGCAGGTTATGACTTGCTTTGATTTTGCTTGCTTATCATCATGCAGCTCAGGTTTTGCAGCTATAAAAACTCCACTGAATTATAGCTTTAGGGGTATTGACAGGATGTGCTTCAGTTCTGAGGCAGAACTTGGAGGGACGACTACAGGTGCAAGAAAACTCTCCTTGGCAACATAAAAAACCTCTGTCCAGTCTGCATAATCTTCTTTTGCTGCACATAATGGCTTGAGATGAGCACAGCACAGTAATATTTGTTGCTTCATCTCCTAAAGCAGTAGCTGGAAAAAAACAAGCTTGAGTTTATCGATGTGTTTTGTTCATTGTAAAGTGTATCGTGGTCAGCATTGGACGCTTTTATTTTCTTTAGGTGAGATTAAATTAATTAGATACTATGTGCTTTTTTTCAGCTCCTCCTGGACACATGCCAGTTTCTAGAAGTGTCAATAGGAACATTTGCATTCATTTTACTGTGTGTTGTATCACATCCTTGAATTTACTGCAGCGTCACATTGACAAAGGTCAACTGAATGTCTCAACTAACGCACACGGCGGTGAGGTGGCAGCAGAGGTGGCTCCAGCCAGCACACCCACAGCAAACCTTCTTACAAGAGATGGCAGAAATGAGACGGGCATGGGAGCTCAAAGAGTGTGGGCAGCTGGCTCTACAGAGCTCTTTGCTTTGGCTCTACCAGAGCATATTCAAAGTATAAGGACATATCATTGCACACAATACATCCCTTGAGTAGCAGACAGCCCAAAGACCCAGAGAAATGGTCTCTCAATTCACCTTATGCTTAAAATCTAGATTTAGCATTTGTCTGCTCCCAATACAGCAGCAGTTAGTTGTCCCCTATCATGTGCTCAGTAACCCTTTTATAAAAAGAAAGAGCCTATCTACCTGGCATTATTTTTTTGTGTGTGAAAAAAAGGATCAGGACACAAGGTGAAGACTTTCCATTTACAAGGTGTACTGGGACTGAGTTTCACTCTTTGGCACAGCTTAGTCCCTGCTGGACATTGCCTACACCCCATCTTCTGGTTTTAGTAAATTAGTTTAATCCCTGTCCTTGAGCTGTCGCTATGTTTGTTACCACAACCTGCTACAGGTGCTCTACAGGTAAATTTCCACCCCTACTCACACCCAGCTTTTGTTACAAAGGCCCTTGTGATCCTCTTCCTGCGAGTGGAAGCCTGTGCTACATCCCCTTCGGGCTGTGCTTTTGAAATATGCCCCATGGGAAAGGCTGAAGCAGCTCCTCACTGATGGCCTTTCTTTTGAAAAGCAAGAGGAAACACTTCAAGGGATGTCAGAGAGGTGAAGGAAAACCAGCAGCAATAGCAGGCTGCCACAGATAAGCAAGAAATATATAACCCAAATTCAAGCAGCTCAGGAGCTATAAGAGTAGCCATTTCCTATGAAATCTAGACATAGAATTTCTCCCTGAAATACAAAATACACTATCAATTATACACCATGAGATAAGAAAAAAAAACTGGTTAGCAAAACCAGGAAAATATTTTGCAGGGCTTTGCGATTTAGAAACTCTTTGCCCTTGCAGCTCATGGCAGTCAGTCTTCTCTGTCCTCTAGCAGCTTTCCCCTGGTACACCACAGCAAAAGAAGAAAAGCCCCACCACAAAGCCTTTGCAAAATAAAAAAAAAAAAATCCAAACACCTGTATTTTGTCAGGACTTCCAGCTTCCCTTCAGCCTCCTTCAGCTCAACAAGCAGATAAGCTGGTATAAAATCATGCGACAATAGCTTAGAGAAATAATTTGATGCTTCAATTTCAGGTAACATTTCAATTTCCTATACTACTGTTTTTCCTGGCTGAGTGAAAACACACTGGGTTAATTCTCTAGCCATGGATGGTTTTGCCTCAGTTTCATTTGTCATTTTTAAGCTTTTTTTTGAGACTGTTTACCTTCCTTTCTCTTTAGTAGTCTTCCTGAAATAAACACAAACCCAACATCAGTCAGTTAGAGAGGAGCTATAAGCTGCATCCTTAACACAAGTTCTCACCTGCGTAAGTTTGCCCAGCAGTGCCTGGGAGGCTCATCTCTCAGGCTCTGTCCCTGCTGCCTGCAAAGCCATTAGCCTGTCATTACAAGCACGCCGAGTTCCTTACTGAGCAATCCAGTCTTGAAAAATATTTACTGCTTTTTCTTCAGCAGCCTTATTTTACCACCCAGGAAGAGTTACTTCATCCTAATGTTTAGTGCACATGTGAGGAATGCAACACTAAACCTTCCTTGGTTCCAAGGCTTGCAATTTTTTGTTGTTTAATCAGATTTTTTTTTTGTTAATGTTAAGGCAACAAATCATCCTAACTTCCTATATGAAATGTGTGTCAAAAGTTGAATTAAAATGATAGGGAGAAGATAAAACCAAAATAAATTAATACAGAAAAATCTTCCTCCCACAGAATCTAGTGCAAGGTCAGAATCTCAAAGGCTCCAGTTGTGAATGTCCTTTCACACTGTTCAAGCAGACGAGGCTTTGCCCTTCAGCAAGCATATGTCAAGGCTCTACCTGGATCACGAGGGCATTGAAGGAAAACACCAACAGAGCTCTGGAGCAAAGAGCTGTGTCTGTCAGCACCTGGGGTTGTTGACACTGCGTTGCTATATGCCTCACTGACCACAGTTACACTCAAAACAAGATGCTTTTCATCATTTATACCTTGGGCATCAACTCCTGCCTACTGGTATCTTTTTGCTCAGTCACTGTCGAACAACCTGCAAACAAGAACAGTCAAGCAGGAGGGCAAGGTGCCAGTATTCACTGAGAAGACAAGATCTACACGTAGCTACACCTTGTTCATTACCTGCACTGCCCCAAAACCTTTACTATCAAGGGGTAAACACCTTCAGGCTACAGGCTATGATCTGACTCACAATAACGGAGTTCACTCACACTTACAGAGGGATTAGCCCATCACGAGAAGTGGCCTGAATTGCATAATTTCAAAGCTGGCCAGCCACGTTTGCAGCTGTATCTATGGCATCCCAGGGGTACCAGCATCTCAAACACAGTATTTGAATACAAGATCATCCTGCGTATTATACATACATTGGTTAACGTGCGAGCTATTGAGTAGTAACAGCAACTTGTTCTCCCAAGTCCTCATATATCAGCTTCTGAATTACTCACTGTCATCCAGAAAGTGATAAAACTACATTTATGAGTAATACATAAAATTCAAACAAGACCTTTATTTACATTAGGTTTTCAAGCGCTGGGTGTCGCAACATACATAATAAAATTTCATACTACATTTTTTATAGGAAATCAGGTTGAAAGACTGATCTACAGAATCAATTTGTCAAAACTGGCTAAGCAGAAAATGCATCAGCTCGGTTTTGGAGTACTCTGTCAATTTTACACCGTCTGCTATCCTTCAGAGTATTCCTGATGTCACAGTTATAAAAACAGAGCACTCATGCAGGTTAATTTACAGTGAACTCTCCTAGTAAATTTTACATTCTTCACTTGTTCAGAAGAGCAGGTCAATACTCTTCAAACTGTCTCAGAAAGCAATTACGGATCCAACTGGGGAGAAAACTAGATCCATCAGGAGATTTTTAACAGAAAGGAACTGGATTTAGAAAGACAAGGAGTCAGAACTTCAACTCCATGACAAACTGAATTATAATCTCCCATTCTGTAGAAAACAAGTTATACTGTAAAGACATACTAAGTCATTTTATTCCATATTAACATTACGCAGGAACCATTATGAGTGTCTAGGTAAACAGAAACTTCAGGAAATGTTTTGCTGCAAAGCTGACTTCAGTAACGCAGGCAAAGGGTAAAGTCATCAACTCTGCTCACTGCCAGAAATAATTAAAAAAATGGCTTCAGGAGCAAGTAACACTGATTCATATTGTGCTCAAGCACTAGTCAACTAAATCTATTGGACTACACAGAGGGGTGAAAAAAAATAAAATCAAAGCAGCTTTGTTATCTTACTTATGACACCTTATTTAAATTTCAGGCATTACTTCTTTATATCAGCATAAATACGTAGCCTTCTACACCTTTTATGATGTGGTTACTGACACAAAAATGTTATAGTAGAAAGCAAGAGCTAGTTCAAGGAATTTCAGACTTTGAAATCAGAAAGATACAAAGCTAAAATTCATATGTTCCTTTTCAAGTTATGAATACTTTCACTAAAACATAAATATTTTAACATATATTAATTTTTCTGACATTCAAAATTGTAAAGTCAATATGGCAGAATTATTGTTAAAAGCACATATTTACAAATATTTTTTTCATACATAAAGTATTTGGCATAATTATAACAATCTTACTGCATACACAACTGTTTGCTTCTTTTTCACATAATGGTACACTCCTTATTAAAATTTACCAGTTATGTACAAAAATACTTGAACATTTATTATAGAAAACTTCTATAGTTACCATCAACAGCTTGTAACTGCTGAAGGTTTAATTGAGAGAATATAAAAAGTGGTCACTTTCTTCCAGTTAAACTATCAACAAATCAAACACACAGCTAAAATCAACATGAGATTCCCAACAAAAGAGGGAGAATATTTTTAACAACATGATTTAAAATGCAGTTCACACATCTGTTCCCAAGCACATGTTAAATAGTCAGTAAAAGAAAGATAAAATACATACAGAAGGTGCTTTTTTCTCCCCACTCCACATTCTTACGGCTTGGCATTAGCTTTCCAGAGCTCTCTACAGGCCAGTTGCTAAAATACAACCCAAGGCCAAACACCGTTCTCCTACAGTAGAGATGATGGTGATGAACTCAAGCTACAAAGCAAATCCAAAACCTGATTCCTCTGGTACACGCACATCCAAAGAGCTGTTCAGAATTTTTGCTAGTTTTTTACAGAGTTATTGATGACCTTTGCAATTAGCTTTTGAAAATTACTGATTGATATCCAGTACTTTCTATTTTAAAAAATGTGTTCATTTAGTGTACTGCCATGGTACTAGTCAGTACTCATTCTTCTACACAAGTTAAATGAACAATTCATTTGTATCTGTTTCATACACAGATTGTATTTTAGGGTGAACTTTCAAAAACAGCAGAGAACCTCCACTAGCGAACTGCTAGCTTTTTAAACAACAAAACCAAAACAATAAAAAAGTTAACTTGAAGCACAAAAGTAAATTGCACCTCAAAAAGAAAATGATGCGTCAGGTACAGTAACACACTAATGGCACCAAAAACTTACCAAGATTCGCCAGAACAGTGCTGTATGCTAAATGAAATACAGGTATTTTTCCATCTTGGAAATAACATAAACCAAATGAGTGTGTCAAAAGTTCCAAACCACATTCTTACAACAGTTATCTGCAGTATAACTTGCATTATATCTCCATTTTTCACAGACATTTGAAATGACCAACCTCTTCACTGGATAAGAGAAACAACTTTCAGCCTACTTGCAGAAACATCCTAGTCTACAGACTACTGTGTTAGAAAGCGTGCACTTATCTCTAGTAGTAAAGATCCAGTCAGTATATTCTGTACTTTGTAAGAAGCATTCGGTTATCTCGGATGAGAGCTGTAGGGTTTTAGATTTAAATTTTAAATAAAAATAAAGTACAAGTAAAAGCATTTATCAGTACTCATCACCACAAAATTAAAAAGAAAATTCCTCTCATTCGTGCTTCCTCTAATATCTTTCAAACTAAATCAGTAATTTCATTTCAAATGTGCAACATAATATTAATAAGCATTTCAAAATTACTCAAAAGGTGGGCCAAATACTGAAGTGCTTAACTAATCATGTTTTACCATTTTCAAAAAATATTATTTCTTAAACAGTAAAGAATTGGTTGCAATTAAATATAAAAGTGGCTGCTCATAGCTGAGAGACTTTGCGGGGCAGAGGCCTGGGCCGGGGCACTTGCTCAGTCCTCCTGCTGCTGTTCTCCAGATTGTTTGGCCGGACCAGCTGTGGTTTGGGCGGCAGCGCCGGTGGATCCGTGGCCGGCGGGATGGAGAGGCTGTGAGGTAGAGGAACAGGGCGTTTCAAAGTCCGCTCGTACACGCTGTAAGGTGGCGGAGTTTTACTTTCTTTTCTCACAGGCTCCTCAGAAACACTGAAGGTTGGGACACTCGCTGTCGATTCGCTGCCTTGGCTTTCAAAGCCTGATGTCTCTGATGTGCTACATCGGCTGAGCGATGAGATGCCGCTGCTGTAACTCCCCGACAGAACCGGGGAGTTGGATATGAGCCCCGAGGAATGGTACTCGACTGGAGATGGAGTGAATGATTGCACAGACGCCTGCTCGAAAGAAAGGGCAGAAGAAGAATTTACCTGGATTAAACGAGGGAGAGCATTTCTTTGCTCAGACTAAAAACAGCGACACAGCACAAAGATCTGAGGCTTAATAAATGTAAATGGTTGCATCCCTGTTTAATTAAGATCCAGTAAGAAACCAATTCAAAGCTCATTTAAAGAGTGCCTAGGTACACCTTAAACACTGCTCATGCCAGTAATTCACGTAAGTGGAAGTAAAACTGTATTTAAATGATATCTTATTATCATAGTGTAGAAAAATCTGGAAGCCTTTAAAATGCATTTTCAGTTTTCTAGCTTTAACACAAACACGTAACCCACGTAGCGCATAGCTAGTGGAGTCCTGCCCCCTAATGCCAAAGCACAGGACGTGCATCCCAGTCCTTCCTACTTAGAATCACAGAATAACCAGGTTGGAAGAGACCCACCGGATCGTGGAGTCCAACCATTCCCACCAATCCCTAAATCATGCCCCTAAGCACCCCATCCACCCTCACCTTAAACACCTCCAGGGAAGGCGAGTCAACCACCTCCCTGGGCAGCCTGTTCCAAAGCCTAACCACCCTTTCCGTGAAGAGTTTTGTCCTTATCTCAAGCCTGACTCTCCCAGCTTTAGTGCACTGACATGCAATGAATAAGTGCATTTATATCGTGGCCTCATTTCCAAGCGTGCCATAACCCAGTGTCAGAGGTGAAACACCGAGCAGATGCCCAGCCCCGTTCAGCCTGCGACCTGTCCTGCTGTTGGTGGGCAGAGTGCGAGGCATCTCTGCTGCCAGTTGCATTTTGAACCGCACTGTTCCCTCCTTCCTCTCACCCATCTCCCAGGCGTGACTTGGACACACTGTGCTGCTTGCACAAAACACAGACCCCCAACGAGGGCCCCAGGGACGAGGGTCCAGCGGAGGGTAAAGGCTGCAAATGGTGGGTTTGTGAGGGGAAGCTGAGGGATGCGAAGCTGAGGGCCCAAGTGGCAACAACAGTATTGATGAAGTAACTTCAATTGAAAACTGTAAAAGGTTAGACTACACTTTGCCGACTGAAAAATTTCTGCAACCTATCTAATTTTGACTGGAGCCATCTGAGACAATCTAGACTTAATGGCCTCAAGCACCGGCTAAAAAAGGGATGGAGAAAAGGCATTAAAGACAAATTTCTCACCCCAGTTCTTGTGAGACTGGTTGGCGCTCAGCTGCTCAGCTTGAGGTGAGAGTGTGAGCCATGCAACAAAGGGAGGGAGGAAAAGGAGAGGAGCAAGGGTGTATGGAGCTGGCTGCACTAAATCTGTGCTGGTGAGATTATCTTACTTATTCATCTAGGACTGGATCCACAGTGCACTGAAAGCAATAATAAAAAATCTTCATTTACATCAGTGGGTTTCGTAATAAGACGTCCTCCTGTAGCAGCACATAACAGCTGGAAAAGAGGCTAAAAGTTTAGCCCTGTATATGGCTAGGGAAAAGCTGAGCAAGTTTTATTTAAAGCTCAATATATTTCAGGCATGTCTAAAAGCTTGTTTAACTACTTCTTTCAATTTCCATTTCTCTGCATGTGAGGAGGCTTTAGCTGCACTCCTACACCCACAAGCATCCAGAGTTAGGGTTTTCAAATAAATGATGTAATGATGGTTCACGTTCCAAGAACGCTTGACACTTGGGTTAAGAGACCATATATGACTTAGGACCTTTGGTTTTGTCATTCAGAACAAGAGCAAATACATGTAAACTCTGCTTGCTTCAATTTTGGAGCTGAGCAGAGTTCCTGACAGCAGTGCAGACTGCTTGTACCAGTAGTGAGTAACAGTCTAGGCACCAAAAGATTCTGGAAGTTCACAGATGCTTGAAGTGAGATTCAGCAACTCTCAGAAGTATTCTGAGCCAGCACCCCTCTCCCAAGAACCCATCCAGACTTTGGCCGTACAATGCTTAAATTCTGTCCAAGCCTTTACAAGAAAATGTTAGGACAAGCTTCAAGCACTCCTAAGAATCATCAAGTCCATTTGGGAACAAAGGAAATGTCGCTCGCCTTTTGTGCAAGATCCTAATACTCTGAAGAGCTTCCTAGTAAGCAGTTAGTGCAAACTTGGGGTCAGTGCTAACTTCAGCAGGTTAACTGTAGTAATCGGACTATGGGGCACTCCAGTGGTCAGCAGCAAAATTGCTCTGTGATGAATCTGAACCACTGTGCAGCCACAAATGGACATGTCACAGGCCCATGGTATGACAAACAGGAGAATGACCGCAAACTTGTGATTAGGGACCTCAAGGGGAAAAGAGGCACTTTTGGGTGCCTCTTTCCTCCTCCTCGGGAGATGTATAGCTCTGCAGCATTAGTTACCTGAGGGACCACTTGGGCAGTTCTGCCTCCCTCTGCCCTTGCATCTGAGTACCTGAGGCGCCAGTCACGCTCCTTTCTATTTGCTGTCCTTCCAGATTGCTGCCCTTTACAATTCTAACATCAGCATTCTCTCTGCTTCAGTGGGGTGGTAAAGGTCATCTCCAAGACTAACGTTGTGCAGTCTCTCGATACCAGAGTTTACCTGGAACACGCAAGCTCTGTGTTCTTGTCCACCAGTGCTGCGTAAGACAGATTTTCAGTCAATTTTTCCAACAAATAAGCTGTTGGGTAACAAGTGGGTACCAACACATTCAAATATCTTGAAATAGAAATTAATCCTGTTGAGTTTAACCTAGATCCCCAATCACTAAGGGTGTTTAACTGCTAGAGAAGAACCAGTGCTTATTCACAGCCTGTGCTTCATGTTTCCTTCAAACTACTTCCAACTTCTAATACAACCTCCCTGGATTGTTCTGCAGAGGAAGTGGGTATTAAAATGACTGAAGTAGCAATTACTCTCTAACAGCTCTGGATGTTGGAGGAGTAAGAGGAATGGGTTGCACAACAGGTTCTCCATAGCTAGCATCTCCCCTTTTGCCACTGTTTGAGAGAGAATTCTGGACTAGGTGACCACTGGGTGCCTCTTAGATTTATTTCTTACCCTCCCTTTTGTTCACTCACTCAGGTGAGCTTGATTATCCATGTAGGTGAGAAGTCTAATATCAAGAGGCTAAAGATTCTGAAGATTAGGTTTTGCGCCTGCAGTTTTGAAAATGTTCAGAGCTGCTCTAATTTTTATAGAATCATACAATAACCAGGTTGGAAGAGACCCACTCGATCACCGAGTCCCATCATTCCTATCAATCACTAAACCATGTCCTTCAGCACCTCGTCCACCCATCCTTTAAACACCTCCAGGGAAGGTGAATAAACCACCTCCCTGGGCAGCCTGTTCCAGTGCCCAATGACCCTTTCTGTGAAAAATTTTTTCCTAATGTCCAGCCTAAACCTCCCCTGGCGGAGCTTGAGGCCATTTCCTCTTGTCCTGTCCCCTGTCACCTGGGAGAAGAAGCCAGCTCCCTCCTCTCTACAACCTCCTTTCAGGTAGTTGTAGAGAGCCACGAGGTCTCCCCTCAGCCTCCTCTTCTCCAGGCTAAACACCCCCAGCTCTCTCAGTTGCTCCTCATAAGGCCTGTTCTCCAGCCCCTTCACCAGCTTTGTTGCTCTTCTCTGGACTCGCTATTCTTGCTACTTATTCTCGTGAATGATTTTTGTATAGACATACGACAATTAAAGGAAAATATAATACAATCCTAAATAATGTATCTACCCCACAACACGTACCATCTGCCCCACAAAGGCAATTCACCGCAATAAGACAGTACCTTCATTGGTGATCTGCCAGCAGGAGATGGGGAAACGGAGGCTACGTGTCTTGCTGGTGATGCTGTGAAGTTACAAAGACTTCAGTACACTTTTGGCATTACAGTTTTCACTAAGAAATACTTCTAAAGTAGACAGGAGATCATTCAATACACAAAAATTATCTCCAGCTCCCTCTAAATACTTGTCTGATGGCAGCTAATTGTTCTAGATATACTGTTTATTTCACTTTGTTTTCAGGATAATCGTGCAGTACAACCAGTGAAATATGAGATATTTCTGCATCCATCTTCCCCAACAAATTTTATATCACTCTAAATTGGTTTATATCCTACCAAATGATAACAGAATTTTTAAAAAAGTCATTATAACAACTTTCCCCTCCTCTTTTTGTTCTTCTCTTAGGAAATATATTATATATTTGTTTGTCAAATAAGAAAAAGGGCAATATCTAATATACTTATATCAAACATTCACCTGTAAATATACTGTAAACATGGCTGAACATACTTTGATGCATAATTCTAAAACATGAAAAGTGTCTCCACTCCCTTAAAAACAATTATATTTATAGAGCCACTTAAGCAGACTTTCCTTTAAATGGATATTAATTTTTGAAAGGCAAATTGCTTATAATAACAGAACTCATGTACTTCCATGATTGCTGTGCATTTTTGTGCCAGTAAGATTCCTTGTAGTTAATGATTGTTTCCAATTGCTAACATCCAATTATCATAAGATCAAAAGATTAAATTGATCATCCTCCCTAGTACCACCATGAACTCTCCGAAAATTCAGTGAAAGGACAGAGTATTGTAAACAGAATGGTACAGAGAACATTGATGAGATGAAAATACCTGCACAGGCAGTTCTACAGCCTTCCATGTAAAGTAATAAAATAATAAGCTAACCTGCTCAAGAAGTTAAACATTAATCAGAGCAGAAAGAATCTTAAGACCTCAAATAAATAACATTTTTACAGGAGTCTAGGATGAAATGCCCTTTAACTCACCAGTCTGTGCAGGTCTTGGTGGTACAGGAGGAGATATAAGCTTTCCACTTTCTGATGAGTTTCTGGCTTCCTTCCCACTGTCCAGGCTCCAGCTGCTGGGAGTGGTGTTTACAGCTGGAAGAGAATGAAAAAGTTGGCATAGGCATCAACACTTCTAGCTCTCTGACTCGCCTTTATCCATGAGGGTAAAAAATACAGAGTGAAAACATTAAACAACTTAAGAAACATTCCTGAAAAGCTCTTATGATTACGTACTGAAAAAGCTCTTTCAAATTACATTCTTTGAAAAGCTTTTAAATAATGGCTGCCAATCTCCTGGTTGCCTGATGTATGCATCTGGTCCTCAGGTCAGTTTGTGATTGTATAGCAGTTGGGACCATCAACAACAGCAGCAGCTGAGATAGCACTCTGGTGCACGGCAAATCCAGCTACGAAGGGAGATAAGCTTGAAGCCTGTTAATACAATCACTTTATCTTTGCACCAGACTCGTCTTTGAGGGTTTCTAGGCAGAGGGGAACAGACTATTCATAAACTGTTTCCATTAACTCATTTTATATACAGAAGTGACTAGAGAAAGGAACTGCCAAATTCTGATCAGCCTCCCTCAGAAAGCTTTCTGTGCAAACAGTCTTTTGTTGCTTATATAGGCTACAAATTCAGAACTGAAATTGGAATCAAAGTGTCTGGGGTTGGGGGTGAGAGGGGAATTACGAAATCATTGTGGACTGAGAAAATTTATATACAGTGTTTGTACCCATAGTCAAGGAACTCTGCTTCATCATGCAAAATTACTATCACCTTGACATGCATAAAACTGGCTGTTCTATTTGTCTCTGTTACCTTTATCAAATTCCATAACTTTGATTGAATGATCCCATACAGCCTGGAACAGCTTCCTTAATAGAATTGAATTATCTCACTTTTATCAACGAGCCACCAATATTAGAAAGAAGTCAGATAGGCAGGACAGAGCATTTAATGAGAAGAGGGCAGAAGTTAACTTAGAACCTATGTTTTTCTTACACATCCTGTAAAATGTGGAAAAAATCTGCTTCAAACCTCCCTGTTCCTCCTAAAAAAACCCCACCAAAATCCCATCGCTAAAATCCACTCCACTTTCAAAGTTTCAAACATCTTTCCTTGACGCGACAGTTTCCTTCATGCCCGTTTGTTTCATTTGTTGGTTGAGAACTACATGCAAGGACTCCATGGTCATTTACAAAGATATGGTGAAAACCAAAGTATTGTTGCCAACTGATGGTATCGATTATTGCCATTACAGCAACACCAAGGGCTCTCAGAAGGAATGCAGTCCCACTATACTAGTATTTAATACAAAAAAAATGCACTACAAATATTAATATTTGGTTTGTATGTCACAATATTGTTACCGTATATTGCACGTTAGATAACCCTGAGAAGATTGCTCAGAATAATCAGTTTTCTAGAGTATAATTTTGATTTTTTTATTGCCAAAACATTGTTTGCTTTTTATTGTAGGCTGTTACCTAGCAGTATGGCTTTGCCCTCATACTGAAAATGACTTGGCACCAGACCTAGGTACTTCAAATGCCTGAATTTCTTGACAAACCAATTTTTCTTTTAAGTCATCCAAGCAGGCAGTTCTTTGGATTGCCAAAGTCTCCAGGAGATATTATTTATTTTAACAATTCTGTAATGTACTTGGCTACATAGGCCAGTGGAAAAGTTTTGCCATTTTTCCCGTCAAATTATTTAATATATTTTTTTCAGCCCAGTGAAAAATTCTACTCTTCAGCTTTCATAAAAAGTTGGACACAAAAATACTTAGAAAAATCAGCTCTTATTGATATAAATTTCATTCCTGGTCAGTTCCTGTTATAGTATATTCTTATAATATTTATTTTTAATACAGCTGTTTTACTGCCCTTTATTCAGGGTACCACAAAGCACAGCACATGATGAAATGATGGTGCATATTATGGATGTGGAGCACATAATGGACTCTTGGCACAATAACTGTGTCAAGAATACTGAAACTCCCCAGGTGCAGAATTATAGAAGGCAGTATTTTGTCTATGGAAGTTCATAGGTTTTTCATTTAATCTAATTAAAATTCCCCCCAAACCAACAAACAACAAATTAATTTTTAATTTTCCATCAAAGTGTAACCGAAAGCACAACGACATGTTTGGTAAAAAGGACTCGCAGGTACCAAACTTCACAGCTCCATCCATCTCTTTAGCTTCAATCTGTGCCAGTCTCGGTCCATCACTCCATATGTCTCTCTAGTGAAGCAGAAAGGACAGCTCTCACAAGCAGCCTGCTGAAACCTGCTGCTCCATCACCCCCTTCCTGCAAATGTCTGGGCCTTTCTGAGTGCAACACTCAGCTCAAGCAAACACCATGTTTCCCTCTTTTTGGCAAAGTGTTTTGAAACTTAGTATTAGTGTAATTTAATTAGTTATTTAGAATGTTTTGAAAGTTGGAGATGACAATATACACTCAAAAGAATTAGCATTCTATAGGAATATAACAGATTAATTATATTTTCATTGCTTCCAAGATTGCTATGGTGCAGCATTTCCTCTTACCTTTGTCAGGGCCAGGCAGATTGGAGTCGCTTCGTGGCAAAGCACCATCTCCAATATGATTAAACAGCATTCTCTGTAAATTAAGAATAGCGTGGTTTACGCAGAGTTATTGTTTTATTTCAGGAGTCTTTACGAAAACTTTTATCTTTTTGTTACTACCCCAAACACAGGTCTACTTTGGAGGAAGAATGATAGATATCACCTAAGAACATAAACAGTTTAATAAAAATATGTGTATCCAAATAGCTTCCTGACCTCATCCCTATACAACTAGGCAGCGTCCCTGTACACACCCCAGGTTCTCTGTCCCTGGTTGCACTGCCTGTGCAGTTCCCTCTTCTTCTTTAGTTTAACTAGCAGGTCTAGACTCAGCCACACCGGACTCTTCCCCCTCCTGCCTGATTTTCTACATACGGGGACTGAGCACTCTTGTGCTCTATGGAAAGCATCCTTAAACATTTGCCAGCTCTGTTCTGCTCCCTTGTCTCCAAGGACCATGTCCCAAGGGGCCCTACTGAGTAATTCCTTGAAGAGCTGGAATTCTGCTTTCCTGAAATTTATGGGCCCACCTATATTCCTCTCCTGCCCCATGTGCCTCAGAACCATGAGCTCCACCAGCACGCGATCACCATAGCCCAGGCCACCTCTGATTCTAATGTCACTCACGAGTTCACTTGTAATAGTGACCAACAGGTCCAGTATCGCATCTCTTGGAGTGAGAGTCTCTATTAGCTGGACTAAGAAATTATCTTCAATGCATTCCAGGAGTCTCCTGGATTGCCTACAACTTGCTGTGCAACTTTTCCAGCCTATGTCAGGGTGGTCAAAGTCCCTGATGTACTTTCCAAAGGGAGTCACAATAGATAAACTTTACATTTCTTTTTTTAAAAGCATGATCAGACAATCAATCAAATCCAAATCAAATCCTATGCTTGTATCTCATTCCAGTGACCATACCGAGTTAGTGAGGCACTATGCTGTGGTTCCACAAGATGACAAACCCAGTTGCTGAAAAGTAGTCTTCATGGATCTAATGTGTTGCAGCTCCACGTTACTAAGTGAGGAAGAAATACTTGGCCAATTCAACTTGACTTAAAACATCTCACAGAGAGAATGCTTTGGTAGATTTTGAGCTATACTAGGTTTGCCCAGATGCTGTACTAGTCATACTCAACCAGATAATATGTTACAATTAAACTAAGGTGAGGTAGCTACCTGTGGATGCTCATGTGACAGAAAATACGATCATATGTTCCTGCCTGGTCTGGATCAAATGTTCACTGCCTTGTGAATCTGCAGTGCACTAGCATCTAGAGAGCAAGCGTTGAAATCTATTTTCTGTTATGAAGGTAAAGAGCAAAAGCTGAAAAAGCAACTGAAATTGGAGAAGATAATGAGACAAAAGCTGAATGAAATACAGAGAAATGGGGACATACTAAAATAATGAAATATAAAACCATATAGAAGAACAAGAGCAACTACAGGATGTTCAATGAGACAGAAAGAAAATCCAAACCAAAACCAAAGTGAAACCTAAGCTCCATAAGGAAGAATACTGCAAGTACTAAGAAGGCTTGTTAACCAGTCAGTGACACAGGCATTCATCTTCAGGCTATGGGAAGAGCTGGAGAGAGACTGTACAGTAATGGCCAGACAGCAAAAAGCAAGTACAAATGGATGGTTACTGCAAACAGCTGCACACAGATAACCTTGAGCATCAATTTCAATGAGGGAAGCAGATGCAGTACCGCTGTGGTGTTGTTCTATGAAGTCCATCAAACTCCCTCAAATGATGTAGCTATGGCCTGAAAGGACTTGACTTGGACTTGAAGTGCAGGAATTTGCCTGTGCACCTTGATTTACCCAGCTGAAAAAGTATTGTGAGAATTGCACTCATTAAGCTATAACAAAGACTTTCAAAAATGGGTGGTTCTTTCCTTATTAACTTTGTGTGAAGCTCCAAGACTGTTGAAGTTAACTTCTGGCTTTTAGAATAAAAATAGAAAGGACAAGGAACAGTTTGAGCATCTAAGTTCTAATAGAGTTGCATGTACCTCTAAGATATCTCCTCACAATTGTCCTGAGGATTTCTTTTCCTCTTCTTAATCAGAAGTCTGAGAATCAGAATTTTGTTTCTGATCACAGTAATTTTTACTGCTTGGGGAATAGAGCACTAGATAAAGAAACTGCATCTTTCCCTGCTGATGATGGCAGAAAGAAACTGTCAGACCTTCTCACCTTTGAAACATACTTCACTTTACAAGCAAGTTAATGTTCTACTTACCCTCTCTTGGGACACTGAGGGTAGAGACAGATTGGGAGATTTTCCTGCTGGGCGAGTCTCAGAGAGAGTGGAGACTGGGACTACGAGCTCCTCAGCCTCCCTTATGGAATCTCGGGTAGGGTGGGGGATGGAAGTCGCATTCCACTTGGCAAAGCAAGAGTTTGCAGTCTGAGAGCAAAAATGGAATAATTTTTTCTTTGCGGCAAACTGTAAAACCGCTTTATTTAAAGAATATCTCCTCGTCTTTCCTATATGCTGGTTTGGCTCCACTACCACTGAGAAGTAGATATAAAAGTAAGTAGATCCCAAGAACTTCCCTTAAGACTGGCTAAGCTTCAGTATTACTTTGCAAGCCCTCAAATAACAGCATGAGAACTTAAACAAAAAAGTAGAAAAAAATAAATCAAGAGCTAATTCAATAACTGAAGAAGCAAGGGACAAGAATACAACTAAAAAGAAATCAACAAATCATTTCTGAAAAAAGGGATCCTGGACTACTAAGTTGGCTTTTATAGAGGTAAAAATTTCTGGTGGAAATGAAAGTGTTGAAAGGAGGGCCTTTCACACAGTACCTATGTTGTGTTTTTTTCTCATCTTCAGCAAGAGGTGCATTGTGTGATGGCACAGATTAAAACAGCAACTGTGCTAAAGGAAAGCACTTCAGGGAAGTAGGTCCATTAAGAAGGAAAGATTAAATAGAGATTTAAAATTGGTCAGCTCACTAAGCTCATTTTGCATTTCAGATTATTCAAAAGATACAAATTTCACACAGACCTATCTAACAGTAATTTTAAGGTAAGAACTCAGTATAGTTTCAGGAAAGAAAGACATTTTATTACTCCAGAGAGAAGAGTAAGTTGAAAAACAGGAATTGCCACACAGAGCACATTATTACCTCTCAGTGGCTAGGATTAGCAATTTCAGAGGGGAGGTCAACATGGACAACTGCTAAAATAAGTTTTTCTTTGTTTTTTTCTTTCTTTTTCTCTCTTTCTTTCTCTCCCCTACATTGAACAAATGGTACTGTTCCACACAAGCAGGATGTATCATCTGGTAAGTCTTTGCATCTGTCTCTCACTGCAGTGAGTGAATTTCAAAGCCTAGCTCTAAACCTGGACAAAGCAACCACACATGTGGATCAGGCAGTCTGTAGTCTATTCACATCTTTTTAACGTAAAATATTTTAAAGTATTTGCTTATAAAAACAAACACCTCCCACCCTTTGAAAATTAACAGCAGTGAGCAGACACTGAATCTGCTTGGAGTTCAACAAGCACCCTTTTCATCTCCTTAGCTACTTGTGCTCAGAGGACTCCCATCAAGCTTCCTACCTGTGAGGTTTCCAAAGGAGTAGGGTAGATGGCACTGCAGGGCCTCTCTCTGGGTGACAGGCAAGAGTTTTCTCGGGAATGCTTATGTTTGTCAGACAACAGAGGAGAGGCTAGAATATAAAAATGTGTCAAGTGATTAAATTCATGCAGTGAAACTCATATATTTCAATTCTACGCTCATGACAAAGAAATCCTCTGTCTGTAATAATTCATATTCCTCAAACAACTGGCTAGATCTGACATCTGGCCAGTGATATCATGCAGAAATCCAGCTGTGTAACATATCAACAGTTATTTAGTATTTGCCACAGGAGACACAAGCACTGACCTCTGGCACTGGATGGAGCAGAACTGGTCACATTAGGTGAAGCAGAATGAGTAGAACTTAGGCTTGAGGTAGATGGGCTAGGCTGCATATAGAAGAGATGCTGTTGTTACTACATCATACTTAACCGGCTTGGAAAATAAAAATTTATAACATACTTTTCACTAAAACAAAGAACTTGTAATTTGTTAGACTAGTCTCTCAGTCTTTCAAAATAGCAAACCAGTATAAAGCGCATTAATATAACTACACAAAGACGCAGTAAAAAATGAAATAAAAAGAAATTTAATTAATATATTAAAATAATTACTGCACAGCTGTGATAACTGGATAGAAAAGTCTATGTAAGTTCAGATGTTTTTGCATCAGAGTGCACTACCCTTGTAAAAAAATCACGCTCCAAGTTAAAGAAGAAATAAGTACATAAAAAGTTGTTCCTTCCAAATTAAGGAGGTTAACAGCCCATTTAAATATATATTTTTAAATTAAGTATCAGCAACAACTTTGAGATCTCTAAAGGAAATAACATATGCATTAATTTAGTAAATAGTCTTGTAAGAACGGTTCTGTTTAGTTCAAAGAATGACAATAATTTGTACCTGCATGTTAAAAACTTCATCGGAACTTTCTGATTGCCCAGTGATATTGCTAACTTCAGCAGAAGCTTGGGACGACAGCGATGAGGATGAATACCGATTGACAGCTGGGTAACTCAGGGGACTATTATAAGAACAACGAAATACGAAATAGTTAACTCTAGTTGCCAATCATGATTTTTCATGTGAAAACAGCACCTATTTATTAATCTTCTCAGTTTAATTTGGATTTATTAGTTGAAAGAGAGTGAGAATATATATATCAGCTATTCATGCCCAAATATACTTCAGGCAGACTATAAAAGGAATCATGCACATAATTTTTTTTATCCCACCTCCTACAAGTAACAAAATCTATCAGCTTCTAGTAATTTAACTTGCCTGCGTCGTGGTATTACCCTGGCACCATCAGGGCTCATAGAAACAGGTATGGAGTTTCGGCATACACGAGGACTTCCATTTGGGAAATGAATAGGGCTGGCTTGTACACAGGCAGAAAATTCCTGGTGAGTTGTTAAAGGAAGATTAATTAAAACGAACATAAGATCATTAAGCATTTTGTAAGATATAGACAGTAATTTGAATAACTGCATTTTAGATCAGTTTCGTCATTACTACGAGAAACATTTTAACTTTTCGCTTATGATGCTTCACCTTTAGTAAAATATAACTATGTATCTCTGCATTGTATGGAAAATATATTAACTTTCTCTTTACTTTGTGGTACTGCAAGAATGCTACAAGTTGTAATGTGGACAAACAACCGAAAGATGTCACTATTTGTTGCTTAGGAAAACTGAACAATCTACTCCAGCCACAAGGTCTCCTGGTTTATCCATGCACCTGCTCGCGTACCTGTATTCCCAAGCTTGACTTCATCACAAAGAACTGATCCACCAGCTTTTTGTGCAATGGCCTCATGTCCTGTGGCACCACCTTCTCATGCACTGCCAAGCCAAATTCTAGAATCTGGGCCTACAGAAGAGACAGAAGTGAAGAGGGGGAAAAATAGTTTTGATTAATTTTACTTAAGCTTTCAGCATCAATTACCGTACTAAACAAAAACATGCCAAAAAAATGCATGTTGCATTAAAAATATCTAAACCCCTGAAAGACCTGTAATGAAACAAAGGCTAAGACCAAAACCAGGAATACACAGGAAAATTAATAGCTCCTTACATCTTAACATTCAATTTTCCTGAAGATTTGGCCAGCGCAGATTCAACTCTCATAAAAAACTGCTATGGAGAACATAGTATAAAAATCTGGTCAAATGTCAACTTTAAAAAGGAGCAGTTCTAAACCCAACATAAAAGCCTTTTTCTACAAGAACAGTTACAAAAAGCATGGAACAACAGCAATAGGCACATCCAGCAGAGATCCTGTAATCTATTTTCAGTGTAGTCCATGGTTACTTATCTAGCTCCCCAGAGACCTCAGTAAGTGGTGACTTTATGCATATTCTTGACACAAAGTAGGACAGGCTTCAGAATAACACTGATAAAACTCTAGGATCTTAAGCAAATTTGGTTACAGGCATTTAAAATACTGAATTGGTTCCATGAGGAATCAGATAAACTGAAATTAAAAACAAAATAGCTACACAATACTGTAATGTCTTTGGATGAGAGCTACTAGCTGACATTTTCAGGCAGCCTGTGAGTGACCACACAGCTGCACAGTGTCACTGGCCTGAAATCAGGACTGCAGCGCGTCCCTCTGCGCACACAGCCAGACTGGCCCTGCTGAATGCTCCACATTTTCTGTTAAATCACCTGTGGGTGCTAAGTAGGGTTTAACAGCTATCACTTGGAATTCACATTTTTGTCACAGAAGTTATTAACTCCAGTTTTAAACTGCAAGGATTAGTGAGACGGTCTATAGCTTGAAAAAACAAAACTGCAATATAAATGACTACATGCTATTTACATGAAGTTAAAGTGAGCTCAGTGAATCTATTCTGATTTATTCTGTCTGAGGATCTGTCCCTTTGGCTGATCTGACCAAAAGATACTACAGTGCTGACGAAAAATGAAATTTCCATCTTGCCAAATTCCAATACTCTGACCTCTTTATCCCAAGCTGGCAACAAAGTATGAAATTTCAACATGCTGCACAGAACAGAGATGGGTAAATGTCAGTTAAAAAAGCTGAATTACTTAATAAAATAACATGATCAAAATAATTTTCTTCAGTAATTCCAAATGGAGACAATTCATATTTCAGGCTAGTACGTCATTGCCTTATAAATAAGTTAAAAAATAAAACAAAAATCATATAAAACATAGAATAATCACGGTTTTAATTTAATCAATTGATACTTATTTTAGTGCCACTGTAATTTGGTAATTATTATCACACATCTTCCACTGCAATAAGATTTTCTGAGTTTTTTTGGCTCTTATGCTAAACCTTGTGGTGAAAATATTTTTTCTGTATTACTGGTAAAATAACGTCATACACACATTTGCTGAAGTCATCACATGTTTCAATGAGATAATGTCTATTCTGTACCGGTGGTAAAATATGTTGTGGCAATATTTGCATATAAGTAAACTGGTGTCTCATTCAACCTTTAATTTAGAAAAGTTTGAAGTGATTAAAATGATGGTGAAAAGAACTAGGGAAAATACGTTAACATGATCCAGAAACCTGCTTGTATAGGAACTTGCTGTCTTCTTGGAGTCTAAGTTAGAAAATACTGAACACCACAGGGCAATTATTAACCTCTGAAATCTTATATTCAACTCTGGGGTACTTGTAGCTAGACAAGCTGAGCAGGCCATCTAGTCACACTTTACCTGCTCAAGCATCAGCTCTCTCAAGCGCGTGATCTTCTCTCCATCCTCTGGATGGTTCAAGATGTATTCCTTGACAAAGAATGCCTAGGTAGAATAAAAACATAAAGTAATATTAATGGAGTGAAAACATATCACTTCTTTTTTAAACACGTTTCTAGGTTATATTTTTGAAGTAAATGCTTCTTTCTACATAACAGAGGATAACTAACACTAAATAATTATTCATATATGCATTGGTGGAGACTATGGGCTAATAAAACATAGTCACTCTTGAGTGGAACTTACCAGTCGTTCAATATCCAGGACAAATCCTGAATCAGATTTGGAAACCGACAAATCAGAATTGAAAGCAAATGCAGGTCACCTGAACTAAACTCTTACCCATTAATTGGGACATAGGAGTGTCAAATAATTAAAGAGTTACATTTTCATCTTTTTTCACACTAGGAGCTTAAGTATAAAGATATCTTAAGAACACTCTGAAATCATCCTTTCCTCCAATTCAGTTCTAAAATTTCATGCTGTGACAATCCATAGTAAGAAAGTGCTGAGAACTGTCTAGTAAATGCCAATACTGTAATGAGTAACATTTATTTCACATCATCCTGTCAGTGCAGATAAGTAGAATTATAAGTATTTATGTTTAAATTGTTAGAAGGAGCCCTCTGATACTTGCTAAAATCCCAAATCCTCAACTTCTGCCAGCTGATGGTTTTTTTAACTTAGCTACAAGATTAAGGTTCTTTCAATGTCAAGCAGGTGGTGTCCTAGTGGTTTTAGGCCGAGATTTATACAGATCTGTCATGTGCCTCAAGAGACTTAATAATACAATTTCTAACAAAATCACCAGTACTTCAGGGGAAAAAAGTACAGAATTTGATTAAAGGGAGTGGAACCAGTGGTTTGCAATAATTAATTATGAAACTGCCTCTACTCTTCTAACACATGTAAAGTAGCTAAAAGAAATGTAAGTTACAGTACAAATTGCAGTTTGAGAGGTGTTAGCAGGCACAAAACACACTCTTCATGCATTTCCAGAAATGGTTAGAAAAATTTTTAAAAAACAGTAGTTGTCTATAGCCATTCACCATCACACATGAAGGTGCTGCATAACTGCTACTTCTTTTAGATCTTCCTAGAATCTGTTCCTGTATTGAAACCAGTGAAAGCAAAGCTTTAACACCTGCAATAACAGCCAAAATGCCAAATAATTAGAGATAGCTGCTTTTTATCCCATAAGGAAAGAGGCAGCTGGCCAAAGGATGTTACTTCCTGGGTCTTACACTTTTTAAAGCTTGGAAGTTGCCTGAAGGGAAGGAGGGTATCTGTAAAGACACAGTCATGCTTAACCTGAAGATTGCACACTCCACAACCGACTGAGTTTTGAGCTTTGTATACAGGAGAATGCAAAAGCAAGTGAAAAAGACAGGCAGAGGAAAGCATTTACAGAGAAAAGGAAAAGAGGAAATGCAGAAGATTAGAAGTGGCAAAACAGCTGGAAGACACAAAGACTTAAAAACAGACATGCAAAGAGAACGAAGGTGAAATAGAAAAAAAACCCCAAATCTCACAATCACTGCTATCACTCTTGCTGCTGACAACACAAATTGGTGAGAAGTCCTATTTTAGATACATAGCAAGAGACGGAGGAAAAGGACAAGAGGGAATTGAAACAGGAAGACTATCTAGGACATCAAGCATTGCCCCTAATAATAAGAAAGAAACAAGCTATTGAAAAACACGGTATTGGCAACATCTTCCTTATGAATGCTGTAGCTTTTCGGGTGCCCAGGGAGGTGGGTGAGTCACTATCCCTGTAAGTGTTCATAAGGCGAGTAGAAGAGGTGCTTGGGGACAGGATTTAGAAGTAGACAGGTATGGTTGGCGCTGATGATCTCTAAGGTCTTTTCCAACTTAATGGTTCTATGATTCTGCACTAAATACTAAAGCTAGAACCTTTAATATGCTTGTGAAGAAATGGAAAGCTGAGCAGAGACACCAAGCAAGGCCTGACACTGCTAATTCAAACCAGACATAGCTCTGAAGTGACTTTATTTCTCAAGGGACTCCCTTTGTGGCGCTTTACTATGCTAAACAGTTTGTTGTTGTTGTTTTGAGGGCAGCTAGGAAACATCAAACACGGTACTCCTTTGCTTTAGTCTCACAATTTTCATAACGTTGCAGTCTCGATGACAGATTCTAACACTACACCAGGCTCAATATCTTGTAGTTTCATTTAGATGCAGTTTTATCAAATTTAACACTTCAGTGAATGCTGAATCCTGCAGCCTTTGAGAAAAGAATGTTATTCAACTTGATATTTTCAATGGAAAATGAACAACCATCAGACTCAAGCATTTCACAACAGTATTAGGACAAAGAGGAAGATCAAGAAGGGCTGAAAAAAAATATCCTTCCTTTTTTTTTAAGTGTTTCAAAATTCCACAGAACTTTGTGGAAATACAGCATCGAAAACATTTCAGATCTCCTAAGGTGACTCAGAGATGATAATAATGAGGAACAAACCCACCCTTAGACATTTTTAATCATATGTATTATTTCTTACTAGATTTTTCCAGAAAATAGCATTCCTTAAAAATATGGAGAACAGAAAAAAAGACGACTGTAGAAAAACATCATTCTTCAAGATAATAAATTTCTTGTTAAGAATTTTGTGTATACACATAGTATGTATATATATAAAAAATTTAGAACATCAGCACACAAAAGGAAATTTGCTTGTCAGCCAGAAGTAACTCATGACTTAGAAGGGCTGGAAGAAGGGAATATATAAAAATAATATAGTTACAATTAACTATTTTATTTAAAATCTGCAAACAAACCACTAAAGAATGCAAGGTAATTATGAGTCAACTCAACACTGGAATATAGTTATGGTACTATCTGCGCTAACCCACTTATATCAATAAAGCTATACATAATTAACATCACTTCACCCAAAACTGCAGTATAGGTACAATTACAGCTATCATGGATTGATATGGTACTTTCTGTCAAATCAGTAAGAATTGTCCTACGACGAATTTCTATCGAACAGAAAATAAATTGCTTACCTCTTGATATCTTGCAACTCCACCATTAACTGCTGCATCAATGACCCCATTTAGGCACATTGTGAGAGGGTTAATATTTTGCATCTGTCGAGTTTGACACTGACTGATGAGTGTTCTCAGCTGCTGGTTCTTATTTTCTAAGACTTCAATAGCATTCTCAAGGGGACTCATTTCCACCTGAAAGGCGAGTAAGGAATATTGCAAAAACATACTTACCCTTCAGTTCAAAGATGAAATATATTAAAGGTAATTTCTGATTGCTTAAGAGAAAACAATGTCATTCTATGTTCTAGAGTACTGGGATAGAAGAAGTTCTTCTTACTGGTCTGCGTTCTCTGAAAGTACGCTCAGAGCACAGAGAGAATTAATTTTATTATGTAATCAAGAAGCAAAATAACCAACCACCCTCTCTTGTAGATTCATTATCCGACATTGAAAGATACACAGCCCTTGCTAAAAAACACTCACGCACTTCATCCTGCAGTGGAACTCTTGAAATTCAGAGCTAAACTTTACCTAAATTGGGCTTGAGGGCAGGGAAAGCTTCACTGTGCTTAAGGACACAAAGCCAAGCTTAAGCATGGTCGAGCTAGTTCCCCCACTCAAAGTGAAGTGAACAACTAGGCACTTTGAGCTAGGATGATAATCAAGTTATAGTCCCTTGACTATATAGTCCTTGAGCAGAACATGTCTGCCCTCTCTTACAAGGTGAGGAAGCTTTTCTCACAGGTGTATGAACAGCAGAAAAAGCGAAAAGCTAAGCAATGGGAAGAACACACGCCTGCATCTACCATGATTTACCAAAACAAAAGCACAAATCTAAGTCATGAGCTAGTACACGCCCAGGAAAAATTATGACAGTTAACTTTTGGAAGTGGTGTCTATAATGGTAACATGACGGTAACTGAGGATCTTCATATTAGGGCTTACTAACCTAGCAAGGACTCAATAGGAGTCAACTAATAAAATTTCTGACATCTCACAGCATTTTTTGCTTTTTACTAAATTCTATTTTGGGTTTTCTGCAGGAGAATATGAGGAGAGTGGATAAATGACATTATGTTGCTATTACAAAAAAGGAACACAATATAGTTTTAGAGAAAATCAGTTGTACAATGCTACCTCTATATTTAATAGGGCTATTTTAAGACTGGCTTCTACAGGAAGAAAACTGGTTGCAGATGTTATACTCTTGGGCTCAATAACTGACCAACTATTTAGAGATCTTTACAGGAGAAGCACACCTCCCAATACATTTGAAATGTACTTAAAGATTTTTCTAAAAAATACAACAAGAAGAAAGGAGAAGAAATTACAATGTTTCAGTAACAGATTGCTACATTAGACCCTATTCCTACATGTTCTGCGTAGGCATTCTTCCCTGCCCATGCTGAGATCTGGGAACTTCAACAGAGCTCTAGGCAGACAGAGATATACTCATGTGGCGTTTATTATAGTACAGGAACTTAAAAAATGTTTACTTATCAAGAATGCTGAAGATAAGTTATAGATATTCTAAGTATTAAATGTTATTTCATGCTGAGTTTTAAGAAATAATTTGCTGACATTAAATGTTGCCTTCGGCTGCCCATTATTGTTCTCAACTTCTTTTTCCCCAACTGTTTAAATGAATTACAGGGGTTGTTCTTAAAAATACATCCCAAGATAAGAAAAACCAGACAACTCAAAATACTTTGTAAATAATTTTGTTGTAGCCAGCTTGAAAACTCACCCAAGGAAATTAGACATGGGTAATAAATCTTAAAGTAGTTCATTAAAGTAGTTCTTGAAATAGTTCATTAAATGTATCAATACGTATAATGAAGTAAACTAATCCGCAATATGCATTTCAATCGATTTCATACTCACTACTTCACGTTTTTCCACTTCAAACCAACGAGATATTCCAGGCAAACTCTGCACCAATATCAGTGTGGTTCTCTCCACCCATAGACTCTACAATACATAAAACCAATTTATTTCCTGAATTTGCCTCTATATTTTCCTTAAGCATTCCCAATTTTCATTACGAAAACCTCAATTTAAATAACAGTATACATTAAATTAAAAGTATTAACATCCAAATTTCTACTGAAATACCTATCCCAGAAGTACAGGACATTCACCTTTCTCCTTCCCTTCTAGGACTTACTACTAAACATTTTACTATTTAGTTTCCGAGATACCATATGAGGAGAGGGAGAGTTCAGCAGCAGAATGGATCACATAGTGACCAGCTCTCTTTTGTGAAGACCTGCTTGAGATTCCACAGTGCATGGCAAATGGGACACTTAAATGTACTATTGCTAAATGCTTTGTGCAAGAGGTTTGTAAAATGACACATCAACACATAGGGCAGTGCTTACACAAAATATGTATTAAAATACCATCTTAAGTTTTAATTAGAAGACAACAGTGAGTTAATTAGCTGATTCATTACTCTTACAGTTCTTTCCTCTAACTTTATAACAAAGTTATTATATAATTCTCTTTCTGTGTCAGGATGTGTTTCTAGTGGATCAGAATTACAATTACATCAGAAGAACGTAAGATTAATTTTTAGTGTGACGTTTTTATTAGGCAGAATATAAGTCATTTACATATTAGGGAATGAACTACTGCTCTTCTCTGAGACAATCTCTAATTTCAGAGGTAGTTTTTGGTCTGAATATCACAGAAACAGAACATTATGCTGCAGTTAGTCAAAACTGTCTCTCCCTTGCTGTACAGTGAGATAATTTTTGGCAATCCTAGCCATACTCCAGATTACCTACCTAACAGTGTTTTCCCATCTGCCTTATAAACTTCTCTGGAGGTAGCTCTGCTGTCTCCAGTTCTGCCTTCCGTATATCTCTTATGCAAAAACAAATGGGTATTCCCATACACAACAGGACCTTCCCATACATTTTTCACATCATTTTAATTAAAATGAGAAGTGGAATAGCCAAACTTGAGCTGCCATCTCCTCTTGAGAATTTGTTATTCAATACTCGGTTGAATAACAGAACTATAGATGATGTTTCAATAGCATAACTATCATTGATGTTAATAAATAAATCAATTGGTCCAGCAAAGGGCATGGTACTTTACCTTGAATTCATTTTCCTTGTCCTTGGTCCCTTTGTGAAATGGTCTGTCATATCGGAATCGCCAGATGTGATTTACTTTGTAAAAGCTCTTGATGTTATCGGGAATGCCATCTCTCTGCAGGACTTCCTGGTTTTCAGGAATTGGCGTCACTGCATAAATCTGCAAATCTGTATGCAAAGAGTTAAGGCGATCCCACTCCATCCAAATTAACAAAGCATACTGACTCTTGAATCATGACAGAAGAAAAATGTGTACTCTAGACTATTAATGGCTTGGAAAAGGAACCCGAGAGATTTGTTTGATGGTCTGAGATTTCTTCACACTGCTCTGTTGAAAATTTGATATTTATTTTTGACATAGAGCTACTTATATGGAACAGTACATGAAGTAAAGGAGTTTAATTAAATATATCCTTACAAATAATATGTCATCCATGCTAACATTATGTGGTACTGTAACAACTTGAACTACTGTAACTTGAACTGATGAATCATTATCACAGCTATGATAGTTCTACAAGTATTTTTCGGTAAAATAAGAATTTTAATAACCTGTCATGCAATTTTTAAATAAAACCAACAATTACACAAAGAAAAATCCAAACATAATAGAGTGACTGGAACAAATTGCAGGGGAATTTCCACCTACCATTTCAGTGGAGGCACACTGTGATTTAAATTTGCTATAGGCGTACCTACATTTTTTAAAAGCATGGTAGACTTAAGTGCAGTATATGGGTTTGTGATTATGTGGATACACTGTGCTTCTGCCTGAAAGATGGTCTCATCTGGCTGATTAGCATGTTGCATAGCAATGGCATGTGGGAACTCATTCAACATTCGCTGCTGGAAGGCCTCCAGCCTTTCATAGTCATGTCCTCGGCAAACAAATTCCTTATTCTGAGCAAAATAAGAAAAAAACACACCAAGAGTAAGTTACGTGAAAATAATTGGGTACCATTAGGTAGATCTAAACACATGCTCTTAAATATATTATATCATCATATTAAGACGAAAAAAATAAGAAACAAAAGGCAAGAATGAAAATAAGAAAACTAACAAGAACAGGTTACTTGTAAGAAGAAAATGTTACCAGGTAAAGCATGTTTTATTCAAAAGTCTGGAAAAATCGGATGATTATACTTAAAGCTTTAATACAAATCTAAAGGAAGAAATTGTTCTTACTGGATTAAAGTATGTAATTAACATAACATAAAAGATTGTATAAAACATATAACTGTTGCATTATATTTTTTGTTAAGACAAATGGGCTGAAAGTCGTTTTCATGAAGAACTAGGAAACTTTGCTTTGAAGTTACAAAATTCTGAAGAAAAACAATTCATAAGAAAATGGTAGAATGCATTCGATTTGCCATATCGTCCAAATGCTTGTGAATTATCAGCCTGGTAAACTAAAATTATTCAAGTTTTGCAGGAAGTAAGAGAATACTCCTAGCTCCAACATGATTTCTTTTACCTGGATGTGGATGAAGTTGCACCATTATTTTCCTGAGATGTAATTACCTAAATACTAAATAACTGATGTCCCACTGCCAAGGGATACGTCTTCTGACAGCATTCTGAGTGACCACCAGCAGAAACAGAACAGGATAAGTGGAACAAACTACCATGAAAAGGTGTTGATTTGTGGAATAGTACAGGTGCATGTTTCCCAACATAAACATGAGTATTAAGTTTATGTAGGACTCTGGAAGCTTAGCATTCTAGACAGGACCTTTTCTTAACCCTGAAAACATGAGGATATTCCATTAATTAACACAAAGAATACCTTGTTTCCGATATGATAAGAACTTGTATATAATGTGCTCAAATTCTCATACATCATACAAAGAAAGTGGTTATAAATGACATCATGAATTCCAGAGTTATGCTATTTTGTTTATTTTCAATTCACTTACTCTCAAGAAGAATGGGAACTTTTTCCCATAAAATCCAACTCTGAAGAATTCTGGTTCCAAACGCTGTTGATCCATAATTTTATCATACAAAGATGCTTCCATCATCTAGGTGATTTCAGTAAGAAATGGTATCAATTTTTTTTCAAAAATGCGTTTTTACCTTAAGCTATTAAGTTCCTTTAAATATCTCACAATAGCAATTAATATATATTTTTGATCAATACATCCTCCTTTTATTTCACTCAAAACACTGACACAAAGTGATCATAATGTAAAAGTCCATTTTTTCTGATATTTCAGCAAAGCATTTTCTGTTGATGTGTTTTTAATACTGTGAAAAATAACCAGTATTAACTGTATTTTAGATAATGCAGACAGCTCTTAAATGTGTATATGTTATCAATAGCTGCCTAGTTATATTGCCGTGAGAAATTTTCACACCTCCATTTTCAGATTAACATAGGTGGCAAAGATGCTGTATAGGGATATTTGCTAATTCAAACACAAAGCACATCAAGTACAATTAATTGAACATGCACAAACTAATTATTTTATTCATGTGGTGATGGCCAGTTTGCTTTTGCTTATAGGATTCTGCCACTGGGTATCTCAATATATATGGAATAAGCAGATCACAGGGAGTACTGCCATATAGCTCTGTGTTGAGAATTTTGCATAACGTTGTTAAGCAGCTCTGCTTTAAGTATATTTCAGTCAATCCTAGCATGAAGCATCTTACAGGTATAGAAAAATTAAAAAGGGAGCTGTAATATAAAATTGAATCCATCATAAGCAGACAAGAAAAGGGGAGACTGAATAATCTTTGAAATACAGTATCAGAAAGTATGAAGAAAGAAGCACTGTTCAGAGTTCTACGAAAAATGAGAGAGAAAGCAGGAAGACGGTGTCAGAAAAGATTCATTTGGGCTGTATGATAGTAAACAGACCTTATTTTTAAGCAGTAAATTTTAAAAAGCCTGCAAAAGCTTGTTGCAAGCTGTTTGCTCACAATTACAACTGCAAAAATACATTACTGCTGCTAGCAAAGGATCGGATAGATCACAGTCCCTGGATAAACCATAGGAAAGCACTAAGTTTATAATATAATTTTTCTGCATAAGCATGCAACACAAAAGAGGTCTTATACAGGTACAAACATTGCAAGATTATTTATTTGCCCATTCTTCAAAAAACTCGCACTCCCTTCTTACAATCTTTATTGTAGAAAAACCCACAAAAAAAAAGTTTGCAAACCAAACCTAAGGACCATTCTCTGGCAAAATTAATTTTCTAAGTAATATTTTATAAACCAAATGAAAAAGCTTTTGGATTTCTTATTGATGAAAAGTATTCAGATACATTACCCTCATCTTGCTGAGGTTTCTGTAGTCATAGTAGCTCTCATACTGTTCTGCAATTTTCCTGCATAAGATAATGCCATTTTCCCAACACTGCAACCAAGTAAAAGATGTTCAGCAATTTCAATGCAAATGTTCAACAATTTGTGATTTATTGGTGGTCTGTTTTTGTTATACCAAGTCATACTTTCAGTACCTGAAAATACTTGAACATATTGTCCACTAGATCTACAGATAGCTGAGTAATATTGATGAATTCTTCTAAGGATCAAAAATAGAGCTAGAGACTTGTCTAATTAATTATTCTTACAGGACTATCACTCCATAAGTGTGATAAACAGCTCTTTTTGACACTGCATAACAGATTAATTCAACCCAGTATTATGTTAGATTTTAAATTTGTACTCTTAACATACCCTCCCTAACTTTTCTAGACTGAACCATATAACTTCAACTCTAAGCTAATTACAAAATCTTCTGAAAAAAACTGGTTATCAACATCAGATTGGTTACGTTCACAAGGTTTACATGGACATTACCAGTTACAAAAAATTGCAATGAATTGCTTGTTTATCAGCAAGACAAATCATGACACGAATAAATAAATTTTTAGACTATCGGATAATTACTCTCACTTAATTTGGAATCAGCATTCTCATTGATGACAATGAACCAAGATCCCTGAAACCCATTCCTATTTAGAGTTTCTGCAATTGCGATTCTAAAAGACTAAACATGATTTAGAAGGTGTGAACACAGTTCTTGTAATCCAGACACCTGAATTTTTCTCCTCATTTGGTCACCAAGCAGATTTCATTTACGTAGCTCATTTTCACCGCCTTTAAAATGGGGAGAAACTGTGTCTTTTCTAAAGTGCTTTGACAGTTAGAAATCAAACTGCTAAACAAGTGCAAATTATTCTCACATGCAAGCCTGGCATTTCGAGGATACAAACACAGGATTAGAAGAAACCTACTGTGTCGCTAAGTAACTGCTTAATCAGGCAATAACACTTCCCCTCTATATGAGAAAAGGCGCAACACTGGAAGTAACATCCTAAAATGAATAAACTATCCATTCTGACCCACTCAGTAAAACAGGACTATTCTACCTTTCCCCTATCAAAGTTCTGAATGATGGTCAGATGGAGACACTCTTTGCGTTGCCACTCTGTTTGCATAGGGTAGTTGAGAAACTCTCTCAGAGGCCGATCAGACCACTCCAACAGCTCATCGTACAGTAGGAGCGTGTAGGCAGCCTCTGCAAGACAAATTATATCATGGTACTTAGGAAGATCGAACAAATAAAACAGCCAAACAAAGCGCACAGAAAAGTGAATGTTTTTGATAAGATGCACCTTTTTTAATGGATAACTTATTTATTTCAAGTATAGGACAGATGGTAGTGCTGGTTTTGGACTGAGTTACTACTTACAGCTATAATACAGTCAACTTACAATTTTCACAGACTATTTAAAGTGGAGTCACTGGGACAGTTTATTTCATAGAGTCTGACAATACCAAGGGGACAGAGAAATTAAGACACTGTTTCCTGTTTAGCCCCAGTCTTCCCTGCTGTTAAGGAGAAGCTCTCAATGGCTCTGCTGTCTGAGCACAGAACAAGGGCCAGACGATGAGAACTATCATTAAAGAAAGAGGAAAGAAGGTACACAGGACGGAGGATGTGCAGTCCAGAAGAGTTCAGGGCTGGAAGGGAAATGGGGGAGCAGATGTGTGTGTAATAGACTCCATTCTTTCCATAATAGAAATTAATCCTTAATAATTGACCCTTAACACACTACCATAACAAATAATTTAGAAGCACACATACAAGAGTTGGGCTTTTTTGTTGTTGTGTTTGGGGTTTGGTTTTTTTTTTTAATTTTTTTTATTTATTTTGGAGTTTGGAAGGAATCAAGCCTATTGTTGCTCTCTCATCAGAGTGCTGTGCAGTAATCTTACATCATGGTTTGTAGAAATTATCTGGGAATATCAACATCATTATTAACTTTACTTTTATTTAAAGAACTCCTTAGAAATGGCCCATTAAAACTAATATTAAATGATTGCATTACAAAGTCAGACTTTGGCCGATTACAAAACACCAGAATTACTGCTGCTTACGACAATTCAATTTGGCTAACTGCATACAATTTATTGTTTTCCAAGTTAAGTTATTGTTCACAGACTGTTTTCCACTCACAGGACTACATTGCATAAGTGAGTCAGTACAAGGTGGGCCACATGCTAGAGACATACTGCACTGGAGAAAGAAGTTGCCTTCTGGATGTATTCTTTTGCACGTTTTATAGGTTGTACATAACAAAAAAAAACCTTTGAAGTACTAAAGTACTTTTTACGTTAAGATAAGGCTGCGTCAAACAACCACATCCTACTTCTGCATGTGCCATGTGAGTCCCCATAAGACAGGCAACTTAAACCAAACTGTATGTTTTTTTTCTAACAGTAGGGTTCCTCTTACATGTCCAGCTTAAGAACCCATGGATGAAAAACCATCACTGCAGAAGAAGTTTGTGGGAGACTGTGCTTTGAATCTGAGTCTTGTAAAATGCTAAGCAGGGCGCAAAATGATGCTGCACAGCAATACATATGTGCAAGGGAGACAGCTCAAGTTGCACAGACAATCTTAATCCTGGCATCACACAGCTTTCAGGCTGCTTGACTGGTAACATCCTCTGCCACAGTTTCAAGCTACAGTTTGGCAGTCAATATATGCAGCACATTTACATACCAATTTACAAAATCCATGAAGTTGATAACAAATTATTCAAGGTCATAAGGAATCAAAAGGCAGCAAAGCATGAATTCATGTCAGGACAGCTCACTCTGACCCTTCCTTTCTAATTTGGCATCCAAGTCCTTTGTTTTAACAGATTTGTGTTTGCATGCTAGTATTTTTTTTAAGTTATCATAACTATATATAGAAGGTTTCTAAAATAAGAATGGCCATACTGGACAAAAGGTCTGAAGGGTTCCTCTACTCAGCATCCTATGGCTGTCAATTGCCAGCATAATAAATTATATATTGGTACTTCTGGGAGATGTCTGTAACTACTGGCTGTGCAACAAAACATTAAGAGATAAACAGAGTTGACGCACAATGTGAGAAATTCAATTTATCCAGGAAAGATTCAAAATATTAAACATTTCTAAGATGGATAGATACAAAGACAATTACGCTTCTCAGGTGACAGAGGACACAAGAGGGATGAGTGTATTTATGTGCTTCAGCCTCAAGAGAGTTATATTTATAGCTGTAACCAAGTGCAGCTATAAAGCTGGTTTTTGGTTTTTTTTTTTTTTTCAAAGGATTACTACAAACAGTCCTGTAAAATACAGTATGAAAGAAGAATTATCTTAAAGCCATACTTTCCCTGGAATGAAAGTATACAGTTAGCAAATTAATGGTACAACATGTAGGGATACCACTGTAGCAGCAAATTTCTTTTCCTACTCCCACGTACTTCAGATCAGCTGATTTACAGAAGGTCTGTGTGTTGTCACTGATTGATAAGGCAAGGCAATGGACTATATACGTCTGTTTTTCTGTTTTGCAAAGAATGCAAAAAATCACACAATCATAAACACACAGGAAAAACAACACAGTCCTGGAAAAAAACATTTTGAGCACAACATTGTTTAAAATAAGAATGGATGGCAAAACAATTTAAAAACCATTAGGATCATATCACTACTAAGGGCAAACTGGATACATATTAGCAACAAGTGTGTGAAGGGAACTTAACATTGCTCAAAGAGTTACTAAGATCTGTTATGTAAAATCAGGAAATGAATGGTTTGGCACAAAAAAAACAGCTGTGGCAAAGATACTGCTTGATAATCAAAACTCTCTTGTGACTCATTACTGCCAGGTCACATGAGGAAATTAAAATCTCTCCTTAATATAACTTGCTATCAAGTCTACACTTTAAACTCATGAACTTCAAAGACACTGTGGAAATTCCAAGCAAAGGATCTTTCCTATGGATAGCAAGAAAAAGCATAAGGAAATTTGCTGTGGCAATAGGTACCTGTAGTCTGATCAATACAGGCTGGAGAAGTCGGTCAGTGCGAACCTCATGATGTTCAACAAGGCCAAGTGCAAGGTCCTACACCTGGGTTGGGGCAATCCCCAATTTCGATACACGATGGGGATGATGTAATTGAGAGCAGTCCTGTGGAGAAGGACTGGTGCTCAACATGAGCCAGCAATGTGCGCTCACAGCCCAGAAGGCCAATCGTATCCTGGGCTGCATCAAAAGAAGTGTGGACAGCAGGTCAAGGGAGGTGATTCTGCCCCTCTATTCCTCTCTTGTGAGATCTCACCCGGAGTACTGTGTCCAATTCTGGAATCCTCAACATAAGGATATGGAACTGTTGGAATGGATCCAGAGTAGGGCCACAAGGATGATCAGAGGGCTGGAGTACCTCCCATATGAGGACAGGCTGAGAGAGTTGGAGTTATTCAGCTTGGAGAAGAGAAGGCTCAGAGGAGACCTTATCACGACCTTCCAGTACCTGAAAGGGCTATAAGGAAGCTGGGGAGGGACTGTTTACAAAGACCTGTAGTGACAGGACTAGCAGCAATAGCTACAGACTGGAGAGGGACAGATGTAGACTACAGATAAGGAAGAACCTCTTCATGATGAGAGTGGTGAGGCACTGGCACAGGTTGCCCAGGGAAGCTGTGGCTGCCCCATCCCTGGAAGTGTTCAAGGCCAGTTTGGATGGGGCCTTGGGCAGCCTGGTCTGTTGGGAGGTGTCTCTGCCCATTAAAGTCCCTCCCAAGCCAAACTATTTTATGATTCTGTGATTCTAATGGTGACCACCAGCCAACTTATCTGTTTTTAAGAAGGAAAAAAATTCTGGAGAGATTCTGAACACATGCAGTTGCAACTGCAGCTTATTTCTTCATTTGAAATATAATGGCCAGCCCTGGCACTAAATTTGCATTGAGAAATCCTGGACAATAGTACTGCAAATGGGGCCTGATTCAGAAAGACAGCAGCAAAGCACTATACTTGTCACAGGTTTTAGGGCTCTGTCTCACCGTTTGTAATAGGCATGTATCTTGCTTTATTTTGTTCTTTTAATTGAAAAATTAGGTTCTGAAACACCACACCAAAGAGCTAACTAGCAGCATTATCAAAAAAAGGTACATAGGCTCAGATACTACCAGACTCCTAGAAACTTCCTCTAAACTTTACTCATTTTGGGTCAAGAATGGCTGTAACACACACCTATTATCAGTGCATATCAACAGTAGTTATTTACATTCTGCATGGCACAGCAAGCAATAGGGTTGTGGGGCTGAAAACAGCCATGTTTTGAGAGAAAGATTAATTGGGCAAGGTAACTCAGCTGTTGACTGGGTCTGTACACTCTGCATTGAAGATACAGCTTACAGGTCTACAAAGGACTGCACATCATGGACCAGTCCTAAATATCTCTTTCCATTTTGTACCAAATTACCTGTGAAGTTTTGTGCTTTCAGATGTAGGTCATACAGCTTATGAATATAGCGAATGTACATCTCTTCCTTGTTTAGTTCAGTCTTATAAAAATTCTGCAATAAAATTGAATATTGGAATGAAATGTAGTAGTTAATAAACACGTTAGAGGTTGCCAATAAAAGACTTAAAACATAAGATTGTAGAAATACATGCATGTATATGAAAATTTCACATGTACAAAGTCATTACACAGAACTGCAGTAATACAATAGGAAATAGTGAATAGAACAATGACATTTCAGTAGATAAGTTGGTGTGCTCCTGAATATATTTTTAAAATTCCTATAGAAGATAACAGAAAGAATCTGATAGAACTGAAGTGTGATGGTCCCGTCATATAAATATTGTCCATCCAAAAAGTGCATCATATTTAGCACTGTAAACAGCATAATCCTGAATGAAAACCAGGATTTCCCCAGCCCTAATTGGTGCTGGGGACTGGTAACTGATGCATAAATATTGCACTGCATGACTGAAATACATGGAGTTGCACTCTAAAGTGATATCCAGGACAAAATTTCTAGAAGTGGCTAAAGATTTCTGGATGCATAACTGCTATTCATTGCTACATGGATAAAATACAGAAAGTAACATCAAAACTCTTATTTCAAAACCTTCCTTACTTATTTGCAAGCCCTAAAACAAAGTATGGAAAAGTCACAGGGAGAGGAGCACAACTCTATAGCACAGTTCATAAGTATTGCCATATTCTCTATGGACATGCAGCTACAGCCTTCCTGCTAACCATACTTAAGGTTAAGAATAATCTGCTTTGGTTAACAAAAAAATACAGTATAGAAGAATCTAGTCTTGGGTCTCATGAGCAATTAATAGTTTCTGTTCTGTTATTCAAATCACTTACCAGTTTGGAATCTAAGCAAGTTGCCAAAATATTTCCCCTATTGTACAGAATTTTTATTCTGCACCACTGTTTCCTAAGTTGAGTTATTACCAAAGAGAAAGGCAGGAGTGACATTATGAAAATATCAAAATAAAAACTTTATAGAAGGGTTTTTTTAGCTGACTTGAGAAAATTACTACAAATCAGCAGCTTTGTAATGACAAGTCTCCTTTAGGCCGCCATCTGCCCTTATAATCCAAAGACCACTTTTTTTTCTCCCCCAAGGTATAGATTAGGAAAATACGTTTCTCTTTAGAACAGAAAATGAAAATATACCTGCTTGTATGTTCACATTTACCTGTCTCTAAAAAAAGTGTAACCTACAACACAGAAGTGAGAGCAATAAAGCATAAAGATTAAGACAAAATACAGCAATGGACTGCAGTACTAGACTTACTGGCTCTTACGCCTAAGCACTAAACGCTTCGGTGCTCATTGTGAGTCTAGACTGTACAAATCAACTGGTTCCTCTCTGAAGTTCAGCACTGACAATGTCCAGTTGGTGTGTAAGGCAGATTACAGCAAGATAACCCAGCTCAGGAAATACATTGTGCTAATTAAGGTGTTGTGTGATTTTTCAACAAACTTATTCAACATATAAAATACAACAGATGTAGCATTCAAGAGAGGACAGGATTTTAAAAGTGGCTTCCCTAATTAAAAATCTTTAGACTTTTTTCCTAAGTAAAAACCAGTTTGGAAACAACATTCAAAAAGGCAATGAGTGCATGTTCTACTAAAACGGCATGATGTCATATGCCAGTGTAGAGCATCATGGGAAAATCTTCTCTTTCTAAAACTAGGATATAATTTCAAATTAATAGAACTTGAAATATCAATTAAATGTCAAACCACAATGAAGAACAGAGCTGCCTGAGAAAAACTCCTCAGTGAGTTACCAAAAATTATTCAATATACTTTCAATGTTTTTGAACAGCTCTTGTGATGACGGAGTTCTTTCATTGGAAATTCAACTTTCAAATTGGAGTTAGGTCATTCTTATGCATAAGGAATGAACTCTGTTTGACATCTCCTAAACTAGCTTTTCCAAGCAAGTAATACTAACATGAAACTTATTCCACATGATTCAGAGGGTATGGAGAGTAGGAAAAAAATTCCTACCTTCTCCTTTCATCTATGTTATTGCTGTTGGTGCATACTCCCACATATTTCATGATGCAGCATAATTCCAGTTAATCTGATTATTTCATTAACTTGAACAATTCTATTTTCTGGAAGAACAGTAATATACTTGTATGGCAAAATAATGTAAAAACTCTTTTCAGACTACCTTCAAAATAGTGGTGAAAAATTAATATTGCTTCCTCCTCTGAACTTCAAGTATTTTTAACATTATACATTCCTGTAATTACTCATTGCATCAAACATCCTTTGAGATAGCAACTAGTTCATTCATCATATGTGCAAGCAAATGTCTTAAAGTAGCACTTAAAGTGCTACATCTGTAATTGAAATTTCCTTTCCAAAATTTAGCATTCACTGTTTCACTGATGTGCAAATAGTATTAAAATTTGTCTGAAAATTATCAGGATATGAACTCTGCCTTAACTTGTACAAGTCATTGAAAATCCCATAAAAAAGTATTATGGTGCTTTGGGGGTTTAAAATATTTGAATTTTCTTTTTGTGCAAATCTGGAATGATTTGCTAATAATAGTTCAAAACCTCCTTAGTGATAGGATGAAAATAATCCAGGTACTTTACAGAATATAAATCATGCCAGAGGGTGTGACAGAAAGCCAGCTGCTCTATGGATACGTAGTAAACATCCCTATTTAGAGAGCACCGTTTTCTTACTGAAGAAATCCATTATTCTCTTATGCATAACTGCTACTTAGAAGTGATACCAAATTGTTTCACTGACGTCAAAAATGCAGAATTACAAGTCAGCTTGTTCTGTTTTTTCCCCTGGCTAAAAATATAGCTTTTCAAAACATTCACCATGAAAATGGAAACTTTCCAAGGTTAATGGAAGTCAACAAACTTGTCAGTGGAAACTGGCCTAGAACCAAAATGCATCTTGTAAACAAAAATGAAATCTTTTTCATACTAAGAATTGACACTCTTGGTTTGTTGTAATGATGGTAACGTAACAAGAGGAGGTCTTCGGCAGCATTTCTGGCTCTCCTAGGAAGAGAACAGACAGCCTGCAGTGTTCAGAAAATATCTCGTATTATATGTCATAAGAATTAACCTGTGCCAAGTTATTGGGGAAGGTGAGAAACAGAAGAAATCATGTAACCTTTGTCAGGTTTGGGGGAAGAGGAAAGGCTTCTTTGTTCCTATGAACTCAAAGACCGATTAGACTTGGAAAACATTTTAGTGAAGTTTATCCAGTAGGAACAGATTGAAAACTGAATAGAGCACAATCAAAGATCTCTTAGAGCCCAACTATAAAATGCTAAGATAGAAAAACTCCCCATTGTATCAATTTCACCTGAAAAAAATCAGCAATCCTAAGTTCTGCCAACTTCCACTCAAACTGTACCGTGGAGCAAGATACCTCCTACCCAGATGTGTGGCTTTATACCAGAAAATGTTCAATTCAGTCAAAAAGAGAAAGAAAAAGTATTATACAAACCAAAAGGCTAACAGTGCAGCCAATCTTTTTGCCATCCACTTCTCCCATTTTCATGCAGTCCCTAAAACAGAAAGTAATGAAAGTCAAAAGTAACGACCTTTCTCCTCTTATAGTGAAGCACACCTCAGAAAACAGACAAATTTGGCTTGGCAAGCTGACTGAAATGATGCAGCCCAAAAGCATTTGGGTGAACAGCTGATCCAGGCGTGTAAGGGGTTTCATGCCTCCTTTTTTAGGACATGGAATACCTCAACTGTCAAGAAAGAAAATGCTTTTTCCTGGCTCTGTCATTGACTTACTAGGTGAATGCTGGAGATACTTGGTTTCATCATACCTTGTGCTAGAATCATGCTCAAAGAAGGCAGCATGACTGGCCAGAAGAGGCAGTCCTGCTTCCCTCTTGTTCTCAGGCACACTTTCCCAGTCCTGCACTGCTGCCTGCACAAACCTCAGGAGGAGATACAGGTTAGGCAACATCTTTTTCTGGGTTAGTTTTAGCCCATGTCAGTCAGATCACTGAAATGGAGCACAAACACTTGTGTTGTCACAAAGAAGAGGGTGATGTGAATGAGAGGATGAGCAGGGATGATTCTGCCTTCTTCAGAGACAAGTGGATCTAAATCAGTCACAGAATTTTAGCATTAGTTCCTCATCTATGAAAAAACAGAATTATACTGATCTCCTCAGTAAAATGATTCAAGATCGGTCAAATATTCCTCAGTAGCAATTCATAATTAGTATCATTTATTGTTTGGGAAGGTCAGATCTGACCCACAAATTAGAAGTTAGAATGGAATCACACAGAGTTTGATTATCAAAAAGGGAGAACCAGTGTCAGTATAACCATAAAAAGCAAAAAAAAAATCATCACACAGTCATTAAACCAAATTTATTGCAATTTTAAAACATTCTTGTATACATGAGCTAAACAATTATCCCAAATTATCTCATATCCACCAGCATACAAAAATGTTTTGAAAGATGTTGGATTGACAGCCCTGGAGATTGTAAACCAACCTGACCCCTGAAGAAGAACAGCACTGTCAGGCTTCCAAAAATTAAGAGTTCAGTCTCTTTGTTGAAAAAACAGCTTTCCTTTCAAACTATCAGTGAGGCTAGCAAGCGTAGTACCAGGTCTTACTATGTGTCTCCCATGGAATGAGGAAAAAACCTAACACTTAAGCTCAACAAAGTGCTACAACTGACAAAAATAAGGAGGACTCTGCTGAAATCTGAGGTTTCTACACAGACTTCATGAGTGACTGAGAAAATCCCTCTTAGTCTCTTACTCCTGAAAGGGAGTATACATCTCTTATTTTCCTCTCCCTTGTTCACATGGTGCAGTCAGATGTGTGCTCCTCACCCAGAGAACCTATCTTTGTATACATACTTTCTGCGCTGGCTGACACTACAACTAAGCATGATTGACATAGTGAAATGAATTTTACATATTCTGTAAAACAACTGTCAGGTGATTAGTACTGAGCTCTGATTCTTCAGGCAGACTTGAGTCACTATCCTACTGTCAAAGTTCCTGATAGGAAACTTGTGCAAGCCACTGAATTTTCGTATTGCAGGAAGGCTACTTGGTTGGTTTTCAGCCAGCTTCTCATTTGCCTGTTGAATGAGCAGCTGCTGTCAGGGAACCCGAGCATGTACAGTTGATGGGCCCATGTGCAGCCACTGCTTGCACAAGATCACCTAGTATTTTGAAAATGACAATGCTACTTAGAAATTGTAATAATCACTCACCTGTAGTCCAGTAACCTCTCCATGAGGCGAGTCACAGTGGCGATCAATGAAACGCCACTTTCCCTCCATGTTTCCCGCTCAATTTTCTTCAGTAGACTGAAAAAAAAAGAAGCCAGAACAACTTCACCATTTATTTTTAACTATCACTATGACAACCACTCTGCTTTTACCAGTACCTTAATACCTTAGCAACATCTTCAATAGTTAGATTTTCTTTCACAAACACCCTCCCAAGAAGCACAATTTGCAAACAATGTCTTACCTAGGATAAGGACCAAAAAGTGGAATTCTAATCCAGGAAGCATTGACAAAACAAATGATTTTTATATTAGCTGCATCAGGTTAAAATAGATCAAGTTACTAATTTTCAGAATATAATAATATCCCAGAGATTTGACAGAACGCTTACATAAAATGTATATATTAATTTCATGCTTATAGGTCAACAAATGAGGAGTTTAAAGATGTACCTAGAAAAGAATATTTATCAACTCAATATACTGTCTCAATGGGACCTCAACTGTTTTCCCTCCTCTCCTTTCTAACACTTCAGCACCTACAACATTTCAGAATGGGTAAGGGACTTTAATAAGATGATTTTCCCCCTTCACTTAATATTTCCTTCTGAGAACACAGTGTTATGCACATGTAAAATTCCATTAGTCTATATTGTCCTTCTGTTGTGTTGAATTCTTACACTAATGTAAATGTAAGTTACACACTGAAGTGAAAAGATTTCAAAACAATGTTGTAAGTGAAGCTGTTAGTAAAATTATACTTAATATTTCCTTCTGTCACAGGCCTCTGGTTTTCACTGCTTACACTTATCCAATATTAATCATTTGGGCACGAATTTCCAACATTTCCACTCTGACAATGAACAAGGAAATATTTATCTACAGCATTGTGTTACTTTTATGCTTTGGTGTAAGAACTCAGACAGATGACATGTCTATGGAGATATTATAGCAGTCCCCCTGAAAACACACTCAGGTAAGGTTTACTTAGAAGATTGCCACATCCACGTACTCAGAGCTTTTTAGAGGCTGTTAATAGCATCTCCAAACCTTCTGTCTACAGTGGGCAAGCTGTCAGCTCCACTGACCTTCATCTATACTGAGCATGTTCAGTCCCATAAAACTCCTACGTCCAAATTTCAGCAAACATATAACAGTGCCCAATAACTCCTACATGCCAACTGCGCTAGCTCTATGCTCCAGCTCCGTTCAGCTCCTTACATACAGGAGAAAGTCACAGATGTGATTCTCCAAACTAATTTGACCTAAATGAAGCTGTGCTCTGCTGGAAGCAAGAAGGAAACATCGATCTTCACCCTGTTTCCTTGCATCGATCTTACGCTCACTTCTCTTCAGGAGGCAATTGGATGTCTTTCCTTCACATTCAGAGACTGGCTATCTGTCACTGGCAGCAGAGGCAGATGACAAGGCCATAGTGAACCAGAAGAGGACAAGGCACTCATCTGGTACCTCTGATTTCCATGCAGAATATACAGGCAAACTTAATTCGCTTTTACAACCCCCATGCTCCTTTCAACACAGGTTTATTTCTAACAAGAAATAAAATTAGAGCCTGTGACATTATTAAGCACCGATTACTGCACTGATTTTTCCTTTCTATTGCCTTTCAACCCTGTTAAACAGGAACATTTCAACCTAAATTCATCAGAATAATTACCTACATTTCCTGTAGAAAAGAAGCAAAAGTCTGACTTCTCCATTAAAACAGATGGCTTTTATTCGCATCTGACTTATGCATGTTCTCTAAAAGTGTATTGGCATATTCATTACAAAAATACAACTCCTACAAAAGGGTTGTGTGAATACATTCAAAGTACTTATTCAAACTGACATCATTGTTATCAGGTGAACAATTTCATGACTTTATGATATTTCACCACAATGCATAGAACAAACATTTAGAAGGAACATTGCTCAAATACATCCTTTGGCTTCCTCACAACTATAACTATATAGAATTAAACTCCTGTTACTTACAGGTCCCAAAGCATAGCCAAGGTGCTATGTTCTGCAAAGCACTAAGGGGATAAATGACACAAAGGTACACTGAAAATGCTTCTGCCTATCCACGCTACTATAGCCTAATATTTGGGCTCACTCAAATAATTATAGAGCTTGGGTTTGGGGTGGGTGGGATTTGCTTGTTTTTCTTTGTTTGTTTCTTTGATTTTGGTTTTGGGTGTTTTTTTAATCTTTGCTTCCAAAGAAGAAGGGAGTGGAGTGGGGACTCAGAGGATCAGAGCTCTCCAGGGATAAATTCTAGGCTTAGAACCATGTCCAAGCTAGCTCAACAACCCTGGGAGGTGTGGCTGAGTTACCATCCCTGGTGGTATTTGAAAGACAGGTAGAAGATGAAGTGCATAGGGACTTAGTGCTTAGTAGTGGACAGGTACAGTTAGGCTTGATGAGCTGAAAGGTCTTTTCTAACCTAGTGATTCTATGATTCTATGCAGTAAGTGGATTTTATATGTATAAACCACAGAGTTATTCAACTCACTGACTCAGAGGTATCTAATCCTAGAGGTGCTTTAAAACATCTGGATGTCTCTTTTGGAGTACAAAGTCCTCCAGGTTCCTCACTATAGCCAGAGCTTCCCTTATCTAGTTGGATTAATCACAGTCAAACTTTGCTGCGAAATTTCAGAGATCAGTGAGGAGATACTCTAAACCCACAAAAATATTCAGAAGGGCTCTGAAAGGCTCAGTGCAAACAGAATCTAATTGATCGGCAGTGCTGAATTCAGTCATGTAATTAGGGGAAGAAATTAAGAAGACTGAAGACAGCATGGGAGAGGTAGCAGTCATCACTTATATATAAATAGTTTCATGGCTAGAGAAATCACCCACAAAGAGTCAGAGCTCACTATTAAAATCCTATTCAGCATGAATGCCAGCTCCAGTTTCTTAAAAAATAAGCCTCATCATCAAACCCCCAGCAGAGCTCACTCACCTATGTTTTGTGCTTCATAATGTGGCCACCTAACCTCCAAACCTGAAATGGCAGCATCCATCAGATTCAGAACAAAACTGCTACTTTGCCTTCCAAAGATTTTGTTCAAATCTAATGAAGTGAAAATGTTTTTTTCCCTGTACTAATTAGCTCAGTGTAGATCAGGACACCTTTCATACCACAATTATACCAGGTAGCAATTACAACATCTATTTTCTCATGATAGTGAAAATGTTCACTACTCCAAGCTTTGCAGCTTTTCAAATGACAGCAGGAGCTATCACTAAGTGGTCACATTCAAGTCCCTAGAAAGACACTGATTCAAAAACACAGCAGCCATCTTCCCTCTACCTTCACTATGTCTTTCCATTTAAGAAAGATAAATCCATTATCAGCAGTGAATTCTAAGTACATAATATTTAAGATATGTCTAGAGAAGTTTATAACTTGTCCTTGAAAACAGATGTTCAAATGAAAAGATGCAGTGATTGTCTCTGGAAAAATAAGCAGTTAATGTGGGAGTTGAGAGATTTAAATTCATTTTCCAATTCAGACAAAATAAACAAAAAGCAGTGCAAAATCTGAAAATGTCATACCCACTGCAGTTAGTAGACTGTATCTAAAGTGTGTGCATCCCCTTGGCTCCCAACTGTATCTATCAAAACCAACCATGCCAAATCTTCAGAAAGATCAGGTAATATTTCAGGATTTGCTTTCATTAAAGACTACAAAACCACTGCTTGCTGTAAAACTCTATTAATGTCTCAAGACACTCTAGTATTGCTTAGTTTAAATTACCCTTGGAAGAGACAAAAAAAAAAAAAAGAAACCTCAGACTAATTGACCCCATCCCTTGTGTTCAGCTCCCTAAACTGTCTAAATGATTTTAATAATTTTCCTTCCCATGCTCTAGAACATTATGTCATCCTCCATTTCAGCATCTTCTCATAAAAAAACAATGACAAATACTGTTTTTGCTTTAGCTTGAAGTGAACTTGAGCAGTTATTCTGAAACTTCCCAAAAAGTTTAGTTTTAACTTCTGTTATACCAGGACACAAATAACAAGTATACTGATGCTGTGAGACATTTTGCAATTTAGATTACTATGACTGTCTTCTGCATTTAGATTTATAAAAGGCTCTCACCATTCTTCACTGTATCTTGTTTAACATTCTCCAGTTTAAATCTAACTCAAAACTGTAAAAAAAATTAGAAACTATATTCCATAGCAAAATGCTTTCTTATAGAATTTTATTTCAGTGACAGACATCACAATGTATTTTGCGCATGAGAATGCATTTAGACTTCATTTTATAATTAGAGCTTTTCCCTTATTGACTAAATTTTGAACTTAGAATACTGTTACTAAAATATTGAAATCATCTTATCTTTTATTGTCTTTACTAAGATGACGAAAAATTTCATGAAAAATTAGAAGAAAGTTCTGCTTTAGCATGCTGTACTATTGTTTACCATTATTCATCCATTTTCATAATATTCTGCCTAATCTCTCTACTCACTTTTGCTTCTGTAACTGATAAAGATTAAGGAACTCTTTTTTGTTTTCAACTCAGTGCAATTACAGATTGTTACACGTTTGCTATTCACAGACACCAAGATATGAATGCAGTTATTTAAGCAAAGACAACAGAGCTAAAACTAAGACTTAAAGAAGAAGGAATGCTTAAGAAGGAATATAAACAGAAAATGATGTAATGCGTTTAATAACACTGAAGAACACACAAGTTGGAATCCTGAAGAGGAACAATACATCTCCTACTAAACACACCAGAAATAAGTGAAATCTTCCACTTAGGTGGAACTCAGTTCTGAGGAACAACAGAGACAGAGCTCAGTTAGTTATTTTATACCTGTATTCTGTGACTGTCATTTATTTCGGTTAATGGGAAAACTTACAGGCAACCTTAGGGACTTCAGCATCTTTATTAGCTTTTTCTATTAGATTTCAGGGATACATTGTTTATTGAAGTACATTAAAAGCTTAACAAGTAACTTATAGAATAAAATAATAAGAAATAATCTTATAAGAATAAGAAGAATTGTATATATCAATCAAGAAATCAACAAGTGACATTACACAGATGAGTACAAGTTTCTGGCAACAGAAAATAACTCAGTATACAGCTTTTCATTGAATTCTCATGCCTTGTTTGCAAAATACTCCATTTGAGCTCACCTGCACCTTATGCAATTATGAGAATTTCTTGCTCTTCTGAATTTAAAATTAGTAGATAAAGAAAAGAACGTTCTGCAACATAACAGATACAGCCTTTACCAATTATAACTGTATGCAAGAGACTTAACAGATACCATACAACACCACAAAATATTTTGTTTCTCAGTTTTTCAGGAAAAATAAAAATAAAAAGAAAAAAGAAGATTCAAAACTGTTTTAAGCATTACTTCTCTATAGTGATATTAGCAACTGATACAGATAACCAAACTCAAGGAATTAGCGTAAGATAAACATATTACTCACATACTGTTGAAGAGCTCTCGGTATGTTTCGTCACCTTTACCTTCTGACATCAGGCTGTCCAGTTTGTCAATCAGCTTTGCTTCCACCTGCAACATATAAGTGTAGTGTAAACAGCTTCTTTTTCCTTTAATGAGATTAGAGAAAATTGAGAGAAGATTTGTTTTTATGTGAGGGACTTAGCTTAATTACTGGTCAATCACATAAATCTGATGATAAGTCACTTCGTTTCTTTGAAGCTGTTATCGTTTCCAAGGTTTGTGGCGTTTTCTTTTTTTGGTGGGGTTTTTTTTTTCCTTTTTTTTTTTTTTTTTTTTTTTTGAGGGAGGGAGCTAATTTAAATTGAGCAATGTGACTTTAAAACTACAGGCTGAGTAGCATTTGCTGCTGCTGCTAAGGCAGCTATCTATTTATGGAGTCAGACAAAAAGCACACAGCCCAAATAAACTGCCTGAATTCTCACTGCAGGGCTGTAAGCACAAGCCATTTTCTTAGACTTCGATAAAAAAACCCATCTTTCCTAACCTGCAACACACTCTTTATAAATTTATTTTCATAAATGTCTGTACTGTCCAGAACATTTTTGTGCTCAGACTTACTTTCCCAACCTTCCTTACCTGCCTGTATTTGGCTAGAAATCTAATTTGCTGGATTTATGTATTAGCTATTGAAGAAACATACAGAACTTACCTTGTGGCTAGCATATTTCAAAGAGTATTGATTATAAAAGATATAGAGATGTGAGGCTACTATGTGCGTTAATATTTCAAACCTCTCTTTAGCAGTAATATATTAGCAACCACAAATCTCAGGGAGCAACCAAGCGGTTGTCAAGATATTTTATTAAAGAATAAATCTATCGCAATTTTCATTTAAACCCAAGCCAAAACCAGAGAAGCAGAATAAGTGCATTTTTTTTTTCCTTCTCACTCCTTGTTAACATTTCTATGGTGATTTTTTAACAATAAGATTATATATTGATAGTGAAAAGCTACCTACTTACATCACATACACTCCTCTGTTCTTAATAGTTTGTTTTGTGTTTCAGATATAGCTCCTGCCCTAAGCATGATGATTGCCTGGGAGTAATTCAAATACTTCTGTTTCCCTTCATTTGAAGCAGCAGGGCACTGAGAAATGGTTTGAGGCAATCTGAAAGAACTGAGTGGGAGATGCAGGAGCAGATGGCACACTTGGTTGTTCCTTCCTAACTTGTTTAGAAGGTGTTTGAGCAGCAAGAATACTTGGATCCTTATGGGAGAAGATTCCTCGTAAGGACCATCCAGTCTTTTTACTTACTAGCTGGATGGGAAGCCAGTTGAATCCTATCTAACCAGTAGTCTATATTGCTGTAAAGCACATGTGAAAAACACCACAACAAAATCAGCCTTGCTGAAGGCAGCTCAAGTTTAGTTCTTTACTGTGGCAGGCCATGCATTTTATCCCATATCTTACATTACTAACAAGACAGCTGGACAATCTTACTACCCCTGCAGAGAGTAAAAAGGTAGAACCCTGTCAATCCCTCTGCAACATGTATAATGTGGTCACAACCTTCTCCGCCCCGAGCCACCAGTGGCTGGGACCAGCATTCTTTGAAATGCCTGAATTTCAGTTCTGGTTTATAAACCTCTTACCATACAGTACCTGCTTAAAGTTGCCACTTCGCCTTTGCTCCCAGTCCATCATGTCGTGGAAAATGGGAATCATTACATTCCTCAGGTCTGGCTGAGGGATCAAGGTCACTTCCAGGAAGGGTCCAATCAATGCTGGGATAAAGTGAAGCTTGTGTTCCCCTAAAATGAAAGTGAATATGAACTTGAATCATAGAATCACAGAATAACCAGGTTGGAAGAGACCCACCAGATCATTGAGTCCAACCCTTCCTATCAAACACTAAACCATGTCCCTTAACACCTCATCCACCCGTGCCTTAAACACCTCCAGGGAAGGTGAATCAACCACCTCCCTGGGCAGCCCGTTCCAGTGCCCAATGACCCTTTCTGTGAAAAACTTTTTCCTAATGTCCAGCCTAAGTCTCCCCTGATGGAGCTTGAGGCTGTTTCCTCTTGTCCTGTCCCCTGGGAGAAGAGGCCAGCACCCTCCTCTCTACAACCTCCCCTCAGGTAGTTGTAGAGAGCAATGAGGTCTCCTCTCAGCCTCCTCTTCTCCAGGCTAAACAACCCCAGCTCTTTCAGCTGTTCCTCATAAGGCTTGTGAATCAAGTGTCCTGTGAGCTATCTACCAATCCAAATCCTATGTGAAGAACTAAAAAATAGCACTCTAAGTATTTTTTTATCTCAGGTCCATCAGAGCATGTGCTGTTTCTTAAGCCCCAAAAGTGCAGAGAAGAAGGTGTAAACGATAGAATAATATAAGGCAAACATATTTTGATTTTTACCTATCTTTACTTTTATGAGTACAGAAATGGATATACATATTTTGACTACAGAAAAAAGAAAATGTGACTCAATTGTTTTGAAAATTCACTTTAAAATCACTGCTAAACCATCTTCCATTAACTCACCATATTCTATTCAGCAGAAACTACAAAGCTAACTTATTTTCAGGAAAGCTAGAAATGGAATACAGAAACACTGACCATTTAGTTTCAGTTTTCTAGGAATAAGACTTTTAATAATTCAGAATAGGGGGATTATGAATCAAGATGCACTGACTTTCCAAGCTGGGAATTAACTTCTATCTGAGCCTACCTCTGGATATTCCAGTGGGCAGTCACCCCTTCCTGCTGTTCTATTTGGTGTCTAAGTTTCTCTTAAGGAAAACCAGAATCCCCTTTGCTCTAAACATCCTGGGATGTGTATCCATATGAAAGCAAGATGACTTTACAAGGATCAAAGTTTATGACGAATGTTACTGCTATATGTGAACAGCAAAATGCTGACCAGCGTAACAATTATAAGAAGTATCCTGACTACAGTATTTAATTGGACACATTACCAGATGATCTCCATACTGAACCCCACAGAACTCTTCCCTATTGAAAGGCATTACGATTCCAACCTCGCTCACATACTAGGTTTCCCTTTAGCAGAAAACGAAAGTGGGGAGATAATGCACACTAATGTCTTATCCTGGCATGCAGAAAGGAGATGAGACTCAGGATTGGATCCCTGATATACCAGTTTAGAAAAACCTATCATGTAGTCAAATAATTTAGATGCCTTAGAGTAAGTAAGAGATACTGAGCACTGTAAATAAGTAAAGTATGCTACACAGTAACTGTTAACAAAAAATTAATATGCAAGTATTTCTTATTTTGAACATTTCTGATTCTATTACAGTACAGGCTGATCAGAAAGGCCATTTTTTCACAACTACATATCTCACTGGGGAAAAAAGATTTCTAGAATTGAGGTGACAGTATCTCAGGAACCACGGATGGTTTTCATGTCTTTAACAAGACCTTTAATGAAATGAACTTTTGAATAACAGAAACATAAAGATGACAAATATAGTGTCTAAATCTTCTTCTCAGTTTTGATTTTCTTCCCAAACAAGATTTAATTCCATTTCACTGAGGCTCATACTTTCAAAAAGTTTGCAGTTATTGTTCATAAAAAAGAAATGTTCCTAAGTTTATATCCAAGCATATATTTTTCTCATGTTGTCCAATGTGTCATTTATACATCAGTCACTGATTTGTTTCTGACTTTATGTTTTAGCGCAACTAGGGCTTAGGGAAGACTTGATGCAAACACAGGATCTCAAGAGAACTACAGAATCAAGATATATGCATGTACTTAAACTGTCTGGTAACAGAACTAATATTGTGAATACAAATATATTTCCAGGCATAATAATCCTGCCCCAAATGAGCAGCACTTTCCTTTCTAATTTTCTCTAATGATATTGTTTCAGTTCTTTTTGAAAAAACAGAGGTAGATCAGATACATTATCAAGGCTTAGAAAGCTGTATTTAGCTTTCAAGAAGGGAACTACAGATGATTTGAGTTTTCCTAAAACCTTAAGACTTCATGTGAACTTAATTAACCACTCCTCTATCACTGGAAAGAGTATTCATAGGTGAAGAATTGTTCATTTTATGAGCTACAGATGATGTCTTTAATTACTTACCTAAATTTTGCCACATGCTGAAGATTTCACATCCCATTGTTACCCGCATGTCACCATATCTGCAATGTATTGAAAAATAAATACAAACAGTTGAAGATTGTTTAAGAAAATCAAGTTCTTATGCCATTCAGTGACACTTTCAAATTAAATGTCTCAGTTGTACTCCATAAATAAACTACTTTAAAACTGATGAATTCTTCCAAGACGTTGTTTTTCCATTGTACCAAGTTAAAACTTGATTCCCAAACACAGGTTTATTTGGAATGTTGTCAAAAGTACCATTTTTTTCTAAATGCTATACATTAGTAATATAAGCATGAAGCAAAAGCTGTCTCTGCAGTAATATGTTGTGGTTCTCATTTTACTCTAGCTTAAAGAAATACAATTCATTCATACAGATAACAGTGCAGTGCCTGGCAGAAATACCTGAATGAGTCTGAATCAACTTATGCTTGAACTAGAAATTAGTGTTGGTACTGCTACAACATGGCTATTCTGCTCCCAACACTGCAACTAATAGTCTTCTACAAAGACTATCAGCCCCGAAAACCTACACGAAGTACCAGAACCAACTCTCATTCTAGTCAGTAGAAGTACAGTTACCATTATCTTTTTTTGGTAGTCCTTTTTGAAACCTTCCATATCTTGCATTTTGAGAAGTGTTTGATCTATTACAGTTTTCTAGAAGATGACAGCAGTACTTACTTTTCTAAAACCTTTTTCTTCTTGGAAGGTGTGAACATCTCCAGTTGCAGACATAGCTGGTTTATAAAAATGACAGCAAGAAAAAAGTAGGAATCCCATATCTAGAATAAGAATATGGCACTTGGTTATTTCATTTTCTCAGTACCACCATTTTATGACCACTCAAGATGCAAATTTTCAAATCACATCACTTGTTTTAGTCTCAACTAATAAATTACTCAAACTGCTATTGAATAAATTTCTTTGCATCCAAGCACACTTTTCACCAACCCAAAAATGTTCATCAGAAATACATCTATTTTACATATTCTACATCTGCTAAATGTAAAGTTCTCAAAGTTGCAGATAATCTCTCTGAACCAGAAAACCCTATCTTCTAAATTTGGAAACATGTTTTGGTACATTTAAATAGAAGACTACAAAAAGGTGTGTCTTTTAAGTCCAAAACCTATCAAATTCTGCCATCTCAAAACCTATCATATAATAGAGTTTTCATTCTCTGGCTTGACCTACTTTATATTATTATTTGCAAGTCTCACTTACTGCAGACTTTACAGGACAGAACTGAAGCCAAGTTTTGTTAACATATTGCAAATATACAGATGTTTTGTGCACGTGCTTTATGAATCATATGTTGGATCGTCTCCTTAGACAATTTAATGATAAATTTAAAGTTTAAAAACACAAAAATATTAATTATTATAACACAATTATAGATGCTCCATGGCATGAGAAAGAAAGAAGTGGGGGGGAAGCCCTATTCCAGACACTGCAGTTCAGTAGAATAGCAATAACATTGATAAGCAAGTTTAATGAACACAGATGCCTTGTATGCAGGCAATTCTATCACCAGTTTTAGCCTCTGAACTTGTGGAACTCCACAATAACAGACAAATAAAAAGATTAGATTCTGTAATCCAGAAAATTGCTATGCAAAATCCTGAATAAGTAGGTTAATGCAGAGAATGAAATAACAATAAAATGAAAAACTAGAAGCAATTTAAAAAAAAAACAAACAACTGTACACCTGATTTTTAAGACAGTTCCATGTTTAAGAAAAAAATTAGTCTCTAGATACTTGAAATCAGTGATTTAGTCTCTGTTCCGGCTGTTTAGATGCTGGAGCTAAGTTTAGTAATAAACAATGAAGCCACGAGCAGCTATTGCATCTATCTTACGTTAGATGCACTTACTCTACCTTGTAATCAAAGTTTTCATTTAAGAAGTTCTTACGAAGGGCATCCGAAAGGTACAACACTGTAGTAATGATCACACTGGGTAGAAAAGAATGAAAAAGACAGTAGTTTTCATTAAGTGGAAATTCATATTTAATACTCAGAAAATTTCCCAATGAAGACACAAACGTAGCATGTACAGTGGCACTAAATAGTACATTTTAAATGGATACAAATATCTGACTAACAGCTCCTATTGACAGAAAATATGCATATTAAGAAAACAAATAATAAAACATCTTCTCAGCACTGAAGATCTATATGTTATAACCAACTCACCTAGGAGAGACATTATATTTTTCTTCTGACAATTTTGACAGATTTCAAGTTTATAAATACAAAATAGCTATCTATCACTTAGCTTATTACTAGTTCAAATGTTTGCTTCCATTTTCCTCCTTTTAAAATTACTGCCTCTGCCAAACTTTACCTTCTGGTTTGATGTTTCTGACACCTGTAACAGCCAAGTCTGAGACTGTTTTTAGAACTCTGCTTGACTCTCAAGTTTCATTCATTCCTGCTCACATGTTATTTTCATATATATTATTTTCTATCCAAGTACTGTTCCATGTTTAGCACTCACCCATATAGTTTAACCCACTTTTACACCAACAGAGAGCTACAGTGTGTGTACAGCACACCCTGTTGCAACATGGAAGACAAAGTGAAACATTAACAAACTGTAAAATAAGCAAAGCTAAGAATCAAAGCACGGATAAGAAAAAAGAGTCCTGTCATTCTTGTTATTGTGCATGACTTAATTTACAGTCCATATGTTTCATGAAATGCAAATAGTTTGCATATTTCGGGAAGATGTTCTGATAGAAAAGGTCAGTTCATCAGAACTATCACTACAGAAAATTTCAATCTAAGTTCAAAGCAATAAAACCCTAAAAATCGCACGCAAGAGAAAATTCCAGAAGATCTTAAGAACAGCAGCCACATCGCCAAGTTTACATTACATAGTTATATTTATGTCTGAGACAATTCCTTTCTTGTACATTCCTTCTGTGACAGGTGAAACTGAAGAGAAAGATCCGTTTCAAGTCTTATGAGAAGAAAACTAGATTAGAAATCTTAAATGCAGTTTCAGAAGGTTGGGTTTTTTTCAGATTTTCCCGAGGCAATTCAAAAACTGCGATGCAGCTATTCCTGGCTATAGGCACCTTACCTCAGTTTTGATTTATTTAGCAAGCCAAATATATGATACAGATTATTTGAGAAAAATGTCTGTCTGTAGAGTGAGAATGTATATGTTGTAGATAAAAAACTTCAAAACTGAACTTAGAAAGATGTCTTTTACCCACAAACTAATAATCTGAATCCACAGGAGAAACTAAAATCAAGACGGATAACATTGGAGGTTCTCTTTATAATGTAGGTTCTACTGAAAAAAAAAGCAAAAATGCAGAAAGCAGAGACAGCATCCAGAGGACAGATGGACAGCTGCCCGATCTGGTACAACATTCATATTCCAAGTTGCTTCCCAGCCAACAATTTCAATACAACAACAACATTTATTTAAAATCCATCTGAGTATCAAACTAGAAAACACTGAGTTTATGACAAGACTTGCTTTTCTCCCTCTTACCACCTGCCACAAATTTGTTCAGAACCACTGTCTGTTTTACAGGAGAAAAACCTCTGCTTTTAGCTACTAAATTAGCCTGGGCTCATACACAGAATGCTAACCCAAGGGTCAGTCAAGGGATTTTTGACAGAGTGGCTTTTCCATCAAATTTTCACAGCAAAGCCTTGTGCAATAACCTCTTTGAAATATCCAAAGCAGCCCTCAGAAGTTCAATAACTGGGTTGCTGCCTGGATTGTGCTCTGGCAACCTGGCTTTTGCCTCGGCAGCCAAAGGTAGATAACGAAAACTTTCTTTTTCCATTCTGACATGGGACAAATATATCAGCTTCTTACATCATCCTTTGCTATTTCAGAGTGAAATCTTCTCAAGCACAGAGGTGTCTGAATGGAAAAAAAGTTTCTTGTATATTTCATAAATAAATGAAATAAAGCTAGATTCACATATGCATGTGTATCTATTGTTACATGCATGTAAATTTATTAACACATGAATACGTATGTTTATATATGCTTTCTGTGACAGACTGAATGCCAGGTTCAGTTGTTAGCAGCATTTTGTATTACATAAAAGCAAGAATATTGTTAGCAACACCATGTATTACATAAAAGCAAGAATTTTTGTTCATTGTAGGAGTTTCAGACTCCCACACCATAGGAGCTAACAGAACTCTTCAAAGCAGCCATAATGATGGAACTAAAGCTAATTGGATGTCTTCCTTTATTTTGTATTTAGTTTGAGGTTCTTTAAAAGAAGTCTTTCAGTCATTACTGAATCAGATAACCAAAAAGATTCTCTGTTTAAAGCCCCTACGCCCAACTGCCAGTAGATACATTTGGAATTTTAGTATAAGAAACATGCTATTGTAAATCTTACTCTGTAGATCAATTATGCTTATAAATTCAAATGGAGAATTGTATGATATAGCATCTCTACCATTCAACAAAATACTGAAAGGATATGCATACTTAATCATACTGGCACCTCTAAAATTAATGCTTATTGCATACTGAGCAGTGGAAAATTAGTTCATTGTTCAATAACGCACGGGCACAGTGTGTTATAAACATCACACCATTACTCCACACGTAACAGAAGCTCGCTTTGCTCTCCAGCAGCCTCCTCAACTGCTAATGAAACATGACATACCTGGAGTTCAGCTGAGTCTGTTAAATGTTCTCAATACGTTAGTCAATTAAAGCATTAGATAAGCGATTCTTTTCCTAACTTTAGAGTAACTTAAACAAGTGACCATCACACAAGGACTTCCAGTAGAGAGAGACATCATGAAGGTGTTATCCAGAAGCTTCAGTTTTAGTCTGGCATATTTTATGATAGAATTTTGGATTCCTCTCTGGTGCTAGGCAACTGATTCAGATATCTTCCTATATTACGTGGTGTTCATTTGCAGTTACAAATAGAATGTTTACTTAGAGGGCCAGAAAGCTACCTTACTACTTAGTTGATGTAGAAGTTAAGTCTATCCCTATAATGAAAGAAATTAAAACTATATTTTCCATAGTATATATAAAACCATATTTTGTTACTCAGTAGTAACATCTATATTAGAAATACTAAATAACTATAAGAAATTATTTGCTCCACTGAATGTATGCTAATTAGCTTACTACAAATATTACATGGCTATGCAGTTTCAAACAGTGCATTTCTGTCTCGCTGCTTGACTATTAGAAGCTAATAAACTTTAAGGATTTTTTGGTATGTTCTCCTTCCATCACAGAGCACAATTAAAAAAAGATCTGTTTCTCCGCTTTAGTGCTAAGTCTGCATTTTTAAATGTTACCTTACTTCTCAAATTTTAGAAGTCACTTGGCAGTTTTATAATGCTAGCCATTAACACTTTTTCATGTTGGGCATCTGGACATTCAGAATTATAGATTATGCATGCATCATCATGAAGTATCTTAATTTCTGGATAGTTACAGATTTGTCTTGAGCTCACATTATCTTCTGGTTTTTGGGTTTTTTTTACCCCAGACAGCATCCAAGTATCAATTACTATATAATTACTGAAAGCAAGTAAACAAGAAAAAAAATAATCTAAAAGCCATATGCCTAGCTGGAAGGGATAGCGATATTTTTATATCTAAATATTATATATTGAAAGAATTATGGCAATTTAAGGACTAAAAATCTTCCAGGTAATTGAAGTTCTGCATATAAAAATAAGAGAAAAAATTATTCCCCACTCGCTTGGGGAAACCTTATCACTTGATTATATCCTTGCTAGGACTCATCTCTTTCCTAGGCTCAGACAGGCTAATCTCTCTTCCTGTAAATACCAGACAGTTTGAATTTTTATATCACTCTAGGGAGAGGAGGGAGAAAAGACAGTGCTGCTGGTGATGTGACTGCAGTGATGGGTGAAGCTCCCCAGACACACGTTGCCTTTGGGTTAGCTACCATTTCTTGGGCTGAAGCACAGCCAGCCAAAAAGGCGTCTATCTGACAGAGGAAACGTGACAGTCATTTTATTCCTGGGAAGTAGGAGTTTAAAAAAGATCCAGAATGTTAACGAGTTACTTGATTATGGTCTTAAAAAGATGGGCTAGATATTCCTTTTAGACATGAACAGAAGTGCAAGGAGTTCAAGAAGTTTCACCTTCAATCCCGAAGAGTTTGAGATCATTGGAAGTGCTCTGGTTCATCAAGTGAAGCTGAAGTAGAATGGCTCCCAGCCACTTCTGTCTATGGTGCAAGCAGTGCCCTAATTTCTCATCCTGCCTCTAGGCTCTTCCCTTGGCCCTCAGAGATTTTCGGTGGAGACAATTCTAGAAAAGCTACTACGCTGTGGCTTTGTAATTTTGAACACCCAGAGGAAGCTGAAGGAAGGCAGCCACTACATTGGCAAGTGGGGGACACAAGTGAAAAGAAGGAGCTCCCATTCAGAAACACATCCAGAAAAACTATTGTTCTGCAGCTGAGGAGAGAACAGAAGTGGATTCTCCTTTCTTCTGCCTCAAAAAGGAACAGGAACTAAGCCACAGATCTGTAACACAGAAACGATCATTCTCCAGTTCATGCTATACTTTTAAACACACTTGGCTGGCCCTCTGTTTCATAGCAAACCAGCATTTCCTCCACAAAAGGAATTAATGCCTACCAATTATTGAATGCTGAATTTGTAAAGATGCGTTTGCTTCCCATTTGCTGGCAGTAATACTTATACAGTTGTGTGGGGTTTGGTTTGGTTAGTTGATCTCATTGGCTTATCATGGTCAATTCCCACTTGCAGTTTTTGTCAGCTTCTGTTTATCTTCTTTGCCTGACAGAACTATATACGGAGTCAACTCCTAGACAGTGAGAACCAACATTATGTGGATCAATAAAAGTTGTGTGACGCTAACTGAAATCCCAGTGCAAGTAAATATTCCTTTTGTAGAACTTAATACTATTATCTTTAGCATATCTGAACACCACCAGCCTGTGAAACACGTGCCAAGGACGTTCCTAAATCTTAGTTTTGCACTTGTGAGCTGTTGCAAAACCATCTGCCAAGGCAGCTGTTTCTGGAATATATAACAATTTCTTAGATTATATATTTAGTCTAAAAGTTCCTACGTTTCCTTCCCTCTTTCCTGTGTTTCTCAATTTATTTCTTAATTTATTTTTTAATAGATGTGGGCTGTATCTTCTTTAATATGACACATGGAAACAAATAATCACATGCATTCTTTGATTATTAACATAATTTCTTTTTATGTGGAATTCAACCTTGGCAAGATTAGCAACACTAAGTGAGGAAATAAAAATGAGCAGAAAATGCTACCTTCTTCAAGTCATGACAAAGTTTGAACAAATACTATGATGTCTTCATATACACACACGTAACAAATATGTATCTTGAACACGAGTTTTGCCAAATTTAATTACAACAATAATATTGTTACCAGTACTCTGTATAGCACCAGGAATTTAAATTCTCTGTGGAGCCAGCAGGCAGAACACAGACTAAAATGCAATTACCATTGTGCACTGCAATACGTACCATGAAAGTTTAAGTCAATCCTAAATTCTAGATTCCTATGTCTGCCCCACACAACCCCATTTCTCTGCTGACACTGGTGTCTGTACAATAGTGTTGGCTGCTCAGCTGGCTTACATGATCTAAAGCTAAGCCTACAAAAAAGGGCAGCTGATGACAGAGGTCAAATAAAACTCAGTAGTTTCAGACCCACTGTAATGACTTCTCAGAAATGCTGAGAACCTATTTCTCTAAAACTAAGTCTGTGCAAAGAAAGAATAGCTCGTAGGCAGGTTACATGTCAAGGTATCACTATGAAATGCTTAGAGCTCTATATTACTGCCTCATTTCCTGGTTTGTGATTTTTAATTTATGTTTTTTCTGACAAGCACTAAATTAGCAAACATGCAAAAACATTGTTCATGATATTGCAGCAGATAATTTCTTCTTGAGAGCAAACAGATCTTCACCAACTCAGCACTTAAACAAACCAATTTGAAATTAAGTTCTGTTGAGTCTTGTCATTTGCTGCCTGGAAAACAAAGCTGTTGATGCTTAGCATTTTCATTTTGTAAAGGTTTTTCTTAGTTTCCAGTTATATGTGCTTACTGAATAGAAAAAGGTACAGATTATATTATGAATTTGTTGTGTAAAATCAGTCCAGAGCTTTAAAATCTTAACTTGAAAAATGAAAAACTGTTGTCAGCATTATAAAAGATATTTTGAACTTTTATTACATGCATCAAGTAACTGTGTTTATTTATACCATGATCTTCATATTCTACCCATATTTTTTATTATCATTAAAAATGCCTTACTTGTTTGCAACCAAACGCATCACCGTCCAGTCTTTTGGAAACATCTCTGGTCGTATTAGTATTCGAAACACAGTGAAGATCTGCAGCAGGAAATCCTTTGGAAGGAAAAAAAAGCAGCCATGTGACTTTTTTGCTTTAAAAAGAGCGGTGAGCTTTAAAAATATTTTAATCAGAGACAAAAATCATTACAGAAATACCAGAATTTCTTTTATTTTTACACATAGATATACCTCTGAATATTTTTTCTTTGGTTTTTTTTTTTGTTCCCCAGGAAAGCTTCAAGTAGTAATTGAATTCATTTTTATTAAAAGGAGGAGAATAATTTAATGTACCATTTGATTGACAGCAATGTATAAGAGAAATGTCAAAGATGCAGTTGGTTTCCATCCAGACATGTCCACAAATGCAATCCAAAGAATGATTTGCAAACCAAAAAAGCACTTTACAAACACTACAAGGTTCTGAATATATCCTTAATCATGCCATGTTTTCATCATTTTCAGAATTTATTCTAAAAGTGGCATCATTTAGTTGGAGAGGAGGAGAGTGTAAGGACAATTGTATCACTGGTTTTGCAAAGACCGGTGAATTCAATACCGATGCCCAGGCCCCTGAACCGTTCCTGCAGCTGTCTGTCTGTATGCAGGTCATTTATCCTTTCTGCCTCATTTGCTCAATCTACATAAACAGTGAACACATGTGAGCCACTGTGAATGTAGAAAGCACTGCTTAAGGACTTTTAGCATTGTTATCTCCTATGTTACTTAACTCACTAATAAATAACTAAAGTCAACTATTTCTCTCAGTATATAGTTTTTCAGATTTTCTTCTCATAAAGGAAACTACCAACAAAGGTAATATTTCTAATGGCCCACCTTGATTGTGCATATTACTGCTGGTAACACCAGTATTTTTTTAGTAAGCAGAATGGAGCTTTTAACATCACGAAGAGCATGATGCAAGTGATACAACACATCTAACAGAATGAGGGTGATACGTGAACTTGAAATCTTTTTCATTGATTCTGCCCACAGCACTTGCAGAGAGCTCGCCCAAAACACAGACAAGATGAACAAAGAACCAAAGGGTACCAAATAACTTTAGACACCAAAATACATCCTCAAGTGCACTTATCAAGTGTAGATGACAGCCACTGCACAACAGAGATCTTTCATTAGAGAATCACTGTAAAGGGGGATGGAACGCAGGCACTGGGAAAAGCAGCTGAGATCCCCGCAGCCACCCACCAGAGAAGATTATATAAAAGCAACAAACTGTTTTCCGAGCAAGATGCCAGAAAATTCTCTGTATTAAAAAGTATAAATCATGCTTAGTGCAGCTAACACAGCGTTTGAATGCACGTGATCAACTTAACAGCTTATAGCTATGCAAGCAACACATTTATTTCAGACTGCTTCTTATAACTTTGGGCTTTGTAATTAAATTTCAACGCTTCTGCCTGCTCCTTTTCTTCTTTAGGGGTTAACTGGCTGGCTGCTGAACTGAAGAGACCAAACAGCTGCTGTTGGGAAACCAAGAAATGGTTTAAGGCCTTAAAATCAAAGGGATGCATGAGGTATAAATTTAGTGCCTGTGAAATCCACAGGTCACTGCCAAAGCCTGCAGAAATTCAGAAGTTAGTAAGAAGTTAGTAAGAAAAGAATGACAGACAGATAGGAAGATCACGTATACAGTAACGAGGCTAGAAACAGAATAAATATTTTATTCCTAGCAAACTTCTAAAGAAGCACAGGTAGATATTGTGCTTTAATAATGCATTAAATTTTGCATCATTAACACCAGGCTAATTATTTCTATTTTTAGCAGAAAAAAATAGCAAATTGTGTCATCAATTTAGTGATACATGATATTAGATAAAAAATGTGGATTTGAAAATCCTAAGTAAGACTGGAGATCTCGTTTCAGTACAGTTTAAAAACATAAACAAAATGCAGTATAATCAAAGGTGAAATATAGCTGAAAGAAACAGATAACTCATAAAAAAACTTCAGAAAACCCAGTCAATTTTAAGATTTTCAAGACTCAATTATTAAGCCTGTATTAGCAGAAATAATCTGTAGCTAATTTTTACTTTCCATGATTCAGTTTTTACCTATTTAGTAATACATTTCCCTTGGAATCCATTAAAAGCATGAAAATAACCAAAAGGTAAAGTGCCAGCAGACCAGTTTGATACTGTGCTATTAATGTGCTGGTGTCCTTCATGTGTCAGCACTGCTTATTGATATTCAGTGCTGATTTTCACTCCCAAGGGACTCACCTCCATGTAGCAATTCCACAAAATATTTTAATCAATACAACAATACCTGGCATTCTGCATGATGCAGTCGCTCATTTTTATTTCATGGTACAGATGTCCCATTACTATAGAATATGATTCATGGAAGATCAATTTCGAAACTGTATTTTGAACTGTTTCCATTGCACTAAACTATTGTCCCTCATAGTTGTATCTGCTCTGCTGAACACATCATAATGATTTAGTAACAGATTTTAACATTTAAAAAACATTTTTGCCAACAGTATAAGTGAAATAACATTTGGTTGGTTGAGTACAGATATAATTAATGTCTCATACGCCTGCTATCTTAAGAGAAAGCAAGGAAGTAATTTTGTCCTTTTACATATTGTAAATATCATCTCTTAATATTCCTAACTTGTGCACCTAAGCTCTAGTACTGTCCTACACCACTTAAATAATATCACAATATCACAGTTCAGTTTTCTCTAGCAGCAATATTTGCTTGATGAAATTATCAATCTGTGATTAAGTGAGAAGCATGACATTCTGAAAGACTGAAACCCATTTAATCAAATATTGTCTTGGATTTTCTTTCACATTTCCCTGTATGCATGTAAAATTCTCTGTAATGCAGGTAAAACTCTTGACTTGATCTCTCAGGGTGCATCTATACTGACATTTTAGTTTGGGCCAATAGTTCACTTCGAAGCCAACTGCTTGATCACCCATTGCTTTGGTTCACATTGCAGAGTTGTTACACTACTTGCTATCCCAGAACTTACTTGTTTCCCAGAACTTTCCTTCAATGCTTCCCCAATCTACATCAGAAGCAACTCAAATATTTATTTTAGAGTTACCCCTTTGACTCAGCACTCATCCTTTCAGAAGTCCCATGAGTGAGTGGATGTCCTTGTATAGCTGGAGAACCAAGTTTCTCCACCAGAGACGTTCCTCATCCCCGCAGACCTCGCACAGACTGCGTACAAGGGGTCATTACAGAAGAAAACAGTGGAATAAATTGCACTAGGTGGTAGGGTTTGACACATGCCTTACCCTGCCCAGGCTGCTTTGGCTGGAAGAGAGGGATCAGAGAACTATCAAGGTTTACACCCATCCACATGAAATACTGTCTTTTGCTCCAACAGATCTCTCCTGAATATCTATTTTGCCACACCATGTAGGGTACACTGAAAATGGATAAAAACTAGGCCTTCTGGCAGGTGCCCATCTGTTTGTTTTGTCTTCTTTAAATCTATTAATTAAAACCCCCCCACATATCAATCAAACATACTGTGCTGTGGTCAAAGCTGCATTGTGCTAACATGCTGTTTTTCTCATCAGCTTTCCCACTCCTCCTATTTATAACTCCCACTGTTACCTTTTGTCATAAATTATGTCTGAGCTTTTTTGCAGCAGCAAATATCCACCCACAAGGGTGCTTCTGTTCTATAAATTGCTATAAAATATATTTACTAGAAGAAGATGTATTTTGTGGTAAGCAAAAAGAACATATTTTTAAAATAATATTGAAAGATAAAAGGAAGCATTCAAAGCTACTGCCTTATTAAATTCAATGTTTTAGAAAGTGAGCGAGGTATAGTCTCTGGTACTAACACACAGCCACAAATCCTCTGTCACTTCTTTCTTTCTTCATTCGCGTGAGTTCAAATACAAAATGCTTTCTCTATCTTCTCTTTTGGTGGAAAAAAACCTGGGTCACTTAAAGAACTCACTAAAATAAAAAGAGTCACCATGACCATTACTTAAAGTAAATATATTTACAAAAAAGAAGAAATACTTCCATAAACAACCACTTGTTTAAAGCCTCACTCAGATGCATGTCATACAAAAATGAGCATTAGTCGTTCCTTCAAAGTCTCCATTTTGCTATACTGCGATTAACAAGCTGAAACAGCCTTTAATATTTTTTGTATAAACTGTCAAAAAATATGTAAGAATTTCAAGTATATTTTGATATTTGATAGAATTAATGGCAACCTTAGTTCCCTTTTTACAAGGATTTGCAGAAGTATTTGTTTGGAGAAGCATTAGGTGGGTTGTTTTTTTAATAGTATCACAAATACGGTGCAAACATGCATTCATGCAAGCACATGACATACTCAACTTAAGAATTAGTCCAGAAGGAAAAAGGAATACCTATGTTATCAGTGCTGAAATGTTCAGTACAGATGGTATGATACAAACAGAGGTAGGCAAAATAAAAAAGCACAGCAGATAGTAATTCAAACGCCTCCATTACACCCAGGTAAGTCCCTTGGAAACATTGTATCAGATTTGTAATTTGTAATGTGGCTTAGGGAATACTCAATCCACTCTGACCTGAGTGACTAGGGATAAAAAGAGGATTAAAAAATATAGCAAGCTTATGGTAGTTACCATTGAAACTTAAATCCCAAAGTACATAATAGCCACAAGGTTAATCATGGCTACTAGTTCAACCTCTCAAAACACCTTGCTCAAAAAAAGGTTTTATCACAGATATTTACACCTTCTGAATCTTGATTTACTCACACTGATGTAATTTCCTAGGAAGCATATCTTAAAGCAGTATAAAATACCAAGGAAGTTCTGCACTTGGCAAACAAAAAAAAAATACAGAGGTAAGTGGCAAAATGGTATAGATAGTCTAAACCACACACAGTCACCTCATGATTAACAGCAGTGTCAGCCTCACACACTAGTTCTCATCTTCCCCTCTTGCTCCTTGTTATACACATTTCAGCGATATTTGATATTACCAACGAAGAGGGGAAAACAAATATATTATTTGAGATTCTGAAGAGAAGAAATGCTGCATTAATTATGATCAACCTACTGCCACTGAATCACTGGTGGAGCTGATGCCGATTTCATGAGATCTAAATGGAAATAACAAACTCTGGACTTCACTTCTTAAGATCTCTGTTTTGATAGCTGATGGCACTAGTTACAGCTGCTTTCCATATGTCTCTGTGTAATAGTAGGGTATGTGCGTGGGGCGAATATAAACGTGTCAAATCAAACACCATTCAAGTATTAATTCTAGAGATTTTACATGCTCTAGAAGCAAGACAATTTGAATAAACTCTACACTGTATTTCATAGATACATCAAACCAGGCTTGAAACCTCTAGGAAATATAAAAATCTAAACCTAGGAATACAGACCCACTCAAAATTCAAACAAAATGGGAACTATTTTCAGTAAAAAATGCCTAGGTTCTTCAACACATGTTAAAAACTGCATAAGAATAGCAACTATGCCAGGTGAAAACAGATGCTGTTATACTAGTATAAAAATTGTCTACTCTCTGTAACTTCTAGGTAGTACTCTTGATTCATGACAGAAGTAACTTCTCAGCAGCATCTTCAATCTTTCCAGCTCAATATGACCATCTTCTTTTTACAAAGAAAAAGCTCTCACAAGTGGTGTGCTCTCTTCAGAACCACTCTAAACAGGTACCAGGAATTTAAGGAAATCTGGAATTGCACCATGACTAGACTCCCCTTTACGGGGCTATACTTAAGTTTATCAAATGGTCATGAAATAGTAATATCTAAAAATATACTATCACACTAGGACATCATCACCCTCCTATCTAGGATCATTGGCTGAATAATGGTATACATGATTACTCAAGATTTCTTGTGTGGATCAAAATCAGTACTATCTAAGTTTTTCAGGGTCTAGCAGAGCAGAAGTCTTAGTATAAATCTTCATGAAGGAAAACTTAATTTTCTTTTTTAAATCCATTCTCCTCCAACAAGGAATGAAAAGTGCTGTATCTCCATGAACCCAGTAGCTCCATCAAATGAAACTGGTAGAAGCTGCTCTGAAACAGCTCTGTAGCTACTTTCTTCCATGATCAAACTAGGCAGGCAGATATCACAACTCTGACAGGCCAATAGACTTGCTACACAGTTAAGAAAACTGGTGGGTTAGTTGAATACGGATTTCTCGGTCTGCACATCTGACACTGTCATACAAAATCTAATGAATGAATAAACAAAAAATACAATAAATCAAACACCCAACTGCCTAAAAGGAAGAATCGAGCAGAACTATGTACATTTAGATTGCTGCCACCTTTAAAATAGTCTTCAAGGCTAGGTTTATGGAATTAGAGCAATTATACAGCCTCCCCATGCCTATTTTATCTGCTGTCATTCTAGAACAAGAGAATCCTAGCACCACCATAAAAGCAGACCTGAGTACACAAAAAGCCTGTGCAAAAGTTAACTTATCTGAAAAACAGATTGCATTTAAATACTGAAGTGTTTCATCAAAGCACAGGTATCTCTTAAAGGGAGTTAAATCAACGAGAAGGGAAGAGACTTGAACAAGTAGAAAGACAATTCTGCTACTTACCCTCAGATCTTCCTTTGTACTGAAGCTATCAAGAAGCTGTTGATAATGTCGATCAGTCATTTGTCGCAAGAGTGACAACAAACAGGAGACAAATTCCCCCTGTTTGGATAAGCCAAGAAGAGAAATATTATAGACTATAATATCTTCTGTACTTGAGCTTAAACTATTGTATTACAAGTACTTAAAATAATTAACAAATTCAAGGGAAATAAAGTCTACAATTAGGCTTATACTCCATATTTTGTGAAATCACATTAATATAGCTATGAACTTCCTTTCCATTTAAAGAATTACTTTTCTTCAAATGCAGTTTACTTGCTTATCAAAATCTAGGTGAAATAGTTCCAGAAAAACATCAGTAAAATTCTGATTTCTGATTTGTTTCCCTTGTATCTATTTTCAAACAGATTATTTAGATTACTAAAGCTGCAACCTCTTACTTCACTCAGTTTTGAAACAAATATAAGAAAAGAATTGCAAGAAATTTTGGGAAGAATGCTCCTTTATAGGACTGAACACGCTTTGGAAATACTTTGAACAGAAGTAGAGCAGGACACACTCTTCCACAGTGCTGACTCCTGGATTCACACTCCACTGCGGCCCAGACTCCAGAAAAGGGATGCTCCAATCCAAGAGGCAACTGGGGGACTTATTAGATTGCTACACAGATTCCTCACTGCCACTACTGATGCACATTCACCAAGCTGTCCTTCAATCAGCATGGTATTCAGGAACAAAAGAGTAGAGAACAGCACTGGGTACCTTCAGTGAACGGTCTAATGACTTTATGCAAAGGAATAGATTCTCCTTCCCTCTCTCCTCTCTTTCATTAGTTTCTCAACTCAAATTTTGAGAAGATTTTTCCTATCTTTCATACAATAAAAGACTAAGACTAAAATAAAAGAATAAGTCTAAAGCAAGAGTATGTTTTCAAAGGAATGGCTGTTCCAGATTTTACATTGAAATGCCTAGCTCACTTGTGTTTATACCTTGTATACTTGGTGGTGTGTAAGACGATGGCTTTCACTGGCGATACGGTGATAAAATAGTAATTGTCTTGCCCATAATAAGATTTTACAGTGATGTAATGATCCCAAATTAATTATCACCCTGTAAACTCATTATTTTTTACAGTAAACATTCTCAAAACTATATCTTAAGGCTACAAAGTCTCTTAATCTTCATGCTCTAGGATTAACCAGCCAGGTTATAGCTACTATCTTATAAATATCTGAAAATCTCTTTCTGAACTTACCAGGTTCCGTTCAGAAAATAAAAAGACTTTGATCTTTTATCATTATTTTTTACTATCTTCCATTTCATTATGCCTCAATGTGATTTTATCATGCCACTTAGTATAATGTAGATTCACCTAAATAGGGATTCCAGTTATAGAATCTGAGACCATTCATATTTGGTTAATTAGCCAAAATAAGCAGAGTAAATAAATAAAGGTGTAGCTTACCTGATCGCTAGCCTGAGTGACAAAATCTGAATACAAACCTTTTAAATACTCCCTTTCTTGCTTAAGCATTTTAAGGAGTCCTTTCTAGCCACCCTCCTTCTATGTTCCCACATTTACTTTGACTTAATAGTGGTATATTAAAAATCACAGTCTATTATAGAAAGCTGTACTATTATAGTTGACAGACAAATTAGCTATAAAAGGGTATTAGCTTTAGCTAATTGATAACTGACTTCTAAATCTGAACTTTTAATTCAAATGTAGGTAGCTATATAGGCAGCTGTTTTTTAAAATAACAAGGTACACTCCGCTGCATTTGTTGAACTTAACACAAAAATGCATGTTCTAAGATTTCTGTCAGTGTTAGCCACAGAATAACTAGTCAGGGTACATGTGAATCATACATGGAAGCAAACACCACAGGCATAACAACCTCGATAAAAACAATTTAGGATACAATCCTAGTGTCATAAGTTAAGCCAAGCAATTTATCCAATTCACTTAGGTAGAATGCCAAAGTAATTTCTTGTGCCTTATTTAAGGAGCACAAATACTAAAATACACACATAGAACTCGCAATTAAATTGCAATTCATTCAGGTTCTGAGTGACCAAACTTCCAAGATCTGATATCAATAAAGGTTTGCTTTAGCTGGATTGATTTCTGCTAACTCTCTATATGTAAGCACATTTTTCTTTAGGAAATCCAAAGATTTTCATCACTGACATCCTAAAGCAGAAGTTTCACTTCCACCATTGCATTAAATTCAATGTTTGTTAGTGCAACATCTGTAACACTGACTCTCTGAAACGTCGTCTCCTACATGCAAGTTTAAAGCCTCACATTCACCTTGCAGGTTGCCATCCAACAAGATTCCTCACTGGAAACTGAAATGCTACCAAGGTACCAGAACCTTGAGATTACAGAAACTGCACAGTCACGGCAGCACACAGCCCGACATTGCCTCATTTTATGCTGCTTCTTCACGCAGCTTCTTTGTGCAGAGGTGAGTTTGGAACTACTTCCACAAGTAAGACTAGATTTGATGCAAACATATAACAGTTTTATCCAGTGTGCTGCCATGATACATACCACAAAGAATATTTTATGATATACCCAGCTTGAAATAATGGTAACATACCGGAACAGGCTCTACTGCCATACTCACACCGAGTACCTTATTATACTTGCTCTACAAATAGTTCCAGGAATCTGGCTCTGTGTGTTGCCATAAGCCCATGCTGCATGATGTTTCTACATAAATGTATGTAACTGCCTTATGCTGCATTGTGAGTCACTTCCACATTAAGTATTCTTCGAGATTCCTGTGGTGACAATGATGGTTTTTCTGATGCATAGAAAGAAAATTTTGCAACTTGAAAGCACTTTTAGAGTCTGATTTTTTGATGGTGTGAAAGAATTAGGCTGTCATGGTGATTTATGAAATCTTAATCTGAGAGAAAGTGGGTATCTTAGAAGAAACCAATAAGCTCAAAGCTTTGCTACACTAACAATCAAATGCTACAAACCATACTTTAGCTGAGATTTTCTCATGATGGCCCAATAAGCCACACAGAATATATTTGTAATTTTTTATTTTAAAGAAAAATATCCCCCAGACTCTTAGATGTATAGTCCTGCTGAATCACAGTCATTAAAGTGTGGCGTTATTCTATTACAGACCTTGGTCAGCTCCATAAAACACTCATAAAATGTTTGTTCTCTGTGGGATAAAGTAAAACAAGCAGAAAACCCCAACAATATGTTTCGTCCACAGCTATTAAATGCCTTGAGAAATGTTTGCTCTCAGAGGAAATACCGGTCTGAAAAGTAACCATCTATTCCTTAAATCGTTACAGTGAAAAAATTCACCTGGAAAGATTTTAAGAAATTGTTTATATTTTAGGACTTTTTTTAGTCACACTTTATAAATAAATTTAATGAAAAAAAAATTAGCCATTTCCACTGAAAATTAATAAAATGCAAGAAAACTTTTTTCTTCTCATTCTCTGTTTTATCCAAAAAAACCAACAAAGACAATATTGTCACAAATCCAGTAGTCCAACCAGTGACAATTATGAGTTATTTCATTACAAGAAACTTACAGTCACATCTTGAAACTGGAGACGCAGAGCAGAGCCTGATGGTTGTGGTCGGCTGGTGATTTCTAGTATGGTCCTTAACAGAATATCTAGCAGGCTGTTTACAATCACATCGATTTCTTCCAGGACAGATTTTTCCTTAAATAAGAAATAAATAATTTAAGATTTTAAAGTGCAAAGATGACCACAGGTATATTTTCTTCAATGTCATTTTAGAAACAAATGACAGTTTTACTTGAATGTTACACTGAAGAAGCAAGAACTATTCCCTAATTAAGATAGATTAATTGTATTGATTTTTTTCTCACACTTTTCAGTTACCTACATTGTACAGAGATATAAAGGATATTTACAGGGATGCCTTTGAATATGTTAGTGTAGCTCTATTTTCAATTAATGCTTAGAAGCAAGCTGTAAATAATACATGAGAAGTTTTGGGCAAGATTTTTATGGATAACACCCATATATTTTTCTGGGGAAATTGCCAAGAGAGGTTTAAATTACAAAAAGCAGAATCCTTTTTTCACACTTTGAAACTATCACCAGAAACAAGCAGATGGTGCTCAACCTTCAAGACCTTCATCAGTAAAGACCAGCTATATTGCTTCCCATCAACTGAGTAGCACAAACAAATTAGTCATTTATGCAAACCTACAACTGCTTGCATGTAACATGAATACAAAGGAATCAAAGTGTTCAGCCGACACAAGAGGCCATGAATATCTTAATTACATGCATGAAAGCATTTAATGAAGTCAAGTTGTAGTTAGCTTTCCTTTCTAATTCAGATGGAAATAGGTTTTCCCTGTTTCAACAATGTTTTCTGTCTCCACTGCAGCAGTCAATACAATCTTAATCTGAGTGATTTTATCCACAATTTAAGATGACATTTTTTTCATTGAAAGAAACACTTCATAATCAAATCCACACAACCAAACTCAGTTGATAAACAGATCTTTCAACTTTGCTGACATCGAAGTGTAGGAGTGATTTCTTTTTTTTTTGTTCTTCTTCCTACACACCCAAAGCATATGATTTGTAACAAAACTTAACTCCTGTTTGGGCTCAAGATGAGTCTAGTGTCACAGTCACATCCTCTGTCTCTTCATCTAGTATCAAACAACTGTTATCTTTGCTCATTATGAACACAGACAGTATACAGTCTACTTAGGAACTGTACCAACTGTAAGGACTTATGTACAGACTACTACTACTACAGTGGCTAACAATTTTAATTTCCAAAGCTGCCAGATTGCAAATTCACTTGTTCCCTCAGCTTCTATATTATCTTGATTACCATGGAAGGAAGTCAGTTCTGAATTGATTCATAAAAGTCATAGTCACCAAGTTGTTAATGGTCTCAGTGACTCAAAGACTACTAAAAATAGTAGCTGCATATCCTGAACACTGGAATTTTATGTAGACATCCACTTGTTATTGTGTACATCTCTGGCTTGATGACTCCAAACGAGAGATCTCCAGAAATTAAGACCTGACATTTAAGAGTTTCTCCCAGCCAAATCCCACAGCTATGCATTATCATCTATCACTTTATTATGTGATGAGGTATCACACTAATCCAGGAGCAGCTGCAATGAAACTGTTGTTACAGTGTCAAAGTTGCAAGCCACATTCATAACCAAATCACTGATGGAACAACTTTAATTCCTGGAGTGGTATGAAATGAAGAAAACCACAAAACAGTTCTCACTAATACACTACATTGTAATGCATGCTGGCTTTGATATGTATGTCCTGCAGTAACTACAGGCAATGTGTGTTTTTAAATGCCTTGTATCCCGTTCCCTGTCAGAACTTAACAGCACCTTCCTACCTGCAATACACCAATCTAAGCCAGTTCTCATATGCAGCTTTTCCAGATGAATTTGCAAACGCAAGCATCAGAAATTTGCCATGAATTTTATCAACTAAAAACACTAAGTGCAACCTCCCTTGCAATACTCCTATCAATCTGTTTACCTATATCATTCCCTGTGTCCCCTATGACTAAGCAGCCCAAAACAGAAAATACCTCTAAAAGAAAGTGGACATTTCTTTATCTCCAGTAAAACACACAAAGCCAGAACACTATGTGCTACAATGAAAATATTCTTGCATGGGAAGGAAAGGCTCATGAGAAATCAACATGACGTTTATGCAGAATCATTACATGAACAACTCGTTAAAATAGCCTTTGTCAAGGTCCAGTTTGTGTCATTAAATGTCACTGAGCCATATATAAATAAGTTCAACACCTTGTGGATGTCACACAGTGTTTACTTACTGAGCTGTTCTTCTTGATGAGGCAAAATATGTTGCTAAGGATACGTGCACACATTATAAGGTCCTTCTGCTCTTGTAAGTGCATGTGAAGATGGTGTAAAACTACTGGAAGAAGAATATATCGCGAATCTGGAAAAAATGAAGAATGAGTAGAAGCTTCTTATAGAACAATTTAATTGTAATACATACATAAAATGTGTCTTCAGTCAGCAGAAGCTTTTCTTGCTTCACCCAACATTTTTGATAAGCAGAAGCTTTTACTTCATAATCATAATAATCCTAAGGCAAATATATAAAGAATAAACAATATTCTCAAAGTCAGTATGTCATCTCATTGATTAAGAAAAACACCACTGTGTGGAATACGCTAAATATAATAGAAAATTCTAAGTATTTATTGAACTGTCATGCAAATGAACTTAGAATAGTAATACTTGCATTCATAATAATGCAAAATTATGCTTTAGTGTTCCCTGCCATGTGACCAGATCCCTCTGAAAGCCAACGTCACAACAGACTTCATCTTGAACTTATGTTATTCTGCAAATGAGTTCTACTTTACAGACAAGCAGTACTTTCAGATTTCTCTCAGGAATTTCACTTTTCCAGATTCCTCACTCCTACTGAGTATGAGCAATTTAGAAATTTAGACTACTGGTGTCTACATAAAATAATTTGCCTTTCCTCTATTTAATCTTCTAAACACAGCTCTTTGGTGCTATTTTCAATCCTGAACTCTCTCAAAATTATGCAAGAACTTCATTAACATGCTACTTTTTCTTGCTTCCTTTTTTCTTACAATCAAGGACAATTTTAAATGGGAAGAGACCTAATATTTACATTTGTGATTAACACATTAAACACTTATTTACAACTTGGTAAGTAGAATGGGCTTTATCTGTTTTAATTTTGTTGGGTTTAGATTTTTTTCCATAATTGAGAAATTATGTTCTCATAGAAATGTACTTGAATCATTTCCTCTACTAAAATTTTAATGATGATTATGTACTTCATTATTTAAATATAGTCATCTACTTAGTTTCTTTGTTCATTAATGTAATTATTTCCTAGAAATTGAGTTGATATAGCTTGAAAATTACTCCCAAACTCATTGTGCCAAACAGGTACTGTTCATGGATTTGTCTTTCTATAAACACTTCTTCCTCCTCAAATATTTCACTTCTTTTTTCTGGAAGAGAGAAAAACATAAATTTATTCTGAGATTTTATTTATTGAATGCTACTTCCACTCACTGAAATACAGTACTCTTGTTTTTATCTATTACTCCCCTGTTTTCTTCGTCTAGTTATCTGTATAATACAAGATCAATCACATGGACAGGTTGATCTGTACACACCGTTTAAGTATACTGCTGTTTTCAAAAAAAAGCTTACCTGCTCTTTTTTAAATGGGTGTTTCACACTTATTATTTATTTAGGTGACTATTTAGGCAACAGGCAAAAGGTCATCACTGAATCTAAAACCAGTGGTACTGAAACTCCAGACTGAGGAACAAACAGCCTCTATCCAGTGACTGCTTACTCCTCGAAATGCCTTGGTAGGTCTTCATCAGGACTGACCTGATGATTCCAATGTGCCTGTAGCATTGCAGTTGGGTGAAGTGCCCAATCAAACCATCAAGGCTCTTCCTTCTTGCTACCTTAAAGACTAGAAGCTCAGAGAAGTGTTGCCCCAGGCAGTCTGAGCTGTCAAGCGTGCACAGGTGCCACTGACTCATTTGCTGCAAGGTCTACAGGGTCAGAAGGAAAGCAGGCAGGAAGATGCAGACTTGTGGTTACAAAGATGCCTCTTTTGATTCCCACTGCTAAATCCAGGTATTGATTACTGATGGTTAAAAAACCAGAGATAATGCCTCCAGCTGAAGAAAAAAAAAAAGCAGGAATTCTCCATTCCTACAGAAAAAAGATCTAGGCTATAGGTCATTTGTTACACGGGATGGTTCCTTTTCCCTGCTTTCCGTTAGGCCTTACGCATATTGAATTCTTGACTATCTGGTAATCCATCTTCAAAAGAAGAGATGAAGAGTTCACTGTGCAAACCACCTACGTGTCTGCAGTCGGAGGACCCTCCCAGCAGGCAGGTGATAGGAAGCTGAATCCAGGCTGACAGAGCACTGAACTGAACCTAGTCTTCCATTCCCAGTCAAATGCTTAAGTCACTGCTCAACTCTACAGCTGTTGAGCAGCAATTACAGTAGATCTTGCATGTGTTATTGGTGTAAGCCTTATCCTTTTAGGTCCTCTGAGGTTGGCAGGTCCTCTCTTGCAACTCAGCCCAGCGCGGCGAAAACAGAAGCAGCCCTGTGCCAATGGGTTTACTCTTGGTTAACTCTGGGCAGCTTCCTGACGAGCAGACACAGATTTTGGTACCTTTTCTGAGGTGCCCAATACTCTGTGTACTGATTACATGTAAACACAGCATTTAGAACTCTATTTTGAAGACCAGAGAATTTATGTGTAGCCAACCCTTGACTTGTTAATAGCCAACTCTTCCATACAATATGGCCTGAAGCACCTCAGACAAAACTAAGCATCTTCATTCAGCTGTTTCAGGCATCTCATTTTTGCAAAAGCTCCATAAAACGATCAGGAACTTTGTTTCACCAAGACCAAACAGATGAGCAAAAAGCATCTTACAACGTCTTGCAACTATACATGGCAGTGAACAGCACCAGTTACCCAATTAACCACCATGTATAATGCTAGATATATTGATCATAAGCCCATAATCTAAGTATCTCTCTGTCTTGACCTGTTTAGGTGGAGAGATTTATTATAATGGTATTGCAGAAGAGGAGAGCTGACATAGTCCTTGGTTTGGCTAAGAAGTGAATACGTGAGAAAGTCTGGAGAATGCAGTGTAAAACATTTGTCTCAGGTCACTCTTCTTCTTAAAAGCTGTCAGCTACAACCTGAGCCATTGCATATAGAAAACTTAATGAGTGCAAGGAATGGTGCAATAATCAGAACTCCTAGACATAGTCACTATCATAATTTTTCTTCTGTGCAGGAAGCCAAATTAGCTGACTGTTTAAAATGCTAATACTTGCCCTTTACAAATATACAGAAAGAGAGGGAAAAATAATGACATAGAGCTTTTCAAATACATGCTTTGCATAATTAGAAAGAGAGACTACTCTAGGCAATCCTTGTGACCTTCCTATGCAAGCTACATTAACATTTATTATTTAATCCACAGCACAACTTTCCCCCTTGCTTTTCAATTACTGGCAAAACATCTGCACAGACATACGAAACTTTCTTTGTTCTAGTGTATTTTAAAGACTAATTTCAGAAAAGTGATATTCATTTCAATGACTACACCTGAACAGATCAACAAAACTTCAGCCTGCCTGGAAAAAGAATGAGTGTAACTGAACATTTTAAACAAAGAAACAGCATTCTCCTTGACCAGTGACAAGCAATGAAGTTGTTCTTGGTTTTCATAGTTTTATGTGGACATATTCAATATACATCTCCTTGTTTGGAAGAACCACTGGACTTCAGTGTGGCAGGACAAGAAAATGCTTAAGTCAAACAAACAGTTATCTGCAGTTCCAAAACCAAACACCTATGCCTGCTTTGTAACTGCATGGGCATGTTGCTGTTCTCCGAACAGTCAGCTTCAAAACTTTTATGAGGAATTGTTTCCAATTGCCTGTAGTGCAGAAGGAAAGCAGAACTATGGCTGAGAAAGTCCTCCCTTTCCCTAGAAAAGAGCCACAGAGGAGAAGTAATATTTGCAAAGCTTTTGCAAAGTATTTTCTGCTCTCTACCATAGAGGTACTACTAAAGGCTAATTTTTTGTATGGAATACGCATACATACATCCCCTCAAAGCTGCCTATAGAAGCATACAAACAACTCCAAAGAATAGTATATTGCTGTGGAAGACAAATTAAGAAATAATAATTAATCTGAAAAAGATCCTGCAGTACTTGAAAGCAGTACTAAGGATCAAAATGTAAAATCTTTATGCTTTCAAAAGAGACCTTTCTTTTTTCCTTCAAGTTCTGTGTTAACATGTAAAGTTTAATGAATTTTAACTAAGTTTAATTCAAGATTTGTATCAACAATCTCAATAATGATACCGTTTTTGCATTTTTATACCAATTACCTTGCAGTGATTACTAAGGTATCGTACAAGTCTCATTAAAGAGAGGTTTTGAGACTTTTGAAAAATGGATGGAATAAGAGGAAGAACATAGTACCTCTCTTCTAGAACTAACCCTCCTTATCAGTTAATGGTATCTTTTCCTGAACTTCATAACAACTTTTGTCTCATCCCCACAGGAAGTCTAACATATATCAACATCCTTTCCATAAGGAAATTCATAGATACTATTCCCACTAATAGCATCAGATATTAATCTCTGAATGACTATCAAAACATACAGTTTCCTTTGTGTACCTCCTTCTATGATATTCAAGATGCAATTCCCAGATAAACTCATTCACAAACACAGACTAAGGAAAGCAGGCCATCATCACTTCCCTAATCTATTAACGGTGGGTTTCATTGCAAAATAATACAAATAGAAAATATTAATAAAAACAGAAAAGGAATAAGTTGTATATAAAATAAATACATAGAACTTTACATAGTAAATAAATAAAATGAACTCATGAAGATGTCTTTATAATATCAACTTGAGATTTTTCCTAGCTTCATAATGCATGTATCATTTATAGATATCACATACCATATAATACATATAGACCATATGATATCTATGGTGTAAATGGTCAGAGAATTAAACCCCTGCTCTGTTTTGAAAAGTTTCCCTTGTCTAAAGGAAAAGCCCTACCGGGCTACTCTTGTGCAGAGGTCCAAATCCTCATATTTTGGGAAGACACAAAGTTTTTTGCCTCATAAAAACATTGCTAATTCCTGCTTAACCTGTTCCTCTCTCCCACAACAAGAATATGGTGCAAGATTCACAACACTCTTCTCTCTAAGTTGGAGAGATATGGATTTGATGGATGGACCGTTTGGTGGAAAAGGAATTGGTTGCATTCAGAGAGTAGTGGTCGATGGCTCAAAGTCCAGATGGAGATCTGTGACAAGTGGTGGTCAATGGCTCGAAGTCCAGACAGAGATCCATGACAAGTGGTGTCCCTCAGGGATCTGTGCTGGGACCAGTGCTGCTTAATATTCTCATCAATGATATAGACAGCAAGATCGAGTGCACTCTCAGCAAATTGCAGATGACACCAAGCCGAGTGGTGCAGTTGCCACACCAGAAGGATGGGATGTCATCCAGAGGGACCTGGACAAGCTGGAGAAGTGGGTCTGTGAGAACCTCATGAGGTTCAACAAGGCAAACTGCAAGGTCCTACACCTGGGTTGGGGAAATCCTCATTTTCAGTACACGATGGGGGATGACATGATTGAGAGTGGATCTGCAGAGAAGGACTCGGGGGTGCTGGTTGATAAGAAGATCAGCACAAGCTGGCAATGTGCACTTGCAGCCCAGAAGGCCAACTGTATCCTGGGCTGCATCAAAAGAAGCATGACCAGCAGATCAAGGGAGGTGATTCTGCCCCTCTGTTCATCTCTTATGAGACCTCATCTGGAGTGCTGTATCCAGTTCTGGAATCCTCAACACTAGAAGGATATGGAACTGTTGGAATGGGTCCAGAGGAGGGCTACAAAGATGATCAGAGGGCTGGAGCACCTCTGCTATGAGGACAGGCTGAGAGAGTTGGGGTTGTTCAGCCTGGAGAAGAGAAGGCTCTGGGGAGACCATATAACAACCTTCCAGTACCTGAAGGAGGCCAAGAAGCTGGGGAGGGACCTTCTACAAGAGCATATAGTGACAGGTCCAGGGGGAATGGCTTTAAATTGGAAGGGGGAAGATTTAGATTACACGTAAGGAAGAAATTCTTCAAGATGTGTGTGGCGAGGCACTGGCACAGGTTGCGCCAGGGAAGCTGTGGCAGCCCCAGCCCTGGAGGTGTTCAAGGTCAGGCTGGATGGGGCCTTGGGCAGCCTGATCTAGTGAGAGGTGTCCCTGCCCATAGCAGGGGGATTGGAACTGGAACTGATCTTTAAGGTCCCTTGCAACTCAAACAATTCTAAGTCTAGGATGTGCTACTCTCTTACGAGCTTTAATTCTTCCTGGTAAAACAGGTTTAACTCTTACCCAAAGCATGCTAGCATAATATTTAATACAAAAAAAGACAACAAATAAGTGCTAGAGCACTGATGTATCGGAAATGACAAAGACAGAAAACATTCTGCGTACAAGCTCCAAGGAGTTACACCCAAAACTCCAGCAGACTGGAAGCAAAGCCAATAGGAAAAGAGAAAAAGTACTGCTAGTCTTTATCAGCAGGAAAACCGTCATCTGTTTCTTTTTAGAAGCCAGTGTAGTGCACTACAAAGATGCATAAGTAAACACTGAAAAACAGAAGTCAAGTAAGGCCTTAGTACCTCCTAACTTTTCACAGGAGTCAGGCAGTTAACTGGTTTTGACCACCTTTTAACATTTCTGTAGCAGCTTCCTATAGGGAGAGTTGAAGTTTAAAAGCACTGAAACAGAAAAATGTTCTAAGCAAGCTATACCAAAGCCTTAATACAGAGCCATTTCAGGCATCCTATCCAAACATTATCAGTAAATATAAAGTATATAACCTGTACCCTATAGAGAGGCAAGTAGAGATCATATGCATTAAATACATCTCAAATTGTATTAAACACCTGTGCTTGGGCAGCTTTAAATCAACCCCCGCATGACTGATGTTTCATTTTTCAACAAAATACCAAATGTATCTCCCAATTTTAGCAGAAGTATAGCTTTAGTGTCAGTTGATTTCTGCAGCAGTGGGACCTAACATGTTAGCTGTTCAGGCCCTTGCAGCACAAAATATGTAAAGCAATCAAGCTCCAGAAAAAACAATTTGTTATCTAAGAAGTGCCCTCCCCATTTTTAGATATTTGCATAAACAGTTTTTTTCCTGCTTTCCATCCAGTTCCCATGTGTTAGCTAGTACGACAGCTTGCAGTGTTCATCATTATCATCTGGGCGACAGAAATCAATTATTCTCACAACAGAAAGTCTCAACTCCACATTATGGCGTACAGTTTACTTAGCACATTAACATAGTCTAGTGCAATTTATTTTCCCAAGAGGATTTTAAAAGGATTTCCTTCTAGGGGTATTGACTGAAGGTAAGTCTATTTATATTTTTGTATTATAAAGAGATAAAACATTAAGGGCAAAAAGACCAAGACACTGATCTCCACAAGACCCTTCAACTTAAAGATGACTGAAATGACACTGTACAAGCATTTGTGAGTTTATATTACTGCCTGATGTCTTTCACATGAATTTCCCTATGGTCTGAGAAAGGTATATTCTCTTTGTATAAAAATCTCACTCCATGTAAAATTTAACTTGAAATTTTCATTGCTTTTATAGGCAAAACAAACTCAGACTTCTTAATAATGGAATTGGATTTGAATAAAAAAGTAACACTTTCACAAAAGGAAGCAGCTCAAAAAATTATCCTATGGCTGAAAGTAGATTTATGGTCCCAAGAAACTTCCTGAGAGTTCCTCACATGGCACTAAATAATTTTCTTTAATTACATTAATTCATTTGGATCGTCTGGTTGGACTGACCTGACTGAGATAACGGGAGGAAAATGGAAATGATGCTACGTGGTCCCCAAGTAGCTTACAAAACCAAAAACGTACGTTAGAACATCCATAAGATTGCTCCATGAATATGTCATCATATACCCAGAGTAAGTATCAAAGGTCTAATCAACCAGTTGTAGAAAAGGCTATCTGCTCTGGAAGGGACTCCTGTGAAGGTTCACAAGGGACAGGGTAAGCTGTTTGCACAACTAGAAAGAGGCAAAGTAGCCAGGATCCAATACTTACTGATTTCTTTGAGCGTGTACTTTTAAAGTAGAATCTCTGAAAGACTTTTAAAAAAAAATGTTTTAAGATCTATTGCTTTCTTTTCAAAGAATCATTACAGAATCATAGAATGGTTTGCGTCAGAAAGGACCTTAAAGATCATACGGTTCCACTAGATTAAGTTGCCAAAGCCTCATCCAACCTGGCATTTAACATCCATGACTTCCATGGGCAACGTGTTCCAGTGCCTTATCACCCTCACAGTAAAAAATTTATTCCCAATATCCAATCTGAACCTCTCCTCTTTAAGCTTAAATCCACTAGCCCTCAGCCTATCACTGCACTCCCTGATAAAGAGCCCCTCCCTGCCCCTTTAAGTACTGGAAGGCTTATGGTCTTAAGGACCTTATGGTCTCCCCAGAGAATGCAGCATGGTAAAACATTTATGTATATCCTGGTGGTTTTTGCAGTCTTCACTATTGTAATGTGTTTATCTTGAAAGTCTTTAGATGGTAAAAGTTGCTGTTTGTATTGAACTCGATCAGCCAATGTCCAAACAGCTCTCGAGGGCTTTTGGTGAGTAAATGAATACTTATTTGAATTCTTTAACTCTATTGTATTTGAATTCTTTTATTTCAAAATTATTTCATCTCAAATTTAATATTTGCTCACTTCTATGGGCTTAGAACAGAAAAAAATAACATCAGGCTCACCATTACCAGTTTTTCTTCTGCATAGCAAGTATCTATGCTGTTACACACTTTATGCACCAAGTATCACTTGCATTTCTGCAGCCTTTTTATGCTACATTAAGAAATGAAGGATTGAAAGTGCTGAACTAGCAAGTGTTACACAAATAAGACTTAATGGATAAGTGACAATCTGTTTGCTAAACGGCCCCCAAAGGAGAAAAAAAGGAAAAAAAAATTCAAATTAGTAAAGCCTTTTCCTTATAATTACTTAAAAAGCATAAGACAAACACCCTTCAAAGACCTATTTCCAGCAGTATATCAAAATACAACTATATTTTAAGAGTCTTTGTCTCTAAAACCCAAACCATTAAATTTAACCAACTGCATACTTGTAAATGAGCAGCTTGTACAGCACGGTGTTTCAAGAACTGTTCCTTGGGAAGCATTACTCTGAGCAACATTATTCCCTTCAGCACCTGCTGGCCTGTGTACCAAGGACGCAACTTGAGTTCTTTATCTGCAGGCAGCCCAGGGTAACCTCACCTGGGTTAGTGTACAGGTAACTCTCTACGGTTTTCCCAATACTCTGCAATTTAACAGCTTGAAGGGACTCATCTCCATGCATGACTGATGGCAAGCTGCCCAGAGCATCGTGAACCAAATTTGCCACTTCTCTTACATCAAAGAGCTTCAAAAGTTCAGAGTACACCGATGGGAATGAGCTGAGAAACACAGCCTAGAGGAAAAGGGCAAAAATGGGTAGTCAGATATTGGAGCATAGTTTTGACATCTATAGAATTTAAATAACTATGGAAATTTAAATAACTGTAGGAAACCGCCTGGGTTTACATTTCAAGGGTAGTTAGTAACCTTAACACTGGTCATATTTTCAGAAGAAATATCCTTACATTCATTAATGGGCTTACACTTGTGACTATTTTTCTTTAAGCATTATCTAACGATTATTCATTTCTCCCAAGACAAAGTGAAAGTACAAAGTTCAACTTAGAACAAAAATATTTATACTTTATAGATTCTTCAGTATCTATGTGTGAGAGGAACTTCTTAAAAAGATGACAGAAGCAAGCTGATAACAGAACAAAAAGTGGAGTTGCTTTGTTTTGTTTTGAGATAAGTAATATGACAGCCTTTGTTTCTTCCATTTTTCAAATAATGAACACTATTACTTTGAAATGAGACAGCACGCACAGTCTTAGTTCACTTCAACAATCCTAAAATAGGGTTAGAAATTCATTGGTGAGTATAATAAATACGTAAATAAAACAAGGGGGAAAAAAAGAATGGCAATGCCAGAGAAAGGAAGCCAGAACTGACATTCCCTTCTTCCTTTCCAAATCCTGTCAACTGAGAAAGCTACTCATACCTCAACCCTTCTTCCTACTGGTGTCAGAGCAGATGACATTCAAGGTTGAAGATACCGAAGAATTCTAAATGCGTTTTTTTGTATCATTTTGTTATTAACTTTTTCACTTCCCCAGCTTACATGATATGAGATGGAAGAACCACCTCTCTACTCTGTTCTCTCTGATTTGCCATTTTCTTGGAAAAACATTTTTCTACAGAGCTTAAAATATTAATAATTCTTAACAGGACTAAACCACCTTTTGTTACAGAAACAGAGGAAGAGGATGGCATATCTATGAGCTGTGGAAGTTGGTAAATCTATGCCATTTAATCTAGAGAGCTGTCTCCTATGTGTTTTGGCCCTGAACTTTAGCACTAGTCAATTTTAGTGGTCTTCATTAAAATAAAAATACCAGCTGCTTATAAAAACATACAGTCCATCAAGACTTAAAATTTGTCTTCTACAAAGCATGAAAACTCTGATAGTCTGTTTTATGGCTCAAATTCTTCAGTTCCAATGTGGTTAAACTAACCTATAAAACGCCCAGAGAAATTACTTTATTCATAACCAGCAACAGAATAATGATAATAATAATAACAACAATAACAGTAATATCACGATTCAAAATTAAATATTAGATTTAGGAATAAACACCTAGCAAAAACCACCTTTTCTTTCTTGGGAATATAGGTAAGGACACACATACATTTTTTGAACTGCATGTGGCAAGTGGCAATAAGCAAGGCACGCTTGAAAACTTACTTGTAGTTGGGATAAAGCACTAGCTCCTTTACTTTCTTGGGAAAGGAAGAAGCGTACTGACATAAGAAGCTCTTGAATACAGCAGCGAAATTCCTCCTCATTTTGTCCACCAGTAGCAATAGAAAATAACCTTCGAGACTGGACTATGTATTTAAAGATATATTCTTGTGCCTACGAATGTCAAAATCAGAGATAACTCATAAAAGTTAACCAGCTCATCTTTAAATAGAATACATGAAATCATTATATCATTCAAATAATGACAAAGGCCTGAAATGGGACTTCATGTTATTTAATTTTGGCAAATCTTTCTATTGAAACATTAACCACATTTCAAATGCACATACTCAAAAATGCTTCCATAATCTTCACAAACCAGGGAAGACTTGTTTGACAAATGGGAAACTGCAAAATTCCAACACTGACCCCTCTCTCCCTCATCCCTTGCATGTCTTTGGCTACAGAAACACCTGCTGCACACAGGGCCAGAACAGGAAATCACCTCAGACTTTTTAGCTGTTCTTGGAATACATCTGCATGTTAAAAGTTGTTTCCCAGTCAACTGTTAACAAGATAATTAAAAAAAAAAAGCTTAAATTAAGTTCCAAAAGTATTGAAATGTAAACTAAAGATACAGTCCTCACCCACTAGCAAGATACCTATGTTAACAGCAGTATAGAAAAGCACAGAAGGGTACTATACTGATATTTTATTTCCAAACTGTAGTACCTGTCCTAAATGGGATGATTGTGTTGTACAACTCAGACTGATTGTACATCGTGCTCTGCTTATGGTACAAAATGGGGCAACAAATGCAACCAAAATCACCACGTCCAGTAGACTTCCCTGGTGTCAGGATTGAATCGTAAGGTCAAGTATGAATGGCTTCCATTTAGATTCAGTTGTGTGACAGTAATTAATACCATCAATCTATATTTGATTTCTTAAAACTAACTCTTGGCCATGTATATCCTCATTCAGCAAAGGACATACAGCTCCAGAGCCTAGTGGCAGTAAGCTCCACTGATAAACTTACTGACAAAAGTGAGCAATGAATAAACTGACCACAGCACCCTAGAATTAGTACCATCATCCCATCATTTATACATATTCCGCTTCATTTCCTAAGCTAAACTTCTTGGTACTGTATAAACACATCTTTGAAATACACAATTGCCTTTGAGGATTTTTATTACCTTGAGCACTTCCTGTATGTGTTCGTGCAGCTCCACTTCAGTGACTCGATCAATATGCCACTTCAGTACTTTTATAAGATCTCTAGAATAGCACATGAGAAAGTATTATAACCAGAAGTGGGAGAAGGATTAACTTTGCATTTAGAATGCAAGCAAATAGCTGTAACAAGAAACACTGACAAAATAAAAAGCATATGACTGGATTTCACTAATCACAACAGGGGCCCAATATTACACCTAGTTTTCAGTCTACTGACAGCCACTTAGTAGATCTAGGAAATCTAGCCACCTAGATTATCAGGAAATAATACCAGCACTGCACGTGCAGTAGAATGATTTTGAAAGGGATAGAGAAGCTCAGTTAAGCCAGAAGAGTCCCTGCCACCATGGAGTACCCCTGCTATTCCATGCATTGGTTTGCTATCTTATTAAACTGCTTTGGTTTTAATCGAAGTCTAGGTAGCAAATAAATAGAGAGAGCACAGCAAACCAAGTGATACTTATTAGTGCACTGCACTACACAGACAGTGAACACAATTACAGCTTAAGGCCCTTGTTTTTCAAAGTAATTCAAATAAAGAGATCCACTTAAAAAAAAAGCTTTTAAATTTACACCAGTGTCAGAGCATTAGCAAGTAACTTTTCTGGTAACTTAAGAGTTATTTTACTTTCTTCTTAGTGGCCTAAATCTGTCCCTCTTCATACAAGCACTGCATTTTATTTCTAATGATAACATTTAATTTAACCTAATAATTATTTCTGCTGAGTTTCCAAATAACTCTCAGTATTCAAATCAGATAGAAAAAATACAGACTTCACCTGTACACAAGTGCTCCTGCAAAATGACTTTCAATGTAAGTGTCCATTACTGGCTTAAAGTGGTGAAACTTGCTGTCCTGCAGCAAATTAATTATGTGAACCTAAATGTGAGGGGAAAAGAAAAAAAAAAGCTTTTTTTTTTCGCTTTTACTGAGTTCTTAAATAGTGTTAAGTATCACCACAAAATGAAACTTACCAAACAATCAAATACTTTTGATCCATATTTTTGAGAGTTTTCATCTAAAATCCCAAATAAAGTGTCTAGTGTATCTTGAAGAAACTGATTGGAGAGAATAAGGGACAGTTTGTTATTGAATGGGTTTTTGTGACATGCACTACATTATCCCTCTCATATTACCTAAAAAGATAGAAAGTTGTATATATACCTTCACTATTTCTGAGCCATCAATTTCTTTTAATTTTGAGAGGCAACCTGCAATTTTCTCTGGGTGGGTTCTCCATTTCAGAAGGTCAAGCATATCTCCTGAAAGAGCAAAATGCCAGATTAAAGCTGGAAGCAAAGCAGCACTGCAGATTTTGAATTCTACCACTACAGTCCACTCAGCAAAACTTGGACTCAGAATCACAGAATCATAGAATAACCAGGTTGGAAGAGACCCACCGGATCATCGAGTCTAACCATTCCTACCAAACACTAAACCATGTTCCTCAGCACCTCGTCCACCCATCCTTTAAACACCTCCAGGGAAGGTGAATCAACCACCTCCCTGGGCAGCGTCTGCCAGTGCCCAATGACCCCTTCTGTGAAATATTTTTTCCTAATGTCCAGCCTAAACCTCCCCTGGCGGAGCATGAGGCCATTCCCTCTTGTCCTGTCCCCTGTCACTTGGGAGAAGAGGCCAGCACCCTCCTCTCTACAACCTCCCCTCAGGTAGTTGTAGAGAGCAATGAGGTCTCCCCTCAGCCTCCTCTTCTCCAGGCTAAACAACCCCAGCTCTCTCAGCCGCTCCTCATAAGGCCTGTTCTCCAGCCCCTTCACCAGCTTTGTTGCTCTTCTCTGGACTCGCTCCAGAGCCTCAACATCCTTCTTGTGGTGAGGGGCCCAGAAGTGAACACAGGATTCAAACAAAAGAAAACATCTCAAGAATATGATCTGCCCAACAACAAATTTTCATTCCATCCTATAATTGCTCCACCAACAGAATCTTAAGAATGCGGTACTGGGTCACTAAAACCAGTCTCCTGCAGCAGCTGTATCATGGAGCGTTGCTCACGTATTTACCAACTACCACCTTGAGAAAGGTAACTATTTTGCTATGTCTCATCCCATTGAAGGATGCCTTAAGGAGCTGTCCACTGACAGCTAGAAATAATCTTCTAAATATTCATTTCAATATATTTAAAATACTCATCTTCCTATGCCTTTTTAGAGAACAAAAACAACGCCTCTAAGATCCTGCTTTATTAAGAAGCAATACAATCTCTTCTGGAAAATAAACTCTTCTGAGCAAAAATATATCTGTGTCTTCACGCTTCCTCCAGTGTGAGGACTTGAACCACGTAGTAACAGCAAATGTCATTAACAGGCTTTCTAGTATTTCAGGTTTAACTCCCATGCTCACCCCCTTCTCTCCTTTAAAAAAAGAGATTATTCCTTGGCCTAATTAATCCTTGGCCAGATCTAGCAGTATTTTCCTTCCACTCAGGAAGGAAATTCCTTCTACTAAACCTGTTAGTTCTCTTTTAGCCTTTATTTACCAGTTTTCAATTGTCATTCTAATCTATATATTTTCTAATTTCCCATGTGATGTGTACTGAAGTCCAGATGGTTTAGATCTACTATGTTTCCTCTGAATAACAACAACAATAATAATAATAGCTTTAAGATAGATATTAACAAGCTTATTCTGGCATTGTAAATAGGCCTTAAATAAACTCATCTTACAGCACATTCTATTTAGCTACAAGTCAATTTTTTCATCCATTATTTCTGGTAAAAACTTGCATAAAATTCACCGGAGAGTGATGGCCCAGTTAACATCTCTACTCTTCCACCTGTCTTAAACCTAAGTATTCTATTTATTACTCTTCAGTCATGTTACTGTATTCAGCTTCAGTGATGTATTGAAGTACTGATGCACTGATGAAAAATCACCCTGCTATGAGACTGGGAATTTCATGTCCCATACCATTCAATATCCTAAAATAGAATTCTGCAAACTTAGCCTGGCTTTTCAGCAGTTTTCACTTGATCCTGACTGGGGCTGAACTCTGACACCTTGCTCTTATTTTTCTCCCTCCTGTTACAGGTTCTCTACTCACTCCTCACATTTTCTGCCCATGACTCACTTGCTCAGGTTACAGCACTCGCTTTCAAGCTGCACTCAGTAAAAGTTCCACATACTTTTGAATCATGGAATTAAATCAGTCCTGAAGCTCCTTTACAGATTACCTCCTTGTTTCACTAACCAGCTTTTCAGAATTTCTCAGTCTTGCCCTTTGAAGCAGAAAATCTTAATCACTGTCCAGGACTTCCATCAGTTTAAGCTCAATGACAGCTGATCACTGTCGGCATTGTCTTAGAAGGATCCAGATCTTCGGAAATGTTTTCAGTACTTATCAAACTAAGAAGCTAAGAGTGTGTGTTCCTCTTGGTTCAGCAGCTGTTCGGGTGCTTTCTACCACAGGCTCTTTTCACACTCAAGTAACATTCGAGCCACACCCATCCTAGTGTCATTTCTTTCCCTGTTTGCTCCACCAAAGCTCTTCTCTCCCACAAGAAATGAAGTAATATCTCTGTCTTTAATAACTAAATAAACCTCGATCTATATTCAAATCTTGCCAGAGGTATTAATGGAAAACACCCTATGTGTTATTCCACTAATATTTTGCTGCTTTAATTGATTTTGGTGTGCACAAATTGGTTTTATGCATTTATACATTTGTTTTTCATTTTGCTTCACCCTTTGCTTGCATGGAATGATTTAGATTAAAAGATACTCCTGTGTTGCAATATGAGTACTGAAAGGTCCAACACGTGCATCAGAGACACATCCCAAAGATCAAGGACAAATTACATGTCTTAGTATTTCTTCTGTCAGGAATTTTCAAGGAACAAGCGTTACAAATAAACACGTGACCTGCATTTGTCTTTAGGATAATTAAATGGAGTCCTAAACTTCATTGCGTTTAAGCCTCACCTTAAGGTGAGAAGTAGTGAGACTACCAAAAGCTGTCAGTTCAGACAAGGAAAAATATTTCTTTGCAGGTTTGCTAGAGGAACTTGGTGAGAAGATAGCTGACACTCAGTATTAAGCCTTTGTTGGGGAATTAAAAAAGAAAGAAAGAAAATGTCAGACACTCACTTCAAAGTACTTATTTCAAGGAAAATGCTAAGGAGGAGAGACATTGGTGAGATAATGTTAGCGCATAGCCCAAGCATAAATGACATGAACAGAAAATGTGACGTATGAATCACAAAGGAAAGGGATAGCAATGTGCCATGTATTAAGAGAAATGAGTATATAAAATTGTCCCCCAATATAGGCCCACAAGGAAAAAAAAAAATCAGAAAAGGGAAAAAGTCAATGCTGCTGATAAATTTTGTTGAAGAAAAACACTACCAATGCCTCCTCTTATTCATGACCACATTGTGCATTAAAAATAGGCTACACCTGACTTAACACTCCTGCCAAACAAAACATAATTTAAATCCAAAGTTCTAGGTTTAATAAAAGGTTTAGAGTCATTTATATAAGGAAACGATTTGGGATGACCTTTCTGTCTCTCTCCTATAAATCCTGAGACATCAGAATTTGCCCTGGTGTAGCAATACCACACTTCGAAAGGCAAAAGCCAAATTCCAGAATTGCATTCCTCTCCTGAGAGGCTGCTTCTGTGGTTTCCAATACTCAGTCCAAACTGGGGTCACTCTGGAAAGCTGCCCCCTGTTGCTTTTGTTTCATTGATCACCAGCTTGGCTTTTTTAAAATGCAGATAGATGGATTACACCTCTACCTTGCAACAGACGTGCTACTCTACGGATGAACAGCTGCTCACTGGGAAAGTGCCGATCGATGCCGAGAAATGAGTGCATGCCAACTTGCTAAAATATTCTGACTTGCTGGATGGATTCTGAGTCTCTAGCAAGCAGAGATCCCTCTTATTTGTCAAAACTAAGCAAGACTGTATTGATAACTACTCAGTACAAAAATTGTATATTCTCTCTTGCTCTTTGGATATTTTTAGGATAATGAAATGTAACTATCCATCTAAGAATGTAACATGTAAAAGCTGGTATATTTTTTTGCTAACACTAACTGATTAACTATCTAGGATGAAAAGTCAAGCTAAGGAAAAGCTAGCTGGCAGACAGATTAGATTTTGAAGCGCTCCTATGAGATATGCTGATGAATTCACAGACTGCCCTGGATAGAAGGTCTCTGAAAACTGTTTTGCAATAACCCTAAAACCCCCTCCAAAGTACCCAGGGTATGGAAGTTACGGATCCCAACAACTGGCAGTCATCCTCCTTACCTGAATCCCCCTAATTTTAATATGCATGAGAGCCAATGGCATGTGGGAACAACCAACGAGAGAATGAGAGCTCAGTAAAATCTCACGGTAAGCTAGTAAATTTGTGTCCTAATTCAGTCACACCTTTTACAAGTCTGGGTTTGGGGTCCTCTACCAGCCTACGGCCAGAGTAATAGCATCATTTTCAGCTCGTACCTAGGATAGACATTGTGGTTTGTAGACATAGACAGATCGAGAACTGCAGAAAAATCTCAAAGCTTAAAAATAGATTAAAAAATTATCAGTAATTTTCAAAAAATTCTAATAAAAATGATTACTGAAAAAGTAAATATACAGATTTTTTTACTCCTGTATTTTGAAATAAACATGCTACATTCTCTCAGGGAGAACCGAAGTAATGCTCACATGACCAAATATCCACATGTTTTGCTCTCTGTTTATTTTCTGAGCATGCAGTAGGCTTTGGCAAATTTTTGTTTAAAAGAATGAGGATTTGGAAACTCACCAAGATGAACTTCCCAAAGATCCTTGGAGAAAATATAAGCCTGTCTATTGAAAATATTTCCACCCTCTGAAGTACTGCTGAAATAACTGTTAACTCTTTCAGAGCTGAAAAGGGGATCAACATTATTTACATATTCTACAACCTCTTACTCAGAATATGGTTATTAAAAAACCTCAGAAATATTATGCCCTATGTGATACACTCAGCGTACAAAATAATTCTTGTACTGTGAACATATATTAATACTATAAGTCCAGACAATACCACAACTATTTCTTAATGAGACATTTAAGTTCTAGGCAGCACCATCATGCATGTGTAAGTACTAGTGGATTCGTGTGATTTCCTAAATCAAGGCTTTTAACTGAAGTAAATTTAGTGTCTGATTGCCTATTAGCAACCTTTGGGAAAATCTTTTATGGGCTAACTTTTATTACTTTGAAGCTAATTGCTAGCTATGAGAAGACAAAATAGATATGCACAGTGAAACAGAGCACCAACTATGTGCACATAGTTCTACTTTGGACACTTGCTCCTAAATGGTGAAAATTTAGACAATTATTTCAATTTAAAAAGCTGGTCTAGTTGTTGTTAAACACCTGAGAATAATTTGCAAGCAATTCTTATACAAATAAGAAGGGTAAAGAGACAGTCATTCACACATGAGAGAGTTAAGCAAGGTGTTAAAATAGAAAAGAAAAAAAAGAAAAAATAAAATAAAACTATGAGGATATTAAGGAATGGTCAGAAACACATTACCAATCAAATCCACACATTTAGAAATTTGTGGAAAACTGTTTAAGTTACAAATTGCAGTTAACATGACAAATAAAAAAGAATCTTAGGAATTCTATACGAAGCAATGGTAAAGAGCAAAAATATATGTATTTCTATCTGCTGCTTCTTCTATGCAGTGCATAAGATTGGTTTAAGTAGTATTAAACATTTGTTAGCTTTAAGGAAGAGAAGTGATACAACAAAAAAGCAATATGTGCCTAATTAAAACCAAACTGCCACAGCCCAAGCCTACAATAAGTATCTCATAAAAACTCTACAACAAACAGATAAGAGGTTTTGTAAAGCAGCTGGGTTTCAACAGTTGATTCCAGAAGTGCTGCATTTGATTCCAACATCACGTTAATCTAAAAAGAATTCTTGAACTACTTAAAATCAGTGATTTATCATACTTCTTTGGTTTCCACATGGATACAAAAAATTATGAAGAAAACCAGTTTGTAAAGTGGATAGAACATAAGCTATTTTTGAGTATATCCATGCTAGCTTGGCATGGAAAAGGCTAGCTATCACACTCATTTGAATTCATCACATTTAAATAATCAACATAACCTACCATTTTGTGTGAGTTTAGTGGAGCAGAGAAAGGATGTAATCCAGAAGGACTCTTTAGTGGTTTTTACTGCTTGGCTGTTGTTTCCTACGAAAATTCCTTTTGAAAACGGGAGTTTGAGGTAGCGGCTAGAATCCTGAAGGTTTGTGTTTTCTTCACACTGTGAAGACAAATCTGTTAAAATATCCGTATTGCATAAAAACAAAGGACTAAATCCCCAAATTGCATGAATAATTATAGTTTCCCTGACAGAAATTGAAGAATTTTCAGTATGTGTTGTAACTTTGCTTTTGGATCACAGCTTCATATCTGACATTGAAGTCTAACAAATTTGCACAGAATACATCAAAAAATGCAAATTTTGATGTTAAAATCTAAAATGTATCTAGGAGCATATCAGATCCTCTGAACAAAGAGATAACTTAAACGTGGAAACAAAAATTCCACAAAACTAAAATATCTCTAAAAATGATAACATTGAGTAGCTCTGCATATGTAAGCTTGCTTGATTTTCCAGCGTCAACAACTGAGTTGCGAGGGTATTCATGGTGTTCACTTTGCAAGTTTTAACTTAATTTTGAGAGACCCATTGTTAATACAATGTAAGATAATATTAAGACTTAGTAAAACCAGTACACTGAAACACATACCAAGATTCAATCACAGCTTGTAACAGGAAGGTTAATATTAAACAATCAGCAATGGATATTTCAATGATGACAAGATTATCACTCATTTGGTAATAAATACAGACATTCTCAACTGAACATTTCTGGGCCTTTAAATTATGTTCCAGAGGAATCATTACAGCTAACGATTACTAATTTAAATTACCTTATGCACAATGAGTTCATGGGTGCCATCTGGCAGAGTCCTCCCATTTTCCTGCATCAGGGGCATGAAAGAAAAGCCAAATAACTTCTTCTCACCCTTTTCTTTTGCTGAAATACATATGTAAATAGCAGCACTTAAAGTTAATATTATACTTTAGACAAAACAAATGGCTAGTCAGACTAAGATTATCTCATATCTCTTTTCAGATTTGTACATTAACTCCTGTAATGGTTTCTTTTATCTCATTGTAAAATCAGAAAGTACTATTCTAAAATGATTTCATGTTTATTAATAACAAAAAAAGAAAGCCACCAAATATACCATCTTAGCAACATATGAAATGCCAGGAAATCCAAATGAATGTGACCTAGCTGGTCTAACTTGAAGAGAAAACAGGGGTTTTGGTGACAATTATCCTCTATAGCAGCTTCTACATACTGGTCTCCATTTTAGATCAGCCCCAGGCTACACTGCGCTTCTGCTTGCAAATAAGGCACCTGCCTCTACAGATATGACTGAATATGTCACTGTTCCCTACACGGATGTTAGACAGCAGATAACATTTTCAAACTTGGATGCCTAAGCTGAAATTCCAAAACTCATCTATTGCCTAAATATAGAGTAGACTACAAAACACTGAGATGGCACAGATTTTACTGAAGCCAATGAGTGCAGATGCTAAACGCTTTTGAAAATCAGCCAATTTCTCATCAAATGTATATATATATGATTTTTGAGTCTGGATTTAGCACAGTTGGGATGGTGTAGCCAATCATAACAAAAATATCCAACTTGTACTGCCTAGGAAAGATTGTGCAAAACAATATCATCTGTTTGAAACATACCACTGAAGGTTTTCCTTTATTACTTCATAGGTTATAAAAGAAATCTTAAAAAGAAATTAAAGCAAATTTCTTCATATCTTACCTGTTCCTTATATTCTGAGGTTTATGTACCCAGAATCTAAATATACTATCATTTACTGCGTGTGCCAATATCCACAAAGGCAATTTAAATAATCAATCTTGCTATAGCTACATCACCAAAAAGAGTCAAAAGAGCTGCAGTTTAAAAGATGCATAATTCTACTCACCTTTCTCTGCATCCTTGACAGCAGTCAGCACTATAGCTATGAAACCTGTCTTGCACACCTTGGGATGCAGAATGTGGACTCAGACCTCACTTTTTACCTCAAAATCATCTCCAAAATTGTTCAAAATATATGGAGAATTTCGGAATTTTATTTATAAGCATATAAAAAAAAAAGAGCTCAATACAAAAGTGATATTAGTTGACCGTGATTTATTTATGTGCATTTTCCGTTGGTTGGATTGCTAAAAATGGACTAAGGAAAAGGTGTAGTTTTGACTAATTCACCAGGTATGTTCTAAATTTGCATTTTGAGTTTACCTGAAATTCTCTTTACATTTTCAGCTGCAATGTTGTCTATTTCTGTTTAATAAAATGAGACTGGTTTCTCCTGGTATTTAGGCTTTACCAACAAAGCACTGAGTTCCACCAAGTAGAACTGCAAGCCTGAAAAGCTGTGTCATGAAAGCTTTACAGAGAAAGTTCATGCAGCTGTGTTTTTCCTGAGGTATTATGGAAACTCATGTGCTGACTGCAGCTGTAATGGAGAGGACTAGCAGAAGTAACAGTGCTTACTGGAACAGTGCCGGAATTCACAGCGGATGTGCGCTCCTCTGAATTTATCCACAGGGATAGGAAGTTTCAGCAGCTCAGCCCATCTGGGACCATTGTTATGATAAAGCACAAAGGAATGGTATTCGCTGGCTGGTGGCTCCCCAGAGCCGAATGAGATAAAATCCTAATGAAGAAAAGGTATCGATTAGAAATTAAAGGCAGATTAGTTGTCTGGTAAGATGTCATTAAGGACTGTTCTAACAAGGATGGCTACTTAATATTTACTTTTGTATCATAAATGCCACGTGGGACAAAGCTCAATATCTTTAAACCCACAAAAATAGTAGCACTTTGTTAAAATTTGCTGATTAGAAAAAATGGCAAAAATAATCCACACCGATGACAATCAATATATTACATAGGGGGACCTGGGCGATCAGGAAGGCTTAAGCGACAAATGTGATGTGGAGTCCCATGACACAGCCTGTTTCTTCCAGTGTTATGCCCAAGCAACACACAATAATGTAACCAAGACAAGAACAGCCCAGGCTCTAGATCTTTAGTTCTCTGAAATAAGTCTCTAACCCTGCTGTTATTGGCAATACATCCCAGCATGGAAAAAAAAAAATCTGTATTCCCTGGGTAGGAAGAAGCAAAGTGCTGGTTGACTTTCAACACCTGTGATGGTCACTCTATAGCAAAGCAGGCAAATGGATTTTTCTAAGGCCTGACTTGGGGATACCTATTAATTCTCTGTGGGAAATGTAAGCTGTAGCTTTACACTTTGGCAATTAAGTGCTCTGCATCTCAATATCCATTATTTTTTATGTGTATATTAAATACATACTCATATATCTTTACATATAAATATATATGCAAAATGCATCCCATGCATTTATATGCACAATCTCACTTCACATATATGCAACTCACTCACAATTCACATCAGACTATTTGTGTCAGCCTTCCTTCGTCACCCTACAGCCCTCCAGAACACGTGAAAGAAGTACTTCCAAATAAAAGGGAAAAACCTGATGCTAAATATGTATGGACAAGGTTGAAGGTGAATAGAAATCTTCTGGTACAGAAAAAAAAATCTGAGAAATAGTCATCTATTAATAATTAAAACAGTGCCTGTCTGTAAGCTATCACCAGCAGTGTGCATCAAATCAATGAAGAAAAGAAAGAACATTACTTTATTCTTTTATTGACATGGTGATGATTTTTGCCTCAAGGATCTCACATTTATTAAAATCAGATAAAAGCATTGAAAATCAAAGCAGGTTTTGTGTAACATAACGAAATACATACCTACTAAGAATTATTATGAAATAAAAAATTCTCAAAAACTTAATATTGTCTCAACATCTTCCAGCATCTTAATGGGTCATAAGTTACTTGGTTAGCAATTAGACTGTTTATCTGAATCATGTAATTGATCACAGAAGTAAAACAAACATGCATTTTCTAAAGGTTTTAAGCAAAGTGTAAAAATTTTGAATATCTAACGACAGCAAAAAATAAGTAACGATTCCAGAGCCATTTTTCACTCTTTAAACAATGTCACAAAAGAGGATTTACATCTGAAAATGTGTATCAAGATTAACTGCAGCAAGGAAAAACATGCAACAAAGATACCTTTAAAATTTGACCACTGCTGTCCACAACATGCATTGTCACTTCCACATTTCTGGCCACACTTTTTCCTCCTTTCTCAAATTCTCCTCTTTCTATAGTGATATATAAATCATTCCTCATTTCACCTATTAAAAAAGCAAACCAAACCAAACACAAAGTTTGTAAAAGTTAGTTTACTTCACTTACTTTTTGCTTCTAGTACTTCAGTAGACTTTCATCTTCTCTTCCAAACTAGGGATAGTATCACACCCACAATTTTTAAGTATTTTCAGATTTTACTTAATAACAACTGGTTTTATGAACCAAGAAAACCAACAAAGCATCATCACCCAAAAAATTACCTACCATACTAAACCAATTCTAAGTGTTTTTACACATCCGCTAGCCCTTTCTGGCCTTTACAGTGGCATTTGAAGCTATACTGAAGCTGGTGTCTAGCTCCAACTCATTTAATTCTTTGTTGAATCTAAGGCGATACTAATGTATTTTCTTTCATTTGTTTACACTTCATTTTATTTACATCTTTACATTTTTCTGTTTAATGTCTCCTTGAAGAACCGATTATGATTGGTTTACACTTAATCTCAAAAGAAAGCATATTACTTTGAAGAAGCAAAAACCAAGAGGTCAGTGTTCTTTCCATTACAAGTACAAGATTCTCAGATTGCTGGCATTCATAAGCATCTTTCTCATCTAACAGATCTCAGCATATTTTGCACTGACAGGGTGTTCCAAGTTTTTATAGAAAAAAAGATGGCTTAGTTAGCTTATTTTTTTGCTTGTTGAGAAGGCTTCTAGAAATTAAAATCTTCATCAACACATTCAAAGTACAAATCCAATACAGGCACTACCTAAGTATTACACAGTAAGTACAAGTTACTGAATACCACTAGCATGTTTAAAATCAAAGTCTTCGCACGTTCATACATTAACTTGCTAAGTATTCTGTCAGACCATAACCAGATCATCTGGATGAGGTCAATGGTAATTTTATTTTAGTTTGAATTGACGCAAGACACAAATTTTACAGTTGAAGGAAGCTTGCTTGGCAGCTGGTGGCGGCAGAAGCAGTACTGGTGGTGACCGGAGTGTCATTGTAGGGAAGCCCCTGTTCTGTTTTAAGATGCTAAATATATTTATAAAAAAACACAATCTAGCTCTGGACAAGCATTACTAGAACTACTTGGAAGCAACTGGACTTTACCTGTTAAACACTAGAAAAATGAAGGATGAATGGCATCATAAAAGTCTAATTTCTAGATTTGGAAGAAAAAGAAATTGAGAACATAAGCTTTCATCTCATGAAATGGAAGTTTAGCATAATGGAATATCCTCTTTTAATAAAGCAGATTTTCACTGAGCATTGGTGAAAAGAGATCAAGTATACAGTTGTGTATATTCACAGGTGTAGCACTTGGAAGTCAAACATGAGATGGGTACTTGTACCGTGGATAAAATTAATTAAAAGACATGTAACTGAAATAACATTTTCAATTTCTGTTTTCATTTTAATGTGCAAGGAGAATCTGACCTGCTTGAACTTTTCAGGATACTCTCATGTTTCACATTTCTTGCATTTATTTTACTACATGCAATTCTCATGTGATTTTTCAGTTAAGTTACAGAAACAACAATCTTGCTACAGTCTTCTAATACGTTTCTATCATTTTCATTGACTGCAAAATAATAAATGATTCCTCCAAAACATGATTTAAAATACTGCCAAATTAAAAAAAAAGTGTAGAAAAGGCCCTCAAGAACCACACCTATAAAAGCGGGGAGGGGAGAAATCTGCCATTGTATTATTTTATTATCAATTATCTTTCAAAACAACTCTAGATAGAGGCTAAAGTACAGCTAGACAGAATGAACAGAAACAAATACCAGGACCAGATGATACTCAAGAGTTTTGCGTGAAGTCAAGGATGAAAGAGCTGAATTATTTATAAGTGTGTGCAATCATTGAATCAATCTGTGGTTCCCAGTGGGAAACAGGTTCAGACAAAGAAGCAAAAGATGGTGGTTACTGAGGTAATAGACAGCAAGACTTGTAAAAAAAAACCCATAAAAGCTACTCCAAACCAAAACCCAAACCCAAACCAAAACCTTACCAGAGCAAAGGATGATGTAGAAGTGAGAAATGTATAAGGTTCAAAGGCAGAATGGAGCAGCCATGGAAGGAAGATCCACTAAAGGATATGAAGCAGATGATCACAAGCAACTGAGGAAATCCCTTGAGCTGAAAACAGCTGGAGGCTGGGAAAGCCTTGGGTTTGGGGAGGGGGGAGGATAACTAGCATACATGCATGCTGAGTACTTACTCTTCCTTGTGTCTGTAAAGCTGTTCATATGTTTATTCAGGTCACAAAATTACCCTTAAAACTACTAGAATCTCATCATTTACACATTGCAGTAGTATTTTATTAGAGAAGTGTGAGAAACTAGTTCATTATGGTTACCAAAGAGCGTGCAATATACTGAGTACTTGCTTAGCATATGCTTATACTAGGACCAGTTCTAGTTAGTGCTGGCAGTTGGTCACTTTCAAGTCTTTTATTCAGAAAAAAATGAAAACACACAAAAATAAAAAAGAGTGGTTTTGTTATAAACTGATTTTAGCACATAGCTTGTAGTTGTAGCAATTTCTCTTTAAAAATTAACATGCATTTGTACTATATTCAGTCATCATTTTTATTTATCAACAAGTAATTATTTCAATTTTCCATGGGGTCTGCAAGAAACACAACAAAATAATAGTTTCCATCACAAATGTCATGACCTAGCCCAGATATAACTCAGTAAAAACCGTATTTTTTTCCTTTTTAAAGAGAGTAAACTATACAGGATTTAAATGAAAATGACACTGGGGCACATTGCCCAGAGAAGTTGTGGATGCACTATCATAGGAAGAGTTCAAGGTCAGGTTGGATGTGGCTTTGAATAACCTAATCTAGTAAAAGATGTCCCTACCCCTGGAGAGGCAGGGCTGATGATCTTGATCTTTAAAGATGATATTTAGAAGTACCTTCCAATCAAAACCATTCTATGCAAAAATAAAAAAGCATTTCTCAAAGAAGTAATTAGAGCTTCATATGAGTTAAACAGGATTTCAAAAACAACGTCTGCATTTTAAGGTGTTTTAAAAAATTCAAACCCATGGAGTTTCACTTGTTTAATTATCAGAAGAAATCAAATCACAAACAAAAGAGACACTTAAGTAGGCTGTACTTCCATAAATATGGTTCTTACAGAACCTTGGCAGAGTTTGTAATCAATGTCATGAAAGGATTGTTCTGAAGAATTTTGTCCTGATCTATATCCATTCAGGAAGATCTACTCTGTTTTCAATGTCTCAGAGTAAATCAAGGCATGTGGGTCACATCATTGAAAGAAAATGCAAATTTTTCTCCATTAATCATGCAAGACAAATTAAATGCAAGAGGAGACTAAGCTTGTCATGCTACATGAGGAATCACAATGTTTTATATGGAAATGGACAGAAAAACAGAAGGGAGGTCACAGAAAGGGACTGGAAAATTAATCAAAAAGAATGTAAACTATGAGCTATAGCCCATGTCAAGGGTACAGTCTGTATCAGGCAAATGTAACAGCAGCTTCCTTTTCTTGAAGTATATGGCATATCTGACATTTAATAATCTTTACAGAAAAGTAGGGTTTGGTTTTAAGTTGGCCTTGTGTCTAGATTTGTGCTCACATATATTTCACTTTTGGATTAAAAAAATCACTGCTTGCAAACAAAACATAAGAAAACTAACTATATTGAACTTGCACAGTTCTGGTAAATGTACTAGAACACTAGGAACTTAAACCATGCTCTTGACAAATCTTTACCACATTATTTGTATGAACGTGTTACAAATAAAAGCTCATAGTGTCAAGAAGTCAATAGGCTTCTAAAAATCAAGTACAAAGCTTTTGTGAGCATCTGAAGAGATTTTAACCACTTCTACTTCCCCAATGCCACAATGCCATTGATTCAGTCTTCCTTCATAGTAATTCTCTCTTCAAAACTTGAGATTGCCTGGGTAAAACTAAGTTAGGGCATTCTTTTGTGGCCTGTCTTCCAGTTAAAACAATTCCAATTTCCTCTATAAAGTGCTAAAACATCAGTAAATTATTCAAGTAATCTATATTCCTTTAACTGATCTTTTTATTTTATGGCAACTGCAATTACACAATTGATTACAAGGATATGCACCATTTTTCAATGGGATCTTTTGCCTTAACCAATACACCAGAGAGATAATTCTGGCATTAAGTCATCTAGTTTTCACCAAGAAGGGCAATTACAGTCACAATTACACTGAAGGGGAAAGTCCTACTGAATATCTGAGGGGAGAGGAAGAGGATTTTATCATTTAGGTTGTAAGAGACCTTTAAGAACAAGGCCAACTGTTAACCTGCTGAGTCCACCAGTAAACCATGTCCCTAAGCACATCTACACATACTTCCAGGGATGGTGACTCCACCACTTCCCTAGGCAGACTGTTCCAGTGCCTGACAACCATTTCAGTGAAGAATTTTTTTCCTAATATCCAGTCTAAACCTTCCCTGGTGCATCTTGAGGCCATCTCCTCTTGTCCTATAGCTTGTTACTTGGGAGATGAGTCCAATACCTGCCTCATTACAACCCCCTTTCAGGTAGCTGTAATGACCGATAAGGTCTCCCTTCAGTCTCCTTCTCTCCACACTAAACAACCCCAGCTTCCTCAGACACTTCTCATAACACTTGTGCACTAGGCCCTTCACCCACTTTGCTGCCATTCTCTGTACACGCTCCAGTACCTCCATGACAAAAACTGCACACGGTATTCAAGGTGCAGCCTCAACAGTGTTGAGTTCAGGGAGACAATCCCTTCCCTAGTCCTGCTGGCCACACCATTTCTGATACAACTCAGGATGCTGTTGGCCTTCTTGGCCACTTGGGCACACTGCTAGCTCATATTCAGCTAGCTGTCAACCAAGAACCCCAGGTCCTTTTCTGCCGAGCAGCTTTCCAGCCATTTATCCCGAAGCCTGTAGCACTGCATGGGGCTCTTGTGGCCCAAGTGCAGGACCCAGTGCTTAGACTTGATGAACTCCATCCTGTTGGCCTTGGCTTATCGATCCAGCCCATCCAGATTCCACTGTGGAGCCTTCATTCCCTCAAGCTGGTCAACACTCTCGCCCAACTTGGTGTCACCTGCAAACTTACTGAAGGTGCATTCAATCCACTCATCTAGATCACTGATAAAGATATTAAACAGAACCAGCCTCAAAACTGAGGCTGGGGAACAGCACTTGTGACCGACCATCAACTGGATTTAACTCCATTCACCACAAATCTTCGGGCCCAGCCATCCAGACAGTTTTTTACCACGTGAAGAGTAGACCTACTCAAGCTATGAGGAGCCAGTTTTTCCAGGAGTCTGCTATGGGAAACAATGTCAAAGGCTTTACAATAGTCTAGGAAAACAACATCCACAGGCTTTCCCTCATCCACTAAGCAGGTCACCTTGTCATAGAAACAAATCAGGTTGGTCAAGCAGGACCTGCCTTTCATAAACATATGCTGACTGGGCCTGATCACCTGGTTATCCTGTATGTGCCGTGTGATGGCACTCAAGACGGTCTGCTCCATAAGCAAACATATTAGTGTTGATCCCTGCAAAATAATAAGCTGTCTCTTGGAAAAACAGAGGAGCTGTGAGGATCAGAGAGTGTATCTAGGGAAGCTGTTTGTTCTTACTTCAGGCAACAAACAATGCAGCGTGTTGAAGAGGAATACCTATATATTCCGTCTTAATTACAGAAGTGACCCACTAACCCTAAAGTTCCATCAAATTTGGAAAAAAAACAAAACCCAAACCATAAAACTGCAGTGATATGGATGATTACAAAGTCTTAACTTTCCCATGCAGCACAAGTGTTAACTGCATATTCTGTAGGGACATTTACTCTGGTAAGTGAATTTAAATGTATGTGAAAGGTGCTGAATTGAAATGTCTGGGATGCTAAATCAAAATGTGTACAGCACAGCATTGGCAGTACCTGCCTCTTCATGTGGTCCTGCCAATGTATTTCAGCTCTGATCTGGCAAAAATATCTTGGAAGCACTATTTATAGGCTGAAAGAGGAAAAATTCCAAGTCCTTCTTGCCCCAGATGTAGGTGTTAACCAGGCACAGTACAGCTCAAGGTTTCTGACCTAAGAAGAAACAGAAGAAGCTTCATGACTTCAACTAGCAATGAAGTGTCAGAAAGCTGAATGGGAGTACAGGACAGAGACCTGATCAGCGTCAATTACATGAAAAAGGCAATTACAAGGAGCAGGAGGAAAGGCCAATTAAAGTCACAAAACAACCACAAGACAGACTGCTGAAGGACAGGCTCAGCTAACAGAGGTCAGCCTTCCTGAACCTGCACAACTATAAAGAATAAATTTTAAAGAACCAGTAAAGAGCCAAGAGTAATTTGCACATCGGAGATGACAAAGCATGCTCAGGGCTCCTATTATTCCCATCATGCAGTTTCATTATGGGATGGCTCTGCAGGTTCCCTTTCCTTCACAGATAGCAAGCTGCATCATCACTATTCAGGACTTGAGTACAAGTACTGGTTTGATGCTGCTTCCAGGGTGAACCCCTAGCTATAGGATCTACACGCAAGCTGCCCCCAGCTCACAGAGGTTTGAATGCTTCCACTGAACCTCAGGTGACAGAAGCAACACAAGTTATCACAAGTTCCAATCAGGAAAAGCACGACAAGAACATCTGTATGCAAGTATTGTTTGGGTTTTTTCCTCTTTTTTTTTTTTCTTTTTGTAGAATCATTTGTACATCAAAGAAACGATCCTGCATCACAAAACTGTTTTAGAACTTACACTGAGGAAGCTGTGAGGTACAACACAGATACTACAAAAACAAGACTTTTCTTATATTCCAACCACATTCAGAACTGTAGAATTTATTATGATATATTAATATGGAAAAGGTTTTCAAGCTGAAAATCACTGTCAAAGATCAAAGGTAGCTGTCTTGGTTAGAAAGGGAAGAGCGTTCAGTTTGCTAACTATCCTCAAAAAGCTTTCTAGCAAAACAAATTCAAAATTGATTATTTAATAATGTAACAAAACATGGTGTGGTTAAATTTGAACGAGATAGCATCTGTGATAGTTACATCTTTCAGTGTGCAAATCTAAACTGTCCTGATAGCACCCATTAATTTAAGAACAATTACACAGAACTCAGAGCTTTTGCTAGGAACTGTTTCATTGAAAGCTTTGCTCAGAATTATAGGTCCTTTAGAACCATGAATTGAGAAGGAGCAGAAAAGAAAGCTCCTTTTCATTTATATCCTTGTAATATACAAGCTATGGAGTTGCTTTGTTTTATACCCTAAACATGACTTGAATAGCTCTTAAAACAATATCAGCCGTAGAGACTGAAAATCTCTGAATGTACAACAGACAAAGTGGTATTATTCAGGATGTAAATCATGTAGGTGCTAAAAGCTTTACAGAAAACCTCCTTAGAATACTTTGTAGAAATGGGATAAGAGCTGTGTAGCTCCTGTCAGTGGCAAGATCTCAAACAAACATGTACAAGGTGCTTTTAATTCGAGGACAGTCCTAGAAACCCTTAGTTCACCTTACCTCCTACACATCAAGTCAACTCATGCCATGCCTTTTAGCATGTTGCTTATCCATGTTGACATACTAACAATAATAAGCAAAACTGGAGGAAAAAAGACAACGGCAGGAAATCTTCCACTCCCTTTTTAGCCCAGTAAACACGAAGCTGGCACAGCTGAAATTATAATAAAAATAAGCAGCTTACAGAAACACTCAGAACAAGAAAGATTTCAATTCAAAACTAGGTAGTACTAGTCTGGGTGATGCAGCACTGGCAACCAGCATGTACCCTAAATCACAAGAAGTTAGAGCAGAAGGTGATCATGCTTGCAGAAGTCAAACCTGAAGATTGTAAATACTTTAAGTACTAAAATACAGCTGCTTATTCATATATAAAATTGGGGCAGCAAGGGACAGAGAAGAGCTTAAGTCCTGGTGTACCACAGCAATACTGAACTCCTGCTAATGCCTTTCTGGCAGTTGAACTTTGATGATTTCATAGAAACATACATTGGTTAGGATTGGATAAGACCTTTAATAGCCACCTAGTCCAATCCCCCTGATAAAAACAGTGATATCTTCAACTAGATTGGGCTGTTCAGAGCCCCGTCCAACCTGACCTGGAATGTTTCCAGAGATCAGGCATCTAGCACTTCTCTGGGTAACCTGTGCCAGTGTTTCACCACACTCACTGTAAAAAATTTCTTCTTTATATCTAGTCTGAATTTACTGTCCTTTAGTTTAAAATTATTATGCCTTTTCCTATTGCTACAGGCCCTGCCAAATTATTTGTCCCTGTCTTTCTTACAGGCCCCCTTTAAGTACTAGGAGGCCACAATAAGATCTCCCACAGCCTCCTCTTCCGCAGGCTGAACAACCCCAACTCTCTCAGCGTTTGTACCCCTCAGCTTTCTGGGCTGTCAGCACACATTGAAAGCTCATGCCCCGTTCTTCATCGACCTGTAGCCCTCTGTCTTTCTCTGCAGGGCTGCTCTCAATCCCTTCATCCCCCAACCTGTATCGATAGCAGGAGTTGCCCACATCCAGTTGCAGAATCTTGCAGTTGGCCTTGTTGAACCTCATGAGGTTCACAGAGGTCCCTTTCTCTGGCTTGTCCAGACCCCTGTGGATGGAATTCCATACCTCAGAGGTGTCAGTCTCCCTAGTCAGCTTGGTGTCATCCACAAACTTGCCAAGGATGCACACTATCCTGCTCTGTTGTTAATGAAAATAATAAAACAGAACTGTTCCTTTTACAGAACCCTGCATTTCCTTTTTTCCCTTTGGTATGATCAGCATATCTTTAGTCAGCCACACCGGTTTCTTGCCTTCCTTTCCCAATTTCTTACACACGATCCAGAGTTTTATTTATTAAAAAAATAAATATATAAATAAAATAACAAGCTAAGCAATCTGCATCATTCATGAAAATCACAGTACAGAAGGATGTTAACTGAGAGAAGGGCATCTTTAAGGAGAACAGCTCAGGAAGATACACTGCATTTCACAAAGAATTTCATCACTGCAGGAAGTAAGACCCTATTATTTAAACAATTCCTTCTTTGTTTTGCCTTGTAGCAGATACCAAGAGTGTCTGTCTGCTTATCAGCAAATGCATTCAACACTTTTAAGAAAGAGAGCAAATCTCATTGACATGGTTGAAACTGCCAGTAAACGTGTCATACTTAAAGACCCTGATAAACACCAGCCAGCTGTCTGTTCAGTGCTTTCTCCTCCTATAGCAGTAGCTTGACTTCTCCATTCTTGTGGGGACAGCTTCGCTACCTGCAAGACACTTCTGTATATAGTCAAAGTAATCAACAAATTTATAAGTAATATTCACACATGACTCAAGAATGACAAAATGTTGTACTTGGTGCTTAAATAAATACATACAAAGAAAAGGTGTTAGATTAGGACCCTTTGAGGGGGGGGTGTCCACATTTAAGTACATGACAGGGTATCAGCAGAAAGAAATAAGACCATTTCTCTTACCTATATACTGCTAGCTAGTTTGTATATTATCTCTCAAATTCTTATTTATAAAAAAAACCAAAACAAAACCAAACATTAAAAAAACTCGGCATGTGTTAGACTTCCAGGAGTATTGGTGACTTTGGTAACACTACTGCCTCTTTAATATTTGTCATTTAAATCAATGTCACAGACGAATAAACAAATTCCTTTTCTCAGTTATCCTACTACCCTACTGTTCTGTTTTTCAACAGAACATTATCTATATTTTCAGCTTTACTACAGAAACTCTCAACAAGCCCTAAGAAACACTCATCAGAAAAGAGCTGTTTATGCAAATGAAATGCCCTTTACAAGGGATTCCCAAACTGTAATACTTTCAGATTTCAAATGGATTGTAAATCTACCATGTAAGACCCAATTGTTCTGTGACTGTTCATTTTGCTCTTCCTTTTAACAATGAGATGTAAAACAAATTGCTTTGAACAATGGGGAATAAAAGACTTAGAAGCAATTTTAACAGAAAACTTTGACCTGATGGTTATCTACAGCTACAATATAAAGAAAAAATTTCTAACAGAATTTTGAAAGACCACTTATTTTTACAGAGCTAAAGCATTGCTTTGTTAGTTTGCTAGCGGTCTTTATCTGGTTTATTGAAGAAAGACTTTCTACCCATAACTAGCCTTTAACATACTTCTTGTGCATCACTGCAACTTATTCTATGTTCAAAAGAAAGCTAGCCTACTCTTATGAATACTATAAACTACAGAAGACTCTTTTCCCTCTTTTTCCACTTCCAGAGACTTTAAATCAAGCGAAGTCCAGTTAAATTCTGGGTTTTCTTTCCATAATTCTCTTCTATTTTTTCTTCAGTTTCTCAAGAATCAAGAAAATAAAAGGGAGGCAATGGGCAGAAGGAAAGCAATACAGAAGTTGCTTGCTCTTGCCTAGCCAAGTATGTAGTCATGTATTAGCATCTTTGTTTTCTCCTGTGACTTGCAGAAATGATAATTCCTTTGGTAAACAAGAACAAAGCTTTAAAAAAGTATTACAACGGAAAACAGAGGATATTCCCCACAGAGTATTACAGTTTTGTGAAAGGTCAAAAATCAGGGTGTCTTTACTCCACAATATTGCTTAAATATATTTTGTGTAACTAACATATCCAGGCGATATTACTTTCAGTAATTAAAAATACATATTTCTGGATTCTCAGAAATCAGAACAGCAAGCAATGACACGTATTAAATTTTATCTGTTTGTACTCCAAGCAGGACAAAGAGGATTGGAAAAATTCATACTACCACTTCTGGGAGAAAAATGCTTAAGTGTGTCGGACATATATTTCTTTTCCTAGAATCAACAGCTCTTTACTAAACCCAAGCTCACTGACAGATACAGACACTTACCGTGATGTAGAGAACAGATTCCATAGCTTTCTTTATGTATTTGCTCTTCAGGCTCTTAGTCTAAGCTTTGAAAGAAGGAATATGCTTCTAGTAAAAATCACATCGTTGAAAAATGCATGTTATCACAAGGATAGCATTTTGTGAGATCATTTGAATAAAGACAAATATTTTAGTTCTAGTTTCATTTTAAAAGCTTCTGAAAATACAAAGAAAGATTGGAGAGCATGTACTTGCACATGAAAAGAATAAAAGACCTTTTAATAATCCAGATGAAGGAGTAATGAGGATATTCAGTAGCTTCCAAAGACAGGATCTTGATGAGATTTAACTGGACAACTAAAGGACATCTAATGGAGTTTTGGCAATGCAAATCAATGCATATGTGATTGATGCAAAAAATCTAAGTTATTTTTCCTATATTAAGCATATGAAAGCTTCATATAGAAAACTTAAAAGTACTGCCACATCCTGGGGCTGCAATATCTATCTGTTGAATGAGCAAAAATTGTAAAAAAAAAGACAGAATATTGAGAAACACGATGTGACTTCTATTGTCTGAACAAATATAAGTCTCAAAGTATTAAAATTCCATTACAGAAATCAATACTGAAGCTTTATGTAGAGTCTTTAGCTATGTTACTTGTGAAATGATATCACAGGATCTGAAGAGGACCAAAAAATTCAGAGTGAAGGAGTATAAGCCAAGAACTCTGCAGTCAGGACTAACAAGCTCAGCTACAGAAACCAGCTTTATAGACCCTCTAGGCTTATAAACAAGGAAAATAATGGTCAATGTAATATCATAGCACTGACCTGACAATTCTTTAATGTCTTCTAATATTATAAATGTTTAATAATTTGGATGAACCAGAAGAAGTATAAACTCTGAACTTAACTGAGAGGAAGTAGTAGTCAGATCTCAGCAGCGGTTATGCAACCAGTTCAGATGATAAGATGAAAAAGGATGTCCATAGCTAAATTATACCCATCTATCAAAGCCTGTTGTTAGCCAACAGGCCCATGGTTTGTACACTGCACTACATTTTATAGACTAAGATATGTGGAGGTGAGCTGCTGTCCTCTATGAGATAGAGAGACTTTCAAAATTGTATTGACAGCTGTTTAAAATAAGAATTATCTTTGATTTTATAAACAAAGCTGTACAGAGTAAGTTTGTAGATAAAGTTCAAGGAAGTAAGGGTTGCACCTAACCAAATTGCTTAGTGAAGAAAAGATTCTATAGAAACATACGAGATTACATTACTTCATGTGCTAGTGCCTCATGCTGAAGAGATTTTTGGCTTTCGATGTACCAAGTGGTCAACTATTGCCAGTAAAAGCACTATTAAGAACAGTATAGCTTAAATAAAGTAAAGAAGATGCAGTTCTGGTCCAACAAACGCAAGAAAGATGGATGTGCGACTATATGGATGCTTACCACGAGATAGTTTAGAGTCTGTTTACAACTGGCAGTCCTAACAGGGAGCTGTGGCTCTTCCAGTAAATCCTCATTCAGACAAACAGCTGTACTAGGTTCATTGCAATTCTAAAAATCCCAGACAACACGCAGTAATGATCAAGCTTCTTTACAGAATTAGATATCTTCCACAAAGATGAGAAAGAATATATACATGCATATGTGCTAGAACACATTTGCATATGCAGCACTGAAGATATGCACCAATACAGATGCTGTAAGCAAACTTTGGAAACATATTCCTTCAGAGTGCACTACATAAAATAGCAAAAATGCTGGTAAAAAAGGCTTTCACCTTTTGTCAGCTATTATGTACATTAATCTAATTTTAAGAACTCCTCAAAAATTATAGTAAATTCATAAATATTTCATGCTAAATTTTATAGACCAGGAAATGGTGAACATAGAAATTCAGGGTGTAAGTACAGTTGTCCTTCAATGCTGTACAAAGTCTTTTGAGAATACTGGCTTGTACATCTCCAGACTGCCACACTAGGGTGCTGGGAAGGAGTTAACTAACGGTTGCATAGACTCTGCCCTTAAAATCCCATTAAAACCTAGAAAATGCATGTTGATTTGACTCACAAGATGACACTTTCACTGCCTGTACTTCTCCTGTTAGTCAGAATAAAGTCAGTTCCTTATTTCACAGGCTTTTTGAATCATATATGCTCTTTTCTAGCCATCTACTTTATTTCCTAAAACATTTGGAGTTCTTCATTAAAAATTCCATAGGTCCCGGAAAGAGCATTCTGTGGCTTCCCCCTGTCAGGCTTCAGTGACATAAAAAAACATTGCTCTATAAAAACATGCATTATTATTGTCAACAAAATTCTGGTTTGGCATGTATGCTGATCCTAGTTACTTTTAACAGCAAAATGTCCAAAGAGAAAAGAATTGATATGATGAAAAATGAAGAGTTTAAATATACCAGAATAGGAGAGAGACTTATTATAAGGCATTTATAACATAGATACTGTAGTTTAGCAGCATGAAGTATTTCCTACTGAATAATTCAAGACAGTATGGTTCACAGCCCAATCTAAGTGCTAATTAGCCACAGCAACATACTTACTTTAACATAAATATAAAATAAGATCTAATTAATGACCATTTCCAGTGGCAAAAGATGAAGTTCTTTAATTTATCTCTGAAAAAAAGACTCTAAAAGAGAAACAAAAAGAAAGGGGAGCTTTAAAAGAAAAAAGCATTTCAAAGCCTAGGTTCCTGTGGGCATTTCAGTGCCTAGGGCACGCTGCTCTACTTAGCCCTTAGAACTTGTCATTGGAAGAGTGAGATGATTATTCTCTTTAGAAGAAATCTCTCCTATGCTGGTAAACATAGAATAGAAGTTGTAAATTTTCTAAACTGAAGTATGCATATATTTGGACTGAGAAGAGGCAAATCAGAGGCCTTTTTTCTTTTTTTTTTTTAATGAAAAAAGGGACAAACTCAGCCAGTGCAATTCTCTAAAATTAAGTTGAAAAACTCCTTCAGCAGCTGATTTTTGCAGCTTGGTACATCACATAATTTCACAACTGGAAAGTGAGGGGATATGACAGCTATTTATAGAGCTTAGAGAATTTGGTAATACAGAACAGAAGGTCACTAAATTATAAATAAACGGAGAAAGGTTTCTTAATGGGAATTATGGTGTGCTCAGTAAAACTGTGTTCACTGTTATCAGCCATATTATCTACAATACTAATTAAATTCAAATTAAAAATCCAACAGTACTATAACAAATAAACCCTAGCTAATAAGCTATACAATTTCAATTGAATGCTTCCATTAAACATATATATTCTACCTTTACAATTAAATAGCATCTGACTCGTGCATATTATTGTTCTAAATACTGCAATGACAGCAGCAGAGTATTTTCATAATAATGCTAAAACTGTTTTATTAATTTTTGTTCAGTGGATGTTTTAAGTGACTACAGTACTGATGAAGGATGCAGAAGGACAGATGTTTAATTGGCAGTAAGAACACAAGAGTCAATTCTCAGTCGTCAAGTTTCAGGCAGAAGTTCAAGAGAAATACATGCCCATAGCCAAAGCTGAGTCTCATTACTGAGTTTTAAATATCTATTTAAAATCTATTTAAAACCTCCTTGACTAATGAAGTACTGAAGCTCATTTATTCTTGCCTCAAAACCTTAATTTATTTCTGATTTACGTACACAGGAATGCAAAGACAGACAGATTGTCATAAGAAGGAGTTAGTGTCTATGAAAAATCTGCAAGTCATGAGGATCATTTACATTTGAGACAGTCTAGGCCTTCTGTGTGGACTCAGCTGAAACTAAGATGTGAGCTCCTCCCTGCAATGTTTCTCAGCAACAACACAATGTGATAATCATACCAAACTAGTCTGCTTGCAAGTATGCTTTTCCTTTAAAGAGGTATTTCCCTTAAAATTTCCAGCAATCCATTAAACTTCTTAAAAATTTCATTTTGAGGATGGAATAATAGGTATTATTGTGATCTTCTTCCTGTATTTGCTTCTTTTGATTCATACTGACACATTTTTTCTACCTTCCTTAGCATCTGTTTAAGTATTTGCATGTTTTGTCATACAATATAATCAAAGTCTCTACATCCCTATTATTATCTATTTTTTGAGATGCACCTGGTGAAACCAGAGGCTGTACAGCATCAGCTCCTAAGAACATAATGCTCTGCTGGTTATCTCTTTCTCAGCAGTCTTGCATTCAGTCACCTCCACTTCTATAAAGCAGTGTTCCACCTCTCTAAAATACTGCTATGGCTGTACATCCTCTTGACATTGACATAGTGACTATACAATTTATAATGCAGTAGAGCCACTGGGACACAATTTTCTTCTATCTATCTGCAGAAAACTAACATAAAAGACTCTGGAAAAGTTTAACAAGTGTTAGAAAACAGTATTTATTTGGAAAACAGCTGAAAACTAAGTAATTTTTCATTAGTTCTTTCTTCTACTTCTTATTAAGAGTTTTTTAACTTACCAGGCATGATAATATTGGAAAAACCTAGCTTCCTTGTTATGGATACTCCATGAGTAAACATGGATGTATACTCTCTCCTAATTTGTTCTATATCTCCGTGAAGCAACTGAAGAGAAACTGCCAGACCTGAAAATAAAGAGAAAAATTGAGGAAAAATTAGACATTCAAACAGACTATTATTATCATATTTTAGAAGGGTGCTCACATCCAGAAATCAATCAAGACTTGCAAATAACTACCCATGAAGAAGCATTAGTAAATTATTACTTATGTGTAACTGAACTACAATGACACATCAGATCAAAGTTATCTTAACAGGGATGGACTGAGGCCTTAAGTGGAGAAATATAAGAAAAATGTCATTTTAGAGAAATGTCCATCAAGAATAATTGCCACCATTTCAATTTTTCACTTCCTTCAACACAGTTCTGCCTTTATTGGTATGAAAGGAAAGGTGCAAACAATGAGGAGAATCTAAGGGAGAATTGTGGAAATCTCATTACAAGGCATCCCTTAACCTGATACAAAGGTATTCAAGTGATTGATCCAAAATCTGAAGAAACAAATTCCATTAAATCAATATAACATAATAGATAATTTTTCCCTAGGCACAATAATTTGATAATGACTGGAATAGCAACTTCTTTTCAATAACCATTAGCTTTAATCAATCATGGTTTTTCCTATGTTTGCTACAAGATACACAAAATGCAAGGGTGTCCATATAATTGTTTTCCAATATTTATTCCTCTAGAACCAAGTTAACTTCATCTACTATATATAAAGTATACAAATAAAAATAGTACAATTCACTATGGGGGGATGGCCTAGATGATCTTTAAAGTTCCCCTCCACTCCATACCATTCTATAATTTCATGATTACAGTTGAGATTAACTAAAAACAACAGGTGGACCTTATGGAGGCAAGTATCAGTATAATGCAGCTCGTAAAGACGGATCGAGCATTACTATAGCAGATCACATGTCAACATACAGATCAAGAAGAAGATAAGAGCAAACTCTTCATATACACTGAACAAATGGAGATAAGCAGAGAGCCCAGAAGAGTCATAATTAACTTTAGATTAACCTTAAGTAAATAAAACGTACACAAAGACTGAACAACAAGGTCTTCAGTCCTTTGGGCTTTGGAAGAAATTTCCCAGACACCCATGTTACTATTTAACTGAATAAATTTACTTGAAGTGTGATGGTTCTTAAATCAGAGCTTGAAAAATCTGTCCTAAGTACTGCCAGTCCAGGCTACTGCACTAAAGGGATCAGAGATCTAACTAGCATGAAAACCTTTATCTCCTTCCTTTTACTTATCCTTATATTTCACTATTTTGTCAACTCCAGAGAACATGATACTCCGACTACATTTCCTTTCTCTTATGAAAAACAGCTCACCTACACATCTTCAACAGAGTACACAAATATCACAAGAAAAACATTCAGTGAATTCTGTTCTATTTTAAGGACTATTTATAATGCCATGCCGTTAATTATTTTGGTAATAGGAATTTGTTAAGAAGTTAAAAGCTCTTAGGAAGTAGTGACAGTTATTGGTGTAGATGAGAAAAACAAACCACAATGATGGTTGGTAAGAAGCCATACAGGCAAAACGCAGACTCTGTTAGAACAGATGAAAAGCTGGGAACCTATTTTCAGTGCCAATGAAAGTTATAACAGTCTGATCAATGAGTCTGTTTGCAATGACACTAACACACTCTAAACAAAATACTGTTAAAATGACATATATACATCAAATCTTTCCAATATCTAGCCTCTGCTCACCCTCCACTGCCCCTCTTAAAGGGAATTAAGGTCAGTGGTTTCAAGCCTGGAAGGCAGTGTATGGTGACTGAGTTATTAGTATCCCAAGTCCTTTGCCATGAGGAATAGGATGTTGCCCGCCTCTTCCTCTTTTCTCACTAGGCTCTCATGTTTGTTAGTGGGCTTTACACTTTGTTATTTCTTCACTGTTCTGCAAGTCCACATTACATCTAGATACATCATACTTGTATATTATATATGCCACACATCTGATCTTTGTTCTCTTTGCTTCCCCTAAAACCAGTTTTATTCTGCTCTCAAGGTCACACAACCTGATGCCAGTAATTGGCCACTGGTGAGGTGTTCACAGGTCTGGGGACTCTAGTATCATCCTACGGCAGAACTTTCCAGGCATCAGTTATGGTCTTTACTCTTCTATTCCATATTAGTCTAGGGTTATAGACAGCTAACTTTACACAAAGTAACTACATGTTCTAAGTATCTAATAAATACAAAACATATATACTGAAGAGGGTGAGACCATACAACTGTACAAAGCTAAGCAAGAGCTAAAATAAAGTAGATATAAATTATTATTTTTTCATTAGATTAATTAAGACAAGTTCAGCCTGCCAAAGCCAAATAGGTAAGCAGGACTGTGTTGTTAGCTCAAAACACAAAGCCTGTCTCCATCTACAAAACACAGCAATGCCTTATTTACAGGTCTACAATAATACAACACACTTGTCAAAGAAAATAGAGTGAGGAACCATGCACCTGAAATAGAAGTCATGGGGAAGAGGTACTTTAAAAAGATGGAATAATTCACATTTTACATGGGACTAAAGTTTGTATGCTTATTATAAGTCAAGTTACCTGACTATGAGAGTTGACTGATATAATTTAAAACAAACAAGCACATCACAGAGCCATTCAGATTTTTTCAGAAGGTTGTGCCTCCAATTGAAGTGAAGAGGGTCTCCCTCAAACACTTTGCAAATCAAAGTGCAATTAAGAGGAACTGACTAGTTTAAAGAGAACACTGAAATGTAACCACAATTTTGCATACAATAATGACAAGGAAGCCACTGAGCTCAATTTTTGAGTAATTAAAGCTATCGCTACAGAGGAGAAATGAAGGGGTGGAAAGGAAGTGTTACTGCTCATAGAAAGGAAGATTTAATCATCATACAGTAATGAGGCAGGGTCAAGGTGGACCTTCCAAAGAATGTGGTCACAGGCCAGTCTAGGAGAAATGGAGAAGACACTCAAGGAAAAGGAATGCAATCAAAAGAATGCAGAAATATTGTTGTATACAGAGACAGAATGTTAAGTCATTACTATTTCTCTTTAGGAAACATGAGTATTTGTTCTGCCATATAGAAAAGGTAATATCCTTTAGTTTTAATTTATTCTGCTGTCATGATGTATGTCAACACCAGTTCTTTCTCATCTCATTTCATGAACTAGACAATAAAATCATCAGCTTAAGAAAAAATTAGAGCATTCCTACTGGAACAGCTGTGCACAGACAAAGCAAATCGGAAAACTGCATCATGCCACCACACACTGACTGTGGTTGACGAGACCATTACACCACCTATAAGACCTAGATTCTATCCAAAACTTCGTAACTATAAATTTTCCATTTCTAGAACATTAGGAGCCAAACAAAGTAATGAAATTATTATCCAGTCTCTGAAGGACTGACACTTTTTTTTAAATTAAGTATATTCTGTAGCTTTGTCCCCTTATAAAAAAATTCAATTACTTCCCTAGCGGTAACTAAAACCATTTGTGTTAGCTATTATTCTTTATTTACTCCAGTTTTGAAAATATTACTGCAAAATTCTGTGTGGTACTCCAAACAGATCAGCATTTATTTCTTTTGCAAGCACATGAAATTTCTCACAATTAAAATGCACCATAGTTCACCACAGATTATTTCTATCATTCAGATGAGAGCGAACACAGAAAATTGACAAGTTGCTGAATAAGCATTCTGGATTTCTGTTAGATTTGTCATTTTACCTTAAACCAGCTTTTATACTGCATTATTGGTTTCTGCATTTAGTTATGACAAAAGGCAACTGTTCATTACACTTAGAGAATGCTCATTTGCATTTCAGCTTCGGGGGGGGATGGGAAAGCATTTACATTCAGCTTCTATCTAGTCGCAGCAGAGAATCCTAGATCATATTGAGAAGAAAATGCCATGCCTAGCAGCTGCTCAGGAAGCTGATAGGAAAAAAAAAACAACCAACCGAGACAGAATGATATTCAGCACTGTCAGTATTTGAAGAAAGGTTAATAAAATAAAGCAGCTGTCCAAATAAAGCTGTGTAAGGGTGTTAAAAGCATTCTCAAAGGATGCAGGTGTTCCTTTTTTTGGTAGTATTTAAAATGTCCTAGTTACCACTGCAAAGATAATACCATTAGATTTCCAGATTGTTATTGGCAAACAAATAATTTATTGATTTAATGTGATCTGAGCAAAATAATTCTATAACTCCTGTGCAATTTGGCCACAGCCAAATCTACATAGTAAATCCCTGAGATTACAGTCTGGGAACAAAGAGTAGAAAAGGAGAGGTAGATTCAATCCTCTCTGGCCTTGTTAAAGGCTTGATTGCGATTACTTTGAATTATCAAAGGAAACTCCAAACTCTTTCCTTTTTCCTCAGCTTTAAATTCTAGTTTTTAGCTCAGTAAAAAAGAATGCAAGAAAAACAGTCCTTACAAAATTTTGACAGTTTTCATAGAGCTCATTAATTAAATGAGCTCTTGTACCCAAGGCTTTTGTCAGAAATGCCCTCAGGTGTGAAAAGCTGTTTGTTTTTTTTTTTTTCTTCTTCAAACAGAATATAAACGCTTAAATGCAAATGTTATTGTATTATCACAAGAAAACCGTCTTGGAAACTCTTCACAGGGAAGATAGTAGAGCCTTGAGTATTTCTTGCCAGAATCACCATAGGATGATGGTTAAAGTACTAGAAGGCTGAATAACTATTATAAGTATCTAGTCTAACCTCCTTATACAGACAAGGATCTCTGCAGTAATTTCTCCAATTCTTGCCTTACTAAGCCCATTGATACTATTTTCTATAAACAATATGCACAGCATGTCAATATCCATTTCCATGCTACACTCTTATTGCAAAGATGAATCATCTTGCTCAAAAAATTTATAATTACATTTTTACATACTGTTTTGTTTACTAGACTATTAGGCAGTGCATAGAATATACAATTTTACAATTAAGGGTTTTTTTCTATCACCTCTAGTGCAAATAAGAGACAAAAGGTTCCAGAGAAACATCTGTTCTTTTTTCCTTCATGAAGTGCAGCTCAGCCATGCAAACATCTTTCACACCATTGTATTAGAAATTTAGCGACTTGCATTCCAATTATGTGTTTATTTCAAAAAAAAAAAGAGTCAGTGTTTAGCTGGGACCTCATAAAAGTGTTTAAAAAAAATCTCCACCAGTATAAAAGCCCAGGTGATGTCTGTAATGAATCTGTAAATATAATAGGAAAATCATACATGTATTTTCTATAATTTATAGTCTTAGGACTTTTTCAGTAGACAAGGTAGAGGAAGACAGCAACACTATTTAATAGTAATACGTCGAATTAGTTCTGGAAAAGGTTTGTAACTACCTCACTGCTAAGGCATAATCTAACTCCAATATGGAAATATAAGCCAGCTATTCTTATTTTGTAGCCTTAGCCAGGAATTTCCAGGTTTAAATTGGGTGTCATTTCAATCACGTACATAATCACAGTACTGAGATGAACACCAAGTTATTAGGTTCTCTTGGATAGAAGATGTCCCAGACAGTATTTCAACAGTACATTTTTTTTGTTTTTCTCTAAAACCAAATCTTTTAGCAACACTCAAGTGCACCTTAGGAATTTAACTTTACTAGCACTCTCGTCTTCAGCATATACTACAAGTCAGTGCCGTAGGAAGGACACTTACAGACAACCACATCAAAAATCTACCTGAAACTTGATTTTTGAAGTCCTTATAGTAAAGGGAGAGGATTCCAAGACAACACCATTTGCTTGAACTGCGGTAAAAACATGCAGAAATACATTTGACAGGCCTAACGCCTTTAAGGATTAACCTCTGTTCCCAAGCTACCGTAATTAGTATTAGAAGCTAGATTTCACCTTACATGCTTAGATTACATGTTAGATTTTTAAAGAGTTGGTTACCCCTGAATTTGAGAAAGGGCTTTAACATTAGATTGCTGAACAATATCATCCACCTTGTAAACAGTACTTTAAGAAGTAGTTTCTACAAATCCTTGCCTAAAAATCTGCTCTGAAAGTGGCTATTTTATACATCATAGTTGTCAATCTTGAGTAACAGTTCATGTGCAAAATTCTCTATATACTTAATCTTTTAGCTTTAGCATTTGTTGATAACAAAAAAGAATGTCTTAATTAATTATGTACTTAGTGACTCACATAGGAGCACTATTCTTATTTTAAATATATTACAAATAGCAGCCTTCAGTGACAACAAATTCTTAAACATATCAAACTGGAATACACATAACCTCCTCGTCACAAAACATAACTAAGATTAAAATTGCCAGATTAATAAAGTCATGGAACTAGAGTAATTAGACAAATGCATTTGCTGTTTAAATGTTAGATTTGATGTATAGATGCAAAATACATTTCAGTGCATCCCCAACACATCTATGAACCCTGCTGAGAACAAACACCAGAGATCATCTCTTCTTAGCTGAGCACAGATGCATGGGGTGGCTTGACGTGATTAATCATGTGCAAAGAAGTTACATAAAAGTTATGTACTTTGTTCTGTTCCACCTTCTCTGTTGAGTGTTATCACTACTGCCTTTTTCTTTCTCATTTTCCACCCGCCATTGCTTCACTCCTCCCTCCACTGTGAGCCTACAAGTCCTTTTTGTGGCCAACAGCTATAGCTGTCCCAGCAGGGAAAACATATTTTGGTTCCAATTCTAACCAACACTTCTCATGCCAATTTACAGGAAGAAGCTCTCCTTGCAACAACTCTGAGAGGAGTAACACCGTGAACTGCTGCAGTAGTGTCACACAAATACAGTCATGCTACTATTTGTATCTAGAAAATACTCTAAGTTACAATAGCTTTGTTCCTAGAAATATTGCACTCTGTAACCTTATACCGGGCTACCAGTTCCCTGCTGTATTTGATCTTTTTTAGGTTTTCTTCAAACTGGGGAAAAATGCTGCTCCTCAGTTATACGACTTTATGAAGTCCTCTGCAGTTTCTCCACTGCAAGGTAAAGAACAACTCTTAACAAGCTTCCCCCTCCAAGCAAAGGAATTATAAGCCAAAGTTTACTCTTTGTGAAACAGGAGATGAAACAAGTGTATGTTTTCCACCTGTTTTTTAATTTCTTAGTGTTTGACATTAACCATGTAGAAGAGTGCCCAGAGACTCCTGAATGCATGTACCTAGGTGCGCAAAGACATATAATCCTGCAAAGCACACACCACTCCTTCTATCGAACTGCCTCCACAGCCATACTTGTCTCAAAACTTGCATCTAGTCAGGCAAATTCATGCATTGGGCTGCTCTACCTCATGCCTTCTCTAACTGATTCTCATATGATCACTGCACTAGTTTGAGATTTAATGCACTGACACGTGCACTAGGGAAACAGAACACACATGAGGTAACAAAAGTTGACTAAAACCAAGGATATTTGCTTTATGAAACTCCCTTTGGTCTGGCTGAATGAAAATGATAGCTGTGTAATTAAACTTGCCTTTGAATGAACAACCTCACTCAACTTCAAAAAAGTTAGATCCCAGTTTGAAATTGGCTCCTTTTTGAACTGGTGTTGGACCACATAAACTCCCGAAGACCCATACAACTGTGTAATTTAATGAATACCTACTGTAAAATCAAAGAATAACTTCCCCCCTCTAAGATGACAGCTAAGATGACAGTTGTTCCTTCCTCATGATGTGATTCTTGGCAAACACCGGTCAACAATAAGGGCTTTGAGTCTCCCTGCTTCAATCAAGGCATTATGCAGTTGCTCATTTATTGACCAGTCTCCTTTTGTGAGGCACCATCACTTTGGAAGACTTTCTGACTGCAGATTTTTGCACAGGTACATGGAAGTAAGTTTGAATTACAGACATGTAAGTATTCACATGAAAAAACTACTCATGCATCTTTCAAGAAAACAAGCTTGTGGCTGACAGACCTAAGAATCTTTTACAAATCAAATCACAACTTGGATTTGTCTTAACAGGCTCCATATTTAAGTCATTCCTCCATCTCATTTAAGAATTCCTGCCAACTACTAGATATAATATAGCAATTTCTGAATTTATTCTTTTTATGACCTACACTGTCTGCAAGGGGATATTACTTATGCAGATTTTTCAAGAGCTGTATTTTGACCCCTTATGCAACCATTAAAAAATTAACACTGCCATCATATGTATATATATAAAAAAAAAAGAAGAAATCGTCCTCAAGCCAAGAATGCCAAAAGAAATCACATAATTTTGAATGTGTTTCCTCTAAAGCTTAAGGCCCTTCTATCAATTAAAGTTAATGTATAACTAACATTGTTTCCAATGAAGTTGCAATGGAGGTTTGCACTGCTACCACAGAATACACCACACTGCATTCATTAAACATGCAACTAGGTTACATCACTCTTGTCTAGCTCATCAGAGGATTCCAAGAATGGCACAGGAAAGACTTTCCCACCACATTTGCTATTTTCATGGAAACTGCACAAGAATCCAAAGCTACAAAGCACCTAAATGTGTTTATAATTTCTTACACCAGTAGTTTAATCTCTATAGGATCCAAAAAGAGTTTCATCTCCTTTGCTGTAACAATTGAAAAGCATGTGTATCCTTGTCTCATCTTTCAAGAACTACTGCACTGGACACATGCAGCTTTTAAAGACTTGTTATAAGGCAATTTAAATCGGCACGTACACAGGAGTTTACATATAAGCATATTAGGAACCTAAAGTAAAAAGCAGAGCGAAAATGAATGTCTTGCATCTCCTAAAAACTAAGTTATCTAGTCTTTATTCTCAAAGGAGAGCAAAGAAAGACGAAGTTGTAGAGCATTTTCATCAATTTTAATATATGCTTTTTATAAGATAACTCACTGGGGAGAACACTGACAGGTAACATGAGACCAAGTTTAAATCTCTCCTCTATAGGATTTGCTAAGAGGACATGAATACAGACCACATTTTGGAAAATTATGCGTTGCTTGGCACGCTTCTGAGCCATTTTCACTTTCCCCACAGTATAATGAATATTTTCTGATTGTATACAAAGTTGAATAGTTGCTGCAGGGAAGTCTGAGAAGCCAAGTGATTAGTGTGCTCATCTGGGACACGTAAGACAGACTGAAAATCCTTTTCCAAATCAGAGTCTAAACCAAGACATTTTCTGTCTTTGAAGAATGTCTCAAACGCTGGAATAAAGAATTTCTACAGTAAACCCCGTGAATATTTATATATTCCCTGACATAGCACGAGCATAAGAGTCACAGCAATCATCTCCAGCATTTTTTTCAGCCTTTTTTTTTAACTTGCTCTGCAAGCTAAATCTTGCTCACCCATATCTGCTGATGGCACAAGTGTCCCTGGTGTGTCCAGCTACTCACTTGTTCTCAAATTAAGCCAGTGGTGGAAATGAAAGCTACTTTAGCATTAGATGCCTACAGGAAGATCTTGTGCCTAAGGAGATACTTTGATGATACTGATGGCATTTAAGAAGGGATTATAGAGAGAACCATCACTGTTTAACTGTGTAACTTGCTCATAGTTTTAAGTGGGTAATTTTTGTGGACAAGAACCCTCTATCTTTACTGTCCAAAGGACTGCTCCAAACATCGGACATAAATAACTATTCCAATTACTAGACATGCCTTCCCTCATCATATGCTCTATTAAAAAGAATTACATTTCAACTTTTGAAAGTCTAAAGAACTGGAGGGGAGAAAAGAAAAACGTAATGCTATAGGCAAGAATATAAAGTCATGCATGATAAATTCATACTAAAACTCAGAAGGAAAAGAAAAATCCATGAGACTGCATAAGTATGTGCAATTGGAGTTGCATTCTCAGATTTTTTTTTTTTTAATTTCTGTATAAAATTGTGCTTAATGACAATCAGATCTGGCCTTGTTCTCTGCCCCTTGTCCTAAAATGCACTTCAAACCATTTTTAATATCAACATGGCACAGCAAATGGGCAGCAAATGTGGGCAAATGAAGCAGCTATTATAAGATCAATAACAATTTACAAGGCACTTTGTGCATTAGTGCCTGCTTTAATAAACAGAAAAGCAGCCCACATTCAGTGCTGTTCATTGTAGTCCCAAGAAAGGTCCAGAGTACAGTTTCCCTGTCACACTGAAAAAATAAGATCTGCAACTATGGCCCATACTGTGTATCCTACAAAGAGATTTTAACATCTGACAGAAGCTCAAGCTTCAATATGAAAGCAATGACTATGGCTAAGTATCACTAGCTAAAATATACCATAAGGGGATGAAGAATTACTTTATATGGTATGAGGTAAACCAGCCAGTTTTTTCTGTATCTATAGTATATATTTCACTGATCTCTGGTGCTGCAGGTACAGAAATAGAAATGTGTTATTTTCCCTGTACGACTGATATAATTAGATGTGATCTCTATGTAGGAATAATAATTTTTTTCCAGAGATATTTGCATTTTAAAACAAAGTGACTAACTCCTAATTCTAAATACTCCAGGTATTATTGAAACCTAGTTTGTTTAATAGTTAAGAAATCATCTAGACCTAATCGTACATATCCTACATATACTACAAACTCAATGAAAGAAATAACAAGACTACTAAATGCAAAGGCAGTACAATTTGGCCTTCATATCAACAGTCTGCAAAGACTAGTAGTGAACTGGAATTCAATCCACTACCTGCTCTAGTCTCTGTTATACTGGAAATTCATGCAGAAAACATATTCGAGCTCACATTCTAGCAAATGATGCTACCTTATCCATGAAATTAAGTCCTTATATTCCTGCACCCACTAAGAAGAGGAAAGGGGATGAATATTTGTCCCCTGCTCCTTTCTGAGCTGTATTAAGAAGTTCCAACCATTTGCCTTCATTTGACCTTTTTCAGACACGAACTGAGAGTATGATGGAATAGGATTCTGTACTTATGAGTTGAAGTACTTTTAGGGGGGATGGGGGTTTAAATGCTAAATACAAATGCTGTAGTCTGGCAACGCAAGACGTTGAAAGCACGTTTTGAGTTCCTTTTCAGTTTGCACCAGAGAACTGGAAGATTTGTTTTTTAAAGTGGGAACACTTTGTGGAAACTAAGGAATTTGTTTGAATATTTCCTGAACTGAAAGAAACCATGTAGGACAGAATATAAGGAGGGAAAAAGGGCCTAGAGGATAGGCAATAGTCTGAAGCACTTTTACTGCTCTTTGTTTACTCTGCTTCCCTTCTTAAGTCTTTTTAATGTGATCTGAAAAGGGCAAGTGTGATAAAAACAAAAAATTAAAGATTTCCTGTATTTGGCTCAGACCTACCAACAGTTCTAGAAGAGAGAAAAGGCATCTGCAATGCAATACTTTCTCATTTTTTGACAACTATATGGCATGAGACATGACTAACAAAGCTTCGGAGCCTCAATTCTATACTACCCAATGCTATCACAGAAAAGGGTAGCAAAGTAAAAATACAAACCAGTGTAACAACAATACTTTCCATGAGGTGTCAGCAGAAGTACCTGAACATATTGATAACGCCTTGCAAGTGTTTTTTCAGGCTGCTAAGCAGTCACAGAGGAACAAATTATACATGTGCACTCTAAATAACCTTGCATGATTTAGGTTTAAGTTGCTGAGTACTCAAAGCAGCATTACTGCTCACTTCCTCTTTCCCTCTCAACCTTCACATAGAATCGTAACGATTGGAAAAGATCACCAAGCCCTGTGCTGTTCCTTCTCTCTGCCTCTTCTCTGAAAATACTTTTCAAAATCAAACCAATGTACAATTTGCTAGGTTACATTTCCACCCCCCTGTAACCTGGAAATAAAATTCATGCCTCACATGCCTTTCATGTTGAGTATTCACATAAATAAGACTGTTCAAATTTATCCAGTGTCTCCTAGGACAACTGGGTATTTAACTGTGAACTCTTATTTCGTGAGAATGTAATAGGATAAATGATGTATCAAAGAGTAAGCAGGTATTGTACGGACAGCCAGAGGGAATTCTTTATGAATATGGTTAACATGTTTAAGAAGCCCAACATTATACTTAGTAATGTGCTCTTTTATTTTCCCTACGTGATTTTTTTATTTATTTTTCAATAATATGCATGGCATTCTAAACCTTGCGTACATCTACATACGCGGCTAGACTCTATCTGAGAAAATAACAAGATTAGTAATGGTTAAACATGTAACTCCTGTCTTAATAAGTAACATGAGCTTTTATGTGCTTTTCAGTTATCCACAAAAGATACATTTTCAAGCTAATTGGTATGCTTGAAATCAAGTTAAAGGAGCATGAACTCTACTACATGAAAGGGATCACTATAGTGCAACATGGAAAATTCATATGAGATTTCTCTATAGTCATGTTTTAACTAATCAACGTTTCACAGTGACAAAACAATATTTGAATAAAAGGACAACAGATTTATAAGTTTCTATTTGAGATTTCATTTCAAGTTTGACTACATCTCTAGCCGACAGCATTCAGAAAAATTTAACAAGTTGGTATTGAAAAGAAAACAAACCACAAACCAAACAACATGCAAATCCAACATCCTCTATGGGTCAAACCACCATCTCAGAAAAACATAGGCCAGTTATCTTCCATTTCTTCAGTCTCACACTCAAATTTATTTGATGACAGATACAGTGATAAATAGCTGACTATGGAGAACTATTGATAACTTCTTAAATATCAAACTGAAACTTGAGGGGGGACAAAACCCATGACTGCAGTACAGATATCAATATCTACAGGCTGCTCAGAAAGGACAGGTGAGGAACAAGAGGCAGAGGCATTGTCTTCCACATCAAGAACTGGATAGAGTTGGGGTTGTTTAGCATGAAGAAGAGAAGGCTGTGAGAGATCTTATTGTGGCCTCCCAGTACTTAAAGGAGGCCTGTAAGAAAGACAGGGACAAATATTTTGGCAGGGCCTGTAGCAATAGGACAAGGGGTAATCATTTTAAACTAAAGCATAGTAGATTCAAACTAGATATAAGGGAGAATCTTTTACAGTGAGTGTGGTGAAACACTGGCACAAGTTACCCAGAGAGATGCTAGATGTCTGATCTCTGGAAAAATTCCAGGTCAGGTTGGATGAGCAGCCTGATGTGGTAGGAGATGCCCTTGCTCATTTCAGAGGGGTTGGACTAGACGACCTTTAAAAGTATCTTCCAACCCAAAGCATTCTATGCTTCTATGACCAAAGGCATTTTGCTCAACTGGCCAGTAGGAATGCAGAAAGCACTTGTAAGCTTCCAGTTCTTTTTTTTTAAGGTTACTTAACATATAATGTCAATGGGAAATTTTAAATTCCTGATGAAAATGTGAAGCAGAAATATCAAGGAACACAGATCAATAATTTTATCAAACCCACGTGTAAAGTGCTTCACATCAAACTGTAGCTCCTCAGCACAGAATAAAATTACACAGGTCCTCAAAAATATTCAGTGATTTTATTTTTTTTCTAAAGGTGCACACATTGTATGCAATACAATGTCATACCTTTTCACCTAATAGAAGTATCTTTCTCTATGTGAAGAAATATTTTTTTCAAAGACATTAGTCCTTCTAAAACAGAGCCACTTAATTTGAAAAATAAGAAAACCCTAAGTATGCAAAGAGAAATGCAGCATCTTACTCACCTGCATTGGAGCCTGTCAAGTTGTAACGCGCATTCAACTTTTTAATGATATTTTCATGGATTTGATACCAGTCACTCTCTGTGTTGCACCTAGAAAAATAGTACATTTTTTAACTCTGAAACAGGGATACGAGTTTTTCAGACTGGCTTCACCATGTATCTCTAAACAAATTCCCTGTTGTTCACAAAACTAATAACATGACAGGACCTAATAACGCCCCATGAAACTCTGTTTGTTTGAAAGAGTTAGAGTGCTCTTACCATTTAAGAGAGGCACCATGTTTCACATGGCAGAGGGTGGGAGAAAGATATAAACAATTACGCCCAGGAGTCCAGCCATGACCAAGTTCATCATCTGTACAGCTCTACCCTTCAGTTCTAAACCACGCTGAATTCTATCTTGTGACACTCAAGGGAAAACATAGGACTCGGAGCTGGTCTTAGCAGACAGAAAAAGTGAGCTGTACACTTCAAAGTTATTTAAAACATGATGTGATCTTCAGAAGGTAGTCACTGAAAGAGCAATTTACATTTCAGTGTATAGCTAGAAAATAGCTGCATTGCCATAAGGGAAAACTGACCATGTTCTAATAATCACTTTTCATGGTGTAGATTGGAGACGGTCTTGGCATCAAAATAAAAAAACAGAATATGATAGGCAGACTAATATAACAATTTGTTAACCAACAGTGAATATTTATTTGTCTTTAATGTCCTGGGAGTTTAGGTAAGAGCCAGCCCACATGTCCACTATCACACTAAACTGCTGTTCTGCAGCACTGATTCCAGCAGCCCTAATTCAGCAGAGAGGAGTACACAGAAGAGGACAAAGGCTGTCTTCACGATTGGAGTGCTAGCCCTGGGAGGGGCAGAACTTCCTCACGTGCATGACAATGTGTGTCCCAGGTTTATATACTTCAAACAGACCACTCCACAAAATAGTTCTTACTATAGTGTCCAGGATCAGCAAGAAATTACATGCACTGTGCTGCTACAACTAGATAACTGAACTTTCTTCCAATTACCACCAGCCAAAATCCACTAATCAACCACTCATTTTAAAATCTACTTTTGATTTTTTTCTCTCCATCAATGCCTTTTATAATTTTTATCCCCATTATCTAATTGGTTCATTTCACAGAAAGATATTCTGCCTGCTTTCTTTCTATAAAGCAGCATAAGATGTTTAAACAAGTCCTAAAAGCACTTCATGTTGCCATTAAGAAACAGAGCTCTAGAAGCTCTTGCAAGGATGTGAAAAATTCTGAAACACACACAAAGATCTGAAAGGATGTAAGCTTTTATCTTTAACATTATCAAATTTTTTAAAGGCATCTGTAGAACTAGCCAAAATTTTGAAATTATAACACAAAGAAAAAAGATAAATTAGCTACTATACCTTTTTGGAACATAAAGGAGCTACAGCTAGTTACTCACACTGCATTTAACATTGCTGCTTGTGATGCAAACCGACTCCAAGATACTTTTAAAAATAAAGAAAAAAAACGTTCCTTACATGTATACTTTTAAGACGAGGTCATCCTTTGAATCTCCTGCCAACAAATCTGCAATACTGAGGACTGCACAGCCAAAAGGCCGTCTATATTGTACATTGCAGGCATTTTTCTTCTCTCCAGCACCCATTCGCCCTGTCAAACAAAATACATATTTAATGCATAATCCATGAAACTGTCTGTCTTAAAACCACAGAAGGGAGGCAGAGAGCAATGCAGCTCAGTATAGTGACAGGTCTGAGTACACGATGCCAAGTGTACTCATCGCAAATCTGATCCATCTTTATACTACATAAGGGTAACAAATGGTACAGGAAGCCCATAAATATGTGGTGATCTTGAAAGGTATGAGACCAGAGGTCCTGCTCATCCTCTCATGACCTCCACTCAACAAACAACACTTTCTGATACCCAATGATAGCACCCTCATGACAACACCATATTAAATTTAGAGTTAAGACATGACAGTGTGTTCAACATTTGCTGTCCAGTAAGAATTATTTTACTGTGGTTGTTGCTACCCATGGTTTATATAAGAGGTGTTGTGATTGAGCTGCTATAATTTAGAAATCAAATGCTGCTTTCAAACAGGCAACTGGGTAGTAAGGAGGTAATCGACCAGCTGCAGAAAAATCAAGTAGAGGTGAAATACAAGGAGGAAAGATGAGAAAGGGCAGAACAATTTATGATAAGGAAAGAAAGAAGACAGTCAAGGCAAACGGTTTTCTAACAAAATATTTTCTTAGCTTTTTCTATTTGATTTAAATGCACTTGATCAATCTTTTTGCTGTGTTCCTGCCATATTAGACTGTCCTTTTTCTAACCATTTAATTCAATTGTGCACTGGCAGCTATGCATCTTTCCCACCAAGTCTTAAATTCTGACAAGAAAAGCCTGTGGTTGCAGTTACTCCAGGGCAATGCCTCCTCCAAATATTCATATGCCTCATAGCAGCTAGAAGAGTAATTGTTCATTTTCACACCATGTAGCACATAAATCTTATTTTAACTTTTTAGTATTTCAGTGGCTCATTTATACACTTGACAGAGAATATATTTGAAAACTATGCAATAGGAAAAATTCTACTCCTCATTCTTTTTTAAAGCATTTATTCTTACCAAATATTTACCACACTTTTTCCCATTCCTTGCCAATAAAAACAAAGCACAGTATTTTGTGTGTGAGAACGCAAGGAAAAATTATTCCTCAAAGTGGTAAAATAGTGATTACTTTGTAATTGGTTGCTTCTGAACTCAGTACAACTTAGAGCAACTGTATTTCAAAGCAAAATGCCTTTTAAAAATATGAAGAAAAGTTATATTTAGTGCTGCAGTGATGCAACTATAGAGACAAACAAACCAAAATATCTAGGAAGTCAGAAGCAGACCCAAAGCTTATTGTTTCACATCAGTACAGCCCAGAGGATAACTTCCCAAAATAAATACCTAACACAAATGTACTTTTTTTTTTTACTTTGTTCTACAGTACTCGGTCTCTGTCTATAGTATCAGGAATTAAAATAATTATAAGGTTTTCTCCATTTCTCTCCATCTCCCCCTTTTTAAAAGGGTCAAGGAGAAGACAAAATTAATCTGAACAATTTCAGATATACATCAGGTATTATATACTAATTAGGTACATTAATTTCCCAGGCAAGCTTTTCTATGAACAAAAGATGCTTGAAATTACTCTTCTTAGAACAAGCATGGACTCCCAAGGACAACTCCATCATCTTAACACAGTTCACATTTGACTCTTGTATTTTGTTTTGTTTTGTGACAGTAGCAAAATATTCTGCATCCAAACTCAGCAGCACATTTGAAAAAATAACACAAAACAATGCTCAGAAATTCAAAGAGAGTTTTCCATCAAAACCCAGGCATTTTTCTTTTCAAAAAATTTACCGAAAGATATAACCAATCTAACAAACCCCAAAGCTACGCCAAGCAGTTTTCTTTTATTTACTGTCATATGTCTAACAAATGTATGATTTCTACTCATAGATGATTATACCTACCTATTCGGATAATGTGCACAGTGATATAGATGTCCTTCCTGAGTTCACTGCTGCCCAAATCCTGCACAAGATCAGAACCTCATTATTTCTGACTCCTGATTAAAGTATGACATTTAAAGAGATGTTTACACACTGCTTTCATTGCCAGTGGAAGTGATAAATGAACGGTGAGTTCATTTATACAGCATTAACAAATAATCCCTCAAACATTTCAAACTGGCAGTCATGCACTCGAAGACACTGTCCTAGAATATCATGGGCAGGAATATGCTGTAATGCAGTAAAATCAGTGGGAGGACAGAAAAGACTCACTGAGTGCCTTGAACAGCAGCAATGCATTTGTGCAATTCCTAATACTCTGAAAGTACAGGGAGTGCTGCACAAAGAATCTTTTTGGAGTAAAATGCACAAGTAGGAAAACTAACTGGTCCTTGCTGGAGAGAGAAAGACTGGTACATATGCCCACATGGAAGTTTAGATGAGTGTCTACATATTGCCAGAAAACATTAACCTTGGGAGTTGAGCAATATGGTTCAACTACACTTTAAAGCTGATGTTTATGACAATGTAAAAGCTCAGGGAGCAGTTCTGAGTCAACACAGAATAACAATTTAATCTAACTTTTTGATTTTCAATCCCCAATGCAACAAAGATTGAGAATAGGAATAGGAAGAACTCACCACAAAAAGAGAGCAGTGTCTTTCAGGTTTTTCTGGGCATTTTGGCAAACCATTTCTATTCAGTCTTAAAAAAAATCTTTCACTGTAAGAAAGCAAATGACAGACATCTTGAACAACACCACAGGAAAGTGGATCTCATTTTGATCTTATTTCCTCAAGATATGAAAGAATGAAATAATTTCTTTCTAAAAGTTTCAACCATATCATATAAAGGGTGGTGATTTACTTAACTATCTAATAAAATTACTAAAAATTCAATACAAAATAGATGTTGTTGTCAATTAGAAGAACAATATTGTATATCCAAGTACACAGAGAAATACAAACAATGAAACCTATTTAGCCTAGAATTGACATTGGATGTGTAGTATGTTGGTACTGATTCTTCCTAAACAAATGTCGGCACTGCCATGCTTGTATTCAATCAGTATTCTTTTTTCTTTTACACGGAGAGGAAGATGATCCTTGGGGTCTTTTTATTTTTCCTACTTAACACTATCAAAATCTCTCACTAGAATATGCTGGCTTGAGTGGTGTTGCAAGAGTCTTTGAAGTTTGAACAGGGCAAATTTCACTTGCAGAATTCTGGTTTGCAATCCACTGTGAGCTGTTAAATTCTGCAGCTGATATACATATTAATACTGCTAATAGGGAGATGCAGAGAATTTTTGTTCAGAATAGAAAAAGGCATAAGACACCATTGAAAGAGAAATTGATTTTTGAAACATTTCTCTTTAATAGCAGGTCCATTATGGATAATCTCTGAGCACACTTCTCAATTCATATATGGGAAGTTTACAAAAACCCAAACTTTCCATGCTTTGGATAATTTTCCTCAAGATACAGCCTCATAGGGAATTTAGCAATTACATTTCTGCAGAGAAATGTGCAAGAAAAGAAGAATAAATTCAGAAGTTTCTCTTCATCCTCTCACCTCCAGCCCCAGCTGGACAGACATCAGAGTCTGGATACCCTGTAATGCTCAGATTCAAAACAAAATTTCCGAAGCACAACTAGGTTTGTTTCTCAGCTGTATCCACCTCTTTTGCTTACCCTGGAGGCTAAACATGGTTTACCACTACTGTATTTCATCCACAGCTTTACAAAATGTAGTTGGAAAATCATTAGGAATATGATGGATAAGATCCAATTCAGTAGAGGCTAATTACATCTTTATTGCACTAGCATTTGCCTTGTAGAAAAACTGCATCGATTATTCACAGAACCAGAGTCATTCACATTGAAAGGGACCTCAGAAGGCCTCTAAGTCCAACCCACTGCTCAAAGCAGGGTCAGCTATAAGGTTAGATTAGTGTGCTAAGAGCTTTAGCCAGTCAGGTCCTGAAAACCTTCAGTTACAGAGACCACACAGCCACTCAGGAAAACCCATTCGTGTTTGACTGTCCTCATTTTTTTCTTTATATGCAGACGGACTTTCTCTTGTTTCAATTCCTACTCCTTCTCTATCATTATTCCACCATGCACCACTGACGCTACTGATCTTCTTGTAGGTACAGGCAGGTGACCTAGCTCCCCTCCAAACTGCTGCTTTTCGAGCCTGAACAAGCCCCACTGCCTCCTAGGGCAGAAACTCCTGTCTGCAAGCAATGCAAGACCACCTGCTGAACTTTCTTCAGTACATCAATACTGGACTTGTACTGGAGGACCCAAAACTAGCATGGCCTAACTAACGTTGAGCAGGGGATGATCAGTTCTTAAAGTAACCGGCTCTGTTCTGGTCGATACAGCGAAGGATGCTGTTACACTCAAAAGCACATTTCTTTACAGCTAAGTCTGGAGAATGCTTTATTTTTTTATGTGCCAGCTATCCGGGCTGAACGTGCAAACACACAGACTTTTTCATTGTGATTATTTGAAAATATTTGTGCAATCCTCAGCCATGGGGCTTTTTTATCAGGCAGCATAAAAGGCAGAACCTAAGAATATCAGAGTAGAATTCAAATGCCTCAAAGTGCATGAAAATGCTGTTTTCTCAGAAAAATTCTTGTTTTACGATACGGCTAACTTCTGCAGCTTAGGTCACCATGGAAACTTTAAAACTGAGTTTTAAAGACTGTTTATGTGCGTATATTTTTACAGAGAAACAAGTCGGGATTTTGCTGGTAATTTGAAAATGGTTTTCAAAATAATTCCACCCTTTCATTTAGATTTAGCTCATTTGCAGTACTGGGAAATACTGAAAAAAAAAGTGCAGAGCTTTGTTTCTAAGTGTCACACAAAGTTATTGTACATTGCAAAAGAACTATTATTTGTATTACCGAAGCAGCTAAAGCTTTAGGGCCCTATTATGGTGGCCACAATGCAAAACTGAAAAAAAAAAAAATTCTCTGTTTCAGCAGTAACAATACAGCTTCTCTGCATTGAAGCCTGCAGTATACTGGTATGCTTCAATACAAACTTGGCCAATACAAGGTGATTCTGAATTTCACCACGTTATCTTCAGTTTTTAGAACTATTTGAAAGTAATACATACACATCCACCACATTTCATTATGTTTTTTGTCTTTAAAGCAACCACTAGACATGCTGGTACAAATAAAAATGCCATTCAACAAGAAACTGTGGATAAGCTATCCTTACAGCTTAGTCATTAACTGGCAAATAATTAAACTGGGAGCATATTCCATATTTATTGAAACTTCATTCTACATTCTGCAGAAACAAAGGCACTTCTTTTGAAATCTTCCTACTCACTATCCACTGCAATACAAAATTTTCAAGCGCTGCTTATACTCACAGACCATAAGATTATGATTCAGAACACAATTATAAGCCAAGGACTTTTGTCATGCCACAAAGAAATGCACTGATTGCAATAGACATATAATGGTTATGCAGATCTAATTTCCTCATTTGAATTTGAAATTTTGTTTGACTGATGCACAGGACCCAGTGGCAATGAAAAAAGGAAACTGAAAACAACAAATGAAAAAAAAATAATCCTTTTTCAGTGCCTTGACACTTCTTTGCGCTTGAAATATATCACACTACCAGTTAAAGCTCAGATTGAAATGGTTGTCTTAGAACATTACCAGGGAGCAAATGCAAGCAGTTAGACTGGTAAGATTAGGGGGGAAAATGGCATTTATATCCAAAATACGCATGTGCATTTGTATACCATTTCGAAGGATTTCTATAGAGACGGACAGGTTGAGGAATAGAAACAGGTTTCCTAAAACAAAATACAGAATTCACAAGCTTGGCTTCAAACAGCAGCAAAAATTCCAGAGAGTTAAACCAAGGGCTAGTAGCCTACTGCACAGCAGCTTCCTCAGCAGTCAACTGCACGTGCATATGTATGGCAGATACCCACAGCAGTTCCCCAAAGCAGAAATACCTTTCCTTTCCTTTATATTAAAATGATTCGATTCTAGTTTAGACTGCAATCATTTTTTTTGAGCACCAATCTCACCACTTAAACACACTGTACACATTTAAACCCTGCTGTCTTCCTACTGAAAATAAGGAAATAACTAATGCTGGAGAGATTAATTTAAGAAGGTCAACAAGGGATTTTTGTACTGTAACTTCCCCTGCATTAGCAAAGTAACAATGTGTTCCAAATCTGCAGGCTTACGGCAGGCATTTAAAAGAAGCACGGCCACAAACTGTTCTATTTTCCTAAGTGACCCCTATTTCCTTACTATTACCAGGACAATGTTACCAGTCACATGTTACCGGTCTAGACAGATTGCTTGTTCTATGATTTATAAACAACTTATCAAAGAAACACTCAGCTTTATAACACATGGCATATTCTTGTGGTAAAGCTATGTCATCAAATAGTCATAGCTTTTGGTATAGTTTCATTTTCAGACATCTTTATAAATGCTCTCTACTTAAATACAGGTCATGGTGATTTCTAAAGAAAATAATGAGAACACCACCATATAATTCACTACTGAAGTGTACCACATCCCAGAACACCATTACTATACCTTTATTAAGAACTTGAATCTGATTTGACATCATTTACAGCTAAAGGATCATTGACTACATAAAACTAAAACCAGACACCAAATGTTACCCTCGTACTTAGTGGTGAAATACAGAGAAATTTGGTATAGGTTGTCCTATGTTACTGAAGTAAAGATAATAAAGCCTTAAAAGTATATTCTTAATCAGAGAATAACTGAATGATAAATGTACTAACATGACTTAGCAGAATAAGCTGTTCCACAGTAAATCAGTCCCTGTATTTAACTCTGTTATGCACTTAGGAAAATCATACTTAAATTTCTAATCATAAAATAAATAGCCGTGAGCAAAGGGGGGGAGGGAAGAATAATGAGCAGTGTGAGAACAGGATCTTGGCCAATTCCAGATAAATATCAAAGCATTAACACTAACAAAAATAAATTAAACAAAATTATATTATGATGTTACATCAATGTTTATCTTCATGTCTCATAGTCACGCTGACGATATACGGAAAGGAGAAGAAAAACATTTTCAAATGCCAGCTTTGTGCTACTTGGAGCCCAGTTTCCCTTGGTTAGCTGTAAAGTTAATGAATAAAAAAGCAAAAGGAAAGAAGAAAGGGAGATGGAAGGGGAAACGGGTGGGGAAAAAAAACAGATACATGTAGTTATATCAGGCTACTGCCCTCATCTTCTGTCTCTATGAACTGGAGACAATCTTAAGAAATTAGTTTTTATGAACACACGCTATAATATTTTTTGTATTTGCAACTATATTTTAACCAAGAAGCAGCATTACACATTTCTTAAAAAGAGTAACAAGTTAGTCAGGAAACAGTAATTTGATTAGTTTTTATGATGTACCCGAGGCCAAAGATGGTGATACAGTTTTAAAAAACAGACAGCGTGCTGGAGTCTATCAGCTAAAGTAAAGAAACAACATATACCAGAAGCTACAGCTCTCAGTAATACTGAGCTTAGTCTGCCACCATGGATAAACATTTTGCAAGCACAGTATTATCGGTGCACAGACCTACAGATCCTTTAAGCTGAATTGCAGTCCTGATGATTATCCTAGTCACTGACTAAGGTAACAGCATGGATGCAAGCAGATTTACCGTATCTCTCCCTAAAGATGGAAATTAAACTAGAAGACAGCAGGAGGAACTGATAAAAGCAAAGGGAAGCAAAAGCATCTAAGAAAATCCCCTCCTACCTGGGCTTCTATGCATTCACCACCATTTTGGTGCTTACAAATAGCATGCCTGCATTCTGTTGTGCCAGCCCTGAGACGCCTTCTGACCGTCGCCAGTGCAACCGCAACATGTTCTTAATAAGGTGATCTGTCAAATCACCAGAAAGCCACTAGTGTGGAATATATTTCATCACCTCAGTCTGTCAAAAATACATCATGGCCAGTGTACATACAGCTATTCCAACACTGCCCTCATTTCTGAATGTAAATAATCATTTAAGTTCCACCAGCTACAAGACAGGTCACCTCTTGCGGTGCTTTCATCATTGCAATTAAAAAGAAATACTTCTCACATCGCTTTTTAATTGTTACTATACAAAAAGTAAGAGAGTTATTTGTTAACGAATACGACACACCTGACTGACACCACAGGTTTCTCCTGCTTGAGTTAGTTTGTCTGCTTTAAAAAGCATTTGTCTACGTGAAGTCAGGTCAAAGATCTATATAAGCCAGGTAGATACAACTGTTTCACTGAATATAGGTATTCATGAGAGGAACTGGGCTACATCATGAAATACAACTGATTTCTAAAACATTCTCAACACCTGGGAACAGCACATCTATACTCGTTAATTTGAGGGCATATGAAAAATACAATTAAAAACAGGCTCTGCCTCCACATACAATACAAAACTACTCCATTTCAAAGTGTTTTCTTATTAGACTACACCCACACCTTTCTTAGAAACTCATTCCTACCTTCTTTTACTTGTCCATAAATGTAGTTATTTTCCCCCAAATTCACATCCAGCAACTCCCATAAAACTGCTGCAGAGGACAGTCTGGGCAGTCAGGCCAATGCAAACAGGCTTGCTGAAACGCCAGCTCCTCAAAAAAATACTTGGAACACTACCCTGAAGTAAAACGCTTGTAATTCAAGAACAGTCAGTATTTAAAGAGCATTTTATCAAAAATGTCTCACTAATGACAGCAAATTACGCAGCATTGCACAAAATCAGATTAAAAGAAAGATATATAACAATTATTAAAACATCTAGAAGCTCTTAAGGTCAGTATGAAGTCTCTTGATCACCTGGCAATGAAGGGCAATATAAACCTGTAGAAAAGACAATTATTACAAAAACTTACACAAGGCCAAACATTCCTTTCACGTACGCTCAATTCTGCTACCTAAACTATATCTGCTTATACTACTGATGTTGACAAGCAGGTAAAACTGAGTTACCAACAAAATTACTCACTTGCAAGGGATAAATAAAATACAGTTTTGCTATTGACAGCTCAAAGCTATGAATAAATAAATAAATAAATAAATATTAATAGGTACAAGGGAGAAAAAGGATAGTCCTGCAGAAAGATACCAAGCCACTGATTTGTCACTGATTCCTGTGAAGAGTTAGTTTCTAAATCCAGAACAGAGTTCCCAGGGTCAAAAACATCGTAAGAATAAAAAATAACTAAATAAATAAATCTTCCATACATTGCAATGTAAGTTCTAATGTTTGAATATTCTCTGTTGAGTATTTATGGGTCAAGCTATTGGTTGCAGCGAGTATCTTTCACTTCATTTGCACTGTTTCGCTTTGCAAAACAACCAACAAAAATGTGATTAATAGGCACAGTGACTGATTGGGAAGGCACTTTAGTGTTCTTACCTCTGATGTGGAGAACTCCACAGCAGACAGTTCAAGACAGTATTCTCAAACAAAAAGTATTATTCACTTGCACATGCTTCATATTTCCAGTCTGACAAGGACCAGAAAGACTTTTTAGCTAATCTCTGACAACTGCTACTCCAGAATTTCTCCCTGTCTAGGATCCAAGCAAAAGAGAAGACCTATGACTTTTACTACTTCACTACTGCTGCCAAGAGAAGGCTGACTGACTATATTCCTACACGTAGGAATCTCTCTGCTTATAATGAGTAATTGGAAAAAATGAGGTACATTTTCTGAAGAGAACTTTTTCCAATTTCTAGAACTTCAGGCTTCTCCTTTAAACTGCTTTTTATAACCCTACAGTTACTTCCAATTACAATCATGACAAACACATTCTTGTCCATAAGTACATCAGCAAGTGTTTTGTCTTAAACAATAACAAAGCCAATAACGAAATAATTAAGCCTGCTTATATATTGTGTGTACATATAAACATCTCAATATAAAGGATGACATAATTTTTTTTTTAATTAGCAGCCCTATTGACAAATAGCCATACTAAGTTACCTATCTAAGGAGCTATTTTTATTTCAAATGCATAAAGGATTGTTAATAGAGCAGCAGCTGCTCTCTTGCTAAAGTGACCTTTATGTTTCCTTCAAGGTGTTTCAACCCTACTGCTAAGATCAGGACTACCTCCTGAATGAGCAGGAGGTAAATAAAACCAGGCTGGTTTTGGTTTATCTTGTTTCTAAGGAGGCACATAAAAGAGGAATAAGTGACTAAACCAGAAGGGAAGACTCCTAAAAAAAAAGCCTACTAGCCAGAAAAGCCAAGACACTTAGTTTCTCCAGCATCTATGAGGTATAAATATATGCACATTGATTTTATGTAACTCACTGTAGCACAGTTTTAATGCTGGGCAAGGATGAGATATTCTTGTGCACACTGCACAGGAAATTGATAATAACATTGAGCTATCCTAGGCTGCAATACACTAGAAGTGCAGATTATGCTTTCATAGAAAGCAGAAGTAGTCCTAAGCTAGTTCTGTGCTTCTGGTTTCCATGGCTTTCCATTCCTCTCTCTACCAGAAAACCTGCTAGCTCCTTTAGCTCAAATCCCTGCCCTCCATAGGAGGCACATCTGCATGGAGAAAGTCAGGATCCAAGGCAACTTCAAGATAAAAAGCATCTGTGGATAATGTGGAGGTATCTAAGTAATAATTTCCAAGGAATGGCATTAATGAAGTGAGGTTTACAGACATTAAAAAAATAGTATTTGAGGGAGAAATGGCATAGCCTACCACCTAATGATAGATTAAAAATTATAGATTGTGTATGACATGGCATCGTACTGAGCACATTTTCATGATTTATTTTTTTTTTTACAAAATTCTTGCTGAAAAACTACAGCATTGTCCAGTTCAAACTCTGCCTCTCTAGTCAGTGTTCGCTCCTCCCAGAAATTCTCAGCTACTGGGATTAGATAACTTAGCCTGAGATACAGTTAAAACATATCTTTTAACAACTGGAAAAAAAACACACAATTTTTTTCCCAGAATGACATTAATTCTCATAGAAAATGGTAGAAATGACACACTCTCTTTATGCAGTGTTATTTATTAATAAAGCTTCTGAATTTCTATGACATTCAGAAACACAAAACTTAAATGTCAGAAAATCAGATATTTTTCATACAGGAGCAGAAAATCTGATTATCAACTAACGTGCATGCATGTATGCACATACATAAAAATTCTTTCTCCCTATCACTCCAGCTTCTGTATTTGAAATACATTGCATCGTGTACCACTGAAATGATAACCAACTCTGGTTTTGAAGTGCCCTCCCAACCATTTCCCAAACCTAGTTTTCCTCTTCTCTGATCATAGAATCATAGGATGCTTTAAGTTGAAAAGGACTTTAAAGCTCACCTAGTTTCAACCCCCCCTCCCATGGGCATGGACACCTTCCACTAGCCTGGCCTTGAATATCTCCAGGGATGAGGCATCCATGACTTCCCTTGACAACCTGCTCCAGTGCCTCATCAGCTTCACATTACGAAATGTTTTCCTAATACCCAAACTATATCCACCTTCTTTCAGCTTAAAATCATCCTATCAATGTACTCCCTAAAGGGCTCCTCCCCAGCTTTCCCCTAGGCCCCCTTTAAGTACTGGAAGGCTGCTATAAGGTCTCCCTAGAGATTTCACTTCTCCAGGCTGAACAGCCCCAGCTCTCTCCGCCTGTCCTCACAGGGAAGGTGCTGCCACCCTCTCATCATCTTCGTGGCCTTTGTCTGGACTTGCTCTAACAGATCCCTGTCCTTCCTGCGCTGAAGACTCCAGAACTGAACAGAGTAGTTCAGGTGATGTCTCACAAGCAGAATAGAGGAGGAGAATCACTTCTGTCAACCTGCTGGTCACACTTCTTCTGAGACAGCCTAAGATACAGTTGGCTTTTTAGCCTGCGAGATGTCAGAATAAAATAAAGGAGCAAGTGTCTGGAAAAAAACATTGGAAAGAACAATAGATGCACACATTGAATACAAAAAAAAAAGAAAGAAAAAAAAAGTCCAAAATAAAATTTCTAGCATGAAACACTTGCACAATAAGCATTCTATAAAAAGAACCATAAAGAAATTGAAATTAATTAGCAGATGATTCTGAACTGAAACTTCTTGACCTACTTGACAAACTTCAACAGTGAAATGATTGGCCTGGCAGGTGAGGGAAAAGCAGTGGACAGTGTCTACCTGGACTTCAATAAGGTCCTTATTAGTTCTTACTAAAGTCTAGTTAGAGGCCAGTAATTAATGGTGTACCCCAGGGAAGAGACTCTAAGAAAGGCCATAAAGATGATTAAGGCACTGGAGGGAAAGACTGAGAAAGCTAGACATGTTTAGACTGGAGAGGAAAAGGTTCAGATGGGACCTTATTAATATAAATATCTGAAGGGAGGGTGCAAAGAAGACAGAGCCAGGCTCTTCTCAGTGGTGCTCCAGTGACAGGACCAGAGGCAGTGGGCACAAAGTGAAACACAGCAGCTTCCCTCTGAGCGTTAGGATTCTATTTGTTTTCTGTGAGGGTGTCTGAGCAGTGGCACAGGTTGCACAGGGAGGTCATGGTGTCTCCAATCTTGGGGACATTTAAAAGCTATCTGGACAAAATCCTAGGCAACCAGCTCTAGTGGAATTAGACCAGATGACTTCTGGAGTTCCCTTCCAATCCAAACCATTCTGTAATTTTATGCCTACTTGTAACACATAAAAGCAGCATAGAGAGCTGGGTCGTTTGGGTCTTTCTGGAAACGCAGTTCTGCATACATTCTTCTCCATCTTCCACCTTCATGAGTTAATAACTGCCATACTACAACGTTATCACTTGTCATCACTTGGCTTGAGGTTCCTGGGCAGAATGCTGTGCCAAACTGTGTCAAAGGCTTTACTGAAGTCCAAGAAGACTACATCCACAGCCTTTCCCTCGTCTAGTAGACGAATCACTTTATCATAGAAGGCGATATAATATGCTGATACAGCTTGCAAAAAAATCATAGAATCATAGAATAATCAGGTTGGAAGAGACCCACTCAAGCATCAAGTCCTACCATTCCTATCAACCATTAAACCATGACCCTTAGCACCTTGTCCACCCGTGCCTTAAACACCTCCAGGGAAGGTGAATCAACCACCTCCCTGGGCAGCCTGTTCCAGTGTCCAATGACCCTTTCTGTGAAAATTTTTTTCCTGATGTCGAGCCTAATTCTCCCCTGGCAGAGCTTGAGGCCATTCCCTCTTGTCCTGTCCCCTGTCACTTGGGAGAAGAGGCCAGCACCCTCCTCTCCACAACCTCCCTTCAGGTAGTTGTAGAGAGTAATAAGGTCTCCCCTCAGCCTCCTCTTCTCCAGGCTGAACACCCCCAGCTCTCTCAGATGTTCCTCATAAGACTTGTTCTCCAGCCCCTTCACCAGCTTCGTTGCTCTTCTCTGGACTCGCTCCAGAGCCTCAACATCCTTCTGGTGGTGAGGGGCCCAGAACTGAACACAGGATTCGAGCTGCGGTCTCACCAGTGCCGAGTATAGGGGAAGAATAACCTCCTGGGACCTGCTGGTCACGCTGTTTCTGATACAGGCCAAGATGCCATTGGCCTTCTCGGCCACCTGGGCACACTGCTGGCTCACGTTCAGTTGGCTGTCAACCAACACCCTCAGGTCCTTCTCCTCCAGGCAGCTTTCTAGACAGACTTCTCCCAGTCTGTAGCTGCATAGGGTTGTTGTGCCCCAAGTGCAGGACCCGGCATTTGGCCTTGTTAAACCTCATGCCGTTGGTCTCAGCCCAGCAGTCCAGCCTGTTCAGATCCCTTTGCAGAGCCTCCCGACCCTCCAGCAGATCCACACTTCCACCCAGCTTAGTGTCGTCTGCAAACTTGCTAAGGGTGCACTCGATGCCTTCATCCAGGTCGTTGATAAAGACATTGAACAGGGCTGGACCCAGGACTGAGCCCTGGGGAACCCCACTTGTCACTGGCCTCCAGCTGGATTTAACACCATTTCCCACCACCCTCTGGGCCCGGCCATCCAACCAGTTTTCCATCCAGGAGAGTGTGCGCCCGTCCAGGCCAGAGGCTGACGGTTTCCTAAGCAGAATGCTGTGAGAAACTGTATCAAAGGCTTTACTGAAGTCCAGGAAGACACATCCACAGCCTTTAACCATTCTCTTACTATACCAAAATCCTTCCAGATTTTCATAGAATAAGGGCGTAGTGAAATACTTGTTTCTTAAAGGGAGGAAAACTGACATTATGGCTTTTTTCTAAAAAAAAAATAAATAAATAAAATAAAATAAAATTAAAATAAACTAGAGGACAAAGTAGTAAATGTTTTGACCAACAAAATGTGGATCCTAGCTTTTGGCAAGTGATTTAATGGACTCAAACCAAAGCAGAACTGAAAGAAGAAAGGTATAAAAAGACTGAAGATGTGTATGAATGTCTCTAAAAAGGTGAGGGTGAGAGTACAACAAAGGAAGAGTAATCTTCTTGTTCTTTGATATAGTCTGTAATTTACACAACTATTAAGCCTATAATCAAAAGCTCACAAAATAAAAATACAATTTATTTTCACTGCCCTTACATAAACAGCCTATTCCTCTTTGTGCTGCTTAAGAATCTGTGCTCATTTGAGGGCAATACGATAGTTACAAACAAGGTTGTTCAAGGTGATAGGAAAAGGAGGATTAGCATGCCAACTTATCTCTGCTGCTCAAACAGATGGGGTCAGAGGCATCAATCATTTGTGATAAGAAGTTCATATCATATTGACACAGACACAAAGCAGATATCAATGAAAGAAAATTTTGCTGCACTCCGTCTTTCTGAAGTGCTGCCTTGAAATTGTCTTATTAAAAGCATTGTTATTCAGACAAAGTTAGAACATTAAGAAAATGGTTTAGAAAAGATAATTCTACACCCTAACTGCGTGTCACATTGCAGATTTAAGAAAAAGAATTTCTACAGCAATATGTTGGCACAACAGAGGCATAAACTCTGCATAAATGTAAAGGTCAGCAGAACAACTGGGACTTTGGGCAGATGATGCAGCATCCTTATGCATATTCATCAATGCCAAGAACAGTGTCCACGGTTCAAATGGAACAAATGTAGGCACCAGACTTAATATCCCCCATTCCCTCTTCCATAATACACGACCCAGCATTGTCAGTGTTTTCAAAAGCCTCTTAAAAACAGGTAAGATCTCTGGAGAGCAACGTGCTACAAATATAAATACAGTCTCAAAAGCACCCATACTGGAAAGGTAGGTATTTCAGAGAACATTGGGATATTTAATTTTTTTGAACACAGTCACCTAGTAAATATTTTCTTTGGAGTTTTGTTTTGTTGGTTTTGGTTTTTGTAACAGCAAAATATTCTTGTGGCAAGAAAATGTTAACAGAGTCTCGTCAAATTATGCACGTTGTCTGGAAAAGAGGTAAGCTGTTACTTTGTCCCTTGCAACTTGCTAAACTGATTCTATTAAAAGCTGATAAGTGAGATCGTTCAAGAATCTGATAAAAAAAAAATCAATATACTTTTGATTAAAGGAATGGTGTTCTTACAGCTCCAGTGTAAATGGGTCTTCTGGCTACACTAAGGTCATCACTGCTTCAATAAACTGTTCTCTTGGGTAAATGATGTAAGTACATGTCGGGGAAAAGCACATCCTATGATCAGTTGTCTTTTATTTCTCAAAAAGTCTACCACTACAAAACCTCTACCTGTGTAATGCGTTGAAATACATACTACTGGCTTTGTAAGTGTTATCTAACTGCAGGAAAAGAGGTTCATTTCATTCACTTTTGTGCTGCTGAGAGACGAAGATATCCCCAAAGCAATCATCACCACACTCTTCACTATTCTAAATGCTGGGAATCTAAGCACCTTCATATTCCAACTTTAAAACTAGAAGCCAGTGATAATTTCTTAGGAACAGAAAAATCATAAAAAAATTCATAAATCTCAAAAATGACCAAACATTACAGTAAATTTCTAAAGCACCTAATAAACCGCATCAGAACACAGGATCATTCATTGCACTCTGCTGAAATGTTGAAAACACACCTTCTGACTCCTTCTTTGGAGCTCTAACAATGTCTTAACCAAAGTTTAAACTTAATTAAAGTGCATCTCACATTAAATTAACTTAATTCAGGTGTCTATAATCCCTTTTAGCTCTGAAACTGTATTTGTAATATGACTGTAATGGCTAAAAAAAAATCATTTAACTCCCAAAGTAAAAATTTACCTAAGTAAAACTGAGTTACTCCATTTTTTACACTATTTTCCCCTATTCAAACTATGATCCTGTAATATCAATCATACATACACTATTTAACTATCCACATGATCAAATGAGTTTGAGTCAGGTGTTTGCTTTTGAGGAAAATCTGATTGCCTCCACATTTTGATTCACAACTCCAAGCTAGCACACTGGATTTCTTCTGCATAAAACGAAACTGGAACACGTGCTCTTGCCACTTGGTCCACATAACTACAGTCAGCCCAAAGGAAAATCCTTAAAACAAGTCACAAGTGGTGTCGCCCAGGGCTCAGTGCTGGATCCAGTACTGTTCAATATCTTTATCAGTGACCTGGATGAGGGGATTGAATGTACCCTTAGTAAATTTGTGGACGACAGTAAGCTGGGAGGAAGTGTCGATCTGCTAGAGGGCAGGGAGGCTCTACAGAGGGATCTGAACGGGCTGGGTCAACGGACTGAGACCAACAGGATGAGGTTCAACAAGGCCGAAAGCAGACTCCTGCACTTTGACACAACAGCCCCGTGCAGTGCTACAGGCTTCGGGAAGAATGGCTGGAAAGGTTTTTGGCAGAGAAGGACCAGCAGGTGTTGGTTGACAGCCAGCTGAACGTGAGCCAGCAGTGTGCCCAGGTGGCCAAGAAGGCCAACAGCATCTTGGCTTGTATCAGAAAAGCCAGCAGGATCAGGGAAGTGATTCTGCCCCTGTACTCAGCACTGGTGAGGCCGCACCCTGAATACTGTTTTCAGTTTTCATAGAATGATAGAATCGCTAGGTTGGAAAAGACCTTTGAGATCATCAAGTCCAACTGTACCTGTCCACTACTAAATCATGTCCCTAAGCATTTCATCTACCTTTTAAATACCTGCAGGGATGGTGACTCAATCACCTCCCTGGGCAGCCTGTTCCAGTGCTGGATGACCCTTTCAGTGAAGAAGTTTTTCCTAAAGTCCAATCTGAACCTCCCCTGGCAAAGCCTGTGGCCATTCCCTCTGGAGCTTACACAGAGGAAGGCAACAAAGCTGGTGAAGGGTATAGTGCAGAAATGTTATGAGAAGCAGCTGAGCAAACTGGGGTTGTTTAGTCTGGAGAAAAGGAGACTGAGGGGAGACCTTATCATTGTCTACAACTACCTGAAGGGAGTTTGTGGCAAGGTGGGTGCTGGTCTCTTTTCTCAAGTATCAAAAGATAGGACAAGAGGAAATGGCCTCAAGTTGTATCACGAAAGCTTTAGACTCGATATTAAGAAAAATTACTTTACCGAAAGCTTTGCCAAACATTCGAACAGGCTGCCCAGGGAACTGGTGGAGTCACTATGCCTGGAGGTATTTTAAAGATGTATAGATGTGGTGCTTAGTGACATGGTTTAGTGGTGAACTTGGCAGTGTTAAGACTTACAGTAGGACTTGATGATCTTAATGGTCCTTTCCAACCTAAATGATATTGTCTCACTCCATAGCCGTTACTTTTAAAAGAAAGAAATCTGCAAAGCCAAAAGAAGGGAAGGCAAATCGAACAAGATACAAGAGCATACTGGGGGAACACTCTAGGAATCATCAGGGGTTGACTTCAGCTGTTTATTGTTTATTTAAGCAACAGCAAAACCTATTCATAGCAGGTAATTTAGCTAGAAAACACAGATATATACATATTCATATGCAGTCAAGTGGAATTAATATGCACTAATCAAGTAGAAAATGAATGACTTGCAACTGTAGTCTTAATGCATCAAGTGCATAAGCATGCGATCACTCAAGTTTAATTACTTGAGTATCAAGAGCAAACTTATATAGTTTTTTTGCTTCTATAGGATATTGATGTCCAAAAAAAAAACTTTTAAAGTGTGAAAACACATATTATACAATTATATCAACACAGAATCAGTTTGCAAAGTAAGATTTAATATTACTGTTTATTAACAATAATAAAGTCATCTACCTTAATACAGCAGAGGTGATATTGTGGATACCAACACAATTAGAAACAGTTACTTTTAACACTAATTTCCAGCAACAAAAAAAGCCTGGAGATCAACTAGCTCTGGTTTAACTCTGATAATCTGGTTATGTTTCTTCCAGGTATAGTTCCGACAGATGATATAAATCACCAACTTGGACATCTCTGCATTCCAGAATTCATTCTGTGACACAGACACACCTTGCAGTTAATTTGTTCTTGTGAAAACTCTCTTCCAGAGAGTTTTCAGGTTTTTGAATATGCTGTGAGGTTTTTTTTTTTTTTTTTTTTTGTGGTTTTGTTGTTGTGGGGGTGGTGTATGTTTGCTTTGCAGATAGTTGCAAACTACCTTGACAAAGCTCATCTTGTCATTCTCCTCATGCCCTAGAAGACAGATTGGATTCATGGCAACATGCTTCTTCAAGGTTTGCCAGTAATGGGATTCGGAATTTCACACATAATAAAGCAACTGTGAATAGACACTGGACTTCGGAATCAATAACTAAAGGTCAGATCAAAGCAATCATGTGACAAACAGGTCTAGAATTTGTGCTTTCATGTGAACTGAAATCCAGTCCATTTGCTTTCATACCATCATTATTGCCATAACCTTGTTTTCAGCAATCCATAACACCCAATCATTTTCTGTCAAGGTCTGAAGCTCCCTCTTAAATCTATCACCTGCTGTGGCATTCACTGGACTGAACACAAAAAATGTATCCTGATGAGAGTTTAACCCTCATAAATGACAGTAAACTGCTTTCTGGTGACCAATGTCAAAAGTGCAAGCCAGAATGAAGTGTCAATATTTAGCAGCAGTATTAGTATAACAATAGTCGCTGACGTATTATTTCATTAACAATATACTTGGTATAATCTTTCTTCAAAGCACTGTTTAGTTATCTTGCTCAACTACAAAATGAAGACATAATTTTATCAAGTTCAACCCAAATTCCACATCACTTCCCAAATTCCTGCTGCTATAAGTAAGATGACAGTACATAGTTATGGCTTTGTACGTATTTTGAGTAACACTTTTTACCCTATTAACAGGCTTAGAGCAGTAGCACATACTTCATTTCACGTATTTGTGATCTGTCTTATCTATAGCGCTTTTTGGTTTAAGTCTAGTCTTTTTCTCTAGTGGCCAGTCTTGAAGTAGATGTGGGGGTTTTGTTTCCAGAATACACTCTTTCTACGGTGAGGAGTGCAAAGAACAATACAACCAGCAGCAATCAGCAGCAAATTATGAATGGGAATCTTCTGACCAGAAGGTGATCTCCCATCACCACTGCACAAGCATTTAGTTCAACATTCCTGGCGCATTTCTCAAATAGAACTTATATGGTTCTCGTACTAACCCGGCTTTCCTACTGTGGTCATATTTATTAATTGCATTGTGGTTCCACTATCATTCACTCTCATATTCTCTCTTGGTCAGAAATGTGCTGGGAGTAGAAGTAACTACTGAATATTGAAAAATTAAAAGGTTATCAGAGGCAAAACAAACCCTAAGTGGATGTAAGATTGGGTCTGACAATTTTCACTGAAGAACAGGCACTTCCTTACTGATGTACAGGCTCCTTTTATAAACAGGTTCTAAGTTTACTGACTAAGGGCAGTCAGTCGTTCTCATGTACCAATGAGAATTGACCTCATAAATATTAAAGTTTTAAGTTTTGAATGTGCACTGATACATACATTAAATATACATTATTTAAATCTAAAATGATACTACAAACTACTAACTCTAGAAATTGAATTTAAAAAGGAAGCAAAAAATTATCCTGAATCAAGACTACCTTTTGCTTGTTTGAAAATGCAGAATTTGTTACCTGGATGAATATATACAGTGTATATTAACCAAACTTCTGTAAAATTATTATTACAGTGAAAAATCATGTGATACCTGATGGGCCGATTTTCTTTACTATCAAAGAGTGAGAAGATTACTTCCAGTTCCTCTCCCAAATTGGAGCACATTAGACTCTTCATCTGAACAAAAAGATGGTGGCTGCTAGCTGGTACTGGTGTGTCTTTTTTTCGATGACGATGCTCCATCTAAAAATACCACAAACAACACAGCAGCCAGTTTGAATTAATCATAAAAATCTCAAAACATAGAGAGCTAAAAAACGTAATATCAAACTATTTTCTTAATCCCAATTTTAAACATATGAATTCCATATTATCTCGTAAGGGGCTGTGAGGGTTTGTTTGGTTGTTTGATTTTGGTTGTGGAGGGGAAGTGGGGCAGTATCTAAGACAGAGAACACAAGGAAATGACTTTTCCAGTATTGCAATGCATCATAATTATCTCTACAAGAAAAACAGTAACCTCTACAAGTTCACCTTTTTCCTACTCTAAAAATTTAAAGCCACCTTTATACTTTATGCTGTAACAATACAGTATTTCATATCTGAAATTAACAGTTAATGATCTGGTATTCTACTATTCAAACATGCAAAAAATGCTTTTGTAGACGACTAAAAGCTAGCATTTCAGAATGGAAAAAAAATAACATCTGTGGCAGACTATATAGAAGCTACAGATTCTCTTGATTTGACTTCACAGTTTATACTTTCACCATTTTAACCACCCATTAAGTGTAAAATGATATTAAATTTTATTATTCCTCTCTTACATGGTACCAAAAAATCATTTTAAACAGCAATCTTTCTAAGCTACTTAGAATTCAAACTGAAGTTATCTTGAGCTTTTTTTTGTCTTTATTTTTGAAACTGCACTCCATGACTTCCATCATCAGTTTTCTGGGTTATTCTTCCTCTCTGCGTTTCTTATGATTAATGCTTCCCCGCTGCACTTCATCTAGTGCTTCAACAAGATTCCATAAGATTACATCTAGCTTTGAAACTGCCCAAAGATATATTGATTCTAGCATGAAGAAATTACTATTAGGTCTGACATTATAAGTCATCAGTACAAGTAGTTAAAAATTATCAAAATCAAAAATACATTGTAATTTGTGCCCTAAAGCAAACTGTACTAACTGTATTTTAGCTCTATTCTATATTTAGATACAAAAGTAAACATAAATAAGATTTAGTTTAAATAGAAGCTTAGTCTAAAGCAAGTAAGGTTCAGAACTGCATATATGTAACAGCTCCAGTACACGAGCAACTAAGTGAATTGGCAAGTTTTCCTAGACTTTACTGGAGATTAAAGCAGAATAAGAAGTATCAGAGTTGGGTTTAGAAGTATCAAGATAGGCTTTTATACCCAGATGAGAGATTTTTCTATGCAGTCTAACAACTATTTATTTATTTTAGAAAAGACCAATAGTCCAGTTCAATTTATTATGACAATACTTGTACCATAAGTACACATGGGTCATGGGTCAGTTAAAGCTCTACTGAGAAAATGTCATAGACTTTTATTGATGATTAAAATTCACGTTAACAGTTAGAATTTTAATCATATGTCACAAAACAAAACTTTAACAAATAACACGTAAAATGAACATGTGTGCACACAAATCTGGCATCAGATCAAAGCACCTCATACAGATGTAGAGATAACATAACAGGTCAAAAGAAAACTCCTTCCCTCATAGTAAAACTCATTACATTATGAAATGCCAGTTTATGTCATCAGAAAAAGTAAGTTGCCATCAAAACATCAGTATGTAATTTGATAGCAAAAGTATTGAGTATTATATTCACACACCAGCCTGTAGAGCTCCGTAACACTGATCTCTTCAGGATCCACCATAGCATATTCTTTTCTTGGAACTAAGTCAAGCCCCAGTTGTCTGTATGAAAAATGGAATAACAGTAAGTAGCTTCTACATACGAAGGAAATAAATTAACTCATTGCTTCCATTTACATATAACAGAAACATTTCAACAAACAATATACATGTTAATTGGTACTCTACAGCTGGTTTTGATTTTGTTTTAACATATTTTGGCTGTATGCAGCACTCACAGATGATTCCTGCCCTTCTTCACTTTTTAACACAGAGTATGTTTTTCCACAATTTGTAAATCTGTTTCACATCATGGACAATGTACAATAAATATTGTTGTTTGTACTATTCTGGGCATTGCACAATGTGAATCACACTAGTATTGTCAATTTGATTGCCAACCATGTAAAAGAAGATGAAAAGAAAATCCATCAAATGCCAAAACATCAACTTAGTATTAATTTGGACTGGATGGCAACAAAGCCACTTGGTTGCATCCTCTGAGTAAAATTACGAAATTAACATGAATCAACAGGAATAAAACATTTTCTGCACAGCAGCAAGCAGTAAAGACTAAGAAAATATATGGGGCTGTCACGCTGAATTTAGAAAAAACTTCAAACATTAGGAAGTTTTTTTAAAAATGTGTTTTTAAAGAGCAGGAACTGATCACCTCAAAAACCAAATTCTAAGCAGACAGTTAACCATAGTGGAAGAACTGGTAGGTATTTAGCCTTTCAGATAGCAGTAGTTGGAGAAATCCCTAAAACTCAAGTTAATTTTACCACAGAGTATCACTGCATTTAGTCAGAATTTAACTGAATAAATACACGCTAAACAGCCTAAAGGTATTTTTAACCTGCTTTCTTGTTTTGTTTTTTTTTTTTAAAAAGTAGCATAATATTATTTGCATTAGCTCTCATTCAGATCAAAGAAAGATGCAGAGCATAGTAGCAAGATGTACCGCTAGAGATGCCCAAGTAGGAACAGAATTGTGCGACGCAAGCCAAATAGGAAGCAATGTCAGCTAATAAAGTTTCAACTAAGACAACAGAACTATGGTAACTGTGTTACATAGGATTCTAGTCAAGTGTGTTTTAAAAGGACCTAAAAGGATGGTGCAGACAAATCAATACAGACAGCAGTGTCACTGCTAGGTAAAATAAACTAAGAGAAAAAATCAAGATAAAATGACGAGTCATTTTTCACCATTAAAACACAGTGGACAGAAAAACATAAAGGAGAGAGGATAACACCTATCAGGAATGTGTTCCTCATTTCAACATTCTACAATGAGCCTAAAGATGTGGCATTCCAATTAGATTCCTTTACTCACTCATTGCCCCAGTCCAGACGAGCAGTGATATGTCGCTTGACATCCTTCATTCGATCATGGGTGAGATGGCCAACAAGGACCTGCCTCCGCAGGTCTAGGATTTCATTCATTATGTGCCACAGTCTGTGAAAGAGATCCCCTTCATTCCTCTGTGAGATAAAAAACACAGTTGCCTCTAAATCAACTGTATCATTTGACAATCCAAATAAATACAGATATGGTGGAGAAATCAAGAAAATCTCCTTATTGCCCTACTTGGTAATATCTTTTTTCTCCCCATCATCCTGTGACTGTTTTACCTGCACGCATGTGTGGGAGCATATAAAATAATTTCGGAACTTACCACAGACCCTGTCTTTACACAATACTCACTCTGAAGTTCCACTACAACTTCTTATGTCTCATGTTAATGAAGTCTAATTTATGTAACAGATGACAAAAATTCAGTTAAAACATTGTTTCATGCCATAACACTGTTATTAGTCCAAGAATATCTTCATTCTGTGCTGCTGTCTCATAAAAAATGTATACATGATCATGTAATTCAAGACTATTTGAAGTCACACACATAAGGAGATGAAAAGGCAATAGCTCCTAGCTTTTAAACTCTGAACCACAGATCGTTAGTGTTTTTCTAACTTTTTCTTGCACAGATACAGCAGTACATAATGCTGTCTAACTGTAAATACAGGGTATTATGTAGATAGAATCTTGTCCTGACAGTTCTTCTTCTAACTGTGAAACAGAAGAAATTATGAGAAAGTGATTACTTTTTAAAATACATTCTCGGGCTCTAATTTTATACCAGTTAAGGACCAGAACAAATTCCCATAATAGTTTCTTCCCAAACACAAGTTCTTTGAACTCTTCCTTCACAAATTCTAAGTGATTTTACTTGATATAGTTTTTCTGAAAAACTTAAGCTGTCAGAAATAAATGCAACCTTAACTTTAGTGATGCATCATGCAAAGTTGAAAAAAACATTCCTGTTCATATTTGTTCTGCTAACTCTTGCCAAGAAACCCTAAGCCCTTTTCCCTTTTCCTTCTTCCTACAAACAAATGGCATGAAAACAAAATTCAGCTACTTCTGCTAACAGCTATGAAAAGCTAAAAACTACTTAGAAGCACTTTTACTCTCCATCAATAACTTTTATATTCCAAGGGCTCTGACAAACTGCTGTTTGACAGATAAACTCTTTTTATTTCCCATTCACTCACTTCACAAGCTCACTAAAATGGCATTAATTTATTGTCTTGGCTTTCTGTCTGGAGAAAAAGAGCCAGTGTATTTTGAACACATATAACAACAGCGGTGATGAAAAAGTTGCCAATAAAGGAACAACTTCAGGAAAAAAAAACCCAAACAGGAATATATGAACTTTATACATAAAAGAAAAAAGGACATATAAGTAGCTCTTGAATTATGAGCAAGACACAAGAAGACTTATAGTAAAGTTAGAGGGAACTGACCTGACAGTATGTTTTCCTAGTTTTCCATCAGACACTAGTGTATAAAGATTTCATTTTTACTTTTAAAAAAAACCAAATCAAATAAACACTAACTTGTGTGCCATCTTTGGTTTTGGTATATGATGATAAGCTCTAATGAAGTAAATTATGTGAATACAAGAGAAATGCCAACTTTAACAACACTATTGAGCTGAAAATACCATTTTGAGGTATTCTTTCTTTTCCAAAGCTATAAAATCGGTCCATGAGTTGCTAGTACCTCAAAGCACTGAGTAAATCTGTGTTTCAATAAGATACCAATATTGTTCGTTAGACTTATTTCCAATACATCAACATAGCAGACAAAAGAATCCTTAGATTCAATGGCTAAATGAAGCCATACAAGACTAAATCAATAAGTTGCTAAAATTTAGTATCAGTAGTAGTCAATGACTGGAACAAATTAAGAGATGTATTTAGTTCATAATTAGAAGAGTTAAAAGCCAAACTGAATGCTTTTTTCTGAAATGTGTATTTAAACTAAACAAGATAAATACCAATGTGTCTTTTGAATTGGCACTAAATCAAAGCAACATTATTCAGGGTACTTGCCACATAGAGTTGCTTCCACATTGTTCCCCAGTCTCTTAACGTTGATGTCATTTCTGTAATAACAGAATCTTCTGTTGGAATAACCATTTCAAATTGTCTGTAATATGCAAAAGAAAACATGATATTACAGAAGCATTACAAATCCCATTACACTTACTAATACAAAGACCTCTCCTGTTACCGGTTATGTCTATCAACCTACGTGAGAGCTCCTTCAGTCCAAAACATGTTTTATTTGTACATTTCGTTTAAACCTCATGGAAAAGGCTTGAGTGAAAATAATTTAATTCCCATGGAAAGTCTTGGTCCTAGAGAAGTCAAGGGGAGTTTGTTCACTATGAGATAAGCATGTCAAAATGCATTCTCACAGCAGAATAATTCCCACAGTTGCCAAAGGTATCTTGCTGCTTTAGCTTAGATCACAAATCAGTAATTGTTGCCACTATTTTAAAATTTCTGTTTATAGAAATAAGACAGAAAATGCCATTCCTTTAACTGAAAAAGGTTATAAAAATCTCAAAAGAAAACTAGTACAGTGTGAGTTCTTGCCTATTTGATGCTGGCCAAGAAAAAACTGGGTTGGCTTGGTCAAAAGCAAACTCTCCTCCACACCACCACTTTACACACCATCATTACTACCACTTTGTTCTCACACACAGTATATGTCAAGTGTTTGCATTCATGCTTGGATTACTTATGATATCATTTCTTTCTTATTAAGTTAACATAACACTGTGACAGTCCCTGGTCATGATGTGCTGTGGGACACATGGCCTGAATGGGAAACACAGACTAATGGAGAAAATAGAGGCAACAGAGATGGACCTCACTACAAGTACTGCCATGGTGTCTGCTAACAAAAATTATTCCATCTTCAAGCCTTGTTTTATTGTCATAGTTTACAACAATTTTATTTCACTGAACCTTGAGTTTCAGATGAGAAAAGTCTTTACCTAAATGTGTTTTAAACTGTTATATATCAGTTCTCTACTAATTAATCTAAATAAATGATACAATAAACACTCCTAAATTAAGTAAACTGTGTTGATCCTTGACAAATAAAAATATTCTAAAAGTGACATGTCAAGGTAAGTATTACATCTAAAATCAAATACAAATCAATGTTTCTTTTAGTCAGAACATTTCAGTTCCAAAATAAAGATTTTAAACTAATTTTAACCAATTATTCTGCTTTTATTAAATCGTCTAAAAATGAAGAGATACCAGTTGTTGTCAAAAATAAATCTTGGCTCTTCACCACCTAAAGAAAAGTAGTAAAGGAAAAGCATCTCTATTCATGCACAGTTTTATTGGTTCTTTTGTCATTGAACTGATGCATTATTTTACTATTTTTTGTAAAATGCCAGCTTTCTACCATAGTACAGCTGCTGTCCTCAAGGAAAACAATCTTAAACAGCAGGTTAATAGCCATCTTCTGTACAGAGTAACTTCTTCTAATTAAGGCAATACCTCTTTTAAGCCAAACATAACAACGGGAAGTGAAAACATGCAATCTTTTCCTCTTTCCACTAAGAATCACAGACTGATGTTCCTAATTGTGCTCCACATCTTTTCAGAATACATCACTCCAATATTATGACAGTGCAGGAGTATCAGGTTAGCTAAGGACGATAATTTCAAGTCCTACAGCAAGTAAGTTAAGATAAAACATAACAAGATCACCATTTCACATTACAAGCAAAAGATCTTTGGTACAGATAACTGACCATGTTGAAATATTTGAATACAGAACATATCACCTACCCTTTGTTCTTAACACATGCATTTTTCAAGTGAATGTAGTTGGATGGAAATATGCCCTGAAAAATAAAACACTTTAGGTAAAAACAAAAAAACTCCCCTTATATGAGTTTATGTACCATTCAGCATCATCAAATCTGTAAACGTGTGCTGCATTAAGATTCTTCCAGATAATTAACAACAAACATGCACAAAAGAGAATGTAACATAATAACTTAACAAAGAAGTTAAGAAAGTCAAAAGGAAGTTTTATTGGGCGGCTACTGCGCCCTGCAGTGCACAGGAAAGCTGTGGTAGATGTCTACAAAAAAGACTCAGTGCCCTGACAGAAGTGGTCCCTTTCCAGTTATCGAAGGGCTTTCTGTTGTTTCTTGTGAATGAACAGCATTGCTGCAACAGTCACACTGCCCTCACAGCACACTAACCTTCATAAATCAGACTAAGCAAAATAAAGCAACACTACTTCAAACTCATGCCCAGGAACTTAATATGCTACAGCTTGTTACATAATGCAGTGAGAGAAAATACATATACATTCTCTTTATAATAAGTACAGCGGCATACAGCTTTCCTTTGTGATGACGGTGCTCTGTTTTCTTTTAAAGTTATCAGACCATCAACATGAGCGCATCTACTACACAAAGGTCACTGCCCTTATGAATGCTCCTGCTCCTCAGTAATGTAAAGTAATTCAGGAGAGGATTTTCCTAGGATAGTATAGGCTTGCACTTGTAAAGATGTGCCAGAAAACAGGATGGCTGCATATGAGCACTTAACTGCAGAACAGCTGCCACAAGTAATTTCTTTGAGTGTCAAAGCTGGCAGAATAACAAGAGAAGAATCTTGAGAAATACCAATAACGAGCTGAGTTACAAGGTGCTCTTAATATTTTCCTTTTGAGGAGACTGCCTTCAAAATGCAATTCAGAAAATTGTTTGCATTCGCACTGGGAAAGCGGAAAATATACATCTCATTTCTTCACACATCAAGTCATGTTTAGAAAACCTATTCATAACTTCTATCAACGCACTTGACAGACCACAAAGCAAGACTGACAGCAAACATGTGGAGAGAACTGCCGTAAGACAGAAGATGGAATAACAAATAGCAACTGCTCAAACCTTATAAATCAAATTTGCAATATATATATCAATGAGGTCAAGCTAGTAAACATCAGATTAGACCGTATGACTAAATTCATTGCTCACACTGACCTTCTGTACAAAGCAAAGGAAATTTATGTGAGCAGAGACTGCAGGTCTAGGCGCAAAAGGCCAAACACTTATGACATAAGCCCCTAGAAACTTTTGAAATTAATATGCATGTGCTCTATTTTGCAGCTGAAGAGGCCTGGAAGTGAAGAAAGAAAAAAGGAGCAAACCTTACAATGTAGGTTAAAGGAGCAACAGATCAGATGATTTAAGATATTTTATCTATAGCTTTAGTAAAACTAAAGCATCTATTGCTGTGTTGAGGAAGAAAGGAAATCCTAAAATGGTTTCCAATGTGAAAAAAACATCTTTACAGTTACAAGTCAACAGAAGAGATTAAGAAAACAGAAAGATAAATAAGGTAGTTAAAGCTTAAACATATTCAACATGAACAATTGCTGAACTATTAATTCCATAATATTTCAACTCTGAATGCAAAAAAATACAGTGAAGTCCAGTTTAGAGTACTCTCAGTTATACTAGTATGGAAACAAAAAAACTACACGCCAAAAAAGAAAATAAAATTAACCATATATTTTACATGAAAATATGTATTTTCTGTTCAGTTGATACTCTGAATGTGGCTCCTATAACTAGCTGCTCTAAATTAATTCATAACATCAAGAAAAACAGGCAATTTAACCAACTTTTCCAAGAGTATTTATAATTTGTATTCTCAATAGTCTTTTCCTTTCAACTTAGTTTCCTCTGAGTTCACAGTCCAAAAATGAGAAATAAAAGAAAATTCACCAGAGCAGATTTAAACAGTGTATCATTCTAATACATTGGAGCATTTCAGAAGAGTAATCCATGTCTAAATCTAATTAAAGCAATATCCATGATACACTTAAAAGAAAACAAGAGCTTAATGTTAAGAGTAAATATCATATACTTACACAGAGACTATAAACTTTTAAAAAGTAAATACACATTTAGAAAACAACACAAAACTGTAATCGACCTTTACCTTAACATTGGGGTTTTTTAAGGCAAATCCTCTGTACCATCCTGTGAAGAAAGAACATTTTGGTTTTTAAAGTATGCAAATGACTTCCATATGTAAGACAGATTTCATCTTTCTCTTTTTTTTACAGATATGACAGTTACACAGTGCTGTCAGACTGCACTTATTTGAAAGACTTTCCATACAATGAAAGGTATTTTACTTAAACCAGCTCATATTCAGATGATCCAATTTGCACAGTTTCAGGAATTACTCTTTAACTTTGCATCCCCAAATGTTTCTAACAATGTAACCCAGGTATATTTGGCATTAGACACCACACCAAGCAAAAGAGAAATGGTTACATATTCACTATAAACATTTATAAATAATTTTTGGACTTCATGTTCTAAATCTATCAACCATATTACTATATAAAATTCATAATATATCCAATTCAAAGAAGAGATCCTAAAGCCCCAGTAAGAAAATTTCTCACACGATTAACAGTATATAATCTCGATATGAAACAAAAAAAAAAACCTATATAATCCTAAATGATCAAAAAATCATACTGACAGATAAGAGGCAATGTATTAAGGAGACAGATCATGAAAAAAGCGACTTTTTTTCTCTTACACTAGTAATGGGCATGTGCTGAAATTATATTAGTATTCTCTACCTCGCAACAAGATGCAGAAGAGAATGTTTACACTGCTGCAATATTTAAACTTATGACTTCGAATTCATTTGAAAGGGCCTTGACAGCAGCCTGATTTCCCTTAGAAATACTTGGAAAGCAGAAGAATCACAATGAGAACACCTTGCTTTTTTGCTGTTAACCTCTATGAATGTTTATTAAACAGAGCAATTAAGAATGAACGGCAAATTAATTATTATAAGGATTAGAGCCCATTGGAATTGTGAAAAAAATGAAGAGGCCAGATTCTATTACAGTATTTACTTCAAAAAACGTGTTAATTTAAGAAAATAAATTAGTAGTAACAGGATTCAAATCAACAGTATACAAAACTTCATTATCACTAGAATTCCAGCCTGTGAACTTACCATCGCATTTCTCTAATATCTGAACAGTGTCTCCAATCTCCAGTGATAGGCCATGTGGGATTGTCCCTCGAAATCCAGCTATTACTGAAAAAGATAATAAGTTTCAATTACTTAAAGTATTGAGATATAAATTATTCTCTCTTGTGAACAAAAATAGTATATTAACAGGGAGAGTTAAACATTAAAACAAACAGACTTACTGAAATTTAATAAGCTACAGAAAGAATCAGAGAGTAAGCCACTTTTATGAGCAGAAAATTTAAAACACGGGACTTGGACAAAACTGAAATGCTTACAGACCTACCATACAATAATGGAAAGTCTGCACTGGAGAACACTGTTAGCTAGAACATAACTACCCTGAAGGACAGAAACTGTTTTACTCCAAATGCCCACATTAACACGTTTCAGACCTCAGAAGTCTACAAGCTGAAAGTGACAAAAAGAAAACCTTATTTTATATGTGCCTAATGGATCCTATAGACTCAACACTCCATACAGTCTCTCCCTGTAGCCTCCCCGAAACCAGCGAAGCGCACGTCATGAGCTCAGGCTGGTACAAGAGCTCCAAAAAAAATGGGCTTCCCTCCCTGGAGATAAAACATGCCTCTGGAAAAAATGTGTCCATCAGAGCAGTGATGTTCCCAAACACTGAAAATGGTCAAATTTTAAGGCTTGCGATGTTAGTGCTAAAAAAGTAGACTGCTACTTTTTTCACTCAGAACCCAAATATAATACTCAAAAGCCACTCAAAATTCTCATTCCTACAAACGCCAAAAATCGACTAGCATGCTAGACAGCAGGATAGCTGGATAGCAATTTAGTTATTCAACACTGTGCATACTGTATTAGAAATTCTTAATTAAATTATTGCCTAATTCAGGCCATTGTGTAAGCAATAATGATTTTGATTCTTTATATTGTACATGTCTTCTGGAGCTTAATTTTGAAGTTGAAGAGGAAAATAGCCTTCTGCCAATATCAGCAGAGCACAATGCACAGAATTACTTAGTGGCCACAGCAATCTTGCTGCTATCAAATTTCTATCCATCTAGACAGGGAATCACAAATCTCACAGCAAAGTAAAGAAAAATCACCAACTCAGAGACATGAGAACAAATCTTCACATTTAAAAGCCAAACAGAAACCCCATGGGTGCAGATACACATATAAAGTAACTACTTTTCTATTAGAGGACTTGCAAGGTTTAGAGTCACAACAATTCATATTAGCAGCTCCTCCCTGCTGTTGGAGGTCTCCTCTACAACAAGCAGAGGACATGCTCAAACACGATATAACCTGTCATCCAACACCTGTGCTTGTCACAGTGTTCACTAAAGGTAGCAGGAGAGATTTGCTATCAGCAACCACGAAAACTTAAAATTCACTTAAGAATCTTTGCCAGAAAGTTTCAGATTTCAAGAATAAACCACAGGCTATGGTTTATACTAGTGGATGATTTGTGTAAAAATGTACAGAAGGTATATTTTTGCCAAACCTTTCTTCACAATCTCAAGGCTTCGAATCTCACAGAATTCAGTAATCTCTAAATCATCACTTTGCGTAATTCAGTCATTAATTTTCCCTTTGAAAAAAGCCTGTGAGATTACGCACCTGGTCAGCCTCTAAGAGTCTGATACATTTCATTTTGGTGCTCCTCCTACTCTTTAAGGTATTTACACATATCTAAAATACCCCGAGATAAACATTATGAAATAAAAAGAGGTGCTTTGGTTCCCCACCACAATCACGTCTCCAATCTTCAAGAGGGTAAGTTGCAAGACAGCAAACATACATTGAAAAAGTTTGCCTAAGAGCTGAAAAAAGATTTTCAAATACTTCTTATGTAACGATCTAAAACTTAAAACAGCTTATTAACTATAAATATATTAGAATAAAAACAAAAGTCCCTGAATATTAATACACTGTATATCTAAATTACTCTGTGGCACTGGAGTGATAGAGCCCCTGAATATTAATACACTGTATATCGAAATTACTCTGTGGCACTGGAATGATAGAGCCATTCTGGTCATCTTTCTAGCTTGCAAAAAGAAAATGTGAATTATGAAGCCTGCCAAAATAGCACATACAGCCATGGAAATCAAGGAATTAATAGAACAAACATGCAAAACCAAACCGCATGTGTTATTACACTTGTGAGATGTTTTATTTTAAAACTCCATGAAGTAAAAAGAATGACAGTAATTTTCTCCTTAAGAACCAATATATCCTGTCATATTGTTATGATCTGACTTTCCTGAGACATTCCATTTTATTGTTATGATCTGACTTTGCTGCGACATTCCATTTTTATTTAGTTACTAGATCTGTTAAAAAATTCTTATTTTTTTTTAAAGAGAAGTTTCCAAGAAAACTTCTAGGACAAAAAAAACCCCACTGAAATCTGACACAGTACAGAAAATAGCTAGTATTCTTTTTAGAGCACATACAGAAGAAAAACAAATTGTACCTTGAAATATCTTCTAGAAGGATAACCTGCAGAGTACCAGAAAAAGAAAGAAAGAAAAGAGGGCATCACCTGTACCACTGAGCCAGCACACTCCCCCAGTCCACTCGCAAGACTCTGGCAGGGTTCTTGCAGAGGTCGTGCAGTGAGGTCAGGCTCAAAACAGGCACCCCCTGGTCTTAAGCAATGCCATTCTACACAAAAGAAGGTCTACCGCAGAGCAGCACAGACTTTAATGCAAGGCACAGGAATACACAGGCAAACTTTTCATCACCCAAATATTTACCTTGCTAACTTTTCTACTAATCAAGTAATGTTACAGAACTAGGACCAAGACAGGAATTGGCTACGCACGTCTTTTTAGTTTATCTGTGTGGTATATATATAAATAGACTACAGGAAGGGTAATGATAAAGTCGTGGAAAGAGGCAGTTACATTTCTACCTGAGAAGATCCCAAGGTTCAGCAACTCAGCTAGGACACAAGGTTCTCCACAAAGCCATTATATAAATGTGATGTACTCTTGCCCCTTTCCTCCAAGGAGCACATTGTTCTGCAACACTTTGCAGATGCTCCTTAATTCTTTCTCCTGGTACATAGGAAGCATACAATTAATTTCTCTGGTGTGACTGTAGGTTAAGGTGTTCTCAGCCTATGTCAAGTATAGTATGCATCTGTCACGCTTATAGAACTTGATCTTATGTATACTATATAATCCATCGAGCCATGTGCATCAAATATGCAGCATTTTCATCCTTATAATGACTACAGTGGGTGGGGTTATCACCTTCAGTCACTTCCTTGCCACTGGATAGCTTAGACCTTAGAAAAGGAGTCTAGATAAGAGACTTACATATACAGCTTATCTACAGATATCTGCAGTCTTTGCATATGTGCTGTCCACGTGCATCTCCCCAGAAAGCCAGGTATCAAAAGCACTTACACCTAGATAGACTTTTTTCATCACTGTTGTACCCGAAGGTCATATAAACGTCCTGTTTGTGTCTCAAGCAAAGGCGTGCTGGTGCCCTTTTCCATCATCTGTCAGCCACAGGAGAAATATGGAACTTCACAGTAAAAATTTGTAGGAGGATATATTCTCAGAAGTGGTTTAGAAACTGACTTCAATTACAGCAGATAGCTGGCATTATTAAATATTTCCTTGCTGCCAAAGGGTACTTGGAGGATAAAAAAAGTAAGACAACAACTCAGGACTCAAAAACCTAATCATACAGAAGGTGAAATCATATGGTGAGAAAAACAGTGACATGCAATATTAAAGCAGATTTGAGTTTAATGTCAAGCTATTTCCAGGGTATAGTAGGTGCAATGAATCCCAACCTATGAAACAATCCATTTCTGTGAGAACTATGGAGACATAATCAGAAAGATAAACTGTATAACCAGCTAACCTACCTGTCTGTGATTACTGCTAATCAAAATTGCTAATATTTTCTTAATTTCTCCTTCTATATTTCAAGAGGACAGTCAGTTCAATTAAGAATGTGACATAAGACCTTACAAGACATCTTCTCTATGTATTACACAAAGTTTTTCACTACAAGGAAAGAGGTTTCCAATCCTTAGTGTCATACCAGACCGCCACTGCAATTAGGAAAAAGAAGAAACAGAAGGAATAATCTAATGGAGCTCTTATGTTCAGCTGCTCAAAATAAATTTCACCTTTCTACTCTCATCCAAAGTGTTGCCTGTCTATGCTCACTGTAGGACATTTCACATATGCAAGCACCTGGCTTACAGAAAGATGAATCCAAGAACAAGGTCTTAATTGAAGCCTAAACTAAGGAGGTTTTTTGTGTGGAAGTTCACCTTGTACTCATCTAGAGCCCAGACAGCACTAAAAAGGAAAACAAGATTCTTCTTCTACTTGCAAGCACTGCGTTCAAATCTTACATGTAGGTTAGGGCTATAAGGATGCACTTGAGACTCACTAAGAGCAGCTGAGTTTCATGGGTGGCTTGACTTTTTGTTTCTATGATGAAAAGGTCTCCCCGCAAAGGCTGTAATGCAACAGGGTCCTCAAGATGCTCCTCTCGAAGTTAAAATTAAGCTCAACATTACAAAGGGAGACACGTGCAATACACCACAGCTCCTGGCTGAGCAGCAGGAGGCACTTCCCTACATACGAAAGAATCAATAGCAGTAGAGGCAATATTGACAGCAACTACTAATATCTCAGAATTAAGCATTTGTACTACAATGGCAGACTTGGGTCTCACATAAGAAAAAACAGCATTTAAACCAAAGAAAGAGGGGTGCAAGGATGTAAGCTAGAAAAATTTAAATAATTACGTAATAATTACATGGCCATAATGTGCACGCTAAATGCTAGAGTGAAAACTGGACTCCAGTTCAATAATCTAAGGCATGACACCCCAGCTACCAGAGACAGCATTGGAACCACAGACAACTGTGGTAAAAACACACTGGAAAAAGATTTGGAGGGCATGAACGCTATGTCATAGGGACTAATTTTGACAGGTAGCAAGATGCTGCGGTAGAAAAGGAAGTGATTAGCTCATAACAGGAGTGGGTGGCCCACTTCAAAGTTTTGCTTGGGGTAAAATTCTTAACATTTTTATGCCTGAAATAACTGCAGATGTGCACATAAGAATTAATGAGGCAGACACTGTTGTTCCTTTCCTCCTAACAGATGACCAGAAGCTATCATCGATTTCAGATATTATCTGCTATAATTGAAATGAGGTCCTCTCAGTGACTAAAACAATTTTTAAAGTTTTTATTCTGGACCTAAAGGACCATTCTCTCACCTGACTGAGAGATTCAGGTACAACTATCTCAAGGGTTTTCTTTTCTATTCATCAGTTGAAAAAAATAATCAGAAAAGCTGTAATAAGTGAAATTCAGGAGCTTCTAATGTTGAACAGACAGCTTTGCGTTTAGTTAAAATCACAGAATCACAGAATAAAATCATAAAATAATTCACTGTTACATATTTTATTTATTTATGATGGAAAACTTAGCTTATTTTTTAGCTGATGAGTAATGATATATAGATATTACTTTCAAGGAAGGTCTGATTCAGTGGTCTTTATTGCAGAAATGTGAAAAATTATTCTTTGACACATACTTATGGGGAGTAAATATAAGATATCTGGCACCACAAGCAGCTGCAGAAAATGCAATATTAGAGACAATACAATATCATCAGGACAACCATTAAAACACAATAACAACAATTAGACAATCCACTCTACTGAGGATATTGCCTGCACACTCATTTTTGAAGCTATTGACCACTGGCAAGCAATGCAAGTACCCAGCAACGCAGCTCTCAGTATTTCGTGGCACAGGGATCTCCTGAGCTAGACGTGGTATTTATGTTCAACAACCATTAATGTTTCTTCTTCTACGAATTTTGCCAGCCAGGCTTTACCTGCATCATAATGTCTGTGTCCACACACTCACAAAAAGCTTTCCAGTTTAAATATGTTTCAGAGAGAAAGAAGTCTGCCATGTGTTTTAGAGTGCCACTTAAATTTTCATTTCCTGTCTCCTTGATCTTGTGGGAAAGTTTGAATAAGTGATCTCTTGTCACCTTCTCTGCACCATCACTGTACCTTTTCCAGGATGAAGCTTTTTCTTCTCAAAAGAAGGTAAAGAACCTCTTTAGATTTCAAAATGGACAGAATTTTTAGAAGCAGAAACACACATAAGCACACAACTTTGCCAATGCAGAATGGCCAAACCTCACTGTATAATGCCGTCACGTGCACTGAGCTTTGCCTACATACGTATTGATCCGGATGCGGTGGCATAATAGCATAGCTACATGCTCATGCTTCTAATACACGAGTTAATTCAGGCATCTGTTCAGTAATGCACTGTGCTGCCTACAGACACCCTAGGAGGCTTGCTGCAAACCAAAACCAAGCTAATGACAGTGACACAAAAGCAGAGGGGCAAGGGGGAGGGGCAGGAATCAATCTAATCTCCTTTCAATAAACACAGTATATATGAATGTTAGTTTCAATAACAGAAGTGATCCTTAAATCTCTTGCAGATTACTAAGGATAAACACTGTCAAATTTATACTGAAATGGAAGAATGTGAGTTCTCTTGCCTGTATATGTATTTATAGGTACACTACAATTAAAAGGACCAAACGCATAGCTCAGACGATGACAATCCAAGACTCCTGAGTCGTATGTGCACTGCTCACGTGCAGCAGTCAATTGTTCTTAAGAGATGAGTGTTCACGTGCAGTTTTCCTAAGAACATTTATTGAACAGTTATTCATGAAAATACCTCAAGGCACTTCAATCATCAAAAAATTTGTATCAATGTCCAAGCTTTGAAAATACTATATAGAGTACAATACGTATATCTACAATTGTCCTTCACTTCTCTTGGAATTCCTATTGCTAACAGCACCAGCTACCTATACAGATAAGGCAAACGCCAAGTCTGAAATACACAAAGGCAGAGCTGCAGCAGAACGTATTCTCTCTTGTGCTGGTCTCAAAATTAGAATTCAGCAAGGTAATCATTTTCAAATCCCCAATTACAGTGCTGCCCAAACCCATAGGACTATTCTAACATAGAGAACCAGTTTAGTGTGACTGTCTAAATGTTTGTCAAGGTCTTCTCATCCTTCACCTCAGCTACATGAAGGAGACTTAGCATCTCTTTAATAACAGCTTGATCAGTTCCACCAACAGCTGCAAACATTTTTGCTCTTTTCTGTGGGTGCCCTAATTATTATGTGCTATATCTTAGGAAAGAGAAATAAATTAACAAGCGATGGCTTCCTGAGACACTCATTTGCTGTTAAACGGCTGCCAAAACACCAAACACCAAAACTGAAGTAATTCAGCGCGTACCATAAGGGTCCCTTGTGCTTACAGGTACAAGATTTCACAAACTGTTTTGTTTCTTCTATTGAACAGCTAGTTAAGCCCTTTCTATTTCCTGAACTCCTGTTGCATCTTATGTCTACATCTTGTCCTTGCTTAAGTGCTGTCAGAGGCATCATAGTTGAAGGAGAGGTGGACTCAGTACAGTCAGGTATAGATTTCATGCGTTCAAACAAAACATAATAGAGGAACCAATCTACATGCAGTTCAACCAGCTGGTCTCACAGTTCTCCAATGTAGAACTACAGATGTAGTCACAATGCAATAAAACTGCCATCTTGCACAGTTAGTGTAGATTGTCATTTTCATTCATTATTTGGAAATAGCAACAGCTTAAAAATACATCTAGGGCAAAGGAGAAAGTGGGAGAAAAGTAGACTACGTTAAAATTACATTATCTATGAGAACAAGCTTCTTTAGTTAAAAATAACTGTTATTCACTATGACTTTTATTAAGACTAAGTATTTCCAAAGTTCTAAGCATTTTCAAACTTCATTATGTAATTGCTTTAATTTTTAATACCATGATCAAGAAAAAGGGTTATTGCTATTTAACTTGAAAAAAATCTTAAGGTTTCGTTCATAGTCTTTGGGGAACCAAAGTTTCTGATTAAAAACAAATAAACCACCAGGGTTTTTCGTAACTTCCTGTTAAGTGTCAGGTATGGGAAAGAACAGAGGTTAAGGTATTTGTAGCACAAGAGCATCATCTGAAGACCACTGAACCCAACAAAGCCCTGTGACTGCTGATAGCAGATCTCATGACAACTCTTCAGTGTATTTTGGACCTATTTAAATCATGAGGTGGTACTCAAAAAAACCTCCAAAAAGTTAAATTTAAAAGACACATTGTTCTACATGATTTCAAATCCATGTAGTTTTGTACGTGCTGGGAGGTTCACTGGCTACCTGTCACATCCCTACATAGTCAGCAGAAACTGAATGGGAAAAACTAGATGCCTCACATAATTATCAACACAGGAGATAGCTCCCAGAAAACACCTAACTTTTTCAGAATAATACAAAGGCAATTATTTTGAAGTAGGCCTTGAAAAGATGAGTATGTCTTTACAATTGTATGCTGACTTAATTTGAGAACACTGGATATGGTCCGAGGCCTTAATGACCTCACAATTCCCCATTCTCTTCTTTCCTCCCCAAAAGCACTGTAACATAAAATGCAGCTTTACACTTGGGGGCATAATTTCACAGCCTTTAATAAACTGCAAGTAGCACCGTGCGAACCCAAGCTCAGAAGAGCTGTTGTCTTGCGAACTGTAATGAAAACAAGACCACTGTGCAAGTTGCAGTATTACTCTTCACAAACTATCAAAGCCACCCAAGGGGAACACAGTTAGACAACACTACAGTAGCTGAGATACTCCATGTGTTTGGTATCAAAAAATTTGGCAAGTGATACCGGTTTCCCCGTAGTATTTCACTGTTTACTCCCAGACAAGTAATAAATAGCATTAAAGGAAGCCAAGAAAAGCAGAGCACAAGTTTTCTTCAGTAATACAAAAGAGACAGAGCATCCATCTTCTACACTAAAATTCTTCTAACAGAGAGGTCCATCAAATGATCTTATAAATGAAACACTGTCCAGTGTTCTTCTGTGTCCTTTGGAAGAAGCAGAGTTTAGCTCTGTACTTGACCTGCCAATGGCGGAAGACAATACAAAAACAACACTGGAAAATGAGTAGAACTCAGACACACATAAAACAATAACAAAACAACAACAAAAAAACCCCACAAAAACAACCCCACCAAACATCCTGAAAACTTCAATGTCATTACTTTTCAGTTTGACTGGTATCATTATACTTCAGATGAGTTTTAGTCTCCTAGTAATCTGTACTTCACTGTCATTCAACTATGTCATTATAAATTTATTTTAAAAATTTTCATTCAAACTAAGAGTTCTGTTTATTTTTACTCTAACCTACCTGCAATGTTCTTTCTAGTATTTTACAACTCAAGAAATTATTCTGCTTTTGTAAGCTATAAGCCTTAACCACATTGCTACTTAATGATGCATATTTATTACATCAATTTTTTGCTGCTCATCAAAAATTACTGGAATAGGGTTTTAATCATGAGTAGTCATTTCTTCAGTAATCAAACAGAAACCCTACCAACTCAACCAATAAGGAAACTGCACAGTTCAGTTAACATTAAAAACAAACTGCAATTGTAAGCCTTTATAGCCTGTCCTACAGGTCAGCCAATTATCTGTAGATACAAACTCAGTATCAGAAAACTTTCTGAAAGACAGGACAGTTGGGCAAGGTGTGGAATTAACTGCAACTAAGCAATTACAAATCACTTACAAGTACCCTGTCACATGTTTTTTTATCTTAAATGAGTTAAAACTTTCTTGATCCAGTGTAACTGAGAGGTGTTTCAAACATACTGGAATACTGCTATTAGACTAGTAAAGCAAAGCTACTTTCTCCCGTGAAAATCCTCAGAGACTGGTGAATGCAAGTTTAAACATCCCACTCTGGCTTTAAGCTAGTTTATTAGGCTTAATGGTTGGAAATATCCACTGCACTTTTCAGTCTTATTTCACTAGTTGATCCAGGAGAATTTGTGCATTTACCCCTGCAGGGTTCATCATAATCTATAATCTCCATAAAGTTAAAACTTTAGAGATATGTAAAATAATTGCACAAGTACCTTAAAATGTATGACCAAACAGAAACTAACAAGTGCAAACACTTTCTTCCTAATCAAAGCTCTCTCAAAAATAAGGGAAAAAATGCTACTTGGATGTATATTTCTAATGGTATCTCCTGAAAAATCAGAACCTATACATGCTGCTCATCTTGCTTAGGAACTGTGCCTGTTACTCCAAACTCAAGAGCAAAGATATTTAGGTTCCGTTTGTGGCTGTTTGTTAGAGCACACATGAGCATGAGAAAAAATTATCTGGACAGTATATGCAACCAATTAGGATAATGAAGCTTGCTGACAAGGGGGTGTTTGTTCTGTTTGATGCAATGGGAGGAAGGAAGCGTATGAGCAAAGAGGCCTCTTTAGATGTTTATATTAAAATTCATTACTGCATCTCAACATTTATTTCTTTTCTGTACAAGTACTTCGAGAGACAAGACGATTCTTTCAGTTTCTAACAAAAAAGAGACAGTTCCTAAAAAAACCTGCCATTGTAACATCTGCCTCCTCACCCTTTCTTCTTCTAGACATGGAGGCCTAAGAATACACTTGGATGCCACTGGGCTGGGCAAGTGTGGAAAACGTTGATGCATTTCTGAGAAAGTAATACTGGGACACCTACATTATCATTCTGCACCATTAAATACCTCCGAATGAAACTAGTCAAGATCTGGACAAGCAGCACCAGGCAAACCAGACACAGGAACTTCTCTTCTAGTATTAAGGACTTTTCCAATCCTTCTCGAGATAAAACTTACAGGACTCCTTCCTAAAACTCTTTAAAAAACCCACAAGTAGCAAACCCTCTATTTTGTAAATAAGAAAAATGAGCAGAGACAGGTAAAAAGACTTGTGTCATCCCAGCATCTTCCAGTAGACTAGGAACAAAGCTAAAATAAGCTAATTCAAATCAAGCAGATATCAACTTGGCCACTGTCCACACCATTATGCCACATCATGCATTTCTTTTGCACTGAACTGAGGCATAGAAGTCAGACATGAAGGACAAAAAGCTGCCAAACTTCACTTGAAAGGGGTGTGGACGAGGCAGGGAATGAAGGGAAATGAAAGTCAAGGCAAAACCAGCAGCAAAGCAGAGCAGAGCCGCCTCTCAGAAGGCTGCTGCCCTGGCAGGGATTGCTCCCAGGGAGGGAGAGCAATCAAACAGCATCTCCTAGGGCTAGACTTGGCCACAGTGCCACAATTCACATCACACTCAGACAATATAATTAGTACGCTAATTTTACACCATTCGTTTTCTTAAAATGCTCCCACCGAACTAACAGCCTCCTGGGGATCCAGACAGATTAACAGAAGCCCCCTGGGATTTATCCAACATCTGAGGAAAAGAGTGGACAAAGTTCTTCCCTCTCGTGCTTGAAAAGCTCTTCTGAAACAAGCATATGAAACTCGAGCAGAAGACCCACTGCACAAAGATTCCAGAAATAAGGAAATTTTATGCAAACAAACATTTATTGAGTGATAAGCTACAGTAATCACACCTTTGGTTGTTATGTATATGGTTAAACAATTACTTGGTCAGGTAATGAAGTGGAACATTGCACAGCCATTAAAAATCTTATTTTTAACACCTGCTTTCCGAATTTTTTTTTGCCTTTTGTTTGAACACTCTTAGAAAGGGCATATTAATTCAGAAACTAATTGGCAGGAATAAATCACTCAGACCTTACCATCGCCAATTATAAAAACCAAAACAATAATTACATATGTGGCTGTACCATAAAATATCTTGTCAGTGTTCCACGGTTAATGCACAAAATTGCACAGAGAAACTGAAGACACACTGCTGCAAATAACCCTGGGAATTCTTTATATGAGGTTTTCCTCTCTGCTACAAACATTAGTATCTCAGAAAGCAATTTATTCCTTAAATAAATGTCAATAAAAATCATTTACCACAATTAAATATCTAGTTTTCTTCTTTCAAGACACTACTGTATGGTGCTGCAAAAAGAAAACATAAAAGTATATGTAAGTAAAACTATGCTTAATCAGACTTAACCTGTGGCAAGTGGCATATGAAAATTAATGCACAATTTCAAAGCTGCGAAATGTACATAAAAAACCAGTTGCTACAGTGCTCAAAAGTCTGGCCACTAATGAAGTGCACAGTGAAGCCCCAGCTTGCACAAAATTCTCTTCCACATTTCTGGAATAAATTGAACAAGAACCAGAATAGGTCTAGTTAGAGAAAGACAGAGGCATGTATCATCTTCCACTGCAGTAAAGAAATGAGCTTGGAAAGGGGATCTAACTTATAAGAGATTACAGAGGTGTGGAAATCACAAGTAACGTGGGAAAATGAACACGGAATTACATCCTCTTCTCCTCAAAGCATAATAACTTTAAGTAATGAATGGTCTGGCAGCAAGTTTGAAATGAACCAAATAATATTTTCACAAAGGTGCAATCAAGTTATGGAACACCACTGTCATAAAACGCTGTGAAGGTCAAAAATAGCAGCTTTTAAAAAGAGTTATAGATATAGGAGGGCTTAACTACAACAGTCTTAATGGATCTTTATCTTTAGAAGTCTATAAAAACTATGGTTAAATCTATACTTTCTGTATTTCTTACAAACTTTCCTTAGAGGATTAATGGATAGGTAAGAGACATTTGTGGTACAATCCAGCTTAACAGATGTTCAGTTCCTATACTCCACCAAGGAGCTTCTGATATACACTTCAGGTTTAGTAGCAATATACAGGCATTGAAAATCAGTAAATTAGGCTATCATTAGAGTCCAAGAATGTTTTTAAAACTGACCAAAACCTTCTCCCAGAACTAATAAGATTAACATCATTTGCTATGTCCACTATATGGAGATGACAACTTCTTAAACAAAAGATTTTTCAGAACCACTGGAAAGTATCAGCTGCCAAAAGCCAAGACATATGCTGAATCTGAAGACAGCTGAACACAAACCCACGTTAAAAACAACAGTAACTTTTCTTAGACTTACCTGGCCTTAAAACAGCTGTACAGTTTCTGCATTATTCCCATTGTCACTCTCAAAAAAATCATTTACCCAAGACCCCTGAACTCAAGTAGTTGAGATATCAACTCACATATGGAATCAATGGGAGCATCACAAGGGAATAAACACTGTTCGGGATTTGAATCAGTGGCAGGTTTTGATCCATAGCCTAATCCTACACGCTAATTAAAACTATTACAGATGTGTAGATGATTGATAACACACCTAGCCTGGGTGTACTGTTCCGAAAAATGAACTTAAGAGGCCAATTCAAGGAAAATTATATTTTACGGAATAGGAAAATATTTGCAACCCAATACACAGTCAAAACTAAAGTAAGAGTCTTAGAAGCAATGTTGCAAGCATCGATAAGCTTCCTAAACAATTTCAATATAGCATATTCAATTCATAAAAACCATGCAGCTTCTTAACTCTAAAATCATTGTCCCAATTAAAAGGAATCCCTTTTCCACTTCACCAGGATTAACTGAAAGGTCAGCTGACAACCACTGCTGGGCTCGCACTGAAATTCATTTGTTCCAACCAGCAGCAATGTCAATGGATATGATAATTACACTCACTGGTGGTTGGGTTACTGGTGGTGCCAAAAAAAGATAATATTATGTGACCAACATAATCCTACCTAATGCTTGAAGGTTTGCATGCAAACCACTCAAGTGTCACAGACAGGAAATTACATATGGGAAACATCAGTGAAGTAGTGTGTTACAACTTTTCATACCTGTTTTCTAAAATGCACAGAAATTAGACTATTTTATGCTTTCAGCCTCCAAAAGAACTTGAAGTGTCACATTAACCGAAACAGAACATCCTTGTTCAAGTACATCTTGTGGAATTCGAAGCTTTTCAGCGGGATTAGATGGGAAAAGAGATAAATTACAGATTTTATTTGGAAACACCCCTATCAATGCTTCACCTTTTCTGAAAAAGTTAGCATACTGCCCTATTATTTCTATTTCACTGTTTCAACTCCCTCCTTTCCTTTTTTCTTTTTAAGGCCTGAAAAAATCACTGACATTAGTAAAAGAAATGACAACACAGTGATGGATGAATTAGAATTAAAAATTCAACTGAAGAGGTCTTTAATTTATGCCTTTGTAAAAGCAGCACATAGTTCTGAGGACACAGAAAAGGCCTTATAGTAAGTGTGGAGATTGGTCTACATTACACCAAAATATTAAACTGATTAATGGAATTATTGAAATGTAGGGCAAGTACAGGTCAAATCAAGACTAAAATATCATCTTAATGATTCAGCCTTGTAACTTCCTTTGCCCAGGTAGGTTTTTGAGCTACGAACATACTCCATCAGGACTAGAGATTTACATAAAATACTCAGGGTTGACCTGGTTTCATCAACATTATCCCTACTTAAAACTTGTACAGCTATGAAACTTGTACAGAATGGGAAAACTTGTACAGAATGGGAAGCAGAACTAGGTGACAGGACAATGGTGTTCCAGCTTTTATATTTTAGGGTAGGGTTTTCTCTTTTAATAGTTCTTGATTCCAAAACTAATGAAAAATTGAAAGGTCTCTAGTTTTAGCAACACAAAAACTACTGGAAGTAAGGTAGAGCAAAAGCTGGGCCAATTCATATACCGGTATTTTATCGCATCCCTCCTGAATTTAGGGTAGTAGTGACTGAGAAAGATGTTTTCTAGTTTTGACTCCTCTTTAAAAAAAAAAACACCTTTCCATCTTTGGAAGCATATCTTTTGTAATTTAGAATTTCGTACTTAATGCAAATCTTTTTCAACTATAAAATTATTAATACACAGGAGCTGATAATTTATGCCTTTCAAAACTATAAATTATTCATAAATTACAACACAGGGCCCATGTAGAATTACATGTGCTGATTCCTAGTGGAGTAGCTTGAAGTAGCAGCAAAGAGCCAGAACAGCCACTCTGTCTCTTAGCAGACTAATTAAAACTCGTGCCTACTCACCACACAAAGGTATCACTCTTAACTTTGGCATCCAAGAGAGGTCTTTCGGAGTCACTCCAGTATCTCTGCAAGACACTGCATTCTGTCATACATCTGTGAATACCCAAGTGTCGGAGTGTCTGTGGTTCATGTACATGGGTTTTGCTTTTCTCACATTTCTTGTTTAACTAAGATGAGAAAAGCAAAGACACTACTAGAGTTTGTCATAGCTGCAGTGACAAAAAGAATACTCTGGAAATGACGTGGAAAATCTGGCCACAAGACAAGTGTTTCCAGTTGGATTTGACACGGAATTCATAACAAAGTTGACAGCCAAATGGACAGTGAACTGAATCTGCAGCTGCAATATTTTCCCTGATATAAGTTAGAAACTTGAAACCACCAGAATGAGACAGTATTCTCTTAAATAATAATTTTTAAAAAACACACTGAGTTGGTCAACAGGCGACTGAACATAAGCCAGCAGTGTGGCCAAGAAGGCCAATGGCATCTTGGCTTGTATCAGAAACTGCATGACCAGCAGGTCCAGGGAGGTTATTCTACCTCTGTACTCGGCACTGGTGAGACCGCACCTCGAGTACTGTGTTCAGTTCTGGGCCCCTCACCACAAGAAGGATGTTGAGGCTCTGGAGCGAGTCCAGAGAAGAGCAACGAAGCTGGTGAAGGGGCTGGAGAACAAATCTTATGAGGAGCGACTGAGAGAGCTGGGGTTGTTTAGCCTGGAGAAGAGGAGGCTGAGAGGAGACCTCATTGCTCTCTACAACTACCTGAAAGGAGGTTGTGGAGAGGAGGGAGCTGGCCTCTTCTCCCAGGTGACAGGATGAGAGGGAATGGCCTCAAGCTCCGCCAGGGGAGGTTCAGGCTCGACATAAGGAAAAAATTCTTCACAGAAAGGGTCATTGGATACTGGAACAGGCTGCCCAGGTAGGTGGTTGACTCGCCTTCCCTGGAGGTGTTTAAGGTGTGAGTGGATGAGGTGCTGAGGGGCATGGTTTAGGGATTGGTGGGAATGGTTGGACTCAATGATCCAGTGGGTCTCTTCCAACCTGGTGATTCTATGATTCTACAAAAAACCTAATCACCCACAAACAACAAAAAAAATTCAAACAAGAAAAGCTAAGAATCAGTAGAGGAAACTGAATCTAGGACTTAATCAAAGGCTTACAATAAGAAACTGTATTATTCCCAGAAAGACAAAGGTGGCAATGTAAACCTAAGCACCAAAACTACTGTAGCCTGCAACACAGAATTCACTGGAATTCTTAATCTCATTAGAAGACTCTAAAGTAGGTCACAAGAAGCTTAAAATTTGACAGAAAGCAAACACTAAGGGGTAATAGTATGCAAATCACCTGCCTTGCAAAGCTGATACTTCATTCCCTGTCTCCACCATGATTTTGATGAAGCCTCAACTACAAAAGAATCCACTGTCCCTGCAAACAGAGGTACTTTCATATACACACCCTTAAAAATTAGCATCAATAATAAACTACGTGCTTTTAGACCACTTCTAATTGATTTACAATTCTTTCAGTATTTATTTTAAGTAGTGAATTGCATCTGCTCAGTATTATCTTAAATGCTATGATTAGAACATATTAAAGAGATTGAATACATTATATAGAATCTTAGTTCAAAATACACATATATTTATAAACTCTTTTTTAAAAAGTTGTAGCATCAGAATGCAGGCTTAATGGAGAAGTTAATCTAACTTTTGCACAGAAATTCCAACTCCAATATTTGTGCAAGGTAAAGAGGAAAACATCACAGTTATTTCTTTGTAACCAACATTTGAAAGTAAAATTCATGTAACCACTTATCTTAACTTTCAGTATATCCTGAAAACTATGTTTATTGATGAAACAGAAAAAAAGTGACTTAAGAATGGAAAAAGTCTGCAGAGTCTCTGGCTTCCTTATATCACAAACTGTAATCATGACTTTCAGTACGTAATGCACTTAATTAGTCTATTAAATAATTAAGTGGAGTTTGTCTCTTCCCTATATTCAATGAGTTAATTTGGAAATTCATGATATTAGAACTCCATAACAGTACTGTTCTGTCCAAGGGAAGGTCCAAACTTGTGGATAAAATTCTTCATGATAACTAAAACTCTTGCAAGTGCCTCACAAATCACATTTTTAAATTTGAAAGATGTGTTCCAATAGACAGTTACTGTATCCAGACACTTCGTTTCCAGCTCTGTTTTGGATTTCACCCTGGGAAGAGCACTGCCCTCATACTATCATTCAAAAGGAAGATGCTACTACATCAACACTGCATTCAACATAGCATTTTAATCTTATTCTAGGTTATTATACCCAGGAAATAATCTAGCTAACTGCTGCCAGGCAGCTTTTTTTTTTTCTTTAAACAAAATGGATATTGTTTCTCTTATTTCTTTACACTGTTTTTAAAAACAACTATTTCAGACTCAGGCTTTGATACAAAAAGGAGGAACAATAATGGTTACAGTAGGGAAAATTATACTGGATGCAAGAGTAACTAGGTGAAAGCATGTCTTACAATTTGTGGTTTGTTCTCTGCATTTGCAGAGCCACATTACAAAACTCACTTCTACTGTCAATATACAGTAATGTTTTCAGATGTCTGCTTTGGAATCAAGGTAGCTGTAAGGGAACGTTCAAAACCCAAAACTTCCCTAAGGTGCCAGAACAGAACTTCATAACACTGTTTAAAAAGGCTTTAAATACTCAGTAAATCAACTACAACAGTTTAGAGCATCTGTCTAACCACACTCACTATACCACGAGTGCTTTCTCCATTGCTAAGAGGTGGGTGACATGCTAGCCAAGTGGAGTTTGGGTGTGGAATGGGAATACAGGATCCTGAAACTTTAACGACTGCTATCTGTGGAAACTAGACCAATTCTGTTGTAAAGGGGCAAAACTTAATGACAGAACCATGGGAGATTCTTGCAAATCTTTATCTCAGGTGGAAGCAGAGAGATTTGGTACAACCACCAAAAGAACGGAAAGAATTAAGAAATCTGAGGAAGTCATAGAAAGATCGTGGAGGAGAGAAAAAGATGGGAGCTTATTCCCATAACTTCTAGAGAACTCCTAGAAGGACAGTTGAAAGCTAATGTGATGTGAGGTAGGGAGAAATATAAGAATGAGCCTTTCAAAAACTCCAACATAAGGAAAAGGATGCAAGCACTAGAGAAGTTAGGAAACAGAGGCAGGGAGAAAACATAGAAACTATTAACTGTGAGGAATGGAGCCAATTAGGTGGAGAAATCTTTCAGAAACTTACATATTCTTAAATATTTTTAATAACCTTTTAATATAACATTTACCTAGACAGGTAACTAAACACTCAGTGTCAACATGGTCAGAACAGCACCTTCTCAGGACAGAGTTCTACTGAGATCACAAGTGATCCTACCATGCCAGAGGCAGCTTCAGGATCCTGCTTTCATGAAAGGATAGTATTCAGATAACCCTGAAACGCAAGACTAGTCTACCATAACCTAAGAAACACTAAGGCACACTGTTAGATTGAAGTGGCACCCAACAATGTTGACATAAGGCTAGCAGCTCTCCTACTGGTGGATCGAAAGAAGTATGATCAAGCAGGTCAACAGAGGCAATTCTTCACCTCAAGTCTGTTCTCGTGAGACATCACCTGGAGCACTCCACTCAGTTCTGGAGTCCTCAAGCACAGGAAGGACATGGATCTGTTACAGCAAGACCAGAGGAAGGCCACAAAGATGATCAGAGGACTGGAGCACCTCACCTGTGAGGACAGGCTGAGAGAGCTGGAGATGTTCAGACTGGAAAAGAGAAGGCGCCGGGGAGACCTTATAGCAGCCTTCCACTACTTAAAAGGGGGGTACAAGAAAGCTGGGGAGGGGCTCTTTCATAGGGAATGCAGGCATAGGAAAAGCAGGGAATGGTTTTAGGCTGAAAGAGGGGAGATTTAAATTAGATATTGGTAAGACATTTCTTATTGTGAGGGTGATGAGGCAGTGGAACAGGTTGCCCAGAAAAGTCATGGATGCCCCATCCTTGGAGATGTTCAAGGCCAGGTTGCATAAGGCTTTATGCAACCTGATCTAGTGGAATATGTTCAAGCCCATGACAGGGGGGTTGGAACTATATAATCTTTAAGGTCCCTTCTGACCCAAACCATTCTATGATGATACAGAGGGGTAGTTAAGTGCTGTATAAAGGAAACTACAAGGAATTTTAAAACTTAAAAGAAAGGGGAGATGCCGAAGAAAAAGCAGTCAGTTGTTGGCTTCCAAGACCTTTTTATTCATCAGCAAGTACTAATGTTTTGAGGATTTTTCATGATGTGGTCATTTTTCCTCAGAGAATGGCACTAAGACCAGAAGAGTCATTCCATGTCAGTCATTAAACAAGTAGCAGATTGCCATTATTTCTCGATTACATAGACTGGTTCAAGGTTGAATGCCCTTTCTGGCTAGCCATCAGCATCCTTTCCTATTTGAGAGCATTATTTATGTCTTTTATTTAGACCCACACCAAAAAAGACAGTCAGCATTTCATATTTGACAGCTAAGGACTTAAATATGAAGTGACTCAGTACTAATTACCATATATGAAAGCCTCAATGTTGTGATTTATCACAACCAAAGCACTGAAATAAACAACAAAAAAGGTGATGGAGCAACACTACAAATGTTTGCAACTGCTGACAGTCAACGAACTGCCTAGTTTACAGTTGTACAAAGTCAAAATTCAACACAGTAGACGAAAGGGTCTATATTTACACAAGTGGATGAATTAAGAAGATTAATTAACATTGTGATGTGTCAGAGAAAGTAAAATGTCAAGGCAAGTGCAGCGTAGATAAAAAATTTACAAGGTAAGAAAAAATTATTTTAGAAAAAACTAATTAGCAACCAATTTATCATACTGCAACTACCGACTGATTTAACATCCTGAGGGGGTTTCTGACAAGTTATAAGGGGAGAATTAAGGAAATCCTGTGAAACAGATCTAGGGCAGCATTCTAGGTCAGTATGCCAAGAGAAGCAGTACTGCGAGGGCTGGGCAGCAGAGAAACTGCAATCTCACAGCTGCCAATGGGTGTTGCTATGGGCACAAATCCCACAAAGGAAGTGAGATAGGAATCGGCTCTTTCAGCAAGCTGACCTCAGTGGCAGAACAATCCATCCTGTCTTCTGGGATTTGTTCAAGCTGACCACAAGGCATTAGCTTCGCCCATAGGCTCATTTTCCCAACCACAGCTGCAATACAAGTGTTATTTTTTGAGGAAAACTTCTATAAATCACAAGTATACTGTGACAAACAGACTTCTATGCTTCAGCTTCCAGAAAAGCTGTAGGTGAGATGCTCTCTCCCATGAGCAGGAATGCGCTTGATGATTCCTGTGAAGCACTGTGGTTTTAGCACATCGCTGCCACCAGCCCGGAGGTGGGGTAGAGCTCCACTTTGATTACTTGACCCCCACCATCATGAAACTCCAGCTCTCAGTCTTCAGCAGTTCCAAAGCTCCTCTGTCTTACTCCAGTACTAGCAGTGGCACTCAGCCATCTCCCTTCAGCACAGGCAATTACAAAAAGTATTCCAGAAAGATAGCCAAGGTAACTTATGTAACTGGCTTTTATCATTTTAGGATACATGGAGGGGGGGAAAAAAAGAAAACTAACAAAAAAATCCACTCAACCCACCCGCCATAAGATTTGCATTAATGTCTCAGTCCCAAAGGAAGACAATGTGTTTCTTCAATTACCTCCCCCATGCCGTTTTCTAAGCATGTGTTAAATAAGTTTGTCACGTTATACTATATTTTAAACTCCAGATGACTGAATCAATTATGCTGCCATAAATATAACTGTCAAAGTCAGCTTGGCAATCCCAAACAGTTTTTTCGAAATTAAAAAATTGCAATTTACCCTAGGGATCAGGCGAGACATGCCAAAGAAAATTATAAATATCTGTATCCCAGAATAAACTTGCCAGCAACATCCAAAGTAGCAATTACGAAATAATTAACTACTTCATTTTGAGGGACAACCATCAACTAGTATCCTCAAAGGTATTTATCACTGCAACAAGTCTTCAGTTAAACTAGCCCAAAGAAATGTTTCTAATATCTAGAAAATGCTAGTCAACAGAACAATACTTAGTACACAGTACCCAAAAGTGGAAGAGCTCTAAAAGCTAGAGAAGGAAAAACAGGAATCTGAATAAACCTCAGGAGGAGCTGCTCATTCATTTAAATGGAACTCAAAGTGTTTGTTTATCCAGAAATCTAGTTTGAACAGCTAGTCCAAAGAGTTAATCTGTAACACCACTGTTTTTTTCATTCACTTAACAGACTTGAAACAAAGCATCATTCTTGGTTAAAATGCCTGGAACAAACAGAAGGCATGGTCACTACTGGTAGAATTCACATCCACAGTCAAAGCAGCCTATGTGAAATCAAACTACTAAAAGTAGCAAATGAATAAAGCATTTAATAGTTTTAAATTAGTTTATCAGTATTTTTTTGCTATAACAACTATGGCTTACATATACATGATGTCTGTGACTAGAGTTTTCCACCCAGCTGTACTACTTTCAAACAAACATCAAACATTCTTGGAGTGTGCCAACTAAGTTGAAGTAAGAGACATAAACGACAATATTATAGGCAAAACAACTGATTTTTCTTCCCAATTTCCATCTTTGGCATATTTGCAGTCTCTCCATTTAATTTTGATACCACACCCACCAGTTCTGGAGACTCAAGTGAAAGACTGAAAGTGTGTCTGCACACAAATGAAGAGAAGTCTGAAAGTTACTTGCTCATAACTTTCGACAGAAACAGGAGTGGATTATATGTTTTGTATTTCACAGCATATAAACAATAAGCACTAAATATAAGAATACAGATGTACATCTCTTCACGTGCTTGAAGATGGGAGCCTGAAGTACGAGGGCCGTTTCTTCCAAAGGCCAAACTGCATTATCCACTGACTCTGCATGCTCAGCACTGCTGCCACAGGTGCTCACTTGTTGCAGAAGCAAAGCTCCCACAAAACACAACTTAAAAAGCTTCTTCTAATCCTTCCTTGCTAAATTGACCAGAGTATTCATGGCAAGTTCCTACTTCAAATGCCTTACATGCTCTGCAGTCACTAGTAAAATCAAGGTGCAGCTACTGAGGTAACTAAACTCTTTAATGCTTTGGGGACCAAAGACTTGGGGAATTACTCACTTTAGTAACTATCTTATCAATGAAGCATGAAGTTCTTTCACTGCATAACAAAGAAGCAAGAAATGAAACAGAGACAAAAATCTTAACTATTTCTCTGCATAATTCTTCACAAGTGCCAGAATCCCCCAACTCCCCTGAGAAAGACAGAAATTTGAGGTATGACAAGAGAACACCATTAAGAACAATTAAGAAACATCAGAACTGCTTAAAAATAGGCAGCTGTGATGTATGCCAAAACCACACACTTCATTATACACACTATACATCTCTATTATAACAACTTACACAAACACCTGGAACAAACACCTATCAAACATACTTACTGAACATTCCTTCAGCAAGAGTTATGACCGAAAAACTAGGAGGTACAAAGCAGAGTTCAACAAGTGGAAGACCAGTCTGTGCACTTTAATATTAACAATTAACAAAGGAACAAAAGCAGACATTGTCTACTATTGGGCAACAAACAGCAATGAGAAGGAAGCTACAGTGCTGCTAGAAAGCTATGATCTGGTTGCCATTACTGAAACTTGGTGGGACAAATTCACAATGGCTACAGACATTCCGGAAGGAACAGACCAAGAAGGATGGGTGGAGGCATTGCCCTTTATATCAGAAAATTGATAGAGTGTAAAGAGCCATCTATGAGGAGTAGCCATGAACAGGTCAAAAGCTTATGGCTCAGAATAAAAGACCAAGGCAATGAAAGGAACTTTGTGGTTGGTGTATACTACAGGCCATTTGATCAAGGGGAGCATACTGATAAAGCCTTAGTCCTCCAGCTACAGGAGGCTTCATGCTCACAAACTCTCCTACAAGCCTTTGACATGGTCCCCCACAACATCCTTCTCTCTAAATTGGAGAGATATGGATTTGATGGGTGGACTGTTCGGTGGATAGGGAATTGATTGGAGGAACACATTCAAAAAGTAGTGGTCAACAGCTTAAAGTCCAGATGAAGATTCGTGACAAGTGTGTCCCTCAGAGGTCCGTATTGGGACCACTGCTGTTTAATATCTTCATCAATGACATCGAGACAGCGAGATTGAGTGCAGCCTCAAGAAGTCTGCAGATGACACCAAGCTGAGTGGTGCAGTTGTCACACTAGAAGGATGGGATATCATCCAGAGGGACCTGGACAAGCTGGAGAAGTGGGCCTGTGAGAACCTCATGAGGTTCAATAATGCCAAGTGAAAGGTCCTACATCTAGGTCAGGGAAATCCCCGTTTTCGGTACATGATGGGGGATAATGTGATTGAGAGCAGCCCTGCAGAGGACTCAGGGGTGCTAGCTGATGAGAAGCTGGACATGAGTCGGCAATGTGCACTCACAGCCCAGAACGCCAACTGTATCCTGCGCTGCATCAAAAGAAGTGTGGCCAGCAGGCCAAGAGAGGTGATTCTGCCCCTCTACTCCACTCTCATGAGATATCACCTGGATTATTATGTCCAGTTCAGGAATCTCAACATAAGAAGGATATGGAACTGTTGGAACAGATCCGGAGGAAAGCTACAAGGATGATCAGAGGGCTGGAGCATCCCTGCTGTAAGGACAGACTGAGAGAGGTGCAGTTGCTCAGCATGAACAAGACAAAGCTCCGAGGAGACCTTATAGCGGTCTTCTAGTACCTGAAGGGAGCTACGAGAAAGCTGTGGAGGGACCTTCGAAAAGGGCATGTAGTAACAGGACAAGGGGGAACGGTTATAAATTGGAGGGGGGAAGATCGAGACTAGAAAATAGGAAGAAATTCTTAATGATTAGAGTGGTGAGGCAGTGGCACAGATTGTCCAGGGAAGCTGTGGCTGCCCCATTCCTGGAGGTGTTCAAGGCCAGGTTGGATGGGGTCTTGAGCAGCCTTATTTAGTGGGAGGTGCCCCCACGGCAAGGGGGTTGGAACTGGATAATCTTTAAGGGCCCTTCCAACCTAAACCATTCTATGATTCTGTTCAAAACCTAAAAGTACTAGGAAATACAAATGAACTTTCTTCATTTCTTAAAATTTATTAAAGGCTTCTGCAGAACAGCAATGAAGATAAGCATATTAAGTCCAGCTTCAGAAATCACTGGACACACAGAACAATCTGTTACAAACCCAGTAATACAGAGCAGCAAATGTTTATCTGCAGATTAACCACTTAATTATTGGCCTAGAACAGAAGATTTTTTTAAACAGCTTATCAACACCTCTGACCAGAAATATTTAATTTCTCATTCTGTTCTTCATAAGAAAGTTTTCCTCAGTCATCCATTGGTTTCCAGAAGCACATTATTTGTTGGCTTGTGGTTTTGAAAAAGGTACATGCACAGCATTCTAGATGCACAACTTACATTTTCTAGTTGAGGAACAAGTAAGCATCAATTCCAAGTTCAATGACTTACATAATTAAATTTTAACTGCTATGGTGCATTTAATTTGCATATTCCAGATCACAAGAAAAAAAAAATCTATGGTTATCCTAATTTTAATAAAGTTATAAATCTTCAGGAAGAAAGACTTTCATCTATACTAACTATCGAGAAAAGCACATTCATTCCTAGAAATGACCTTTGCTTAGGATAAAAAGCTTGATAGAAGCTATTCTTTATGGTGACAGATTCGTAGGAAAGAAAAAAGCAGACAAGAAAAATTTATATTCAAATAGTGAGTTTACTCAGGATTTACTATGCCATGAGGAAGACCACAAGTCTTACTACATCTGCCTTTTACAAAATCAGATACAAGTACTTCCTCAGTGTACTAAAATGTATTAAATCGCCTATGTGTTGATTTGTTATGCAAGAATTCTAAAATCTTTTAATGAATCAAACCACTTGTTACAATAAATTTAAGTTATTTCTGGAGATGAATGAAATTACATGAACTGGTTTCCAATTATTTTTTTAGATTTCTTGATATTCTTCAGGTTTTCTAGTAAGGTAAGATGCTTGCTGATCACGTTGTTTGAAGCACCATCTACATATTTGGGAGTGAAACTGCCATTCGGTTTCAAATTAGTTCCTGGCTTCTTTATCATTTCATATAGACCCACTGACAAAACCGTGAATAAGCATCTTAACTTGATTTCTCACCCAGAACAAATTAGATTCACTATTCTAGTCTGCTTAAGTATTAGCTGCAACATCAAAATTGGACACTACTCTGTCTGAAGATAAATCAGCATTTCAATGGATATGTTTTTCCTACCTGTTCTCAAAACAGCTCTATTTGCTTTTAATTCCTGTTTCGAACAGAACAGGTTCTCACTAAAATGCCAAAATCTGTCAATATAATCCTCCCCACCTGCAAAGGAGGAATCTGTAAATCAGAAAAGTAAATGAACAAAAGTATGTAAGTTGTTTTTTTCCTTAATATAACCAACTAGTGCAAGTATATATATGTGGTTTCTGCCTGGCTCCACTGATCTGAGATTCTAGGAGTGCAACAGGTTGCTCAGGAAAGTTGTGCACTCTCCCCAAGTAAGTTTTCAAAGCTATCAACCACATAAAACACTCAGTAACCTGGTCTCATCTCACAGTTGCCCCTCATTCAAGCAGAAAATCTGCATGAGAGACTTCCTGAGGTTCCTTCCACCCCAAATATGCTGTGATATATTCTGAACTTAAGACCAATAAGTGACTACAGTTCTGAACCACTTATGAAAAGAATGAGTGAAAAAAGCCTAGAAAATCAGAAAGATGTGAGCACAAGAAATACCTCCTAAGGTAAAATCAATACATAAATAGTAAAAAGTTCAAGCTCTTTGGATATGCACATTCCTGCACATAATGCAATGAAAAACAGACATACATTACACATATCAAAGTAGGGATACATAATTTAAAATTAAAATAAAAGTAGCAAAAGGAGAGAGAGCACCTATTTCCTTCAGGGTAGGTTTCTTAAGGGCAGAGTGGGAGAAAATACATGAAAAGAACAGCCATCCCTTCAAAAATCATCAGAACCAAAATGTCAAATGTATACAGTGAGTGAAAGGCAGAAGATCCTTCATTTTTGGTTTCAGCAGACACATATAAATATTTGTACCATTTCAGCAATGGTCTAAGCCTGGAAAGTTGAGAGATTAAGGCAACAAACACATTTAAAAAGAGACTGGCAGAAAACAGGCCCACTAAGTAGTAAGTTTAATTCAAGTTTAACCTCTCAAAAATACTCCACCAAAAAAAAAAAGGGAAAAAAGAAGAAAAAAACAAAACAGAGAAAACTCTCCTCAAATCCCAACACCCATGCCTCCATCGCACAATCAGCAAATTATATCTATGAAAAGGTAGGAACAAAAAAATTACAGGATGGTAACACGCTATTTCCCATAGAGCTGGACGCCAAAGGAGCTGAACCTTTTTGTTAGCATACAAAGAACTGCACATTTTGAACCCCTACTAGTACAGTTCTACAAAGACTGAGCTGTTACATAGCCCAGCAGTCAAGGGGAGGGGAACAAGTCTTGTTTTCTTTCTACTCAAATTACTCCTTCATGAAAAATTAACATTCTAGGTCTGCATTTTAAGTGAGCAATATCTAGGAAAAAAAGCTATTAGGCCATTAGTGAATTCCTCTACTAGTGCAAAATTACATCTTGTAGCACACAACCTTCTTCAGTCTAGTGAGGATATTGGTCAACAGCACTTTCCAGGGATGATTCATCACACACTTCTTACTGGAAAAAGTACAACCATCTAGTACAACTTTTTAGCACTCTCAGAATTTCACTCTTTATAGCACTATAGAAGTTGGGGGGTTTTTGCTTCATGCTGCCAGCCACCTCTTCCAGTGACCTCCACAATCCCTCAGGTGAAATTCTCTCTCCCCAATTTTTTTCTCTCATACAATCCATCTTGTGAGAAGGCTGATAAAAGCTGCATAGCCCATGTAGCACTTTCCATCACAGTAGCTCAACCCAATATGCATTCACTACAGACCATCCAATGCAAGAGTTGATTCTAGAAGCCATCGTTCTGTGAGCCTTGGGAGTCCTGGAGAGGCTGGTAACACTAGTTACAAGCAATCACATGAAGACTACTAGGATGAGAAACTGAAATAAAAAATAGTTCAGGAGCCCTCAGAAACAGGAAAAAATACACTACGTGACAAAATAAAGCAAGGTTTACAGACAGAGCTCGTAACAAATCCTGATGAGGTTCATATAGAGTAAATATATCTCAGCTAAATCCCACTAAAACTTTCTCCATATCTTCAGCTCTGTGGCTTTCATTATCTGTGCACCAAAACTTTCAGTGGCTGTACTGGGTTTTCAGCAGACTGCTCTTCACCAAACAAAGGTAGGTGTGAACCCACAGGCTCCAGATCTGCACCAGACTCTGCCGTCAATCCATTTAATGGGAAGGTGAGCCTCAATTTTAACCTGCATTTTTTGTGCTATAATATTCACTTCTTTCAAATGAACATTTATTGCAGGACCACACACATCAGTATATTTTGAGAAATAGTGTTTATTTCATTTGGGTGCTTGGTGGCACCTCCTGAGCAAATAGATTTCAGAGATGACTGCTACAGCACAAATTCCCTAGAGTGTCCAGCACTTAGCAAACAATGAAAACCCAAATTGTTAACTTGCACAAAAAGAACCCTTGTTCTTGGAATCAAGGTAAGGCACAAGCAGAATAATAGAGACTTGTCCCATCCCTGCCTTAGATATAAGCTATAAACCAAATTTACTAAGATTAACCCTAGAACAAAATCACGGAATTTGAACGAGATACACAAACTACCTGGGAATATGCAAATTGAGCTATTATGGAATTTGCATGAAATCTGAAGGAGAAAAGCTATGAAAAATTTGGCACTTATATTTTAATTCTCATGCTGTTTACCCTGGCAGGCAGAGTGAAGGCCCTCTCCAAATCATCACAAACCTCAGCATAATTAACAGCCACCCACTTTAGAGACACTTTTGAGGAAGGATTTCCATAGCTAACATTAACATCTATGCAGCAAATCGTTTTTATTTCCTTTTTCTAGTGCAGTAAACCCCAATGCCTCAATTACAATTGCTTCACAGTACTGCAAGTCTTGAGTTCCCAGACATTATCTCATAGAAAAGAAATAAAAAGGGTAAGACAAGGGAGTGAAGGAGAGGAAAGATAAGTTACTGCAGTTACGTACTTCTATGTGCTGTTAAGTGTTTAGCTGAGTGGAACCTGGGTCTTTAACCGCTAATATAACACCAATACTGAAAGTCATAAAAGCACTTCTGTTCCTCTTGGTTCTGCTGCCTGAATAACCACCATAAGTAAAATATGTTTCTAGTATTGGAGACATTTATTTTTGGACTACCTGGTCTACCTGGACCAAATTAAAAAGAAAAAGCATTCTTACCTCTAACTTTACTTCCTTACATGGACACATCTGAAGGAAAAAGTTTTCCCTAAGAAGGAATAGAACGTCTACCAAAATAATTCCCTAACAAGGTAAGTAAAAGGAAAATGAATCAGTGTTTCTGTAATCTGAGAGATTCCTTCTATCTCCGTTACATTAAAACTTTAGTAACAAAGCTTTCTTCAATGTCACTAAGAAATTCTGTTTTCAGCCACTGAAGATAAGCAGCTCAAGTAAGCTCTTTGCATTCCTAGGGAGCTTTACCGCGACAGACAAGCCTAACATGAAGGCTTGTATTACAGAGACAGTATTTACTTGCCCTGTGATTAATGAAAACAAGTTTTCAGTTACTTAAAACTCCAGGAAACAGAAACAGAAATACTCACACAATACGTAAGAAAAAAAACAGATAAATCAGCTCAGTATTTAAAAAATGCATTGATTAGTAAGACCTAAATATGAATATCTTTAGTTCATACCAAAAAAAATTAAGTAGAAGCATTCAACTGAAGGATCAGAGGACAAAATAAAAAAAACTGCAAACTGTATCGCTGATCATCTACACTTCTAATTTTGAAATAATGAAATGCAAGCAGCATTCTTTCTAGTAAACATTAGATCATTTCCTGCAATTGAGGAATGGAAATCAAAACTAGTATGGGAAAACTAGTACACAAAAGGTAAGGCTAACACTTTATTTCTCCAAGTATTGAGCAAATCTGTGAGACCTCAGGTACTTTTCTGATGTGATAAATAGGCCTTGGACACTGCAAATACATTTGATTTTGCTGAATGTGAAATTTCTCAGGGAAGAGGCAGCAAATGCAGTCAATAACTCACAGTGTGAGAAATGATGTGCACAACTGAACTCTGTCCCACTTTCCAGCTGAATTAGGTTAGCTCAGCTTTCAGCCAAATAACCCAGCCTTTACAGGGAGATGCCTGGCACATGAAATGATACTCACACATCTTCAGCACATAACAGCCAAGTCAAAATTCCCAAACTGAATGAAATTACTTATAGAAAAATAGTATTTTTTTAATACTGTGGCTGATTGTGCTACCCTTTTATGAAGTACATGAAAAGCATTATTAAATATCCTCCTAACCACCAGCAGAAACATACAATGGCAATGAAAGAGCCGCACAAAATGCATTTATTATTTAATACATTATTTAAATAAACAGATTTCAGACACAAATAGACAAATCATTTATTTTAAACTCTATAAATCTGGCTGCATTATCAAAAACAGTTTATTACAGTAGACAGTTGTAGACCCTTGGAATACTGATGAGGTGCTATACACCACAAGGTACTCGCCATACCAAGCAGGTACAGCATTATCTGCAGGTTGTGTCAGCATTACTGCACTATCTTCAATCAATCTTCAAAATTCACCACAATCGAAATAGAATTTACAGTTCTTTTCAAAAACAAATCAATATGCAATAAGGCATGAAGTATTTCATGTTGCACAACATTTCAGTCTTTCTAATAAGATAAATCAGGTCATTAATCCTAGGAAAATGAAAAAAGATGCAGTATAAAAAGCCATTTCCTACTACGTAAGTACAGTCCTATGAAATACTTCAGTCAATACAGGGCTGTTTAAGACACTGAAAAAAAGCACCTGGGTTAAGTGTAAGCATTCAGTTCAAATCCAGAAATATATAAGCTTAAAAATAAATAGTGCTACAGCAGGTTTGACAGGTTTTACGCAGTCACTTCTCTATTTAATGGTCTAGGAAACTGCATATACCTTCTTTTCAACAATGTATGGCATAGGAAAGGTAAGACTGGCAAACTATCTAATCTAAGCAGAAAGCTAAAAATGTTTCCTAAACTGCTTTTTAGTATCTGATGCACATAGCATGAGTCTTCCTATTTGCAATTATCTATTCCACACCATTACTAGAGTTTTGACTATGAGCAGCGTATAGTATTCATAGTGTGTTTTCAAAGTGAAAGATGTTACACAAGTAATAAAGCTTGCCTGGGCATTATAAAACAGTTCATTGTGTATTTAATAATTTAAAGTTTTTTATACGTCATCTAAAAATAAGACAGTAGTAAGAAATTAACAGAATATATGACAATTGTTTATAAGCAGGGCTTATGGAGCTCACAGACACACAGTAACCATCTCTCAGTTTCATATCTGTCATTCAAAAACTATGGTCTGCACACTAGTGGTGGAATAGGAGATCATAAATAGCGGCATTCCCAAATCAAACTGTCACAAAAAGGATTTTCATTAGTCAGTGAAAAATTGAGGGCTGATAGTAGCTTATCAGCTAAAAACCTTTTGATAACAATTAATCTACAAGCTGTTTCACCTGCTTATGCACTTATTTCCATATTTCCTTGCATCATACACTAAGATTTTTCAACAAAGAATGGGACATCTGAAGAGCGTTCTGATTTTCACTAGGTGTCAATCAGGCTTTTATAGTCAAGCCTTCCTTGAAAAGCTTCACAGCAGCACTCAAAATTCTCTGATCAGTCTTGAAAATCCTAGGTACATTTTTAAAAATTCTCATTATAATATATATTACTACACAGTCAAAGAGCAGAAAACAAATATGTATAAAGCAAACTAAACATGTTATTGAAATCGACTGATTTTTTTACTTATTTATTGAACTAATTACTAGTAATGCTTTCAAAAGCATAGGTAGGTATCTGTACAACAGTCCTCCTTCATAGAGGTGTACCTGGAAAATCCTCCTTTTGTTATTTCCCAGTGTCTAATCTGTAAAGAATGGTAACGTGCCCCTTTCAGCCACCAAAACATAAACTCTGAGGCCACCAGCACACCTGTACCAGCAGAAGCTAGGTGCTGCTTAGAAAGCAGCTTTCCAGAAGAGAACCAAAGGGTCCTATCAAACATCAAGTTGAACAGCATTTTTTTGACAGCAACACAACCTTGCAGCAAAGAAGACCAATAGCAGCCTGGGCTGCATTAGGAAGCACGCTGCCATCAGTTAAAGTTGAGGGAGACACACCTGGAGGGCCAAGGCCAGAACAGAATATTTGAGTTTAAAGTGACCTACAATGATCATCTAGCTCAATTGCCACAGGGCTTCTCCAGAGAGAGACGAACCTACTGGAGTGAATCCAGCAAAGAATTGACTCAATTTATGAAGATAAAGGGCTTAAAGCACCTAATACATGTGGAGAGGCAGAGAGAGTTGTGATTGTATAGCGAGGAGAAGGAATTGCACAGAGGGGCATTTTGCCAATGTGTACAAATATCCAGTTATGCAGTAGTGCATAAAAGACGACAGAACCTAAACTCTTCTCAGTGCATCCCAACAACAGGCAATAGGCACAAGCTGAAATACCCACTGAAACACTTCACTGTGCGATGGGCTAAACAATGGAACAGGCTGCTCGGAGAGGTTATGGAGTCTCCATGTTTGGAAACGTTCATCACCCAGTGGGCCACAGCCCTCAGCAAACTGCTATGGCTGGCCCTCCTTTGAGTAGGGGGACTGCCGTAACAGTAACCTTTCACAACAACTCACCAAGACTTCACGGAAGAGGCTCCCTGCTCTCTCCTAACAATCAATTCCTTCATCAACTCTACATCAGAAATCTCTGTACATTCCTCTAACCTCCGGTTTCACAGTGCAAAGAAAAAGTAGCTTAATAATTTATCAGAATCAAAGAAAACTTCTCATACAGGGGTATTCTAAGATATCCTTAAAACTCCACAATATTAAATAACACATGTAATTTAACTGATAATACGTTAGAAAGTAACTGGAATTTTCAAACGCAAAACAACGGTCATCTTTTGATACAGGGAAGAAGTGGAAATATCAGCTATAACTCCTTGGTAGCAGTCATTAAATCCTGAGCCTAAATATCTCCTATAGTTTGCATTCTATTGTTGAGGTGTCATTAAAAAAAAAAAGTTAAAAATAGAATTCCTAAGATTTCTAGTGGTCTGAAAGTAACCTGTCAACGAGATGCACAAACTACTGAGACACAGTTTAGTGAAATGAATTTTTGGTCATTTCTTGTCACGTGAGATTCTGAGTCATGGGAAGACAGGGTAGAATTTTTTCTCCACATAAGACAAGAAACAAGTTGAAGAACTGGTCGCTGGAGGAGAAATATTTTTATAAACATGGAAAGAGTATTTAACATTTCACTATACCCTAAACTGTCAGGGGCGAGTTAGCAGAAATCTGTATGAACGTTATAGACATCATTACCATAAAGTTAATGAAGTATCAGAAAAGGGTAAGAAGAATAAAAAGACTCGCACATGTTTTGTAATACTATTCTCCTATTCATTTTTTCCACATCAATCAACCGCTGTCCTTTTCAACAGAACACTAAGCTAGTTCAAACATCCCCATTCAATTGCTACTCAATAGAAATAACATACTCTATAATTCACTACCATTGATCTGTTGTAGATTAAATTAACAGGCTTCATGCAATTAATGGAAAAACTGATACATTTACATTAGAGCAGACAGCAATGATGGTTTCCAATTGCACCTTTGGTATAATCCAACAGCCCTAGCAAAATAATTTGTTGTAGGATTAATGTGCATTCACTGGCCTTGAGAGCCAGCAGTGCAATTTTATATGAGATGCTTTACAAGCAACAGAGAGTTTTGTTTACATTAATAACTTACTTCTACCATATCATAGTAGATGATGTTTTCAAGTCACGGTTGAAACAAATGCAGTCAAGTTTCCCACTCTAAGAACTAAGCTAAGAGCAGCAAGTTGCTTTTGTGCAATCCTGACAAGTTCTCATTTTGATTTATGTTTTCTGCATGGAAATATGTAAAGCAGCATATGTACTTCACATCTTTGATCTTCTCTCATCAGTGTAATTACTCCCATGTGCTGGCAGTGAGAGTGTGGCTGCAGCAACTAAATGATCATGACAGTACTGGCAGCAGCTGTGGTCATGGCAGTAATCTCCTTTTCTTATTTTTCCTCCTCTCCTTCCAGAAAGGAGCCAGGTAATCTGAGGGAAAAGCTCTTCACTCCCATTTAAAAGAGGAGGCTGTTCTTATTGCTTTTTCTCCTTGAAGGACTCCAAAGCAAGGATGGCACTAGATCCTATCCTATAAAATCAAAAGCTCTACTGGGAAGGTAAAATGGGACACAACCCACAGAGCCAGAGAGTGAATGAGTGCAAAATAGAGGAGGTAGCGAGTAAATGGAAAAAAAATAGAATGGGATGAAAAAGGACAGGGCAGTGGAGGCAAATAAGTTTTAGTGGGTCGGGGGTGTTGTGTTGTTTCTATTAATTGATGTTTGGGTTTTAGGAAGTAGGGTAAACTTAGTTTAGTTACAGTAAAGTATCCAATTCTTCACCCAGAGGGTGGTGGAGCACTGGAACAGCTTCCCCAGGGAAGCAGTAACGGCACCCAAGCCTGACAACATTCAAGAAGCATTTGGACAATGTTCTCAGGTACATGGTGTGAATTTGGGGTTGTTCTTTGCGGTGATAGGAATGGGTCCCTTCCAACTCAGGACATTGTACAATTCATCTCTGCTGGAAGTGTACTCTAGCATGCAATAATGTAATGTCTTCTACTACAGCAGGAAGAACCCAAAAGGAAGAAAGAAGCTTGTCCTCAGGTCTGACTAGAGAGCATGAAGAGCTTTAAGAACTCATCTGACTTTAACTTCAAGGAATTACCTATTGAAATTATTCACAGATTGTATAACCCAGTAGTATTAACTCTCCGCAACTGATCTCACTTCTATTTCAACTGCATAGTGTCCAGAGACTCAAAAATGGATGGAATTGGCTTTGTTTTCTTTGAGGATTTCTTGGGTTTTCAGCCTGATGCTAAAGGAATCCACTATCTCAACTGCTTTGCAAATCCATATTGACTGAAAAGTCTTACAAGGCACAGGGCACTACCAGCAATAATAAGGACGGGAATGCTGGGTGTTACTTTTTTAACAATGCAGTAGTGATGGCAGCAAGCACACCTACTATATTTCCATCTTCTCTCAGTGGTTATGTTACAGGCATATTTTAAAATATCTTGCAGAACATAGTAATTAGATGATATTTCTGGATATTTCCACACGGAACTTGCAGGGCGCTATACCAGACTTTTTCTCCTTTAAAGCACTGAGCGAGGATTAAAAACATTAACACAGTTCTGCTTACAGATATTTAACTACAAGCAGAACAAGTGAAACAATCACACCCAGTATGCAAAAGATTTTATAACAAGTATAAATACAAAGAACAAAGTGGGTTCAAACTAAAAGTAAACACACCCATAAAGAGTAAACAGCTTACATGTATTACAATATACTGAAATAAAAGCATACCCGATCTCCAAGTGCTGAACTACCATTACTGGAATATTACTTCAGAAGTGATTATTCCCTAAATACTCTAGTTAGAAAGTAAAATAACTTTCAAGTATTTTATTTTATACCTCTACGCTGATGACCAATATAAAGTGGCGAAGCAGTTCATGCTAATGGATTTTTATTTGGTCTGGGATACACAAAAGAAATTGCACGTATGACTAACTTCTAAACCAGAGAGCTTCTCAAACACAGCAGCAGCAATATCTGTTCCAGTATCACAGTAAATATGAAAGCTAGAAATTTAAAGTTGTAGCTGTAGAGTTCTGAGTATTCTGCAGAAAAGGAAAACTTACTTGAGAACACAGGCCTCTTTTTCTAAACCAACCCATTTATTTTGCAAGTATTTGCAGCAAATTAAATAAGTCAGATTTATACACGTATTAGTTGATTAAAAAAATATATGAAGATAAACTAAACAGCTAGCCTTAAGTTTGCCCAGAAAAAGAGCTCACTCATAGTGAGCAGAGAACAGTACATCCTATTATTGCCACATAAGGCAGCCAAATGCAAGCACAAACTGTCTGAAGACGAGTGCATTCACACGCTGCAGAATAGACCAGAACTCACCTGCATCTCACTGTAGCAGACCACAGGCAGAAGTACTATCACATGCCACGGAAAGATGGGAGCACATTCTCATGCCTACTCATTTAATGGCTACAGGTCATTTCATAGAATCATAGAATAACCAGGTTGGAAGTTACCCACTGGATCACCAAGTCCAACCATTCCTATCAAACACTAAACCATGTCCCTCAGCACCTCGTCCACTCATGCCTTAAACAGCTCTAGGGAAGGTGAATCAACCACCTCCTGGGTAGCCTGTTCCAGCGTCCAATGACCCTTTCTGTGAAATTTTTTTCCTAATGTCCAGCCTAAACCTCCCCTGACGGAGCTTGAGGCCATTCCCTCTCGTCCTGTCCCCTGTCACTTGGGAGAAGAGGCCAGCTCCCTCCTCTCTACAACCTCCTTTCAGGTAGTTATAGAGAGCAATGAGGTCTCCTCTCAGCCTCCTCTTCTCCAGGCTAAACACCCCCAGCTCTCTCAGCTGCTCCTCACAAGGCCTGTTCTCCAGCCCCTTCACCAGCTTTATTGCTCTCCTCTGGACTCGCTCCAGAGCCTCAACATCCTTCTTGTGGTGAGGGACTCAGAACTGAACACAGGATTCGAGGAGCTGTCTCACCGGTGCCGAGTACAGAGGGAGAATAACCTCCCTGGACCTGCTGGTCACGCCATTTCTGATACAAGCCAAGATGCCATTGGCCTTCTTGGCCACCTGGGCACACTGCTGGCTCATGTTCAGTCACTGTCAACCAACACCCGCAGGTTCCTCTCCTCCAGGCAGCTTTCTAGACAGGCTTCTCCTAGTCTGTAGCTGCACAGGGTTGTTGTGCCCCAAGTGCAGGACCTGGCACTTGGCCTTGTTAAACCTCATGCCATTGGACCCTGCCCAGTGGAAGAATTTGAAGTAAACATTTAAGACAGTATCCAAGCACATCCATGACAGATTTTGGTACCCGGAGACACAACACAAAAATAAGCCTCCTGCACAAACTGTACCACAGGCTTGAGAAGAGTACGTGTTCTGCTACAAACCTGAAGTGCGGCAATCTCAAACAGTCTCCTGTGCTAAAATAAGTTCTTCTACAGTAGCAAGTATGACCTTTTATATTCTGTAATCCCAGCTGCAGCCTCCATCACCAAAACAGAGCGCTATTATGCTAAGCTACACCGTGTTTGAGATCAGTAACTACTAATCACTAATGGAGGTCTCACTGGTTGGACACAGGGATCTGAGATCACCAGTTCCACTGCGTCTAGTCTGGTGCAGAGATATGGAAGAAGGAAGCAACATTTCTTCTCCAGAAATGAGACAAGAGAGAAGTCAGCAAGATGCAGAACACTTTTCTTGGTAAGTCTTAAATGAGAGGAACTAGCAAAGACTGAAAAAACATTGTGCTGCTCTAAAAGCCAAAGGCAGCATAGCAGTCATGTACAAGCCAACCTACTGCACCTACACAGCTCGGGGTTGCATCTCCCTCTGCAACATTAGATTTAAAAAAAATAAAATAATAAATTAATATGAGTGCTAGCCCGGTAACCTACAGAAGCAAACAAAATTCTTAGGAAAGCCTTTGAAAAAGTCAGGGATAGTAGTTTAATTAGAAGTGGTTTTTAAATAGTAATTCAATAATGCAATAAATTAATTTTTACTACTGTATTTTGTTTAGCAGGAAATACTGTTTTCTCACATGTGTATTCTTCTTTCTTTATATCTACACACCAGAAAAAGATGATTCAGCATGTTAAATAAGAACAATCTCCAGAGCAGGGGCAGAAAACAAGTTACAGGCAGACATAGTTCAATCTTAAAAATTGTTAAGACATTCACACATCAATAAATTCAGCTCTCTCCCATGAGCTGTTTAAATTACATGTGTGCACATTTGTGCTTAAGGCATACCAATCATAGTTATGAAGTTCAGTTTCAAATAAAGGTCATGTCTGTTTTTGCAGATGTTTTGGTAGATCCTCAGGACAGCGTAATCCTTGTAATCCCAGCTAAAAACAAATTTACTTATTGCTGGCAACCAAGAGAACTTAGCTAAAATGAGTCTTTGCTTGGGCTGTTCATTGTATCAAACAAATCAGATTTGAAACTAGCCATCCACTCAAAATCTCTGTAACAGCAATGCGGCTACTGGCAAGTTTAAAGCCAAGGTTCTATCTCTCAACGGTAATTTTCCCAAGTTCATTTGGTACTAAAATTGGAAGAACCTTACTCAGCTTTCAGATCTACAAGTGTTATAACAATTACAAAACTGATAAGGGCACGGAGATGAAGAAAAATTAAATTCTGCATACTTAATGAGAACTTATCTTGAAGGATTTCTAGGAGTACAACAGAAAGGAACTGTTCCAAAGATGAAGACAATAAAAACACAAAGCAAAGCAAAGCAAAACTAAAAAAGGAAAACAGAAAGCACAGACAGCAGTACAGACTGGAGGTATAAACAACTTCAAATTTTTAAAAAGTGCTTTGAAAGAAATTTTATCACAAAATGTGGATCCCTACATTATGTCAGAAGAACAGATCGTTTTTCTTCAGATTGATAACTGAAGTTGAAATTACCAGAGGAAACAACTCAAATCAAATTAATGACAGCAGGGTTCAAACAGCTGAAGCGATACAGACTCATAGAACAGTTTGGGTTGGAAGGGACCTTAAAGATCATCCAGTTCCAACCCCTCTGCCATGGGCAGGGGGGTCCCACTAGATCAGGCTGCTCAAGGCCCCATCCAACCTGGCCCTGAACACCTCCAGGGATGGGGCAGCCACAGCTTCCCTAGGCAACCTGTGCCAGTGACTCATCACTCTCATCGTGAAGAAATTCTTCATAATGTCTACTCTAAATCTGCCTCTCTCCAGCTTATATCCATTCCCCCTCGTCCTATCGCCACAAGCCTTTATGAATAGTACCTCTATAGCTTGGAAGAGGATTCCAGAACTGGACGCAGTACTCCAGAAGAGGTTTCACAAGAGAGGAACAGAGGGGCAGAATCACCTTCCTCAACCTGCTGTCCATGCTTCCTTTATGCAGCTCAGGATACAGTTGGTCTTCTGGGCTGCGAGTGCACACTGCCAGCTCGTGTCGAGCTTCTCATCAACCAGCACCCCCAAGTCCTTCTCTGCAGGGCTGCTCTCACTCACATCATCCCCCATTGTGTACTAAAAATGAGAATTTCCCCAACACAGGTGTACGACCTTGCACCTAGCCTTGTTGAACCTCATGAGGTTCTCTCAGTCCCACTTCTCCAGCCTGTCCAAGTACCTCTGGATGACATCCTGTCCTTCTGGTGTGGCAACTGCACCACTCAGCCTGGTGTCATACAGAGAGCAATGTTGAAAATTGCCAGTGCAATTCTAAAGATGGTTTCAAGCAAAAGTATGGGCAGGTATTAAAAGCATTCTATAACAGAATTAAAAAAGGGGAAATGAGAAGAACTGATTCTTATGAAATCTTTCTTTTATTAACAAACCTGTCCTCCACTTCTAGCTCAACATCCTAGAAACAATAATTATTCTTTAAAGAAATGATACTGACATATGATCATCAACACTTGAAACAAATACTAGTCCCAGTCAGACTGTGTAATCACCATTCACCTGATAAAAGCACCTTGATGTCACATGCTTGTATCAGCATTAGCAGAAACAATGGCCCAACACTCAAACAACCCTTTTTCCCATGAACTCTCACAAGAATTCGGATTTGTAAAGTTAAGGGACTGATGCTGTTTAACATCTTTGTCAAGCGACCTGACAGTGGGACTGAGTGCACCCTCAGCAAATTTGCCAACAGCAGCAAGCTGTGGGATGCCAGTGACACACTGCAGGGAAGAGGTGCCATCCAGAGAGGCATCCCTTGACAGAATTGACATGTGGGCCTGTGCAAATATCATGAACTTCAACAAGGCCAAGTAACAAGTCCTGCAGCTGGGTCAGGGCAATCCCAAGCACAAATACAGGATGGACAGAGAATGGATTGAGAGTAGCCCAGAAGAGAAGGACTTGAGAGTGAAGGACTTGAGAGTGCTAGTGGATGAGAAGCTCAACATGAGCTGACAATGTGGACTTAGACTCCAGAATGCCAGCTGTATCCTGGGCTGCATCAAAGAAGCTTGGCCAGCAGGTGATTCTCCCCCACTACTCAACTCTTGTGAAGAGAAGGCTCTGAGGAGACCTTATTGCAGCCTTCCAGTGCTTAAAGGGAGCCTACAGGAAAGCTTCTCTTTATCAGGTAGTACAGTGATAGGATGAGGGGTAATCATTTTAAGCCCGAAGAAAGTAGATTTAGATTAGGTATTAGGAAGAAATTTTTTACTCAGAACGGTGAGGCACTGGAACAGGCTGCCCAGAGAAGTCATGGACATCCCAGTCCCTGGCCAGGTCAGACAAGGCTTTGGGCAACCTGACCCAGTGGAAGGCGCCCCTGCCCATGGCAGGGGATTTGGAACTAAACCATCTTTAAGGTCCCTTCTGACCTAAACCATTTTGTGATTCTATATGCTGTCAAAGTCAGCTAAAAACAGATGCCATATAAAATATCATGGCCAGATCTCAAAATAAACAATTGCGATGGTAGCTCAAAAGTCTTCAGCATATAAGAAATAACCAGAAAACACACAGCATTATAGCAGTAGCTTTTGAAACTGTATTTATTACAAATAATTTTGTTAATGTAATAAAAGCTCCCAAGATTGGACTAAAGCAGTAAAACTCTTTGCAAAACCCATACAACTAAGAAAGAGTAAAATAACAAATCAGATGTTCCTGTTGATTAACACTAATTATAAACACCATCTAGTCACAAATGCAAAACAGAAGAATGCATTTCTTCTTTCTAAAATCAATTTAACCGGGATCTTTCAATATGGCTTGTGCTGTCCACTTGCTAGAATTTCACACGGAAGAAAAAAAAACATAACTCAAACACACTGAATGCACAATTAAAGTATTGAGGTTTTAACATCTAGTGTTTTTATTGAAATCTCTCAATCTTCAAAAATTTGCAAGCTGTATCAAATTCAGATATAAAATAAATGCCATAAAAAGTGAATTAATCAAATCTTAAATTTCTATTTCCCTAGGGAAACACTGAAATTATTTAATATGGGTTACATGAACATGAAGCACATGCTTAGTAACTCAGTTAAAGCAGATAATATTGCCATTTCTATGCACAGAAATTTAAGAAATCACTAGATCAAGTCTCTTAACTATAATACCAAATTAAACAGGATTTTTGCAGAATAAGAAAAACAGTTAAAGCACAACATATACCATGTTTTTTAGTGTATGTCATGTAGAAGCAACACTAGACTATTTTGTTTCTTATTTGTCTTCATAGTAGTGAAGCTTGCAGGAGGGACCACAGGCTAGAACAACAATTCCACAAGTAAATTAGATCCAGATGACTTTCTCAAAATGTTTCAGTGGTTTATAACATGCTGCAAGATTTGTTTTTATCTGCATCACCACACAGGGAAAAAAAATCCAGCTACAGCTGCAATCATGGAAAACAAAGCCAATTCTTAAGAGAATTAACATACTTTGCATGGTAATTTCTTTCACTCTTTTCCCCAATATATAAATAATGATAATACAGTCATGTATTTTATTGCCAACAAGACAGCAGCGTAACATATCATCAGTGATGGAATATACATCCAAGATATATCAACTGCTTGTTCATTTCTAACAAAGAACTGATGACACTATAAGCTCATCCTCCAACTCCCAAATAATTGGTAAAGGGAAAACAACACGCAAATACGTATTGGTGAGAGACTAATTTGTCTTAAAAGAAACTGAAAAGCCTATTTACTTAGAGACTTAAAAAAGTAGCTGAAGATCTAGATAGTTTTCAAAAATATTACCATAATAGAAGTGGCTTTACAGAGGCTGATTGCACTCAAAAAGCTTCTTGAAAGTCTAAAAAGTAATTTTTTAGTGCCAGAAGTGTATCTTCAAAAGAAGCAGAAGTAGCTGGTAAGTGGAAAAGCTGACCACATCTAGTATGGCTCTATCATACATACTTGAATCCACGCAACTGCCATCTCTCATAGAACAAGGTTTTTGTAGGAAACAAAAAAGAATCTCACACAAGTAGCTGTCTGTGTTATCCACCAATGTTCCAAAGGCTGCAACTGCTGTTTCTGTTTCCCATTTGGTTGTATTTGCATGCATGTGGCTCACATTCCATGTCGAAATTCAGTAGAGCCCTCAAGCACACAAGTACTCTTTGCATATTGTGCCGAATCATGTCTCTAAAAGCTACAATTATTCCTGTCCTTTCATCCCTACAATCCACAACTTGCATAACTAACCATCAAACCCAGACATTCTTACATGATGTGATCCGATGGAATACAATCAAGCCTGGAGGGAAACAGAACTCAGTCAAAACATGAGTGCTTTAGATAGTCTAGAAAATGAAATACTTTATGAACCAAGCAAGGAGTGGGGATGGGACAATGTGGAAAGAAGAAGCTGGAAAAGAAAAAAAAAAAGAAGTGAACAATGAGTTACTGGAGTACGCAGAAAATCCTGAAGAAAACTGCCTTAAAATGGCAGCAACTGGGATGCAGCAAGGATGAAAGTAGAGCAGTAAAACTAGTCACGATTTCTTACAGGTCATCTTTTGGTTTTGGTTGGGTTGTTTTGGTTTCTATTATAAACACAAACCATTAAGGACAGATTTAAAAAGGAAAAAAAAAAGACCCAATTGAAACTTACTGTACTAGCTTTAGAGTGGAACATAAAGGATAAAGAAGAGAAGAGAAGAGGTTCACAGAAAGGTTCACACTAGTATCAGCTGAACCAGGAGGATGCAGGTCATCTGATTCTTGGCCAAGCGTCTTATTTAAAGTGTGGCTAAACCATGACAAGTATAAACAACTCCACTTCCCTCTATCAACAACAGTATTCCTCCTGCCAACCAGACACAAATTTTATCTGTTCTAGAAACATACAAGGGTGGTATGTGCATTGTCTTAATGCCAAGCTGTTGTTACATTTTGTTTGAGAGCATCCTAATTGTTACTGAATATTACATTTATTTCAGTATGCACACAGTCCTACTAGTCACCTAGAATACTGCATGGGGCAATGTTTATAAGAAATAGTCAGAATAACTATCACAAGACAGCTACTGGCAGCAGTTAAACCGACCATAACACAAATAATGAAGAATGGCAGGACGCAAGTTTTCAAGTTTTGACTTTTATTTTGTTCTGAATTCATGACAGCAGAAGCACAGGATAAGTTTGCTGTTTCAAATTCCAGCTCAAATTCCATGGACAGTGTGAAGCTCTAACAGGTTCTTGTGGCAGAACAGCCAATTATAGAAAGGAATTTCAATTATCTCAAAAATTAAGACAAACATGAAAACATTCGTAAGCAAGTCAAAAAATAAGGCTGAACAACTTAGGATACATCACACAGAACTATTCTAGAATTATTTCTTCTGAACATTTTGGAAGAAAACTGATCAAAAGCCTAGAGAACTTCTTAAAAAACACTTAGCTTTCAAGCATCCAATGGGAAGTTTTCCTGTTGCAAAACAAGGGAGGCAGAAACAAGAATGATCACAGGCCTGGTTGAACAGCTGTATCACTTCAAGTACAAGCATGCATCTGAAAAAGTTACTCACTACTTTGCTTATAAAGCAGAGCTAGTTTTATGTAAAACCAGCTCAGGTGCATTAAGGCCATAATTCGCAAACTGGGACTGCTATGGACTACGTGCTGCAGAACCCCCCAGTTCTCACATTCTATCCAAGTGTATCCAAGGCTTGTAAACTCCAAAGCACACAAGTTTCAATACAGCTTTGTGCTGCATTCCCCAGTGCTGTGGATTCCAGTAAGGTTCACTCTCTAGGGCACTGCGCCAAGTCTTTGTACACTTGCTGCACCCATGCAGAACCTGAGCACTGCAACAGTCCTTGTTTCGGTTTAGAGTCATTTCAGGTCCTGCATGGCTAATGCTCAGCCGAGGTCAAAAAATCCTGCTAAAAACAAGCAAACTACAGTAGAGTCACTAAAGTGCTCCTGTATTACATTCCTAGCATTGCCTAGGTTCTTCCCTTCTTTGGGGAATACATATTTCACTCACTTCATTTAAAATAAACAGTTGCAGAAAAATTTTGCAGTCTGGAGTCTTTAATTTATGACCAATAATACTTTGATGCAAAAATACAGGGTTAGTCTGCTAAGGGTGTCATCTTCCAGCTGATTTTACAACTAGTAACCCCAAGCCATTTCACAGACTGCCCTCAGTGTTTAACTACTTCTGCTGTTCAGCAACCTCCTTGTTCCTATGAGCTGCAAAGCAGAAATCTTCACATGGGTGTAGGCTACAACACACTACCTGCCTAAAAAAACAAGTGAAAGAGAAAGTTTAAATAGCAAACTACTATATTAATTGATTAAGGTTTTATTATTGTTATTATCACAAATGCTGTCAATAACTTCATCTGGCACTGAGAAAATGTGTCTTCCTTAAGACATATCTGAGGGTCATATTAGAAGTTTCTGCTAGAAGGAGAAACATAATATGGTTTAGTTTTTCATAGCCAAGGTATAAAACGTGTAAGAGCTTTTTCAAGCTTTTCCTATCAGCTGCAGACATTAATACATAAAGGAATTGATGTCCAAAGGACCTCAAAAGAATTAGGTTCCAGTAGTGCTTATATACTTAATCATACTGTAGCATCTGCTCCAGATTTAGACACTGGCAGAGCAAGAAGATGATTATGCAAATAATAAGAATGTAAGTAATATATATACATTCAGGAAAACAGAGGGAAATATTTCTCCAATAACTTTGGCTCTTCCATTAGAACAGTCTACTTCAGTAACGTACAATGTATCAAAGCCCTCTATGATAGAGAGGGCTTTGATACCCTCAAGCTCGATTATGGCGATGACTGAATCGAGTGCCTGTGGGTTAAAAGCAGAGGAACCCAAAAGAAGGCAGATTTTGTGATGGGAGTCTGTTATAGGCCACCCAGACAACTAGAAGACGCTGACGAGCTCTTCTATAAACAACTGGGCGCAGTCTCAAGATCACTAGCGCTTCTCCTTGTGGGAGACTTCAGTCTTCCAGATATCTGCTGGAAGTACAATAGAGCAGAAAGGAAGCAGTCTAGGAGGTTCCTGAAGTGCGTGGAAGACACTTCCTCGCACAGCTGGTGAGTGAACTGAGAAGGGAAGGCGCCCTCCTGGACCTGCTGTTTGTCAACAGAGTAGGCCTTGTGGGGGATGTGAAGGCTGGAAGATGCCTGGGACAAAGCAATCATGAGATGGTAGAATTTTCACTTCTAGGTGAGGAGGAGGGTTAGCAGGACAGTCACATAAAACTTCCAGAGGGCAGACTTCAGACTGTTCAGAAGGCTGGTCGGCAAGTCCCATGGGAGACAGTCCTTAAGGGCAAGGGAGCCCATGAGGGCTGGGTGCTCTGCCCCTGTACTCAGCACTGGTGAGACCGCACCTCGAATCCTGTGTTCAGTTCTGGGCCCCTCACCACAAGAAGGATGTTGAGGCTCTGGAGCGAGTCCAGAGAAGAGCAACGAAGCTGGTGAAGGGGCTGGAGAACAGGCCTTATGAGGAACATCTGAGAGAGTTGGGGTTGTTTAGCCTGCAAAAAAGGAGGCTGAGGGGAGACCTCATTGCTCTCTATAACTACCTGAAAGGAGGTTGTAGAGAGGAGCGTGCTGGCCTCTTCTCCCAAGTGACAGGTGATAGAACAAGGGGCAATGGCTTCAAGCTCCACCAAGGGAGGTTCAGGCTGGACATCAGAAAAAAATATTTCACAGAAAGGGTCATTGGACGCTGGAACAGGCTGCACAGGGAGGTGTTTGAGTCACCGTCCCTGGAGGTGTTTCAAAGACAGGTGGATGAGGCGCTGAGTGGCATGGTTTCATGGTTGATAGGAATGGTTGGGCTCGATGATCCTGGGGGGTCTTCTCCAACCTAGTGATTCTGTGAACCGTGTAATAATAAAGCCACAAACTTAAATAGTATTGACTGTAACAGCACATACATAAGCAGCTCAACAGTTTAGCACAAAGAACCGACAGTCTGGATTCCTGAAAGCATAGAGATAATCAGCTTTGAGGCAAAAAAAAAAGGTGGGTTTTCCACCCTAAGTTTCTGCTTCTTCCACAATTCTGAATATTTACATAAGAAACAATAGTAACCATTTCTGAGATTTTCCAAACAATACAGAGCACTCTAGAATACGTAAGACTACCAAATCCACCAAGTACCACATTAACGTTTTAAAGAAAAGGAAGGGATAAACACGCACCCAGTTTGCTGGACAGCTAGTTCTGACAGAAATTTAAATAGCTGCTGTTACAAGAACTTATGTTGGAGGACCCCATATTTAAAGTACTTACCAAAATATACATTTAACTTCAAAAAGAAAAAGAAAAAAAGCTTTCTTTTTTATTCTAGCTCACTTTCTTCAACCTCAGAAAGGGCTCTACATAAGAAATTAGTAACTGAATGCATGCAATGACCATGGAGTACAGAATTTCTTACACGCATCCAGCAATCTACCTCAAAATAAAAACAAATTGCTTCTTACAGCCCACCAAGTAAACCAACACACACATCACCTTATGCCAAAGCTTCTGCTAAAGCCCTCAAGTTTTAATGGAAGCTTCAAAGCTTGTCTTATACAGGCTATTTAAGAAAACGACAATTTATAACATCAATATTGAGACTGAAAGGAAGCGAAAATGAAGCATGTACAACTTCCTGGCTCTGCATAAGAATATTCCAAGATTTATTCCCAAATATGGTTGACAAAAGACACAAAATTTTATCATTTGGATAAAAATTTAGGATGTTCCTGAGCTGCCTCTGCAAGAGACACTCAGCAGAGCTGCTCAGGCTGAAATACTCAAATAGCAGCTCACAGGCTTTTTTCCCACAGAAAATCTGATCCTCAATCAATAACATTTTTGATCAGCAAGAGCCAAATTTAATGATTCTCCAGGCAGACTACAAAGTCCAAATCCTATTTTGGGTGAAGACAAGCACAGAATTAAACATGTTTTTAAACTAGGTGCAGAGGGTGTGTTAATTCCCTTCTCAGTGTCTGAAGTCAGTTACACTGCACTATACAGAGGCACATAACTGCAGTTTGTTTGGGAAGGGTTGGGTAAGGGTTTGGAGATATTTACATCCATGAGATCAAGTATATGGTTACCAATATTTCATGCTTGCTTGAGGTCTCTCTAAAGTTATTACTTATTTAATGACATTAAGCAAGTTTTTTCATAAAAGTGGACAAAGCTAGATGAATACAAAGCACACCAAGTTTTAAATCCACATACATTCTCGGCAGGCTCAATATTCAGATTTTACTATCCCTTAATGCTTACTTCAGAGTTGCCCAGTCTGCCCCACAAGGAGACCTGAAAAGCCCCAGCAGGAAATCTACCAAATAGGATTCAAAGTGTTTTGACACACCAAAATAATTGCTTATTTTGGGGTTTTTTCCAAGTAATCTGATAGTGGCTTCTCAGCCAACACACCCAGTCGCACTGGCTATCTGTGATGAGGTGCGGTCAGCCCCTCAGCCAAGACAGTGGCGCTTCAGGTAAAGCAGATTTAAGAAAGGGCAAAAATGCTTGGCAAAGGATCAGTGAACCAAAAGGAGCGAGAGACAGCCCTGCAAACACCCAGGTCAGTTACAGAAGGGCAGGAGGTGCTCCAGGCACCGGGGCAGAGATTCTCCTGCAGCCTGTGGAGGACCCACAGTGGAACAGGTAGGCACACCCTTAAGTAAGCTGCCACCTATGGAAAGGCCACACAGGAGGTTTTCTGCAGCCTATGGGACAGACCCATACTGAAGCAGGGAAAAATGTATAAGGATGAAGGAGCATCAGAGAGGATCTCTTACGGACTGACCATAACCCCTAGTTCCACATTCCCCTGCACAGCTTGGGTAGCTAAAGGAAAGAAGAACTGAAGGTTGAATCTGGGAAGAGGAGGGATTGCTGGCAGGAGGTGGTTCAGCTTTTGTCTTTGTTTCTTCACATCCTACTCTATTTTTAATTGGCAGTAAATTTTCTCCAAATCAAGTCTATTTTGCTTGCGACAGCAATTGCTAAGTGATCTCCATTTTTATCTCTACCCATAGGTTTCTGCACCTTACCTCAGCTCCCCCATCCTACAGAGGAGGGGGAGCAAGAGCAGCTAGGTGGGCACCTGGCAGCCAGCCCACCACACCAGTGTACATGCTTCAGTACCAGCTTTCTTGAAATCAGAACAATTAAAATTCTTAATATTTTCCTAGTGCAGAGACTAACAAAGAATAGTAATTTTTAATTGTTAACAGATAGCTAATTTTTAAATAATGTGACAAAGCATTTTTCAGTGTTAAAGGCTATGTTTTTACTTCATGTACATGGCTCAAAGCACCCACCATTTAACTTTTCATAGAATTTATATGTATGCTTAATATACTTGAGAGGAGCCATTTTAAACCTATCTTCTGTTTAATTCCTTCTCCATTATGAAAGTTACATTGAACAGTCAGTTTAGACAAGTTAATCATGCCTAAATATTCATTTCACTCCTTTCAGTTCAAACTGTCACAGAAATCTATGATAAGCACCAAATCTTTTATTTCACATACACACATTCAGTCAGATACCCATTTAATCTCTAATTACCATTTTTAATGTCTCAGTAATCCTTTACATTAAGTGGTTTCTGGCTTTTACCCCACAGTAATCTAACCAGTACAAAATGTGCAAATGTTGTACAAGACAACCATATTTCCACTCAGACAGAAGGGATAATGAGGATATCCTAGACAGCTTCTAGATACACGTGTGGACGTAACATGTTAAGCCATAGAAAGTACTTGTGCAGGATATTCCTGTAATTGGAAAAGTCAAAGTGCAGAAGGGGAATGAACTTAGGTCATAACACGGGAAATTTGCAGGAGAAAAGCTGTATGTTCATAGTGTTCCCATCTTTCATTAAATTTCTGCTTTGAAGCCAAGCTTCCCTCCAAAGCACTCCCAATATTTCATGCCATAATTTAGGAGGACAGCAGGAACAGGAAGATCTTTTCAAGCTTCAATTTACCAGACAATTTTTTTTACAGTTAAAGATAAGTGGTATGTGATTTTTTTTCATAATGTCAATAATGTGGCAGAACACAGAGAAAGCTCTTTTGGATAGCATGTATCAAATTCATAACATTTAGTTCAGATTGACTGAATAGAAGTTTTCTACCAACAGCTGTTTCCATTTTCTAAAACAACTATCTTGGGTATAAAAGATTCCGATGAAGATCAAAATCCAGTCCTGTTTAATGTCTTTATCAACGACCTGGATGAAGGCATTGAGTCCTCCCTTAGCGAGTTTGCAGATGACACCAAGCTGGGAGGAAGCGTCAATCTGCTGGAGGGTCGGGAGGCTCTGCAAAGGGACCTGAACAGGCTGGACTGCTGGGCTGAGACCAACGGCATGAGGTTTAACAAGGCCAAATGCCGGGTCCTGCACTTGGGGCACAACAACCCTAAGCAGAGGTACAAACTAGGAGAAACCTGCCTGGAAAGCTGCCAGGAGGAGAAGGACCTGGGGGTGTTGGTTGACAACCGACTGAACATGAGCCAGTAGTGTGCTAAGAAGGCCAATGGCATCTTGGCTTGATCAGAAACAGCGTGACCAGCAGGTCCAGGGAGGTTATTCTCCCCCTGTACTCGGCACTGGTGAGACCGCACCTCGAGTACTGTGTTCAGTTCTGGGCCCCTCACCACAAGAAGGCTGTTGTGGCTCTGGAGCGAGTCCAGAGAAGAGCAACAAAGCTGGTGAAGGGGCTGGAGAACAAATCTTATGAGGAGCGGCTGAGAGAGCTGGGGTTGTTCAGCCTGGAGAAGAGGAGGCTGAGGGGAGACCTTATTACTCTCTACAACTACCTGAAGGGAGGTTGTGGAGAAGAGGGTGTTGGCCTCTTCTCCCAAGTGACAGGGGACAGGACGAGAGGGAATGGCCTCAAGCTCTGCCAGGGGAGATTTAGGCTTGAGATTAGGAAAAAGTTCTTCACGGAGAGGGTGGTTAGGCATTGGAACGGTCTGCCAAGGGAGGTGGTTGAGTCACCGTCCCTGGAGGTGTTTAAGGTCAGGGTAGATGAGGTGCTTAGGAGCATGATTTAGGGATTGGTGGGAATGGTTGGACTCGACGATCCAGTGGGTCTCTTCCAACCTGGTTATTCTGTGATTCTGTGAAAAACACTGCTCATTGAAGAAACAGATTAAAAAAAATACATGTCAAAACAATTCCTTAATCACCTTTTAGAGATAGTTGTGCATGTGCACACTCCTGATACACACACACTCCCTCCAAGACCTGCACAAGATCCTGCAAGTGTACTCCAAATCAAGAGTCCATGAACTTAGTGAAAACCTCTGAAAGTCAATGGCAATAAGCATTTGGCATAGGAATTAGTATTACATGCTTGCTCTTCTTTTTCCCCCTCGACCTTTCTCCTTTTCAAGCACAGCAGTTTCTGTTTAGAATATCTTCCACTAAAAAATTAGTTGTATCAAGTGTGCAGTAATGTAGGACTTATATCCTAATATTATTTTTCAAACCAAACCTTAAGCCAAGGAAAGCCTTTCTGGTGTTTGTCAGCCTTAAGAAGTCTTTTCTTAATTTCTAGAGCACATCTAATAGCTATTGACATTGCTTTGTAAAAACTATAGAAGTTCCTTACAGTTCTCATGCAGTGCTTCTAAAAACACCAATAGTTTTATTATTTCTTTTCAAAACCTTTATTCAATTCTCTTCCCATGTCAGATAAAACATCCTTTTGCATTTTGATTTAGCTGAAGTGTGTCAGAAACACCCTGCTTCAAGTTGAAGTTCTGTCTATACTTCATCAATTCTTTTAATCAAATTTCTTAATTATTCAAGAGCAACTTTTATTAATATGTTCATCTACAACTCTCATGTCTGCAGTTAGCCACATTAGAGATTTTCACTTAATTAGCATTTGCTAATAATTAGTTCAGCCTTACCCCCTGTTGCTGAATTTGCAAGAACTGTTTGGTAACTTCTGAAGTACCTGACATGTTATTACTACCCAAGGAGAAAAAAATAAAATTCCATTTCAGAGACTGAAACGAAGTATGTCGGAGAACATCCAACCAGATTTCTCAGATTGTTTCAGTATGTTACCCCTCACATAATGTTCAGAGCCGCTTTGAACAGCACATATTTGATTGTTCAGAATTTGGCACATCACCCACGGCCACTAACACCCATATATAGAGCTCATCACCAACATATCTCAGAAAACACATTGAAAACATTTTCGCAAGACTGGTACATTCTACACAGACAGTAAATGCACATACAATCTGTATTTCAGGTCTCACAGTCATTCATTTGGTGAGTACTAGGACCATTTTACTAAAAATAACTCTGTATTAAGTGAGGAAAATGAGCATTTAAGTAGGCAGAGGGGAAGTATCATAGGCATAATGAACATGAACAATCTTGTTATTTCCTGTGCTTCCAGGTTGATACTGCCTAGAAGGAGTAACTGTTTTTCAAAGATTGTCTTTAGACACTGACTCAAATTACGGACTGGCTGTCAGCATGTCGAGCTGTTTTGGGCTTATGTACACACTCTGTATCTTGCCTTGGCTCTTTCATATACACAGTAATTCTGTATTTGTATATCCATGGACGCCTTGTTGTAAAAGGCAACCCTGGTTCTATCCCAACAGCTTCAGCTTTTTCAGATTTCAGCAGTATTCTTCTGCAGGAAACTAAAAGAATGCAGTAATAACATCAAATTAAAAAAAGGCTACCCACTTGCTTTTTACTCCTCCCCACCTCCTTTTAAGTTTATTTTCCACCGCTCTTTAAAAACCAAAAGGACTCAAGTGCATCTAAAGTTTCAGGTTCCAAAAAGCATAGGCTACATTCACAAAAGAATGCAAGAAAAGAGCAGCTGCTAAAAATATTCTCTGATTTCAAAACATGGTACAATGGAAAAAGAGGAACCAGCACTGTCAGCATTACTCCATGTGAGGTAGTAGCAAGACAGAAGAAATATTTCACAACCATTAGAGAAGCTCATTATAGCTGGGGCTTGAGCCGTACCCCCAACTTCTCCTCTGCTCTCTACTGTAGAACTACATTGAAATGACAGGCTTATATTTGCCTTCTTTACAGCATGAAATTCACATTTCACTTGATTTCAAACTAGAGGTCTGCACTTTGACACTCTGTTTCTTAGCATCCCTTCAAGATTACAGGGCAAATGATAACTTATACTGCCTTGCAGTCTCACAGACCATGGCAGGTTTCCAATACATCTACTTCTTTCCTCCTGAGGTGAGCTGCTCACCTTTATCGTTCAGCATAGGCCCAGGAGAGCAAAACAACTTACTAAACGTATTAGCACAGAGCCTCACGTATAAACTGATGCAGAGGGCATGACTCCTACCTAGACACTAACAATTTCTGTTCGCAATACACTCCTCTGCCAGGGCTGCAACCACTGTGTTGCTAAAGCAACCCCAAACAGCTGCTTTCTGATTGACTTTCCATACATTCACCCAAGTGTAGTACCAGCAGAAAGGAAGGGCCACACAAGAGACCTGTGGTATGTCTGCCTGTCTCCACAGCTATGCCTAACTAAGGGCTAGAGAAGCCCGAGCTAGATAGAGAACACAAACCCGGCCAGAGATGCAGACCCTGTTGTGCCTGCACACTAGACACATCTTGAAGAGCCCCTGCTTTGGCTGCACTGCACTGTCTCTCACACTGCCAACTCCCAAGCACAGCAGCATCTGCAGTTCCTTTACTTACATACACACTGCAGTCTCAGAATACCTCTCCAGGCAGCAATTCTAAATAGCTTACCATTCCTCTTTATCCCAGACTTCGGCTTCAGGAAAAATAAAGCTACCTGATGACTACCTCGAGGTCATTTCTCCCATTAGTAGCTTACCCATAGTTTCCTGGAAGACACTCTAAACAGATGGTATTTTTCAAGTATTTCTTTGCCTCTTTGCTTCAGCATCTCTCTATTTCATTTCACGTACGAAGCCAGCTAGAATATAATTAAGGAATTAAACTAAGGTACACTGGGTATCTCCCTCTCTTTCCCTAAATATCTCCCGAATATACAAGTAAAAGTAATTTCTTCCCTGTTTATGGATTGACTTTTAGAAAGCAAGAAGCTGGCTTTTGTATGCAAATACTATTTTTGAAATTTTAACCCAATTTAAGATCCATACTCTCTTATCCCTACCTTCCCAAAATATAAGAGAATAGCAGGTCCAATCCATGATCAGGCAAAGATTATCTATATAATTAGCTTGAGGTTTCCCAATACATGTGGAAATATGCAAAGAAGTCTCTTTTCCTAAGCCTATCCATGCCTAATCCTACAAAGATAAGTAAGTTTTGTCCTGAGCAGTGAACTTCAGACAAAAGCGAAAAGAAATGCCACACTTCTTAAAGCTTTTTTTCCCCTCTAGCAAAGCATTACTCCCCTCAACCAGCCTCCATAAAGTAGCATGGCAAAGAGTAACTACTGTCCGCCACAAAATAGCAGAAGGCAACTAAGTCAGGAGAATTTCAGACACCTAACAAACATCCACTGCAACAGCACCTTATAAGTGAGTCAGTGACTGAAACAGGTTTATATAAACCTATCTGCAGCAAAGAAAAAGCAATTTTTCAACGAACTCCATAATCACATATCTCACAGCCACTATCAAAAAATATTTTGTCTAGAGATCTTCGGTAGTTTAAACAGCATAGTAAATAGTTGTTATGGATGAACCACCAAATTCAACATTAGACACTGTGTAGGCCCAAATACCCCTTTTTCTTAGCTGTGAACACCTGTCTGAAGAAGCAGAAAAAAGCTTACACTTCCTAAACCCTTCTGCTGCATTAAACCCATGAAATAAGGAAAACAGTTAAAGTAAGAGCATGCTGTGATTTTTAGGTATGACTGATATTGCCTTGAGGGCACAAGGACAATTACACACATCTAATTTAGTATTAAATACATGAAAGCTCGTTCCTCAGTCCTAGAAAATCTTTATCTTGCCAGAGGGTGAGAGAGACAGTAGTAAAGTTTCTGGAAGTGAGAGAATACACCTACAGCAAGGTACTCGATCTCATAACCAAAGCATGTTTTGTCAGTGAATTAAGAAAAATGCAGAGGAGAAAATTTCCCTGGGGAAAATAATTCCTTGCAAAAGCTTTCTTATAAATATTAGGAAAGGGGAAAAGTGTTCTTTGAGGACTCGCAATGTGAAGACCACATCTTAACTTTGCCAAAGCAAATTTTAGATTACAGCAGTGGAAATGCACCCTAACAAAGGGACATTAGACAGAGTTGCTCCCCATGAAAAATGAAGTCCCTAAAGGCATAATGTGGTAGAGAAAGTGTAATGAAGAGCACAGAGGAGGTAGGTGAGGAACATCTATTCAACCTTTCTCATGAACTTCCAAGTACAATGCTACTTAATTAAAAATGGTAATAGAGAAAAACTTTTTATATATAAGTTCTTGTTTATGCAGTAATGACTGTCTCATTACAGCAAGAAACAGAAGGCAAGTGCTTAGTAAAACTGCCAAAAAGAACGGTATTTGCAAGGGTATCCAACACCATTAGAAGCAATATTTAAATTAACTTTTTTGAAAGGGCAAAAACCCACATGCTCTAGGCGATATCCACTACCCTGTAATCAAGAGGATCCTTTACCCATTGATAAGCTCTGTGACTCCCAAGATGTTTCCACACCTCCCACTGATACACAGACCCCAGCCCCTTCAAAATGAATCACTCCAATTAAAAATGTTGTTTCTGTATTCTTATAAGAAAGGCTACACAATCCATCTGTAAGAGATAATTTTTCAATTTACAATTTTGTTGTGCAAAAAAAAACTCATTTGTTTTTAAGCATGGCTGAAATACTGTTCATTCTGTTCCAGCCCAGTTTACAGTTATGAACTGTATTATCAGTAATGCAGAACTTTGCCATTTGCATATTTTACTTCTTAACTCCTGTTCCTTGTCAGCACACCAAGAATTGAGTTTTATTTATCATTTGTGACTACTGCAAAAGAACAAAAAATTCCAATAATGACCCAATAAGTATCTAATTATACATTATAAAATTGGAGTAGTACATGGGGTTTTAGGCATCACAACCCAAATTAGTAACTGGCCATTCCATCTTCTTCATTTAATAAAAAAGTACATCAATTAAATACATAGATATGACCATCTAACTTACAGTGTGGTTTCAATATGTCTTCTGCACTTCCAGGGAAGCTAAGAAACACAGATTAAACATTGTTGTGCAAGTCAATCCTCAAACACAAGTACGCACTTTGAAGTGAAGCACTGTGTCCATAAACACTAATGGATGATTAATATCCTGAACTCCGGCTAAATCCTGCTTGATCTTTTCCTGTTTTGGTTGATTTCAAGCAATCTACCACAATTCCAATACCCAAACTCTTCACCCACAAACAACACAAAGGAGTTACTGGCCAATCGCTTCAAACTGACCAGAGTCAACACTTCACTCACCTGCAGAAAGTTAATAGGAAGGGATTGGTGCTAATGAGGTCAAATTAAGCTCCTTGGATCAAACAGATTAAGCTAAACAACAGTTGAAAGATATTCAACTGAGCAGCGGAAATATAAAAAAAAGAAATTACTTTGGGAGAGTGATGTGCTGAGATTCAGTTATTATACATTACGCTAACTTTTAAACAGTTATTTTCATAAAACCCAGAATTATGTATTTCAAATTACACAACTTGTGTTCACTACCAAATTTGAAAAAACACCCCAGAAATCTATACCCTCAATACACTTCGCCATAATGTGCTACAGTTCGGTTTGTATTAGCCACTAGTGTCATGGTTATCAGTCCCATCAGAATTTATGTTTCGCATTTTCTATATCCCTACACACTGTGAATATACCAGCGATCTGTTCCAGAGTTCATACCTTACCTGGTTTGCTCTTTGTCACCTTAAAGTGTTTCTATATGTATATTCTTAACACATTTAAGCATGCCCAAAGTCACACTAAACAATGCACACTAGAAGAGCTCCGTTCAAAAACAGACACTGAGGAAAAACTGTATATGAAGTAAAAAGAAAGTTCTGCTCTTGCTCCAAAGTTTCATCCTCATGGGCACTGGCTCTGTAGTTTCTACAGCGTAAACAGTATTAATAGCCCCATAGTTCAGTTCCCAGGTTACCTAAGCACTCAGATAATTCACTGTATTGGGAAATGTCATTAAGAATGTCTATTGTTATTGCAGAAATCAGTTTGAAACTGCTCGGCCTGCCATGGGAACTCCATGCATTTGGTAGGGAATTAGAAAAATAAGACCTCTAAAACAACTGACCACTGCTGACTGGGGGCCCTGAAATTCCTAGCTTGTCTCCAGGAGGGCGGAATTTCTTTAATTTCTTTTTGAGAGCATTTTGATAACTCTATATACAGATGCTGGGATTAAAGTCTCACTCAATAAGATCACAGGGGCCCTAAACTTAAATCACATGAAAAGCACACGACAGCAGTTCTTCAAAACACATACTACTACGCACCAAGTCCACATTCAGCCTATTCCACCTTGTCCTATACACATCTATAGGAGACAGATGCAGCAGGGATATGCTACTGCTAGAACTGCATGCAAAGAAAGGCACAGCAGGATCTCACTTGTATGGCTACAGACTGGATTTGGTGTTTTATATTTTCCCCAACACATGCAGAACAGAGTCCAGCTTACCACCTGTAAGGCAGATTTCCTTTCTAAACATTGAAATCAAATAGGCCATTATTATATAAGTGGTCAGCTTCATCTCCAAGTAAATACCCTGATGTTCTACCTGCACTTGTCCTTAGTAGTGTTTCTCAACATAATCTATTCGCACATTCAAACCTTTAGCTGATTATTTCTTCAAGCTGTAAATTAAATTAAGACTTGAGTGGTCACACACTTCCTACTAAGCTTAGTCACAGCTCAAGAAAGACAGAAACAAGCTCAGCTCCTCCAGGGAACTGAAAGCAGCAGCCACAGTAATAGAGTAGCGTTAGGACATTCAGCTGTCCAGCCTTTGAATTGTTATCAGCAATTAAAGGCATTTAGCTATTCATTTGCCGGAACAACATTTCCAATTTACAAAAGCAGTTTTGTTTTGAATTTTTTTCCTGAGCTAGCAAAAGCAAAATACTTGTGTATCTGGGAACCAGTATTTGAGATGGCAACCAGGTTTAAATAATCCACCTCAATTTTCTCCTGCTGTTTATAATCTGAGTTTTGTTTTTTTTCCTTTTGTGCAGACTGTTAATGTAAAAGTAAGCATACAACTACTTTAATTTAGGATAAGCAATTGCTTAAGCATGAAATCATATGAAAGAAGTGCTAAGCATCATAAGCTTTATGAGTGGGAAGGAAATAGGGTGAAGTTTCACCCAGAGAAGTCTTAACAGAAACAGAAGTAATGGATGAGAGCTCTAGCCTGCTGAGTCACTTATATCTTTTAATTACATTTGGCAGCTTTTGAAGAAGTGTATCCCAGTTCACATAGCTGGAATGAAATCAGGTGTTTAAGTCTTGCCTTCTAGCATTTCTTTCAATCCTTGCTCCAGATTATGATGGGGGGGGGGGAAATCAATGTTTTCATCAGTTTTTAGGATGTTGAATAAGAACTGCTCAGTGATAAAACCTGAAAATATCTCCTCTCCAAGAACAGTATCTGTCACAGCAATTAAAATCACCAAGGGGGTCATACTTCCCTTCATACATGCACTCAATACTATCACCACTGGACACTGTTTGGTGTTACAAGGACAGATGTCCAAGACCATGCCACGAAAAACATACACACAATTCTTAATATTCTACAGCAATTCAGTACACGTTATAAACCCAAGTAAATTCTTACCTAAATGTAAGCTCAGTAGTTAAAACCAAATCCTTCCTAGGAAAAAGTAATGTCATTTTCAAAGGACAAAACTAAAATGACTGGGTATGGTACCCTTCATCGTTAAGCAAGCACATGAAGATTCTGTAAATTACAAAGCACAGGAAAATAATGCAATGTGCTTTTTTCCTGGTCTAATTTAAAAAGTAAATATGAAAGATATATTAGGAATTCTACTGATATCAACTTACTGACATTGACCTATGAACTCACTGAAAAACTAAAATTCCACTGAATATAGAGATTTCTTACAGAAATAAGGAAATGGCTCCCAAGACAGCTAAAGATAAATTTAATTGTGAGATTTCCTTTACTGTTGTCATCATTTGGCAGGTCCTGCTGTTCTATTTCAGATATGAATAGCCCAAGTATCAGCCTATGTAATTTTAGCCAAAAACCTTTGACTTTTTTATGAAGTGTTATGAAATCATGATTCAAGAACTGCCTTTTTCAAATAATACAGCGAGGCACAACAAAACAGGGGAAGCTGGTTAGACAGTTAAGTATCGTCACCTGAAGTTATATAGTCTTTAAAATACTCCTTAAATAATCCCTCATTCCATCCTTTATTTCATTGTTTTCCTAAAAGAAGCAGGCTTAGAAAGTGGATATAGACTGTATATTAACTGTATATATAGTATTTATAACTTACACATGCTGCCTCTTACCACATCTAGTGAAATTTCATATCATTTAATAGCACATCATGCAACAACAACAAACTAGTCTGCCCTTTCTCCTAGCTTTCTTCAAACATGAGTGCCTGACTTCATAGTCTACATAAGATGACTTTGTTTTAACACAAATAAACATTCACTGTTCAGTCAGTGAACAACCCTCCAACCTTTCGCTGAAATAGCTGATTTTCCCTTAGCAAAGCCAAAGAAAGTGTGGGAGTGTGTATTACCCAACCTTCCTCCATTCAGTGAGGTGGTACGGATCTGTCACTGGGCCAAATCACGGATACTATTAGGTAGATCAAACTCAGAGGCATGCATACCCCCCAGTCCTACTTCTTGTTGGGGACTCAGGAAAGAGAGAAATGAAAGCTATTGAGCAATGAGAAAATGGTCTACTACCTCACATTTACAGGCACCACAGAAAAATGGAGGATGGCAGTGGTGTGAACACTTTGTGACAAAGTCAGGCGGAATGTAGTCAGTTAATAAATTTAAATGGGTTTTACCTCTGATTTAAGTAGTCCCATTAAGAATTTGCCCACACAACCATTCAAACATTAACCAAACAGCTTCAAATAAGGGAAATTCCCAGTTCTAGGCAAAGAAGCATCAATATCCACGTTCAATTCTTTTAAAAAATAGATAGCATTAGGGCTATAAATTCTTTATCATAGAAAGATAAGCTTACTACAGGAGAGACTCAAGTTAATGGAACTGTGCTGATACATAGCAGCCAAGAGGTTGCCCTCAATTAACTCTGCTACTTCAAAATACATTTTTAGAAAACACAATGACTTCTTGTTATCAACATACAGCTGGGGTCTATTAATGGCAATCATTTCAATATTATAGACTCCCTAGGCAAACATTAACATGCTGTATTTTATGCAGCAATCTGCACTCTCTGTAAGTACTTTTGACAGATGAAAACTCCTCTCTGTGAGCCAGGCTCCACAGCATCACTAAACTCCTGTTGTTCTAACCAAATAATTCAATTTCTTCTGAGCAACAGTGAAGTTAAAGCCTTACATTGGAGTGACTGATATATACTTAAGGTAGGTGAACAACTGAAAGTTATTCATTCTTTTAAAGTCCTTCCACTATGCCCAAGTATCCTATCTTACCCTCTAAGATTAATAAAAAAAAATCCAGAAAGCCTTTGACTTAGGAGTTCATCTCCACAGAATTACAACTGATCCTGGGAATATACCGTATTTCAAGTCTAACTCGCTTTTTAGTTACAATGTTAACAATTTATCACATTTCATTTTTTCTTGGGGACAAGTTTTTTCAAGCTATTCTAAGAAGCACCAGAGCACACCATCCAGTGAGCGAATAGAGTCAATACCAGGATAAACTAAATTTTTTGAGTTTATATTGTAAAAAAGGAAAAGAACAGAACTTTCATCAAATACTTCAACGGTTTCACAGGCACAGCTACTTTCATACACAATTACATTTCAAAACTTTATCCTAAACATTTACATTTTATTTTAAGCTTGACATCCTGTAACTCTGAAATGCCCTTTTGCACAAAAATATACAAATTAAGGAGAGATTAAATTATTACTTTCCTCCACCCTTTATTAGAAATAAAGATAACTAAGTATTTTTAAGAAAGAAAAAAATACCAGTCAGTCAATTGTCTGAAGTATCTTCAAATATTTCACAATTTTAAGAATTTCATTTTCTTTCTAGGTTTAACAATGAACATACAAATAGGTTCATTGATTTGCAGTATATCAAAGCAAGAAGAAGACACAGAAATAGAACAGTTTCCTTATTCCTTGACCAGGCCCTGTATATTACTGCAAAATTAGTATGGCTAAAGCTAAATTGCAAAAAAGTTGTGGCTAACAGATGGAAGGTAATTAAAAGACACAAATGAACAATGCAAATCCCACAGCTAAAGTCCTTAAAATACATTTTCAAATCTCTTAAGAAATTATTTGGGTTTTACTAAAATTGAAAAGGCAACCAGAGTTTTTCCTCTATTAAAAATTAAGATAAGAAGCCTATGATGCAGACTTTAAGGTTTAAACATTAATCTTACATTATCTGATTCTGTACCCGGTCTACAGTTATCAGAAGCCCCAAAGTAACTTACCACCCCCAAATCAGCCCTGTACAAACATTCTCTGTTTGTAAAAGGGAAAGATTTCAAACCATTTCAAAACCTGCATGTTAAACATTGTATGGATACTTAGACACATGCACACCAATCCCCTTCCTTCCTGGGCCTTTGTTTCCAACTATAATCATGTCTGACAGGATCCTGCTCAAGTCTATTTTCTCAGACCTGTCCTTTAGGAGCTCTGGGAATAAATATTTAGAGAACTCATGGTCTTCTTAGCCCACCACCAAGCACAGATGTAAGAACTCCAGAAGGAGTAAGCTGGTCGGGGCACTCTCAGCAGCAAAATAACATCAGCTAAAGCTGAATTGAAGCAAGCATCCGTCCCATTGCATCTTCAGCACTGTGATTCCTGGGCTGCAGCATCTACTGAAGACATTACGGCAATGATAAAAAGAGATACTCTCTACCAGTGATATCCTGGGCTGCTTTAGATGAAATATTGCCAGCAGGTTGAGGGAGGTTTCCATTCTGGGGCATCCCAGTACAAGAGACATGGACATATTGGATCCAAAGGATCACAAAGATAAAGGAATTACAATGAAGAGCTAAAGAACACATGGAAAAAAGCACTGGCAAGCAAGGTGTAGCAATAGTATGTTTTAACAGCCTTGCCTAATTAAATGCTTGTCAACATTCACAGAGCATAAAACTTTATATGACATGTAGTAAAGGAAAGAAAATAAAAAGTTTATTTAAGCCTAACCTATGCTTGTACTACTTTGCAGAAAGTGGCAGGGGAAAAAATTTAAGATGATAGAAGTAATAATGTTTCTTAAAGGATATCCTATATTTGCTGTGGTAAGAACTTTGAAACAAAGTTCTACTGTGGCTCTGGAGAAGAAGAAATCACACATCACTTCCTTTCTGGAATAGCTCAAAAATTTAGGACAGCTTCCATGTTTCACAAAGAAAAGTTATAGACCATTACATTCAGCACTGTCTAATGTAACAGAACAATTGTTCTCTGCAAAGAACTCGTTAAAAAAAAAAAGAGACTGGCATTCATTCCTCCATAAGATAAAGACGCTCACATATCTTACAGAAATGTTGGCACAGATTAATAAACCCAAAGTAGGGAAGATCTCTAATAGGACTCATTTCTAATAGTTTCCTGTTCCTAAAACAAAGGCATGGCTTCGTTTTGTCAATCATTTGAATCCTTATAGGCACAAACAAGTCCAGTAAAAGAAGAATGACAGTACTATACGTACACTGACACCACAAGAGATGCTAGACTCATTGTAAAACTGTATCACCACAGCCGGTTTTTAAAATGAGCACATAGTTTATGCTGTGCAGGGAGAGAAATGCAGGCACAGTTTAATTTCAAAAACAAATCTCAAAGCTCTTTTCCAGGCGTTTTAGAAGCAGTCATTAGAATTAACTGAGAATAGACAGTATTTTCCCAAGCCTTTGTAGCTCTCAGTAATTATTTCTTTTCACTACCCTTTTACGAGTTATTTATTAGCATTACATTCATTAATATCAAAAAAAGCAATTTGTGCATGCAAGAAACTGCTAATCAGAGAAGCTGCCAATTATAAGCTATAATACTTAATCAAAATGACTCATTAAAACAATATATCTACTTGAAGTAACACTAGTAAAATTTTTCCAAAGACACGGCTTTTATCATACATTGCTTTCTATTAATAATTAAAATACCGACTTTTTTATTAAAATAATGTTACATGCATTTGTTTTCACACTAAAAAGCCAAGTTCTCCCCTTTTCCTGTGGTTTAGGTAAGGTCAGGTATCTTCATTGATATTACATCAGCTTCACAAGTCATTAATAAGAACAAAATTCACCCCGTTACATCCACATCCAAATTCAATTAAACTAGCTGAAAATTGTAACAGTGTTTTACACTACATGAAACAGGGAAAGATGACCACTTATTATCAGAGTGAGATGGCCCATGGCAAGTCTTGACTCCTTGCAAGACTGAGATGTGGCCTGAGCCAGGCAGTGTAATCTGCTCAGTTCCTATCTACTGTAGTGCAGAAATGTCCCCAACATTTACATTGCATGACATACCTCAGCCTATACATTTATTCTATTGAGTGGTCAGGTATACAGGGGAGGTCAAGTTATAATTAACTGCGCGTAGCTTACAACAAGTGCTTTAACAGCTCAAGTTGAAGTCTCAAGTTCTCTCACATGATGGCTCAGATAGCTTAGAAAAGTAAACATTCTCAGCAATTACCTGGTACAGCCTCAGGCCAGACTAACCACACTGACATTTGTCAGTAAGAACTTCCTCAGTTCTGTCCAAAGTCTGCTTTACACCAATCCAGTAATGCTTGTGAGTGTAGGCATGAAGCAATTGCAGTAAGACACGCGACCAGTTTAAGGCATACATGTTCAGTATGGTTGAGAGTCTCTAGACCACAGAGACCATTATTTCTATGACAGTAGAGCCTGAAGGCCTCTGGACTCCAGCTTGGTAGACACTAAATACACAAGGTCCAACACAAAGACAGGTTAACCCTACACCTCAGGAATGGGGTGCGGAGAGAAGAAGACAAGGAGGTTATTACAGAAAATGTTCTAAGCTGTCACAATGAGACAAGGCTCAACTCCATCACTTCACGCAGTATGAGTGGACATATGTTCAACTATAGACATTTTCTTACCCTCGTTGGAAAGTGTCAGTGTGCACCATCCCACAACACTTGCTTTGTGAAGCAGTTTTTAGCCAAAAACATCGCTGTTGTTCAGCAGGCCTGGCTCCCTCTTCCCAAAGATCAGGCCAGTGCTCAAAAGGAACCCATGTTTTGTCATTGGAAGATGTGAAAGCAAAAGACTAAGTCCTTCAATAGCCTTTGAGAAAGTGATCTGTGGAATTGCTTTGCACACAGGCAGCATCATATGCAGCTGTGTGTCAACTCAGAAGGGAACTACTTGAAGGTGATAGTAGTTGATTTTCTTAATTTGTTAAATAAGAAGTTACAGGCACAGCCTCAGGTTTTGTGTCAGACCACATATTTAATGACAGCTTTTAAGCTACTGCTACTGATGTCCTCCAGGAACCTAAAAACTGTTATATGAAAATATGCTATATTTTAGTTAATAATTTGAAGTCCTCCCTATACTTTCTGACTCAAAAGATATTTCTAATGCTTTTCTTGGTTCAAGTACGTGTTACAAAGAACTGCTTTGCAGCTTTTTTCCATCACCTTCCAAGCTGCTACTGAGAGTGGCCTGAGGGAAGGCAGGCACACACATACCTCAGCACTTGCCAGACAAGACAAGCAGAAGCAACAGGAGTATATCTGCATCAGACCTGAGCTCTAGTGCAGGCACCAGAGTGGCAAGAGCATGTGAACAAAACAAAAAAAAGCAAGCAAGTTAGCGCAAGAAGCCCTGGAGAGGCATCTGCTTGTTAATCATCACTCTTTTCTCATTTCCCCTCCTGCAGCTCCTGCCCAAGATGCTTCCACTTTCACAACTCCAAGCTTCAACTTCTCCAAATCTTGTCACTAAGTCTGCAGTGACCTGCTGCAAGGCACGCAAGAACTTGGAGAGAGGATATTTATTGAGGATTCACTGAGTAAGATTTTACAAAAGGGCTGAACACATCTGCTTAGTTCAGGCTGCAAAGGGCAAAGGCAGCCCAGGACACCAAGAGCACACAAAGTGCCTGCACAGGGAACAAACCAGAGCACCTGCATTCCCAGTTGGTCAGTATCAGCTGGACAGACTGGATATTCCTTCTGTCTGTGAAAACGGGAAAATAACATCTCATCCCCACTATCCAGTACTTTAAGATTGCTAACAGGGTCTACGGTTTAGCAGCAGCCAACAGGTGATACTCCCAATTAATTTATCTTTCCACATTTATGGGCCTAAGCAGACTAACTTCCAGAGGCAGAGCTCCTCTATACCTTTTCTCCACAAATTTTGAGATTTTCTTCACGGAATGGGTGGTTAGGCATTGGAACGGTCTGCCAAGGGAGGTGGTTGAGTTGCCGTCCCTGGACGTTTTTAAGGTTAGGGTGGATGAGGTACTTAGGAGCATGATTTAGGGATTGGTGGGAATGGTTGGACTCGACGATCCAGTGGGTCTCTTCCAACCTGGTTATTCTGTGATTCTGTGAAATCCTCCTTCCATTGCCTCCCAGTCTCCTCTCTCAGATACTTCTCTTGACAGTTTCAAGCTCCCACCCCTAAATGTCTGCTTCCTGGTTTTAACTCACCAAATTCAGCTTTTCCCCACCACTTTTCCCTTCTAGTTTTTCCCACTGTTTCTACAGAAGACACATGCTAGAGTCCAAAAAGTAAGTTTTCTAGACTTACTGTGCCAAATCAAGAAACAAGCTAAAGTATCATCAAAAAAATATTCCTGTCTTGTTGGAAGTGTTAATCCCAATCCTACATTAGATACTACGAAAATCTTCACATCAAGCAGAAATATCAATAGGAAATAAAAGCATTTCAGCAATACTTTAGGATAACTAGATACTTTTGAAGAAACCCCAGTTTTACCTTGTTCATTTCCCCTTCCCTTCTGCTCGCTCCTCCCTCCCAGCAGCTGACAAGCTTTGAGCATGACAGGAATGGCTAATTATTTGGTTTTGTTTAGGTACTTCAGTTCTGTTTGCCATGAAGTCTACTTTTGATAACAAGGCCTTTCTGGTTCCAAACTTTAAAGAAGCATAAATATTGACAAAAAAAAAATTGAGCACAGTTTCCGGGTTTTTTCAGCAACTATTTTCAAACCCCTCTCATCAGTACCCCCACCCCACCGACAAACTGTTGACCATTCACACTGAATGTAATTTATCACAGCAAACTAATGCAATGAAAATTTATTCATGCACTTAAGACTATTGGGCACAATACCTCAAGAACCAAGACCACTCTCTCTAGACTACACAAAAATTCAATTGCTCATGAACAGCACATTCATGAGTTTAATCTGGCACAAAAACAGTCAACTGTCAAACCTTGAAGCCAGAATTAGTCTAAGTCTTTCTTTCTCCAGTGGCCATGTTTGGAGAACAGCAAATAGAATATTGATCCCAAGTCTTCTCTCAACATCCTAACAAGGTAGGGCAACCAGATGGCCAGTTCTCAACCCAACCACTACTACACCTAAACTGCTTTCAATATTGATAGCACCTCTTGCCTAAATGCTAAGATTGAAAAAGCTAAAAGAAAATAAGACATAACTATTGCATCACAGAATTTCCAATTTTCTGTATTTTATTTTGAGAAATAAGGCCCTAAATTTTAGCCACAAAACACAGAACTGGGCTTTGTGTTGGTTTCACAGTGACACTGGAAGCAAAATCCTAGTTTTTCCTCACTTTTTTAAACTCTTTCTAGCAGGCACACGTCAAAAAATCTTTCCAAGGCAAAGCCCAGATACCCAGAGCACACAGTCAGTTAAAAAAGAAAGCAAATAATTCTGGAGAGCTTGAACACTTTAACACTTCCCTAAGGTATATCAAGCAAGGCTGTTATTTGTTATCTTAATCCAGATACTACCACTACAAAACTGCAGAGGCACATTGTTGGCATACAGCAATTCACTACTTGGTGACACAGTCTGCATGCCACTGAACGGAAGATAATCTCCATCTGACACTAAAACCAGCTGACAGCATGTGATTTGCACAAGACAACAACAGTGAACAGTAAAGAGGTAGTGTTTTCCTTAACTGATCATTATAATATACAATTATTATACAATATTTTGCCACTTAGGAAGCAGAAACTTTATAAACAAGACACCATTAGAAATCTTCCTCTGTATCAGATGACACTAAGCCAGACTTTATTCCCCTCTCTCACTCAATTCTGAATGCTCAGAGGTAACTCACTTTAAAAATTGTTCCTGTGTGCGCTGCTCAATTTCACTGCCTTTCTAAAATCCTGAAAGCAGAATACTACACACTAATTGATAGAAATTGGACTGGCTTGTATTTTAAGATTTTTTTTTCTTAAATGTGTTTTTTCAACAAACAAAGACTTAGCATCTTGTGTTCTGGGTTTGTTCTACAGTAGATGCTTTTACAAAGCAGGGGAGGAAAGAAAGAAATGAATGAAGGAGCACTGGTTTGAAAGTAGATCTTTGGTACCTAACAGATGAAAATCAAAAAAGAATATAAATATTTACAGTAGAAAGCTTAAGAGCTGGAGCTCAAATACTCTACTTGATAAATAACCAAAACAATAAGCTATTCTTTAATAATTCTTAATGTTTCTTGACAAGATGCACTGTCTCACCTTTAACTCATGACAATCCTCTAGGATGTCTGAGAAACCCTGGGACCTCAAGACACCGCAGGGGCAATCCTTCTAAACTCCATATCTACATGAACACCATGCAGGCCCCCCTACTCATCTCACTCTGCACAACCACACCCTGATGCCAGATGTCATCGTACTAACAGATACTTTTTCAAATGCTGGACACGTATGCATTCAACCCTTTTAACAGACTGTGCCTCACAGGCCAAACTTCCCACTTCAGCATTGCCAAATCACTAATCTGTCTAACAAGCAACAGAGCCAGCTAACAACATCACACTTCTCCAGACAATACTGGAAGTATGTGCATAGCTGACTATTTTTTGACCAAGTCCATAACCAGTGCCTGCTCAGCCGACTTTCTTCTGCTCGAACAACCAGCATAAGACAGTCCAAGTAGTTATGCCACCTTCTGAAAGATGCCATTTCTTGCAGATGCAATGGAAGCAAACACCAAAATAAAACAAGTGTTGTCCAACAGCCTGCACAGCTTCTGCAGTATTCCATTCCACTCAACCAGGCAGACTTAAGCCTGTGAGAACACCAGATGCACACATTAGTGTCCAAAACAGATAGGTGGTGAAAGCTGAAAAGCTGAAACTTCTTTTTACTTTGAGGTGATGGTGAGTTACACAGCACCACTTATACACCTGGATGGCAGTGCCAGGTACAGATGGATTCTCAGCTGCATGGTACCACCAGGCATTTGCAGAGACGCAGTGTGGCTTCACAAGACTGACACTGTAAGCACTCAACTGCAGCAAGGGTACTGTCAGGATGGGCTGGAAGTGTCATGGCCTTGTCGACTCAGTGTTTCAACTAGGTATGGCTTTTGCAGGTCAGTCTTCAATGCAGTGGAAAAAGCAAGAGACACTTAACTTGGGTCTACTTGCTTAATGCATTTCTAATAGCAGAAGATAAAAACAATCCACTGGCATTTGTACTGATACCAGAAGTAACTTTTTTTCTGTTTTATAATATAGTGCCTTAATACCCACATGCACCCGAATCACTGCATCATGTTTGTATCTGTTAACAAAAGTGGGACAGAAACTTTAGATACAGATAGTAGCGTTTAACACACTGAGAAGCCACAGAACAGCCAAACCTTTTTCCTTTGTTTTCATCAACCAACCACAGACGTAACTCGTAAACTATCTCAGCTATGCTAGAATACAAGTACACAAGCTTTCAGTCAGCAGCAATCGCCTGCCTTTCAGTGTGCTGCTTTACAATCCAGGAGCTGAGGTCATGTGATTTGGATATCATCAATGAGTAGATCAGTACTAGATGTGGAAATCAAGTCATTACTGGAGACTCCCCATTCCACGTTGGGTTATTAAGGGATTTATACTCAAAGGCATTTACTACTACATCTCCAAGTCAGGTTTAGGATCGGTTTCTTTTTTCTTCAATTTTTCATGTTGAAACAATATGAACAGAGATGAAGAACTTAAGGTACATGTTTCGACAGTTTAAGGAACACTGTCACACCCATGTGTGGCTGACAGCACATCAGTGCTATCTGGACATTTCCCACTGGAGCAGTCACCAAGCTCATGCAGAGCAGGAGAACTGCAGTGTCACTGAGCAGAACTACACGGCTGCTGTTGCGTCCTACAATCTGAAGTGTATGAGCCTGGTTTGGGAAAGCAAGCATGGAGGTGCTGAAGCAGTCACCCTCTGTTCTTTTCTAACAAAGTCATACTTAAATGGCTAAAATTCAAACGACTACAAGAACTACAAAGACCTCAAAATGGTCTACAGCACAAACCTTATCCATGACATTCACTTTTTTTTTACAAATGGCAATGCTGAGACGCCAGAAAATGAACAAAACCTGCATTTGCAAAGGGACTAGAAAAACAGAAGCAGGTGGTCAAGTAGCTAAGCTGGCGAAGTGTTTGGACAGTAGCCGAATGGCCTGAATTCAGTCTTTAGTAAGGTCACCAGCATCTCCTACAACACACAGCTGCATTACTAGAAAATTTATATAATTTGCAATAACAATGGCACTTTCAAACACGTTTAAGACTACAGAAGTGAATTATAGAAGAGAATGGGCATTTAACACATTTAAATATTATCCATTGTGATTCATCCATAAAAAGGCCACATCACAAATGTCACAGGTATTCACTGTACTTCTGCTGCACATGGTTCATAATAATACAGTTCAACTCCTATCACTCTGCAACAGCCCTTTGTGATGGTTTTTGAGCAGTACTGGCACACATGTACACACACGCTCACCCTGTTTTCTAATTAAACGAGCCTTCTAGCAGCCTCAGAACACTCACTCTAAGCAGTGGCCTCAAAAAAAAAAAAATCATCCTGCAGTGTGCAATCAATCTTAGTTCACCAAAAATAACATTCATCCATCACTTTCTACATTTCTGAACAAATACATAAAACTCTTCATTTTATTTTATAAACAGTATTTTTAGTATACAAGTTCTACTAATCTCTGCATGTCACCGAGGTGAAATGAAGTGGCGCAGACAATACAGGGAATGCTAACGTTTTGTACAGTGAACAAAGTGTTTCTTTTCAAGCCAAGTGAACATGGCATTTAATGAATTTATTTTGCTACTTGAAAGTTCACTTACAAATGAAATCAAACTTGATTCTGATAAGCAACAGAACACTGACACAATCTACTACTTTGGTGAAACAGCATTTACACTAACATCTTACACGTGTAGTCCCTGCATCTTTGATCAGCAGCTACAGTCTCACCCACAGGTTACATCAGCAAATGAATCCTCAGATTGCAGCTAGATACTGCCTATGCCTAGCCAATACACTAATATTTAAATGGCTAGAGCCCACAGCACAGGAAACATCATTACACTGAGCTCTCAATCCAAGCACTTTTTTTTTGGTCACAATTAAGCATTGAGACAAAACATCCAAACAGCCTTCTGGAAACGAGAATTTTATATGTCAAGGAACAGCTCATTCAGAGAGCAGCAAGCCCTTCTCCTTGTACCACAGGACAAGGAGTTTTGATTAGCCCAAAGCTCATTAGCAACATTCAAGAATCTCTCCAAGTTGTTATCTAGCAAACTAAAACCTTCATAACCTACAAGCTAAGATAGGTACATCTTATTATAGAAACCTCAAACCTGGAGGTCCCTACTTAAAACTATACAACTAAACAAGATAATACAAAAATTCGATCTAAATCAAGCACTTCAAAATCCTGACACGATCTTTTTTCTGAAATAAGGTTAATGCTTTAATACCACTTAGTACCACAAGTAATGTTACATGTACTTTCCAGACCATAATGTCTGATAGCACACTGTCCAGAAACAACTCCCCAAATCTGCTCCCCTCATTGTCTTCATTCTTCAAGTTTTACAAACCTTAATTACAGCTTCCCTACTAGACAGGCAAGCAGCAAATGCCACAGAGGCCACGAGTGGACTCTTAAGCAAGCTTCTCCAAAGCTTTCTGCACTTTCATAGATTTTGTTCCTTTCCCTACTCCTTGCTTTCTGTGCCCTTACTAGCAGCCTTCTCCTTTGTCATCTCACTAGTAAACCTTTTTGAAAGTTCCACTTCATGATTTGATAAAAGCACATGGCAATTCTGACCTCTGCCCCACCTGCCAATTAACTTGGGCTCCATAATCCCTCATCCAGTCTCTTCCCAAACTTAGTACTGACCACCCTCTACTGGGTTTAAAATCTAACTTCCTAGGCCCACTTCCATCGAATTCTTCCTACATTTGCAACTGATGCTGCTGCAACAACCTGCAAGCTTTCATATTCTCAAGAAAAAAAGGTCCTCTGAAAAATTACAATTAATTATAAATTTAACAAATGTTTTTAGTCCACTTCATGATTTATAGCAATTCATGTAAAAAAACAATTTGTAAGTAGCCATTAAACAACTGACACAAGAATTTTGCCTTTATCTCCACAAAACTGTAAATATAAATGTAGTTTAAGTTTTCCATATTATCAGATAAATAAACTAATTTAGTCTGAAACTAATGTCATAATGAAAGGGTAGTGCTGTGTGTATGAAGCACACATGTAATCTCAGTAGGGGGAAGGGTAGAAGTTCTGGTTCTAAATCATCATTGTAGGAGATGTTAGAAGAGCCAAGTGCCAGGAAAGGCTGCCAACTGCTATTCACCCACACATGCATGAGAGTTTAAATGCTTACTTAGAGAGCTTGATATGTGATTAAAGCAAATTATGTGAAATCCTGCTCCATATTTCTAAACTTGTAGAATTTAGGATATTTGAAGCAGCTATGCTGTATTATTTATGTGCTGCAATGCTTCACACCAGCAGTGTCAGAGCTTCCTTGACATCTGAAGCCACAGCATTCCTCCTGCCTCCCCAGGGGCCAGAACCACATACCACAGGCTGCAGTAGTGCCCCTGCACATCCCGTAAGTCAACATCCATACAGAGCAGAAATTTCTTTTTAGCTAGTATGTATACTAAGAAAAAGTGGAAGAGTTTTATGGCTGAACTACACATTGATGAATTTCTGAATCTAAAATCCTTTACAGAGGAAAAAAGATGACCATATGATAGAATTACCTGGTATCCAACCTCTGGGACTGAAAAGCAGCAAACGCAGACCTGCCCAAATAGCCTTCCTAGAAAATATAGATCTGAGGAATCCAAGCTACGCTTTTCCCAATCACTCATGTGGTTTATCATTGTCTTCATACCTACTCTTTCACACATGACATCACCCAGAAAGCATTTCCTTTTGCAAAAAGATACCGTAACACTATGTTGTAACAACAACAAAAAAAAAAAGAAGTAGCATCTATACAGATATGAAGGCTAAGGGTTATCCAAACTATCTTTGCAAAAAGCAACAGTAACACTGATGCCTGATAACATCTATCTGTCCCTTAAAATCAAAAAGGAACTTCAAGGATTCAAGACTTCAAGGGAGAGAGTAAGTATTCACATGTTCACGCAAGTTCAGTATTTTAAGATCACACTGTGGAACTTTTCATCAGAATCCTGGATCTGAGACATCTCAGTGATTATCAGACATACAAAAGGTGTTTCTTCCCCTCACCTTTCAGTTCATCATGGTAGGGCTGAAAAGTTGGGACACAAATTCAAAACCTCGTGCAAAAACTGGTTGAAAACACACAGCGATTTGAAGATTCGCACGAGAAAGGTAACTGCCAATTTGAAGAAAGTTGGAAAAATACATGCTAGGTTATATATCATGTTCCAGACCCTATTCTCACACATTTCTGTACAACAAGCACAAAAAATGCTTTGAGCACAGTGAAAGTCATTTTACAACTAATCTAATTTAAAAGGTGGGAAGACACTCAAGAAAACACCTCTAATAGGATCAATATTATGTATGTGATTCTCTAGCCTTATATTTACCATACCACAAGAAGCTGGAAGAATGCCATTTCATGTCAGTCAGACATTGATATGTCTGGTATCCCTACACATAACAGGCAAATCAAACAATTCCTCTTGTGCTAGATGTGCTTGTTATGTACCAAGATAAATTTTGGACACAAAACAAACATTGCATAATTAACAGAAAAGTACCTTCTCTAAGCTTGAGTCTCAGGTTTTGGGCCAGAAGAAGCGATAGGCAGAAATCAGACAAAAGCTGGGTGACAGAGGGACAAGGAAGAACAGAGGTGTGGCAATGCAGGATGCTCCAGGCACTACACTGAGAGTTTCCAGGAGCGTTACCACAGAGACATCCGCAAAGAAGAAAATTCAACAAGACTAATAAAGATAGTCGGAAGAAGTATCCTCAGAACTATCATTTTATGAGAAGCAGCAGTTCTCATTAAACTGAGGGTATTCAAGCTCTCCTATCAATCGCATTATGTTACCATTATAAAATATGCATTTTTATCATATCAGGTGGAAATGGTTATTTTCCATACTACTAAACTGAAAGACCTCAAAGTTTCTGCTTAAGTACTGGATGCAGCAATGAGATAGACACTCAACAGGATGTTAGAAGTATTACACCTGTACTCATTTAACTTCAACTTATATCTCAATGAACTCCAGTTCAGTTCTGTCATTGTTCTACCTTTTTCCAAGAGTTTTGCTCCATGGCAAAATTAGAAAAATTTTACATCCACAGAACTGAAGATGTAGATTTGGAACTTTTAGTTTCTAATCTTGTGACTCTCAAACTATTTTGGTAGCCTGCTCAGAGAGTTGACTAGAATCAATCCCAACTTAATGTCCAAAATATGTGCTTGGTACGTGTGAAGACAAAGTTCTCCAAGGCAAGGATAGGCAACTGCTTACTAAGTAGCCTTTTGAATAGGAAGCCACTTATTGTCATGATAGTCAAAGTGCTCAAAGACTGTATCTGAACAACACTAGCAAGTAAGAGTAACCTAAAATTCATAAACGTATTTTAGAACTAATAGCAGAATTAGTAAAGAGCACACACATGAATCCTGACCAAACAGCTGGATAAGAAGACTTACAATTAAACTACCTACATCAGCTCCTTGTTTGTTCCTGCTCCATAAAAAATGCCATATACTCTTGACACATAAAATAAATTTCTCATCAGGCCGTAGCTTTCTATTACACCTCATCTGATGCGCCTGTAGGTTTGACCAAGCAAGGCAGCTTCCCTAGCACCAGTGTTAGCAGCCACCCAGTAGCAAGCTAGTCATCCCTCAGCAGCTGGGGAAGCCAGTGCCTCCACAGCCACATACCCAGTGGGCTCATACAACAGCCATTCAAAGCAGAGAAGCGTATTTGCATGGCAGCACCAGTATAGCATAAAGAAGCATCAGGACACTGCTGCTGCAAGACACTTTGAACAAGACATCTGAAGAGTGCTAGGGACTTCCATCCTTCCAGCAGCATCCTCCCCCACACCTGCCCCACACCAGCACACATACTTTGGCAGAAAATTGGAGCCCAGCCAGAGGTGCTGATCCAGTAGAAACCCATCTCTGCCAAGAAAGTGCTTAGTTTTCATCTAGATCAGTTCCTCTCAACTGTTCAGTACAAAAGCTGTTATGAGGGAGCAGGGGGATATGCGTGGCCAGAGCTGGGAGAGCAGCAGCGCTGGCTCAGCCAGGACATGGTCACACCGGTCCCCAGACAACTGCATCGTGCTCAATGTTTCCCCCCACACATACAGTCAAGACAATATGCTATTCCGAGTTTCCTGAATCATTTTAGCATATGGTACTGTAGCTGTGCACATTCCTAGCCTACACAAACCCCATACTTTTACATAATACCTACTATCTGAAGTCTGTAGAATGCTTTTGAGGTTTTGCCATTTATGATTTTTTTAACGTACATTATGCATTTTACATAGGCCATTAAAAAGCCAGATTCATGAGAGTTCTGCAAACAACAAATCCACTTCATAGATTAACCAAAAGGCTCTTAAATTGCTAGTTAAACGAGTCCATTCAACACTTATCAGCTAAATAAGTTTATTTTGGGCCTCTGCTTCTCTCAAAGCAAGCACCTCCCCATGAATCCAGTCTGTCTACTTGGTGATTATTTTGCCAAGGAACAGAGAGGTAAAACACACTGATACAGACCATAGATCTTTATCAGCTGTACAAGCACATTTAAGCCTCGGTTATGATACTATTAACTGGCTGCTCAAAGAGAGCTAGAGGCAATCTTTATCAATATAAACTCAAAGTCATCTTTGTAAGAATCATTATGAAAACTTACATTATATCTAATGTTGTGCTTTTTCTGTTTACTAGGTTATATATTTCTGATTACATCAGGAAAAGGAATCACAGAATTTGTGCGTATTTAATATGAAAACTAACCTCTGTGCTTTGTCTCAGCCACCTTTAAAACTGATCAGAAATATGTTATTTTTTAACATATCTATGAAACACATGCTTTTATATGAACTGCTATGCAAGCCCTAGCCTATTCAGTAGAAAAAAAGTATTTGCAGAAGGAAAAAAAAAGTTTCCTTTGCACGTAAATACAGTAAAACTCAATGATTTTTAGTCTTTTAACCTTCCCAGAATTCTCTGAAAGTAAACAAGCATAAACACATTTAAAGCTGGAAGACAGAAAAGCAGTGCATGTGGTCTAACACTGAGCAAACAGGTAGAAGCAGCAAGATTGACACCACTTATCCTTCGTGCTGCCTGGAAGTCAAGGCTTCTTGTGAAGGAAACAAGTTTTAAATACTACTTCTTAAAGCATATAATTGCTCAGGTTGAGATAAGCTACTATTTATATTGCAAACAATTTAAAAACCCAGACCAATAGTGTTTCCCAGAAGCAACCACGGACACCAACTTAAAAAGCTCTGCAGGTGACTATGGTATGATTTCCATGTCACCCTGTCTCTGAAGCTGGAGAGCCCTCTACCTCAGGTTCCTGTGAATATTGTTTACCATGTCACATTTTAACATACCATACCCAAGTAAGATTAAACTCTACAACCAACAGTTGCCCCAAGCAAGAGCCTTTCCTGGAAAAAACACATGTTTTTCTGATATTTTACCTACTCACAGCATTTTTTACTATGTTCTTTAAATTAACAGGTGGAAAGAAATTGTTAAAGTCTTTGAATAATTTAGTCATTACAAAAATCCTAACATTTATGCAGAAAAGACAATAGGAAAACCTTTCTTTACACATCAGACCGGCAAAGAAGAACAACAGTTCATGTTGTTGAATTCAGCCTTCTAGTTATGTACGCAATTGGAGAATCTGTAATTTGAGATGCTTACCATTATCACTGACATTTTCCCAAGACAAACAGAACAGCAAAATGTCTTTGGGCAGATACTTCCAGTCCCTAAATGTACCTATTTAACTTGGCAAGCAATAGGAATAAGCCCATTGGTTCAACAGAGCTGAGCACTCAGAACTACATCTGGTCCAATGAAAAGAATTTTAGCTTTCAAGTCCTCTTATTCCAAGTGGAAAAAAAAAAAAAAAAAGGATATAATGAAGTAATATCATTTTTGCTTGAGTTATAATTAGTTATCCATGTTTTTCTGATATGGGTGGGTGGAGGAAGAGAAGTATAGCTACAGTATTGAACTTTGTACAGAACCAACACGTGCTCTCGTTACACTGAGACAGAAGAGCGGGGATCTTCCGTTTCCCACCTTAGGATTTCCTCTTTTCTGTCTGAAGCTTTACAGACAGAAAAAAAAAGGAAGGAAGCTGGGGGTAAGGGTGAAGGTAGAGGAGTAGGGAAGAGACAGATAAGTAAAGAATGTTTAAGAAGTTTCCCGTATTAACCATGAAGAGTACAGGAGCTCTGCCAGCTGTTGTCCACTGAATTGTTTCAAAACACTTGCTCAGATTTCTTCTTTCTTTATCCCCCTTATAAGACAAGAGACAATGTTAACACCAGGAGGAGCAGGTCTGACTTCCACGCAAAGCCAGAAACCACACGTCAAGCTCTGTATCCACACTGTGCTACAGATGTCAGGAAAGGAACTACGCAGACTATGAAAGAGGCACATTTCCTTCAAGGTACAAAATATTAGCCTACTTTATTCTTTATAAAAAAGACAACTCTCACTTACAAAATAAAATAGTATTTATAACCTGTGACCCATCTCAATACTGCTTTGTTTCATGGAGCTTACCTATGGAATCAGAGGTAATATTATGAACCACTGATGACATTTAAGTTTCCCACTGCTACTTTTTCCCCCCAAAGAAACAAGTCAAAACCAAATAGCCATTTGTATACAGGGTTCTTCCTCAGAAAAATAATATTGTGTTTTATGGGTAACATTATTTACAAAAGCAGGAATGCTGCTTCACCTAAGTACAACTATTTCATACCTATATAGTCAACCACATACCTACACCTTGATTAAACTTACCCACTGCTGTTTGTATAGCACAATAACAAAAATACAATTTTTGCAGCTAGCTTGCATTTAACTGATGCTCCCTCCCCCAAACACGTTGCACATGCTTAGCTCACAACACTACTCTGGAGAAAAGTTAAAACAAGACTTCATGGAGTAATCATTTGTTTCCTGCATTGCAATCTGTAATTTTGGAGAGTTTCAAAAATTAATACTATTATCTACAGTCCGTGTTTTATGACAGTAGAAGAAAATGCTTTGTTTTAAAAATAAACAAACCAGTAACTTCTATTACAGGAAAGCTTCTACATGCAATTGGTGCTCACCTCTTGTCCACAGCATATAGACTCCCATGCACTCAATGCAAATTATTCATGAAAAAGTGTCTGTATACACCTTAATAGTTAAGAACTAATTTTGCATTTCTAAACAAGACTCGGAAATTGTAAATCCAGTGAAAACAGCAAAAATTGAATTAGAAATCCAAATCAGTGCATTTGAAAGGCCACTCCATTTCTTCTCTGGTGCAGAAGGAAATGAATGAGTTCATCCATTAGCTACAGATTAATTAAGACCAGCCACCACCTGCTTCCAGAGACCTCAAAGGATAGACACACACTTGAAATCAAGTAACTCAAAGCAGAACTGAAATAAATTAAAGTTACTCCTCAAATGCCTTACTCCAAGTTCTGCTAACTAACAAACCCATTTTCAGCTTTATTACTTCATCTACTATTTGTAGTTTTCTGCACACAAACTATGAAGAATGCAAAACTCAATGTACTAGGGAGCTGAGCAAACAGACTTTACTCACTTTTAGTTTGAATAATTTCTGCTGTTACTATTAACAAAGTAGGGAAATAATTGCTTGTGAACCTGAAAAAACCTAAAAATTACTCGGTTCTTTAACTGGAGAATGAGGAACAGTTCAAGCAGTATCAGCAGCTCAGTATATTAGCTCTCCTTCATGAGTACATGAGCTCATTTTCTGCCTCGTTCTGTAATAAGAAGTGACCTAGGGAGCACTAGCTACCGAGAGCACAGCCATCAGAGCGGGCAAACAGGGCATGGTGCGGCAGTTTGCGTGGAAGGATGCGCAGGAAGGGTGCTGAAGCTCTGTCAGCTCAACCAGGGTGCAATAATACCCACCTGGCAGAAAGCCATGGCTCCTCTAAGCTCTACACTCACTGTGACAGCAGCAGCCTCCCAGACAATGCTCTGGTGGGAGCACACAGCAACCCAGACGCCAGGATGCAGGGTGGGACCTCTTATGCGAGTACCAGACAGCAGAAGTGAGCACACCTGTAGGAGGTGCACCCAGGTAGCAGAGAAATTCCTCTGCTTTGTGACAGAATCGAGGGAGGAAAGAGAAAAAAGAGGCTTGCTGGGTATAGTCTTGGGGGCAGCATGCCAACATTAGAGGGACAGTGTGCTAGTGAGGTCAATCTGCCTGCCATCTCTGTGGAGGCAAGGGATGGAGATCCATGTGACAAAGACACGCGTCACCGTTGTATTAGAAGCAATGGAAGTGCCTCAGAATGGCCACGTAGGAATTAGGGTTTCTGCCCATAAAAAGGTCTAAAGATCTACACCAATGCACACAGCACAGGCAACAAACAGGACGTGGAAGCCACTGTGCAGCCGGAAAACTGATAGCTGCCACTACAGCAACATGGTGAGATGATTCACATAACTGGAACATTGCGATGGATGGCTACAAAGTCTTCAGAAGGGACAGACAAGGAAGGAGAGACAGGGTAGCCCTGTATGTTATGGAGTGTTAGGTGACATGATGGTTGGAGGCAGCCATGGGCACTACAATCACAAAATTTTAAGATTTTTCAATTCTCAGAGAAGGAGATGGAGTCAGAACTACCACTTTGGATTTCTGGAGAGAAGACCTTGTGAACCAAGCTCGTTTAGGAGGCTAGAGTTCCTTGTCAGGTAGTCCTGAAGCACATGGGAGTTGATGAAGGCTGGATATATACTCTTCACTGGGTAGAAAAAAATGGCTGGATGGTCAAGCCCAAAAAGTTGTGGTGAATAGAGTTAATCTAGCAGGTGGCCAGTCACAAGTGCCCTGTTCCCCAGGGCTCAGTTTTGTTTAATGTCTTTATCAGTGATGTGGATGAGGGGATCAAACACACCTTCAGTAAGTTCACAGATGGCACCAAGTTCAGTGGGAATGTTGAGTTCCTTGAGGGAAGGAAGGCTCCACAGAGATCTGGACAGCCTGGATCAATGGGCTGAGGCTCATTGGGCTCAATGGGCTACACGAGGCTCAACAAGGCACGGTGTTGGGTCCTGCACTTGGGCTGCAATAACCTCATGCAATGCTACAGGTTTGGAGACAAGTGACTAGAAAGCTGTCTGACAGAAAAGGACTTGGGGGTGTTAGCCAACAGCTGGCTTAACATGAGCTGGCAGTGTGCCCAGGTGACCAAGGCCAATAGCATCCTGGCTTCTATCAGAAATGGTGTGGCCAGCAGGACCAGGGAAGTGATGGTCCCCCTGTCCTCTGCACTAGCGAGGCCACGCCTTGAATGCTGTGGTCAATTTTGTACTCAAGATAGACACAGAGTTGCTGGAGCATGTCCAGAGAAGGCAAGAAGTCTGGTGAAGGGTCTGGAGTACGAGTTTTATAAGGAGCAGCTGAAAACTGGGGTGGTTTAGTCTGGGGAAAAGCAGGTTGAGGGGAGACTATCACTGTCTACAACCTGAAAAGGAGGTTGTAGAGAGGTGGGTGTTGGTCTCTTCTAACAAGCAAGAAGTGACAGGACAAGAGCAAACGGCCTCAAGTTGCATCAGGGCAAGTTTAAGCTAGGTATTAGGAAAAATTACTCCACCAAAAGGGCTGTCAAGCACTAGAACAAGCTGCCCAGGGAGGCAGTGGTGTCATCATCCCTGGGGAGGCATTTAAAACATGTGGTGCTTAGGGACATAGTTCAGTGGTGAACTGGGCAGTATTGGGTTTACAGTTGGATTTGATGACCTTAACGGTCTTTTCCAACCTAAATGATTCCATAATTTTAAGACTGTGTTGGGTTTTTTTAATCCTGGCAAACTGACTTCATTTTATCCTGCTTTCTTACTAAAGCAAACAGAAAAACAGCAAGCACAACGCATTACAAATTGCAAGATCCAAGCTTCTTTCTTTGTCCCTATGGCACAGGTGACTTTCAGAGCTGCACTGTTTGCAGCTCTCATAATCACCCTTGAGATTCTAGAAGTTAGATCAGCATTTTTTCCAAACTAAACATTTCAGGTGCCCACGAATGAAAAGCTGACATGTTATTATATCATCTTTGAACTATATGACTGGGAACATGCATTATGAACCAAAACAGAAAACAGCTATCTCTGCAGTCTCTTGTCATTGTAAAGATCTGAGAAATATATTCCCTTTGACACACAAAGGCAAACTAATGGTAAATCGTTGTGGCATCCAAGTGTCTTTAGTTGTTCCTGCACTGCTTCTCCTAACAAGCTCCGCTTCTGTACAGTTCCTAAATTGCCTCTCTCACAACAAAGATGTCAGACAAGGTGCTTCCAACAGGCATACATGAGAAAGGAAATTTGGGAGCCCGTGGCTGACAAGCAGGAGAAATAAGATGGAAAAGAGGTCCTGTTCATTAAGAACACATAAGCAGAAGTAATCAGCTGACAAACACAGGATGGGAGAGTGACTGTCTAGACAGTGCTCCGGAAAAGGATCTGAAGGATTGATTAGCGGTTCCTGACTGAACATGAGTCAATCTGATGCTACTGCAAAAGGAACAAGCATCACAACGGGAGTCCTAGACACGTCACCTAAAGCACACAGCAAAAGATTCTCTGGCTTTACCTGATAAAGCTTTCCTGTCCAGTTTTGAACATAGATCAATTGGTCAAAGGAAAGAACATCTACAAGGAAAGAATTAAATAATTGGAGCTATTTCATACAAGGAAGAGGAGACAGCCTTGGCAATTCTTCATTTACACACAAGGATACATTCAAGGAGAAAACTACTCCAGTGCTAAACACTTTAAAGTAGTAAAATTGTTAAGTCCCAGCGACAGAAGTTGCAGATGCTGGATTATCAGTATTTTAAAGAATATGCTAGCAAACCTCCTTCAGAAGGGACAGATAAAAGTTGATTGGGCCTTGAGAAAGTAGGACAGATTAAATCTCTCAAAACTCTTTCTAAATATTGTTCCTATGATTGTATTGATCATCTCTGAAGAAAAAGAATTCAGTCCTTTCTATTACATAATGTTAGAGACATTTATGATAAATTAAATGCACGTGAATTATAAATAAAAAGGCTTATTTCCCTCCAGAATAGTCTCCTGGCTTCCACATCACTGGAAAGGTGACAATGGTCTCCTCAAAGGCATTCTCCACACAAAAGGACAAACAGAAAGCAAATGATGAAAAGCAAAAAAGGTTACTCAATTATGTACACTGTTACATGGTTACATGCAAAAAAAAAAAAAAAACAGTTGAAAAACGAAGCAAAATCTTTGCTTTGCTTTTCAGCCCTTCTATGCAGAACCACAAGGACAGTTTTGAAAGGACTTTTGAGGGGTTACCTAGTTTGTTCCCCTGTACCTTCACAGAATCAACTACAAATCCAGAAGCAAAAATCCCACTAAAAATACCCCCACACAACAGTTATTCTCTCTAAAGAAATGAAATAACACATCTCCCAGGGGTGTAAAATCTCAGCTGAAAGTACATTCAAGTGTCACAGATAATCCAAGGACTCAGTATTTTCCCTGTTCCCGAGACTTAAATTATGGAGAACTGCATAGACTAAAACCTACACAGTGAATTACATTCAAATGAACTGGAAACTATGGAATGTGGTAGAAATAGCGTGTTTATCTTGAAGCAGGCTGTAAACATGAAACTATTTTATTCTGAAGTTCCATTTCCAGGCAGCAGGTTAGGGAATCAAAATAGATATGTTGAAGACACACACTCTCACAGCAGTACAAAAAGTTGCCAATATCTCCATGGTAGGAGTAAAATACCCTATTACAGCTCCCTTGACAAAGGAGTTAGTGACTCCATCACCTGCTGTCTCAGCTCCCAGAAACAATCACAGATTACATTAGCCTGTCCTAGAAAGCAAACAAAAGCATTCTCCCTTTCAGCAGGGAGACCACATTCCCACTTTCATTACTAATGTTATTTAATTCACCATTGTTCCATCGCCTTTTGGCTGAATCTGGCCCAGTCCAGCGGCCACACAAGTCTGGCACTAATGGTGGCAAATAACCCTCAGTACAGTGAAAGAGGAAGAAACCGTGTGTCATTGAGATACAGCTAACAATGAAATAACATCAGTTTTCAAAAATCTTCCCCAGTAGCTCTAGATATGTAGCTAATAGGACAGATGAGATCCCTGAAGGGCCCTGTGTAAGGAGTTAGCAAACCAGCCAGCTCTGGGTTGTCCTTAGGAGATGCTGAAGGCATTCAAGACAATACCCGTACTGAAGACTCCAGATTTTGGAGGCAGCTGCTGAAGATCCATTTAAAAATCTTGAATCACTCTTACTTCAAGGCAATTCCACCACTTTATCAACAATTCTTTAACTTAAGGCCAGTCTTATGACCAAAAAGACTTAAAAATCTCAAGTTTCATATTCTGCTCTCCAACAGGATATAGCCGGTAGGTTTTTTGTCCAAAATTTGAGTTGAGATCATTCCATTTTTGAAAGGTACTGCAAGTTATTGCTTATATAGAAGACCAGGAAAATATCATCTTTATCTGACTAACATCCTAAACTGATGTAAAAGCCTCCATAACGTTATGTTACATGTCAAAAAACCTCCTATGGCAAAGACCCAAACATTTTCTATATCAGAAACCTAGAACTCATAGTATTTAATAAGATGAGAATGGGCTCTCATTACCCCAGTAAAGCAAAGGGAGCACTGGTAACTTGCCAGCTTCACTCTCAGTGCCCCACTTCACCTTCATCTGCTTGCAGGTGGTCAGCCCCACAGTCACAAGCTGTAGCAAAAAAAACAAATATCATCCTCTAACTGTTCACGAGCCCCAAAACGTCCCATGTTTTACCCACCTCACCCATAAACAGCTATATAAGGCAGCTTGATAGAAGTTTTGGATATTGCTCAGTATCTGTGGACATATTAGCAAATTCCACATAGAAATATGAAGCAAAATCAACATAGCAGAACACAAGAAGTAAGACTGAAGGCTTCAGTTGTACTATTCAAAAATAGATGGAAGAAAAGCTGAAGTGTTTGTGTTCAACAAAACACATTACCTAGCAGAACTATTGACAGAGATATCATGAGACAGTAATCACATCATAGTCTTTATCCTTTTGTTGTTGAGCTAAACAAACTAAACTCATTTACAGTAAAGTTAGTTTGCAGTAAAAACAGTGACTACAGTGCGAAGATAAAGATGTCTTGGCTATCTTTTGAGAGAGAACTGCTAGCAAGACTAGCCTGGCTGCAACTCAGAAGAACATGGCACAAGCCAATTGATTTGGCTTTTGTCTACACGTTAGTCAATACCGCTCCTGTGATCAACTAATAAACCCCTGTTTTTCTTCCTATAAACCTCAGCTTACAGCACAAAGACATTTGATTCTTTTGTTTCTTCACCTCTAAAATAGGGGACCACCACACTTCATAACTCCTTGGGAAGGCACATTTATGGCTTAACCACACTAATACGAAGCAGTATTTAAACTCGCCTGATTTACATTACTATATTTTGCTGTATGGAATGATTTCAGGATCTCAAATATCATTCTACTGATAAATCAGATGATGCATTCAGCAACTGTTTTAAATTGTTCTCCTTAATTAGTCTTTCCATTCTAATAAAAAAAAAAAATGCCTTCCCGAGAAGCTTTGTGCTCAATAGAAAAAGGTGAACCACCTACATGCCAGAAAGCGTTAACTGCATATTTAAAGATTCAGGTAAATCAAAGAAATGAGATGATATGGCAGTATGCAGATCTGGTGATACAAAAAGAGAAATTGACCTTCTATATTCAGGCTAACAAAACATGTACTTTCACTCCAAACAGCAGCTACAAAATAATTATATATACACCAGCAATTTATGTATGACTGCTAAAAGTTTCCAGTTTACAAGTCAGAATCACCTTTATGCTATTCATTTACTGTCTGCAGAGCATTCACAGCTTTGCCACCTTAGATGACTAATTTTAACAAAGGGTTTGGTTATTGTTCCAAATAGTATTGTTCTGCTAGGTTGTAAATTAACCTAAAACAGCACACAGCTTTTACACAGGCCAACCCCATTTGGTAACTAGTTTTAGATACCATTAACAGCAAAAAAAGCTTACCTCTCCTCCCCTTACATCAACATACTTTGTGCTAAATTCTCCACATAACTGACCACTGGATCCTTTGTGTCAAACTAGCGATTGCATCGCACAACAGCTGAAGGTATGATTCAGAACACATGGAAAATCAAAGTGACATAAAGAAGTTTAAATAAAAATAAACTATGAAAACCCAGACAAAGAATACTTTCTCAGAACCAGAAATCTTCCAATGCTCATTTCACCTCTAGCATCCTGAGGGTTAAAACAGAACTGCCAGAACCTATAGCTTTAGAAATGAAAATACATAATTGCAGTACAAAGGGTGTCCCCTATAAATGGGATAATGTTCTTCATTATGGCAGTACTTTCATCCACTAGGAAACAAGCCAGCAGTAAATCTGCCTACCAGTAAATTAACTCAGAGTAAAGCAACTCACCCAGTTAAAAGCAATTAGATATTATCAGTGGCTAGCAGGCAGCAGTTTAAAAATTTGAAGGAGAGAAGACTGTTACTTTTATCAACCACCCCTCTTAAGCAGGAATCAGTCAGGCTGTGCAAGTGAGCAACAGCCACCTGGTTGCACTGAAGGGTTGCTGGTAACCAGGTGGCTGCTGCCTGGTTATTCATCCATTTTGGCATGTCACAGTAGAAATGTGCAGCACAGCATGTGCTGCAAAATTCAGATTGAAAACGCAGATGAGGTCTGATGTTGATGCAAGCCCTGAGCTCTTTATACAAAGGATACATATGCGGGCTACAACTCATCAGCATTCTCAAAGGGGTTTTAATAATGCGCCCATTTTACCTGGGCAGATAAATACCTCAGTATTAAAAAAAAAAAGTTGGGAAATACAGCAATCCCATTACTTTATTAAGAAAATATACAAACAGGCCAGTGGTGCAAAATGAGAGTTTTATCTACGAAATTCACTTTACACGAAGTTTAAAGAATTATATAGCAAGATACAACTCTCTCCTGCCTCCCCTCCCACTGCTGTAGAGCACAATAGCTCACAGGATAACTGGGTGTGAAGATTTTGCAGACAGCACTCATCCTGCAGGTGAGTGAGCACACACCGTAAAAAGCAGCCCAATAGAAAAATTAAATACTTTAGCATCTCAACATTTTGCAGCGGCCATGGTCACTACAATATCGCTCCATCCTAGAGGTTTAGAGGACCCAAACTGAACAGTGGCGTTTTGTTACTATCTTGAATAGCCTTTGGAAGGCAAACCGCTGAAAATCATGGAATGAATTTAAATAAGAATAAGCATCGGTTTGCGCCTATATTGCGTTTAGACACATAAAGAGGATCTTTGTAAGGAATGACATTTTCTGGTTGATCCAAAGGGGGGGTCGCCCCTGAGAAATCACAACTGCAGCTCTTCAGCAGGAGCAGGACTTCAACACCAACCTTCCCAACTGAGGAGGAGCTGGACAACGACGCCTATTTAAGCTCCACGGAGGGCTTATTACACGCACAAAACTTTACCGAAGGGCCATCGCTCAATTGTTGAGGAGCTAGGGGTTAGTTTTTCAAATACGCGGAAAGCGCTCGGCTACCCGCTTTCAGCGTTTAAAGAAGACGCTCCGCACTCAGGAACCAGAGGGGAAAACCGCTTCGGTCGTCAAACAGCATACTACGACGCAAAATAAAAATAATTTAAAAATAAATAAAGGGAGATGAGGGCTGCAGCGTGGAATACGGGGCCGCTGATGCCGAGGGTGCCTTTCCAGGGAGTCCCGCCGCGGTTTTTAAGCCCCTGCCCGCCCCGGTAAAGAAAGGAGGGCGGCGGGACTAACCGACCCAGCAGCGCCCGGCAAAGAAAGGAGCCGAGGGAATAAACCCTACGGATGATCCCTGCGACTCGGCGCCGGGAGGGCGGCGACCCGCGGGCTGAGCCGCAGCCGGGACGGAGCCGCCGCGAGCGCCCAGACAAAGGCGGCTCCGCGGGACCCGCGGCTCGGGGGGCGCTTCGCCGCGGGACGAGCGGCCGGCGCCGCCCCGCACTCACCCACGCCGTACTTCTCGTGCTCCGTGGGCATCCACATCCTGGCAGCGCCGCTCCGCTCCCGCTCAGCCCCGCCGCGCCATCGCCCGCGCCGACCCGCCCCGCGCCGCCTCCCGGGGGCAGGGGGCGGGGCCGCCGCCATGGCCGCGCCGCGCGGTGAGTGAGCGCGGGAGGGGAGCGGGGGGAGGCGAGGGGCCGCGGGGGTGGGGGTTATTGCTCGCCTAAACACGTATCTCGTAGGAGCGCTAGGGTGGGAAAGACCTCCGGGATCATCCAGTCCGACCATTCCTATCTGCCGCGAGACCGTAGAATCACAGAGTGCTTTGGGTTGGAAGGGACCTTAAAGATCACCCAGTTCCACCCCCCCCGCCACGGGCTGGGACACCCCCCACCAGCCCGGGCTGCCCAAGGCCCCATCCAACCCGGCCTTGAACACCTCCAGGGATGGGGCAGCCACAGCTTCCCTGGGCAACCTGTGCCAGGGCCTCACCACCCTCATAGTGAATAAATTCCTCCTTATGTTTAGTCTAAATCTGTCCCTCTCCAGTTTATACTTGTTCCCCCTCATCTTATCACTACAAGTCTTCGTGAACAGTCCCTCCCCAGCTTTCCTGTAGCCCCTTTTAGGTATTGGAAGGCTGCTCTAAGACCTCTCAGCCTTCTCCAGGTTGAACAACCCTAACTTGCTCATCCCATCCTGACATGGCAGGTGCTCCAGCCTTCTGTTCATCTTTGTAGCCCTCCTCTGGATCCTTTCCAACAGCCCCGTATGCTTCTCATGTTGAGGTTTCTAGAACTGGACACAGTACTCCAGACGAGGTCTCCCAAGAGAGGAGCACCTCATCTACATGTCTTTTCATTACCTCTAGGGATGGTGACTCAGCCACCTCTCTGGGCAGCTTTTTCCAGTGCCTGATGACCCTTTGTGAATTTTGTTTTCCCCTGGTGCAGCTTGAGGCCATTGCCCCTTGTTGTCACTTGTGAGAAAAGGCCAGCACCCTCCTCTCTACAACCTCCTTTCAGATAGTTGTAGACAGCGATAATGTCTCCCCTCAGCCTCCTCCACACAGAGACAAAGAACGGAATATGATGCACAGCGAGGAGTGCAGACTGTGACAGCCAGAGATGGGTCAGGCACCTTAAGTAGCAAGAACGGCGTGGCATCCATCCTTGTTGAAAGAGCTGCGTGCTTGTGCCCTCTTGGAAGCAGCTTAGCTAGAACACATCCTGAGTAAACTGCCGGAAACCCTTAAGTTGAACTGCTCCGTATTAGAGAAGCTTGGGCGTTATGAGGCAGGAGCAAGAGCTTAGGTTGTATCTTCTGGTCCTGTAGATGGAAAAATGGAACTCCGGTGGCACAATGCTGCTCTGCAGGCCTCACCAGGCTGTCTCTGAGATAAGTGTGTGTGCTTTTAAAAAAATGTTCTCCAAACAAGTGATTACTCTGAACTGTAACTAGAAATTTTAGAGGATGATTTAGTTTGAGCTGAACAAAACATTTAAGAGAGGAAAGGGCTGGAAAGGGCGTCATTCTCTTTTTTTTTTTTTTTAGTTCGGGCTGACTTTTAGCCTTTACTCTCAAGTTATGTAGAATTTTTAAGTCACCAGTAGTGTGAAGGACACAACAGAATGAAATTGTGTGCAACCAAGTGGCTTCAAACCTAGTGTCAGAGTGCACCTTTTCTGTGGCTATCCTTCTAGTTGTCAGACTTTGGTATTGAGTGATCTTGTAAATGACCTTTCTGTTGTTTCTCTACAATGTACTGTGTTTCTGTTCATGAAAGTATTATTGCTTTATTTATGCTAGGAGTTAAAGCAGTACTCTTACTTTATTTACGTGTTGCAGTATTGGCATGAGGCCCTCCTGAATGAAAAGCTAGGCCCTTCTAGAGCACTTCCACGCTGGTGTAATCACACACAGAGGCAAAGATGTGTTGTTTTAACTGTTGAAAAGGACGTGTCCTTTTGTCTGTGCAAGTCTTCTGTGTGAACCTGTATACAGGTCTGTGGAGTACTAGAGATGATGAGGTTATCCTGAAGCTTTTGCAGGTAACTCTTTTAAAGGCATTCACACTGATATGAAAAAAAGTTTACACCATTGAAATTCAAAGACCTATGCTGGTTTTCTGTTAGTGAGCTCCAACACTCATTGGAACGATTACTGAATTTTCAGTGGCTTCGCTCCCAAGATTGCTTTGCGTCCCCTGGCAGATTCTTTGGAGTCTGTAGGTGACAAAATGTGTAAAAATCACCATTGAATATGAAAATAATAGGTGCCAGGCTGAATTAATCTCTATCCTAGCCCATACCCTTCTACGTACATCTAAGCTATCCCTGTCTCCATAAGAAAGGGCTGCCAACATGCTGGCTGGGAGTCATGAAATTCTGCCATAGCCCTTTAACTGCTGTCCGTCACGTTAACTATGACTGACTTCAGCATGTTTGTACTAGACTCAAAGCCCGTCTTTCTTCTTCCCTTGAGCAAAGACAAGACAAGACTAGGCAACAGCTGAAATAGCCTTTTCAAAATCATCCATTTACAGCCCCGTTGTTTAGGGTAAACAGATCTTATACTATATATCACATTGTCTATGGGCAAAGAAAATATCACTCTAATATTAATCATTTCCCTGTCTCAGAAAAACTCCTGTTCTTTCATGGCTGTTCACTCTAGCAACTTCTTGTACTTGCATGTGAGCTTGAGAATGTCTGTCACTTGTTTGGAGACAGTATATAGGAAAATTAAATGAGATGCTTTTCCCTGTCTTGCAGTTTCCTATTTACTGGGAAGCCTGTGCTTGTATATTCTAATCCAGGACTGTGTTTCTTTCTGGTTAGTTCCCTCCCGCAGCCTTCACCAAATAACTTGTAATAAACATATCACTGTTCACAGTACAATTTGTTCAGTCTATATTAATTACTACACATCAACATTTCTTACAGCATCTGTCAGTGGATTTTAAAATGAGGTTTCTTCTGGAAATGTGTCTTTCATAGCTTCATCAGCAGTCTGACAGTTACAGTTTCCTACTCAGGTTCTTAATGTGCTCAAATCCTTTTTAATACCATGCTGCTGGAGCATACCATGCCAGAGCACAACACATTATTCTTATTCTATCCACGTCTATCTCTCATGTCCCACTTTTAAGGGAATTCAGTTTACTGTGGAAAACAAAAGTTTGCCTGGTCTTGGCAAGTCTGCCTTTTTTAATTGCTACCTAGAGGATCCTTTAGTAAAAGTGCATCACTTCTTTAGCTCAGCTTCTTTAAGCTGCTCTTAGAGCTGCTTAAACCAGTGTACTCTGGGATCCAGGGCTTCCTCTTTCCTGATCACTGCAAACCAGCCGCATGTACTCTCTGATCTGAGAGATTTCTCTGTCTGGGTTGGTGGATGCAGCTGCTGCGGTTCCTGTATGCAGGTCTGGCCAGTAAGAAAGCACACACAGACCTGAAACTGAAGTGGTTGGCCACACAGGCACCCGCAGAGCAATGCCTTTGTCATACCCTCATAAACACTGACAGCGCTTGCATAAATAAGAACACAGATAGCCCAGTCTTGTTCCTCCCTTCTAGTGGATCAGGATCAACCATCACTAGGGAAAGCGCTATTTCTCTTTAGATTCACAAGCACCGCCATGTTCACAGGCCACTTGAATTTCAAGTTGGGCTCCAAGTCTGTTTACTGTTCCTGGACCTTGTGTCCTTTGCCAAATCACTGGATCAGACACTAAGCCTTTCAAGGTGAGGGTCTCTTCCTGCTCAACCTCTGCTCCAGCTTGACAATTGCAATCTGATACATAACCAGATCTGGTATTTCTGATGCTCTTAGCTGGACCAGCTCAGCCCACTGATACAGTTACCTTGGACCTATGCACTTTGCAAGATTTCATTCCCAAAAAGGTCCCAACACCATTCCTCCCAAGCCTTTGTGAAGCCCAGCCTCCTCTCACATAAACACTCTCTTAACTACCTTCCTCACCACACTCTCAACAACTTTTTCCAGCTTCTCACTCTTGTTATTTATGTTCAGCTGTTTCTTGTGTCCTGCCCAGTAGTTTCTCACGTTAGCTACACCTCATGCCAGGGCCCAGTCATGGGCCTGTGTATCATAGCACCCTTTCTGCACTGTGTTCAGTTTCAGCTGGCAGAAGTTGGGCTTGCTGTCTCATTGCCGCACCCTCAGGGTATCCCCTCTGCTGTTCCAGCCTCCGCCAGCCCAGGGTTTTGGTGTGCTTTTTAGCTTCCAGTTAATGTTCTTCATAAACTTCTTCCTGATTTTCCCCATCTGCTTTGTTTATCAGTAAAAAAAAGGGGTTAATCTGGTTTGTGTCTTCACTTCTGTACCAGCTACTTCTGCCCTTCGTGATTCTCCACACTTTCACACAGTTTTCTCATCTGATTTGAGCCTGCTTGTCATTTCTCACTCATTTCCTCTGTGGCTCAGCTGTTCCCTGCCTGTAGAAGGCTCCTCTGACTCTGATGACATTTCGTCAGCCAGTTACTGTCCAGTGTTAACTCGGTCCGTCCTGCCCCTGCTCTCTTCCACCTCCGGTATTCCTTCTTTCCTGCCCCTTTCCCTTCCAAACCACCATCCTCTGCTGCTCACAGCCCTTCCTTTGGTCCCACTACTCCCGTCTCCCAGCCTTGTTGCCATGCATCTCACTAGTTCTTGTTCACAAACTGATATCCAAGCCTGGCCACTGTTACACAGAATGCAGGCTTCCTCCTATTTATGAGCAAACCCAGCTTGGTGTTGGCTATCTGAATGGATATGCGCACTCACACCTGTGGCACATGAAACCTACAGTCATGGATCCCTCAAATATTAGCAGAGTTTCCCTAGCCCATAGGCTGGACTGCCTCAACAGGTGTCAGCTCTGCCCACGGCTGAGTCCCAGCCCCCTTGCCCCGTCACTGACTTAGACCATGAGTGTTTCCAGATACAGGTCTCCTACTCACTGGCTACTCGCTGGCTAGTCCAGTTTGAACCTTGCTAGCAAATTATATGAACGCACATATGCATACAAAGTTACATTCACTAGGAAAATATAAACACAGCATGGTCCCTCTAGATGCTAGTTTCTGGACATGCCACCTTGTGACTAGCAGCCTCTTCTGCAGTTGCTGGCACTTAGATCTTGTCCTATGTGCTCCACACACAGGACAAAGGGTAAATTACACGAAAAAAAAGTAGTTAAGAAAAGGATTTAGTAAGAAGAGAAGAAACTCTGGTGATCAGGTGCAGGGTTTGACCAGAGAAGCGCACCCACCAGCAGTTTGAATGCAGCTACCCCCCCGCCTCTGTTTTCTGGTGGTTTTTACCCTCTAATCTTTCCTTATCTCTGCCTGTGGCCCCTCCTCTTAATTTCCTGTAGTAAAATATATATAATCCCACAAATCACTTCTGATATCCTATAGCAAGTTTCACACAGTTCCACAAACAGCGTTAGATATACCATAACACATACAGTAATCACATTTCCCCATCCTTGTCATTGACAAAATTCAGGTGAACCTCTTCAAGTTGGTTTAGTAGTTCCTTAAGTGGCATTAGTTCTTGTAGGGACCAAAGACAACTTATTGTCTCTGTTATCTCCAGTTCATTAATATTTTTTGTGTGTAATCTACCACTTTGCATATGATTTGTTACTTCTTTTTTTTACTGCATAGTCCTTAACCATAGAAGTAATGAACCAGATGCCTTCTGATCCCAGATATCCCTATACTACCCCTCCTATTCAGATCAGCCTTGAGCGTACAGGTTACCTCCTTCCTGTTCAAACATCTATCGTGTGTGTGGTTGTGAAGAGGGAACTGTTGGCTGCCACAGGTGAAAACCCCAGCAAAGTGATAGAACAGCCATTGCTCAGGGTTACTGCTGCTACTTCTTGTCTGTTCATTCAGCAGAGCTCCTCAGACGTTAGTCTGATGGACAGTTGCTCACCCAGCCCATGCGTACCTGGTTGTTTCTGTTTGATGATTTTAGAGATTGGTATCCTGCTCAGTACCCTTCCTTAAAGACCAAGCCAGTTCCAAACATTCATGCACGTGGTTGCATCCTCACTGGTTCCCCCACAGGGCACTTCCACACATCTAGAGTATCACCAATAATACATTTCTTGGGTTAAATCTGTGCGTTCAGTGGAGGATTTCAAGACCTTCCACTGTACCATAGTTGATGGAGAGCGTGAGAAGGGATTTGGTCTACCAGTAAACATTATAAGCTCTGTAAAGGATCTTGGTTTGACACAAGTTAATCATTGTGGACTGAACACCCAGCAATTACACCTGGAGGACAGGTTCACTAATTAATTCTGTAAATGCAACACAATTTATTGTAATATAGATTACAAGACTGAATCTCCTAAAACACTATTATTTTTAAGTGTTTTAAGAGTATTTATTATGATTTTTAATTAAAGATGCAATCTCTCAGTCATTTTGAACAGTTACTTGATAAGCAAATAGATCTTGTGGAAGACTGGAAATTACTAAATTATGGTTTGTGAAATAACCTTTTATGTGCTCCTGTGTTTGAAGTGTAAAAAGGCAAAATCCTTTCCTGTAATGTTACAGTAAGATTTTAGTGGGTTTAGTCTTCCACAGAATGTTTCTTTAAAAAAAAAACACCTGATGATGGGAGAATATACAAGTGAAACTAAGTATTTCATTAAATGGATAGTAATGGATTAATGAAGTAATAAAGGGTTGTATTTCTTAGTAATACACATCTCAACTGCATGTGATTCTGCCATAATTTTAGAAATAATTGTGTTACAAATATGCACTGTATTTTGTCTGAAGACAAAGGGGTGTCCCCCACACCTCAGTATGTATATTGAGCTGCCATTAGCCCAGAATATGGGATATGTTGTATTCTCCACAGATACCCACTAAAGGCTGACTGGTTGGTTTTCTCTGAATTCAGAAAAGAGTTGGCTTAAAAAGAGGAGGTGGCCGTTATCTTTGTTTTATACAATTTAAATGTCTTCTAGTGGACAATGAGCTCCATTTAATTCCAGTAATCTAAGCCAATTCTTCCCTGCGCAGTAGCCGGTAAAGGCTTTGATACACAAATAAGCTACCAGGTATCATCTGCCTTGTATATTAACTGGAGCTCTTTGAGAACTAAGCTGCTTCAGGCTACTCAGTGAGCATATGCCCATGGACCACAGAGCAGGTTAAACATGCTAACTTGTTTGCATGTTAAAGCCTTTAAGTTTGAAATCTCTACTCAGGCCTTCTGTTACTTGCAGCACAGCAATAGGAAGTGCTCATTTGTAAATCTGTGAAGTCCTTTAAACTGTATCAGTATTAGCAAATAACCTGCTTCTCAACTGAAAGGCATTCTTGTTGCCTGAAAAAATAATAGATGTGGACATTAATTAGATGTAGAGGTGTGGACCAAGGTGGTATTAACAACTTTTTGAATGATCTAAGTGTGACACGGATAGTTTGTTATACCTGTTGACCACTTTGTGGCCTTGTTGACCACTTTGTTTTCATTTGTTGGATTTTTTTCCTGAGGAATGCTGTTTTTCTGGAACAGCACCAGAACTGTAAAACCCTGTAGCCAGTGATGTCTGACATAAGGTGATACATAAACACATAAACAGGTGATAAGAGTTCTCCCTTTGAGACTTCAGCCAGCTTTCTTGATGAAGATATACAGAGTTTAAACTGAGATATGGTTGTGATAAGAGCGGACAGTAGGAAAGCAAGAAAAGGACATTATGAAATGACAAGCATTAAGTGTTTTAACTTCAGTATAGATGAAATCTTGCCCGAACAGCCTTTATAACCTTTCCCAGCCTTGTGTGCTTCCTTCCACCATGTCCTATCTTGCAACTCCTACTCTGCGAGTTCAGTTGAACATTTGCATTCTAGAAACTACAGTTGCTACAGACTCTTTCTGAGTTTTCCTCTTCATGTTCTTATCCATAAACTCCAGCAAGCTGAAGCCAGGAGAAAAGCCTGAAAGCATTTGAATGTCTTTCTGTTGACCTTTTAAACCAGCTTTAAGTGTCGCATCAATAAGAGCCCTGCAGAGTGTGGTAAAGATGATGGCATTGAAGAACTTGGAGAGAAAAAGGAGGTTAGTTTCATGCAACATTAGAGCAGGCTTGTGCAGGCCTGACTGGTGCCTCACTGAAGTCAGGGAATGTGTATGTGAAAGTGCAGGTTCTTTGCAGAACCGTTGTCTCAAGCCATAAGTAATTAATTACAGTCACTTGAGAGGAAAAAGCTAGTGTCGTGTAGGGCAGTACAGGGTAGTAGATTTATGCCTTGTTAAAAGCAATAACGCTTCTTTTTCTGCGCAAATGTGGAATGCTCAAACTACTGCATACAGATATAGTACCCATGTTTGATATTTTGATTATGGAAAAGAGCCAGGAGTGCTGAACTGGAGTATTTATTGATTTTTTCAAAACCTGCTACATGTTGTGGCAGTGAAATTGTAATTAAGAAGTAAATGAAAGGGGCATTGTGTTTTGCATGAGTTTATTCTCTGATTATAAAGGATTTTCGATCATCCGTGTACAGCAGTAACTGTCAACTTGTCAAATTTGGCACAATAGATAACAGTATAGTTGCACCTCTGAAGTCTGATCATTGATAGTAAGGCCTGGTTTTCCAGCAGGTAATTCCATGTTCACTTCTTGTTTGCCAATCTGTCCTAATATTTTGCTATAATAGACCTGTAAATGAGAACTTGCAGTAGATGCTTTGTCTGTAGCTTCAGTGGCCCAAAACTCTTAGTCAGGTCCCTGTCTATTTCTAGTGATATATTTCAGATGGGTTTCTTGAAACTTTCCTTTTGATTTTTTTACCTCATGTTTTCCTTGGATCATGTCTTCCAAATGGTCTTTTTTTCCACTTTCCTGTGTTTTTGTCTGATTTTTGTGACTGACAGACAGGAACTAGTGTGAAACGGCACAGCTGCTTCTGTTTGATTCTTGCTCATTGAGATGTCATCCTCCCATTTGTCATCAGTGGCTCTGTCCCTGAGGAGTAGCTGCTCCTGTTTTTTGCCCTGTGTAGTTGGAGCAGGTTATAAGCCTTCTCTTTATCCCTCTGGTATAGAAGCTTTATAACTGGATATGCCATCTGTTTCAACCTCACAAGCTGGTATGCTATGGTTTGGCTCTGTCCACATGAACAAAAACTAAGGCACAGTAGATAAAGACAATTGATGCTGCAGTCCCTGCAATTGCATTGCACGATTTGGCATTTTGCTTTGGATCATGTGTAGCCAGCCTTCCCACACTAACAGCCTCAACGTGCAGGTGTTTCAAAGCTGTCTGAAGCACTGCCCCACAGTTTAAACCCAGATGTCTCTGGTAGTGGTCTGGTTGCATTTCATACGTATCTGGGCTCCAGATGAGTCCAGTTGACATGCACCAAAACTGCTCTCTAATCCCAACCTATATGCAAAGCAGCTGGAGGATGGTCGAGGAGTGCAGGACTCTTGTGCTGATCAGAGCTGTGCTGAGAGGTGCGGGCAGAGGGACAGAGCTGGTAGGTAGCGCATGGACGCACGGTGCAGCATCCTGTGGGTCCGAACTGCTGCCAGAGTTCACAGCATGTGCCCCGGCTCAGCCCTGGCAATCCCGCAGTGGGAGTGGAAAAGACTCACAAGATGAAAACAGGAATGGTTATGAAACAAATGCGTGCAGTAATAAGTGATAATGCTGGCACCAGAGCATTTTGCTGGCATTTGTCTTGACCAGTGTGCCAGCACTGAATTTTATTATGACTCAGTAATGCATGAACAAATGAGAGAGAGCTTTTTCTCTGAAGGCTGGTATGTAACAGAAAACATCCTGCTTGAGGCTTTAATTTGATTTTGTCTTCTATGGGATGAAAACATGCAGCCTGTGTTATTACTGTGCTAATTTAATGTACAAGAGCCTGCATGTATTTATACAGTTAGCAAAACATTGCCTGAAAAACATAAATAACTTCTATTACTAATTCTAACATTGTAATTCTGTTTCTTGAGGAAATTAACTTCAATTATTTTACCATCAATGACCATGAGTTACATTAGCAGTATCAGTTAGGAACTATATATCATACTTAAGAAACCAAGGTCTGTGTCATATATTTAATCAATGTGGGAAGGACAAGAGAAATATGACCAGTTTAACAAAAATATCTACTTCAAACTCCAGGATAAAATCAGAGTATGCTCGTAGAAATTTGATATAGCCTGCTGTGAGAGGTACCCTTGAGACATTAGTATTTGAGCTCTGACTTGAAAATACTTTCTTCTGAAATTAATATTCAAAAATTTCTTTATAAAGAGTTTAAATAGTGGATTATTTGAAATACAATCAAAGCTTTGTTTTCCTGAGCTAAGATATCAATTAGGCTGAACTATGTTGATCCACATCACTGCACACTATAATGAACTGTCCTTTTCAGCTGTTGTGTTTTCCAGTTTGAATACCAATTTATGGAGGTTTGATTCTAAAAGTAGAAACAACTTATTTTACTACTTTCCATCTGGAAAAGCTCAAGCAACATACCACCAAGCTTCTAACACCACAGGGTCTTTTCCTCTTACTGATCCTTCATTAAGTAAAAAATTCAGTTAAATGATTCAGACTTGAAGGCTTTCTGAGTATAAGGAAGCTCAGTCAGAATACCTGAGAGAGATTTCAAACTCTTTTGTCAGGATTAAATCCACATATATCAGGTTCCCAGAAATGGGAATTCTCAGGATGCACTTTTGATGTTAGTTCTAATTTACACAAGTCTTGAAAAAAACAAAGCAACATTTAAAATTTAAAATTCACACTTTTTTTAGCTGTTCTTCTCAAATATTTGCCTTTGTCAAGGAATGTCTAGCAGTGGATAAGAGTTAGAAAGCCTGTAATGCATGGTAAATATTCCTGTCATAATGACTTGGGAGCGTCTAATAGGACAGGCTTTAGGTTTTTAAAGTAAAATCACACAGCCTTTCCTTTTGCTACAGAGTGTAAGGCAATCATTTTAAAAGATCACTAAGTCATCCTTTTAACATCAAGAGGAAAACTGTACTTGGGAGTTGAATCCTGTTAGAGGAAAAGGACACGGGACAAGACAAAGATGAGGAAAATTATTGTAATAAAGGACTATTGATCTCTACTAAATAATGTTAACAAAAAATAGAGAGTAGACTAATTAACACATTTTACATAACAATGCTGGCATAAAGATCCTAGGCTGACTACAGTAGTTACTAAAGGTACCACAAAGATCAATTGTAGCAATGAAGTGGTAGGACTATCCTTATGAAACACACTGTTCAGACCTCTTCGTTGTGGAAGAGTGGAGGTCACAATCACAGTAACTGGAAGCTGAGAGATGCCTCTTTCCAGCTTGCTAGTGTTTGCAGAGAAGACAGGGGAACAGTGGCAGTGGTAATGTACACAAGTACTAAATTCACATACAAATCTTCACTTCTTATACCTTCCAGTGTGCATTTTTAAAGATTTAAGGAGGTGATCTTGATCAGCTGGGCACAAAATTGTGCTCTTTTTTTAAAGTAGTTAGTTAGCATCTGAAAAATATCTGAAATTTAGTCTTAGTGCCTCAGCCTTAAACCAGCATTGTTTATACTTTATTATGATGCTTTTGATATGCTTGTGTATTAAACAGCAAGTTAAACAGAAAAAAGGGTACAAATTTATATTGACTAGATTTGGATAGTAAGTACAAAAGAACCAAAATGATCACTTTTGTCCTTCTATTTCAAATTCTTGTATTGGATATTTTCTTCCTCTTCTTTGTATTCTGAATTTCAGGCTACATAATTACCTTGCTCACCTTTCCAGATAATAAGTTAGGGTTAATCATTGCTTCTCAATCCCTAGTTTTAGTATATAACGTAGATCTCAGCTCTCCAGGTCAGCCATGTCAAATGATCACACTAAACCATTTAAAAGTCAGTATCATTTACTTCAAAAATACCTTTTTTTTTTTTGCTGAAATGTCCTATTATTTTGGAAATCAGTATAATTCATACAAACCTAAGTGATTCATTATTCTAATTCTTTAAAATTAAACATTTAAGGGCAGAGAAAATGTCAGGGAAGACCACTCAGTACTGAGTAGCACTTCAGACACATCTTGATTAGCCTGGTTGTTTTCCTATTAAAGGAGAGTAGGCTCATGTAGTTCCTCATAGAAGTTCTGCAAGAGAGCTGTGTTTGTAGAACAATGAATGAAGATTGCAAGGAAAACTGCATTCAGAGCCAAAATTCAGGAAAGGAAAAGATTTGGGGAGATAATATGACAAAAGTCAAGATACAAACGGTGTTCTTGGAAGGAGAGAATTGGGGGATGAAGGGAGACTGATGGCTGGTGGCGTAACTCATGCATGTGCCACCTTCCTACTGCAGGGCTTTAGGTCATGGGCAGGGAATGCACTGAGGAGTAGAAAGGAATGAGAATTAAGTTTTATGGAAAATTGCATAAAGTAATTGAACGGAACTCTTTGTTCCCTGATTCCTGCCATACCCATAAGGACATTTGATTGCTGAAGGTGCTCAGAGGAGGAAGACTCTGGAAAGGGCACCCTGGAGGAGTGGGTACAGTGGGGTTAAAAGGGAAGCTGTAGCCAGAGGAGTAAAAGACTAGTGTGCTGAAACTACACAATGTGTTTGGCCATGAAAATCTGTATACTCATCACGGTGCCACTCACTGGCACAATCTTCTGTGAGCCCAGAAGAGCACCCGTCACATCTGTGAGGGATTCAACACGAGCAAATCCTAAGGCACCTCCAAAGGAATCAGTAAGAATTTATTGACTGGCAGAAGTGGATAAGAGTGGATGTATTAAGACTCAGGAGATATTTTGAAGATGCTGCTGAAATCAAGGAATTGCCTGCTGTAGGTAAAGTCCAGACTACAGCCGTCACTGTTTAATGAAATAGCAAAGCAGAGTTTCTGCTATTAATCATTACATGGGTTGTCACCTGTGGGAATTATTGTTGCTGTGCAGTTTTTAATTCCAGCTTTTGGACAGGGAAGGTAGGGAAAAATGCATGAACATACATTCCTTCAGTAATCTGTGTAAGCATGTTTTTCCAGTTTGCGTAGGAGTAGGAACTAGCTTTGTATTTTGAATACGATACAAATGCTCCTGCAATGCCACCATTTCGCCCTTTAGGTGTCCTGTAAACAGAAATGGTACTGATTTTGTTTAACAACAGGCATAAGAAACCGGAGTAGCTCTAAAGGGTGTAATAAAATTTTTCAAAATTTCATTCTGAAGTAGATAAATGTTTGTGACCAAGATATCAAACATTCTTTTTAGTTACACTGCTGTGAGTCCATGCCACTTTCCCAGGAATGAGATATTATGTGGCTCTGAGTTTGCATAGAACCTAGCTCTAGTGTGTGAAATATTTATAAATTGCACATTAACATCAGCACTTAAAATATTGTTATGAATACTTATTAGGGTCACTTTAATTAGTGTGTGTTTTCTTGTATGGCTCTCTCAATGTAAGAACAGTGCATTTGCTCTAGTCTTTATTTTTATTGATATAGGGGTTTGTCTGGGCTCAAGCAGAAAGATAGCAGGCAGTGGCATATACCTGCTGGTGAACTGGGCAATATTGTAGTCTATTATTTAAACGTGATCTTACTGGCAAGCACATTGGGTTTTTTTTATTAAAATTCCAACACTTCACATCTTTATTAATCACTTTCTTACTCCTTCTATTCACTTGTATTCTGATGTCTGTGCTCTGGTACCCATAGCAACACTTGTTAATGCTAATGAAACTGCAACATCCTAAGCTCCCCGACAGAGCAGCCCTGTTAAATATGGCTATTAAGCACAGTTGTATTTCTGTCAGTACCAGCTCCCAGCAGACACCTGCTCTGTAGAAACTCTTTCCTGAGATATTAGGATTTGGTAACTCACAGCTTTTCTTAAAACTATCATTTGACTGGAGTGAAATTCTCATATTCCCAGACAGTGGATGCTGCAGACTATGTACAATTTCTATAAAATTGACAAGGTTTAGCTGTAGGATTAAGTACTCTTTTGAAGTGCTCATTTGCATTCAATGAAAAACCAGGCAGGCTTGAGACTGACTGATCTTGGGGGAAGCTATGGGATGTGTTGTCTCCTAGAATACATGGATATTTTAAATAAATGTTATTCATAGTGTGTTAACAAGCAGAAGTAATAGCTAAATAATTCCTCATGAACTCGCATTCAATGATAATTCAACTTAATAGAAGTACTGGAGTGGTTAATATAGAGAGCTGGAAAATTGTTATGTATATTGATTCTTCTTTCACTAAGGAACATATTTGCATGTGGCATTGTTGAGTATGATATAGGGTGTTTTATTTCCATTATTCTGAGTTTTGGTTTTGAATACTGTTTATTTGGTAAGTCATTAGTCATCCATCTTTCATACTCTAGAAAACAAAGGAAAAATCCTGTAATCAGTATAAAATCTCTTCCAAGAATATGACCAGAAATTAGGGAATGCTGCTGTGCCAACAAATAGATGCTGCAGTGCCAAGACTGCAGAACAGGGAAGCTGTCATGTTTGTATTTCCACTGTCAAACTGATGCTTCTTGATATTCTTTTTCATTATAGCCCCAAAGAACTGGAATACTAAACAAAGCTTTAAAGCTGCTCATTTCCCAAAGAGTTTTAAATGCAGTTCTGTTCTATGCAGAATTACCTACAGGAATCCAGCTTGGTTCCCTGCTCTACCATATCTGGCAATTTGGTCATTTTGATAACTACATGGTTTTTCTATGTAATCAGTGTGAGCTTGGGGGAGGGTGCTCAGCCTTTCTGTTTTCCCATCAGCATCTGTTACACTGTTAGTGTGGAGTGCCAGGTCTGCTAGGTGTCTTTTGTTTTCCTGTTGTTCTTCCTCCCCTTTGTTCTTTGAATGTTTAAAAGCCTCAGTCTTTTACTCATTGTTTAAGACTCCTTTGTTTGCCTGTGTATCTTCATTGCATTCATTTTTGGTTTAGGATCATTTCAAGTTCTTGTGTGAATTTCCTCATAATATTAACAAGCTGTATTAATGAGATAATAAACCAGACTTGTTGGTAATGAATTGATTCATTCAACTACTGGATTTAATTAGAAAGATGCTTAACATTCCAGCAGATGTTCTTATTTTCTTTCATTATCCTTGTATTACCAACAGTGGGCATATAAATATATACTCTGCTTGTCTGTATTTACATAATACACTCTCCAACCTAAAGCCTTGTTGTTGTGCCATAAACTGCAAAAAATTACAGGAAACCTGTAAATATGTCTTAAGTCAATTTGTATGAATTCTTTCATTTCATTTCTCAGACTACATGTAGTCTTGAATTTTCAGAATATTCTTTATCTGATAATAAAATGCTTAAATCTTTTTCAAATGAGTTAGATTTCTTCTTCCCTACTTAAAAACCCTTGTCTTTGGACTTAACATTATCTCCTGTCCTTCTGATCTCATGACTGTCATTCCTTTTTATCTGGTGGCAAAGCTTTGAAAAGAAGGGTACAAGTGTCCCTCTCCTGACTATTCCCTGCAGATTATTTTCGGGAGTTCCTCCCTCAGCTTGCTGGTTGCCTGCAGGAGGGGGTCTGTCTCTGTCTGAGCTCTGGTGCTTGTGTCGCAGCTGCAGGTTCCACCCAGGGCTAAGTAAGCCATGTGAGTTAGGAGTTGTACCAGTGAAATTATTTCATTGATCTGAAGACCAGTACCTCCACTTTCCAGTTAGAAAATTTAATCGATGCAGCAGTGTTCAGCACAGTTCTAGTCAGAGCACATAGTTCAGATGTGCAACCAAGAAGAATTGAGTGCAGCAGCTCTTACTGCATTTAGCGCGTTACATATGTGTATGCTGACAGCAGCAGGGTTTTTACAAACTGAAGCCAATGCTGAATGTCTTTGTTAGGGAGCACAGTCATAAAAACTTAGTGTTTCTTTTTCCTTTGTGTGTAATGCTTTTGAAGAAACCCTGCACACTTTATAAGGCATGATCATGGTAAATTTATGTGAAACAACTGAGGCTGTTAGGCTAAAGAGAGAAGAGGAAGCTGAGATGAGGTGGGTCCTGTTTCATCTTGCAGCTTCTTGCCATGCATTCCCTAGTTTGTTCTTGCACTTGGTGGACTGCTGTGAGCATTTTCAACAATACTGAGCAAAAAGAAAGAAATAGTTCTGTCTAGTTAAGAGTTTAATCGACTCATCAAAGGATTTGGCAAGCCTAGGAGCCAGCACAAGCAGAAGGGCAATAGTAGATGATTAGGAATGGTAGGATAAGGTGAAGAAAGACCGCGTAATAAGATATCCCTTCACTTCTTGGTGGCAACAAGCTATTGCACTGGTTAAACCATCTCTGAGAACTTTATCTTTTACAACCCACCTTAAAATGCCCAATCTTTCCTTCCATTTCTTTCTGATACTCACATCTGTTGAATTGGTGGCCATAAAATTGCGTGGCATATTGCTTTGCAATAATTGCATGTGTAATTGTACAGGTAGAGTACATTGCCTGTACTGCTCTACCCTGTATTGTAATTGTGTGGGTGTAACATTTACTTAATGTGCAAACATTAATTTTGAGTTGAGAACAATTATATTGGAAACTAAAAATGTTACAGTAAGGAAAACTAATCCATTTTGAGCCTGTTGCTTCATTAGCTGTGAAGAGTAACAACATATAAAATAAAATAAAATAAAATAAAGCTATATAATTTCTATAGCAGACAGCCTTTTTTTCGTTTTCTTTTATCATTGTTGTATTGGTGTGTAGAATTCCTGTGCAGGGATCAGGATTCCATACCACTAGGTATCTTAGGGGTGCTTATAACAATAATTAGTGCTTATTCTAGTTATGAAAGTAATTTATTTAATCCAAATAATTTTCTATACTATTTCATTGTCAAATGTCTTCACAGTATTCTTTTTGTTTACCCTGAAGAACTGGATATACTTCTTAGTCTTTGTTTTCGAATAATATATTCCTCTAGTCTCTTCTTTCTATTAATCCACATTTGTTAGCTCTGAATTAGCTGTAGAAGACCAGAATTTTATCTGTCATGTTAAAGGTTGAACAACAGGGTGTCAACTGTCAGTTCTGTGAATGAGAAAGAGATTCGCTTAGTTCCCAAGTTCGGTGGGCTTTCCTCAGAGCCTTTGAGATATCTGTTTGCATAGCAGTCATGCTGTTTTTCCATTAGGCAAAGGGGGAAAACTCAGAATGATTTGGCAGACATTTAATGGATGGATTTTGTAGGGCTCTGCTCTCATAGGGAGCTAGGTCCTGCCCTGTTCACTGCAGACACAAATAGGAAGAGGATTAGGTGATAAATTTTGCTGTTAATACACATTTTTTTCCCAGGCGGTAAGCAGGAGAGCCAACTGAAACATTGCAAAAGACCCTCAGGGTATTTGAACTGGACAAAAAAAGTGGTATTCACTGTTAACACATGCAGAGTAACACTGATGGGAGTGAGCACAAAGAATATGGCCACTGCCTTGTACACTAGTGCCTGATTCACAGCTTCTCTGAGACTTTGAAATCACTGAAGATAACAGTGTTCGATTATCCTAAAAGCAAGCAAAAGGCTAGGAATAAAAAGGAAATAGAGAAAAGATTGAGGAAAAACTGTGCTGATTTAGAAATCTGTTTTCTTCCACCCTTGGGCATTTCCAAGCCATCCATCACCCCAGCATATGAAGAAGGGTAGAGTAGAAATAGCCAGGAGTTGAACAAGAACACAGAATGAAGGAGCATTAGGAGAACATGCAGTGTTGCTGCAGGGTTTTGTAGGTGTTGACCAACCATTTCAAACAGTGCAGAAACAAATCCATTCACATAAAAAAACCAGCAGCTATAAAATGCTGCTATTATATAGCCTGTGACTTAAACTCTCCACCCTCAGATTTTTGGATGACTATGCTATTTGTGTGATTATTGTTTGTTTGCCCTGTTTTCATACACTTCCCTTGCTAATTTTTTCTTACCATTGTCAGTCAGGGCACTCACACTAAAGGGATGACCCTGTGAAGTCATTCTTGCTGCACTAGATTTTAAGAGAAAAACTTGCTGCTTTTCTCTTTCTTCCAGTAGTTATTTTCAAGTGTCTCTGCATGTGGGAGTGCTTGTGGAGTTTGAAGACTCCATCTGAGTGTTTTTATTTCTCTGTTAGCCTTTAGCTGTGCTTTAGCTAACAGTTTCCTTCAGTACCTGTGGCCACTCTGCTTCAAATATAGAATCAAAATCAGCTGCTTTTACAGAGATTTCAATAATATGCTTAGGTTTATTTGTACTATTTTGATGTTTCTGTTCTGTTACTCCATTAAGTGCTATGCTAAAGGCTGTGTGTCTTTGTTCCGCTCTATGCATTTATTCTGTTCAGTGTTTTTTGCAGCAGATGAGTCCAGAAGCATTTTCATGGATTCTTTTTCCCCTCACCTCACTTCCTTTAAGTGCCTTCGAATTAAATTGCATAAGCTTCTGCAGTTGCCACACTGTGGTCTATATTTAAGTCATTCTATTTTATAATAGTATTAGCTACATACTTTATGCAGCAAAAATATCTTCACCCCCGTTTATTCCTTTCAGCAACTTGCCACTACAATTAAAGATTAACAGCTCTGTTCTTCAAGCCTAAACAATTGCTGTTCCCAAGTACTCATGCTAAATGACTATATTGGCTCCTTGTCTATGTTGGGTAGCAGTTCCTGCTGTACACACCTGTCTTCTGAAAGTTGGTTTGTTAAGGCAGATAGGCACTTGTTTATTTGAACTTCCAAATGTTTAAATAGGTCATTGCAGGAGAGCGAAACAAAAAATTAACAAAAAGCAGTGTAGCTTCTTGTTGGGCACAGCTGAACTGGCTGACAGAGTATCTTCTTAGTTCTTTTGGTATCAGTGAGAGTCAGTAATTGCAAAGGAAATTAAGTCACTCTACTTTTCCTCAGTAAACATGTTTTAATGATTCTTCAGGCTACAAACTAATACTGACTCTTAAGAATGCACAACCCTAGAGTCTTGCAGGTAATACCACTTTCACCTAGGAGAACTGACCCTTTCATGAGGAGTGCTTTAGCACTTGGTGTAGCAGCTGCTGTTCTTAAACTAGGAAAAAATGGGACAGTTTATACAATACCAGTCTAATAGAGAAATGACTAGGGGAAGGGAATGGGCTGAAGTGGAGGCAAAATTACTAAAGGAAAAATGTTAGATTGTCAACAGCAGTTGTATTGCTCCAGTTAATTCCATGTTCTGTGTGCTGCCATCTCTCCATAATGTTTAGTTTTGTGGGATAAACTGAATTCAGTGTAACCTGACCATCACTCTTCAGCAGAGTCACTGGCTTTCCAGGAAGTTTTATATTTCAAATGTCATAAAGTAGAAGCCTGAACAGTTCTGTAGGGCAGATATGTCGTTCCTGGAGCAGCATGGAACTGACGAAGCCGTACTTCCTATGGTTTTGTGTACTTTCCAACCTGTGGCTCCCAGTAGCTCCTCAGTACCCTGCAGCACCCTTACCAGGCAGCCACTCACGCATGCTGTGGCTGTTCTGGAGTACTATATGTCCACAGTGCCTGGCCAGCCACTACCAAATAGTATGTGCAATGAATGGCAGTGGCCTGTTCCCCTCTCTGTGCCTCTTCCTTTACCTGAAATTTATCATAGATCTTCATGGAATTTCCCAGATCCATCACTGAAACTGCAGCCCTTCTTTGGTTATTTTACAGTCTTGGCAGAGGGTGGGAGCAGTTCTGCTTTGTTGGTTTATTTTCCTAGCAAAAAATGCTAAATGGCTATGATTTTTTAAATTATTTTCACATTTTCTATGTGGCATGTTACCAAATTGTTGGATTTGGTGTGCTTGCCAATATGTAATACATGCAAGTAAATTTTGTAGGATGAAAGTTGTCATACGTTGATTCTTATATCTGATAAATATTGTTAATTAAAACTCATTTAACCTTCCATATTTTAAAATTCCTGTATGACAGGTTTAGGAGAAGGCCTTTTTCTTAATTTTTTAGGTATCTTTGGAAACCAAAACCCAGGACATTCTCTCTGAACACCGGGTTGCTCAAGGAGACTGTGGACTCTCCATCCTTGGAGATACTCAAAAGCTATCTGGACATGGTCATACAGGTCCTGCCAGGCTAACTTGATTGCCTTCTATGACAAGGAGACCCACTTACTCAATGAGGGAAAGGCTGTGGATGTGTCTTCTTGGACTTCAGTAAAGCCTTTGACAGTTTCTCACAGCATTCTGCTACGGAAACTGTCGGCCTCTGGCCTGGACAGGCCTGGGTGGAAAACTGGTTGAATGACCAGGCCCAGAGAGTGGTGGGAAATGGTGTTAAATCCAGCTGGAGGCCAGTGACAAGTGGGGTTCCCCAGGGCTCAGTCCTGGGTCCAGTCCTGTTTAATGTCTTTATCAATGACCTGGATGAAGGCATCGAGTGCACCCTTAGCAAGTTTGCAGATGACACTAAGCTGGGTGGAAGTGTGGATCTGCTGGAGGGTCGGGAGGCTCTGCAAAGGGACCTGAACAGGCTGGACTGCTGGGCTGAGACCAGTGGCATGAGGTTTAACAAGGCCAAATGCCGGGTCCTGCACTTGGGGCACAACAACCCTAAGCAGAGGTACAAACTAGGAGAAACCTGGCTGGAAAGCTGCCAGGAGGAGAAGGACCTGGGGGTGCTGGTTGACAACCGACTGAACATGAGCCAGCAGTGTGCCCAGGTGGCCAAGAAGGCCAGTGGCATCTTGGCTTGTATCAGAAACGGCGTGACCAGCAGGTCCAGGGAGGTTATTCTCCCTCTGTACTCAGCACCGGTGAGACAGCTCCTCGAGTACTGTGTTCAGTTCTGGGCCCCTCACCACAAGAAGGATGTTGAGGCTCTGGAGCGAGTCCAGAGAAGAGCAACAAAGCTGGTGAAGGGGCTGGAGAACAGGCCATATGAGGAGCGGCTGAGAGAGCTGGGGGTGTTTAGCCTGGAGAAGAGAAGACTGAGGGGAGACCTTATTGGTCTCTACAACTACCTGAAAGGAGGTTGTGAAGAGGAGAGTGATGGCCTTTTCTCCCAAGTGACAGGGGACAGGATGAGGGGCAATGGCCTCAACTGCGTCAGGGGAGGTTCAGACTACATATCAGAAAGAAATAGTTCACAGAAAGGGTAATCAGGCACAGGACAGGCTGCCCAGGGTAGTAGTTGAGTCACCATCTGTGGAGGTATTTGTAACATGGGTAAACGAGAGGCTGAGGGACATGGTTTAGTGGCAGATAGGAATGGTTGGACCTGATGATACAAAAAGTCTTTTCCAACCTGCTAATTCTATGATTCTATGAACAACTTGTTCTAGAACGCCCTGCTTGAGTCCCTTCCAATGTCATCCATTCTGTGAACTTTCCTTTCTTTACAGAGGTGTTCATGTTATTGCAGGAAGACAGAAGCATAGAGTTTATTCTCCTGCTGCACAAATTAACTTCATATCACAAGAATCAAGGAGACTCATGATGTTTTCCATTTTCATGCTCATCATGCCGGAACTATTGGGGAGATTCTATTTGCTTTTCCCCTCCTTTTGCTATCCAAAATTTATGTAGCTAAAATCAAAGACATATATTGAAATTGGCATTTGCTTTTAATATAAGCCTTTACCAAAAAGTGAGATGATTTTTTCAGAAAACAAATACTGTAGTTTATTTCAGGATAACTGGAATTTAGTTAGGCTAGTGGGGCCAGCTGTTGAAATCTGTTGGTCACAAAGTGTTTCTTAATAAATTACACGTAATTTATACCAGTGGAAGAGATTATGAATTTACACTGCCGGGGGGGGAAACACATACACCCTACGTCGGTCTGCTTGTTTGCAATACTGCTGCAGTATTGGGCAATCCACTCACTTTTTTAACTACAAACAGCAGCGAACCTGGAGAACATCAGCTGGTGGCTCACCTCTGTGTGCTGTCATTTGAGCAACCTATGCCTGGTGCAATATAGCATAAATACTGGCCATTGACCTTCCCACGTGGGGCATGGCTGGCCCCTTCTCAGGAGTTATACAGTTAGGATGTGTTTTGGTGGGCATAAGCTTCCGTGTGGCAATGATCTTTACCAAGAATAGTCTTTTCCTCTGTCACAGAACAGGGAGTGAGATGCTAATGGGGAAAAAAAAAGGGCAAGACATGCATACTGACCTTCAAGCATCGATCAGAAAATGGTAGAAGTATTGTGCAATAAAGAAAAACATAATTAAGAGAAATCACCATACAAAAAAGGTTGTGCTGTAGGGTGTAAAGCCTTCCTAATAGTATGATGAATTTGGCAAAGAGAGTAGCTTCATTCATTTCAACAGGTAGACTAGAGAAGGAGAAAAGTAGGTTTCTCATCATAAAGCTTCCTTTAGTAATATGCAGAGCACTTACGTCCAAATGACTTGGTGTCAGGTGGGACTTTCAGCTGGTGGAGATACTTGAGAACTGTCCTGTGCTAACCTCCCCCCGTCCTTCCTGGAAATAATACAGTCAATTTTCTTCCAAGCAACTTGTTGCTGGAGTGATCCCTGCAACAAAAGTGGGACCAAACAAAAGAAGTTTTGCATGTGCTGCCTATAAGTACTGCAAGTGATGTAAATTTATTTGTGTAGTCAAAATTAATTACTCTTTTTATTTCTTTTAGATACAGAGTGTATTTTGGAGCCTCTGTCTCTGCCAGAAAGTCCAGGTGGTGTTGCTGCTGTAGAGAGTTCTCCCTATGTGCCTTGTATTTTCTGCAAAGAATGCTGTCTTTTAGCAGAACAAAACCAGCTCCTGAAGCACATGATTATTGAACACAAGCTTGTCATAGCAGATGTGAAACTGGTTGCAGATTTTAGAAGGTAAGGATTATATTGTTTAAAATGAGTGTGTATGAGTGCAGATGTTACAGAAAGGTTCAGAAAACTAGCTATCATCTTTTTAAGATACCTCAAAAAGCAGTGGGCTGTTGTGGGAGGATTGTTACTACTTATTTTGTGGGCTTTTTCTTATTGGATTGTAAGATTATTTTCCCATGCCCCTCCTGCTCCCCAGCCCCTAGATGTTGCTGGGACGAGGAGACTTGATATTAGAATACAGGGCAATTCCTGTGTTAGGCTTTCTTTGACATATCGTAGGGACTTCTTATGTCTTGTCATTATTTAACAAGTTGTATGCAAGCTAGAAAGCTGTATATTTTCTAAGTGCATTTCTAGACAATTGACTCTCACAGTCCTGGGGTTTATTTTTATAGGACAAGATTATTTCTACCACTATAAAATGTCCTAAAGCTGTGTATTGTATGCAGAATCTGCTCATTATAGGATAGCTCACATTCATTTGCCCTATTTTAAGAATGTAAGTATTTCCCCACAGAAATCACATGTAATCCTTAACTATACTTTACAGTACTATGATCTACATACAACTGTGACTTCTTTTACTGCTGTGTCATTGATCATCTCAGCGGGGTCACATTTGGCTTTCTCTTTCTTTGAACTTCCTCCAGTAGCTGGCATGGCCTCATATAACTTCAGAGACTAGGAGCTTGCTTGGCATTTTGCTTTCACACACAGCAATGTATGGGCCAGGCAGTAGGCTAGATGGTACCTGCCAGTTTATAGGTAGTTCTGTTGCAGTGTTTAAATATTAGCTGGAGCATTTCTTAACTAAAAGGAGTTTTCTAGTAAGTCTTCTGTGATTAATTACCTAGACAAAGCAAATAACTTGTGTCTATCAAGGTGCAAAAAATAATGATATATTAAGATGAAATTTAGGAAGAGAAATGTAAGCCATATGAATCCTTATTCAAATGTATGAGCTTAACGTTGCTTAAAATTGAAAACTGATACTTGTTTTTGTTTGGTTTTATGCTAAAAGCTGAAAGCAGGCAGAACAAGAATGCAATGTTTGTTGGAGATAATCCTCATTTCCTCAGATAAATAAAGGAATCAGAGCTGCTCAGTCATGGACTGCCAGTTCAAGTGTGCTTGAGGGATTATTCTGAGTTAATAGAAATGTATTTTAAACTCACCTTTTCAAGAAAGTGTCCATTTAGATTCTTTTTGCTGCTAATGCAATTGGAAAGTAGCCAAATCTTATAGAAAGTGGCCCCAGGATGTGAAACGATGGAGTTGTTACTCTGAAGTGTGGCTTCTCTTATTTGCTGTACTGAATATCAGTAGAATAGTCTAGTACTAACACAAAACAGGGAGGTACAATCTGAAGTGTTAAATTGAAGTGTGGAAAAGACAGATAAACAAGTATGAAAACTTAGTATTTTTTTTATACTCAGCACTGAGTTACAACCAGTCTTAGGAATACGTTTCTTCACAGAATTGCAAGAATAGGGAATTTGGAGAAAAGCAATGCTAATAGAAAACTTTTTAAAAAAAACTTGGAAGGCTAAAGATACGTTGGCATTAGGGGAAGAGGAAGAGATTAGGGGAATAAGCTTCCATTGCATGACTGGCCACGATCACTTATGGACATTTATCACTCATTTTTTTCTCCCTGGAATTATGACAAGCATTGACTTTATTTGTTCATTGATTTTTTGGGTTAAGTCTTATGGTACGAAACCCCTTAACAGTAAGCTGCATGGCACTAATGGTTATGGTGAGATGAGTTTGTCTGAATGATCTTAATTTGTTTCAGTCCAGGGAACTGAAATGACATCTTGAGATCGCCTCATTTGCAGATTTACATCCTAAAAGCTCAAGGATTACTTCTTCTGGAAGACTTGCTGTTCTGTGTAGCAGCAAGACTGTTTCATTGTGCATTATAAACAGTGGAGTAGGCAGGGGACAGCAGAACACTCACCTTACTGACATCTAATGATGCCTCTGAATAAACTTAAGCAATGCTACTAGCTTCACTCTTCTTAGCTGTCTCCTGTACCAGAGGTTAAATCTCTCCATGTCAAAGTTAGCAGAAACAAATATGTGCCAGTTCCATGGCTGCTGCAGTTTAATTCCTGACATAGTAAGATAGATGGTGAATAGAGGTCATACGAACCACCATGGGATGTCATAGCTGTAGCAAGTAAACTTTTAGATTATAGGAGTATTAAAAGCTGTAACTATTTAGAAATGTCCTCATACATATATATTATAATTATATTCCTCATTTTATGGCATGTCAATAGGAAGCTCTAATTAAATAGTTGTCTTTTACCTTCCTGACTCTCACATAATTTATATTATGCACATGAGTCATAACTATAAATATAAGCATAGACTTAAGCATTTTCAGAATTTTTTTTATAGTAAGATTCTGAATAATTATCACAAGGATTGCTTGGTTGCCTTCATCATGTAATTGAAGGTGATGGTTTCTTCTTGATTAGACAGTAGGTTCTACTTCAGTGGGAACTGAATCTCAATTGGGGTCTGCTATGATACAGTGGTAGCCCAAGAATGTTTCTCAGTAACTGTAGTTGATGGATTAAACCTTCAAGATGTGTTTAGGGCTTTCCTTATTCTGTCTGATATCCCATCCCCAAGTGGTTGGTGACTTCATTTTTCTCTCTCTAGTTGTCTGCCTAACTACAGATTCCATTGTAACTCCACAGGAAATCTGCCAAAACCTCCGCTCTAACAAGTTGGTGTTTTTACTAAGTTTCACATTCCTGCCTTCATCTTGCAGAATACAGACCACAATATTTTGGGAATTTGAGAGTACTCTGTAGTGTATCTTTTCAATAAAGATGCATCTGAGTGTCACTTCTGTCTAAAGATGTGAACAGGTCACAGTGTTCAAGTAAAGCTTAATGCAAATCTGTCTTACTGAGTTTTTCACTTTGACAGGATGGTTAAACCCAGTTTTTATGAAGTTGAATGAATTTGATGAATTGGAAAACTAAGTTAAAGGAAGGAAAAACAGACAGGAATTAAACGACAAAACACTCCTAAGAATTTAGAGGATGGAAAATGCAAGAGCTGATCAACTGCTTATTAAACTTCTTTTGATGCTTCCTTTTTCACTAATCATTTCTCTCTTATTTTCAAAGATACATCTTGTATTGGAAGAAGAGGTTTGCAGAACAGCCCATCACAGACTTTTGTAGTGTGATAAGAACAAATTCGGAAGCTCCATTAGGTAACTATACTGCTTGTTTACTCTCTGTTGGCCAGATCATGTGATAGTCCTTGGTCAATACTGCTGCCTTGATCTACCCAGTGTGAAGTTACCCAACACTACATCAGAAAAGCACAGAAATAATTTTTAACTCTTAATATTTAAATTTACCTTTACCAAGTACTGGTAGACATGTTTCAGCACTGTGCTGAGTGAGGGTGAACTCAATACATGCTTAAATGTGCTGTCAGATTAGGGCTAGTCGCAAATCAAGGCCTAAAAGCAGCAGTGCTTACATCATGCATGGGGAAGCTTTGGCACTCACTGCATAAGTAATTGGCGACAGTCCTTCTGGAGGTATGAGAAACAAACCCAGTGAGCTTTCTTTTCCAACTTCACCCTGTCTGCCTCCCTCATGATGACACTGACTCTTCCTGGACATCAGGGCCACAATAACCCTTCTTTTCCCCTGCCTCAGTGCTTGCTGCCCCAAGAGTATTAGGAGACAGTATCTTCATGGTAGGGGTACAATGACTTGTCATTTTCTGAGCTCCAAGACAAAAGATCCTACTTCATGGTTCTGCTGTGATGGCACAGCGGGACATTCCATCGTAAGGACAGTGATTGCTGTGTGAGGGAAGTGTTTTTCTCAGAAGTAGATGATGAATGTCTTTGGCTTCCCCTTTTCTGTCAGAAAAATATAGTTTACGTAAAAGCAGATAAGAGAATGTTAGGGTCCTCCTACGCCTTTAACTCTTCATGGAGAGCTTAAAAGATAGGAATAAGTGCATGCAGCCAGTGTCAGAGAAGATAAAAACTGCGTACAAAATAGATGAGAATAAACTGTTTTGTTTTTTCAAATTGATTTTAAGAAAAATAGTCCTAGAAAACATGAAAACTACTCTAAGGACCATATGTACATTTCTCTTACATATGTATGACTTTGCGTCTGAAAACTTAACACTTAACACTCAATTTGAAAATTTCAAATCAAAGCCTGAATACCAGAGCTTGCCAGAATTGTAAACAATCTATAACTCTTTCAGAGGACAATGAGAATACTTCATCGTTTCTTTGTTAATAATTTTGTTAATTTTTATGACTTATCTGCTTAAATTTGATATCTCAGACATCAGGAGGTTTCTCTTCCTCATATAGGCTTCTGTATGAAAAGATGGGAGAGGCTGAAATCGAGCAGGTTTAAAATTGTAAAAGGCTTAATAATGGTAACTTCAGTTCACCAACCATATAACTCTTGGATTAATAAATTAGTAACTTTCAAATGCTAAATATTTTTAAGTGTTTTTATCTTTTCTTACATACTGAATAATTTCAAGGTAATTCCTTTGAATAAGGTTTGCTTTATTATTAAATTCGATATGGACATAAATAGATTTTAGTAGTTAATAAACATAAAATGTGGGTAAAACACATAAGTAGAAATGCAAATTAGCAAGTCTCAATGGGTGTTACTGAACAATTGTGGTGCATATCTATAGATGAAATGAGATCTGAGGGTGAAAGGAGATGTGATCAGTCAGGATAATGAGAGGATATACAAAATGATGAGAACTGCTGAAAACTGACAACTGCTTAGGGAAATAATTGAAATCTCACATGCAAGATAAAATGAAAGGTGACGTAAAGATCTTATAAATATGAATATACAAATATTTAAGCATATTTTTTTAAATTATGATATCAAATAGCTGATTTTTCTAGATTAAAAAAACACATTCTCACATTCTTAACACATTCCAAAGGTTTAGTAAATTATGTGCCAGAAGTATTCAAAGTAGCTGCAACTTCCCATCCATTACCTACACTTCCTAATCTCTTAACAGAAGAGCAAGAAAATTATTTTCTTCTTTGTGATGTTTTACCGGAAGACAGAATACTTAGAGAACAGCTGCAGCAAAAGAGACTGGTAAGAAATTACTGTTTCACTTTTTTGAGGTAAACAGTTCTGTAATGTAATATATAGTAACTTCGTGGGCATTTTAAAGTGCAAGGTTTTTTTGCTAGACTGCAAAATTCTCATTTCTTATGGTTTTTTAAGTTCATTTCCCTAGCTGCTGCACAAACATACGCAAACTCCTTCTTTATAGATCTTTCCTTGGAATAAATTTACAGGTTGTATGTCAGTGTTCCACACGAGTGGAAAATACATCCAGAGCACTGAAAAAGACTGAGCATGCTGAACATCTTTTCTTCTTGCAAAAATCTGCACATGTATTGACACGGTATATTTTGTGTAATAATGTACATGTAAGGAAATTAGCAAAATAAAATTCAGTGTGTGATATTGTGAAAAGGGAAGATGATACTTAATTACTTTCAAGCAAGTTGATTTTGTACATTCACAATCCTTTACCCACATTTCATTAATTTATGCCTGCATACCCACAAGGACCACAGTGCATGAGTGGAGAAGTGTAGCCAGTGTCATTTATGTGAGACAGAGAGGACAAGAAATGCCGTCTGTTGAGTTCTAATGAGAACTGTTCAGGTTCCTCTTGATTGGTGATGGCAACCTGGTAGTGTGGGCAGACCCCATATTTTTTCAGAGTTGTCACTTGGAAGAGACCTTAAAGATCATCTAGTTCCACCCCCTCTGCCATTATGTCTTTTATTAGTCATGTGCTACAAAGCACACTCACAGCAAAGGCGGCCAACAGCGTTTTGGGCTGAATTAGGAAGAGTGTTGCCAGCAGGTCAAGGATCCTTCCTCTCTACTCAGCAGTAGTGAGACCGCATCTGGAGTGCTGGATCCAGTGCTGGGTTCCCCAGTACAAGGAGGATACAGATGTCCTTGACCAAGTCCAGGAAAGAGTCACAAAGATCATAAAGATATCCTTTATACAAAGAAAGACTGGGAGAGCTGAGTCTGTTATGCCTGGAAGATGAAGCTTAGGGAGATCTCATTGATGTGTTTAAATACTTGATAGGAGTAAAGACAGGGGAGCCAGACTCTTCTCAGTAATGCCCACTAACAAGACAAGAGGCAATGGACACAAATTGAAAATCAGGAAATTCCGTCTGAAAATAAGAAATCTTTTGCTATGCAGGTGGTCGAACAGTAGAATAGGTTGCCTGTAGAGGGTATAGAGTCTCCATCTGAGGAGATATTCAAAACACAACTGTACACAGCTGTGGGCAACCAGCTCTAAGTGACCCTGCTTGAGCAGGGGGTTTGGACTAGGTGATCGCAAAAGGTTCTTTGTAACCTCAGTAATTTAGTGATTCAAGGTTAAGAGTGTTATCTATTTGATGGTTCTTCACTGTACGTCATTGTTGCAATTCTTTGTGCGTTTCCTATAATGCCTTCAAGGTTGTGAAAGACATCTTGAACATTGCCTGTGGGCTTGCAGTCTCACAATGATGTTTATTTCCCGAGCATATATTTTGGTGTTTGTGGTTTTGAGGAAGTTAAGTGTGTTGTGATTGAGCATGCAGCTATTATTTCTGTAGAACTGTCTATTGTAATAGTACATCCTGGCTGCAACACATTGGACACTAATCTTTCTTTTTCTAAAGGGCATTTGCTTCCTGTAATTTTTTGTGCTATGCGGTCCTGTTCCAACTGAGCCTTCTCTACACTGCTAGTGTCAAGGGAATGCAGAATCTGTTGGCAGGTGAGCTGTTTAATCTTGTCTGCAAACAGATATTTGCTCCGTGCAGAAAAGAGTGCAGGATTTAGCCCAGTGCAAGTGCTGAGTTTGTTTATCAGAGTCATTAAGCTAGAAAAGAAAGATATATGCATTTTTATTTTACTGTGAAATAGCCTTTGCTATTAACACTGTTTTAAGTATCAGGATTGTATCTTCCATTTTTTCAGCAGGATTATGTGAAATCAGGCTGCAGCTCTAGTTGGGGGCTGATGGAGTCACCGCTTTAGTTACAGCAATAAAGTCTGTTTAGTTTTTCATTTCCTTTTGCTGCAATCTGAGTGTTGACTTGCAAGTTAAATAGTTATTTTGCTTTGCAAAGTCTTTTACCTCTAGACAAGTCCAGCAATTAAGAGTGAGCTGGCAAATGGGCTTATGTGAGTTGCGCAGAATACAGACCAGAACTATAGAACTTTTGGTGATTTTTCTGCAGCCTTTGAATCCTGACTATTGTCTCCAAGAGCAAGCCCAAAAAAGAATAAATGTTGTCTTTAAAATGTGCTAGCTGAAGCATTTAATTTTGCAGTTTTGAAACTCCATTTTAGAAATATCTCAAGCTGTATTGCAGCAGGGGAGCCAGCCAAGGTGGATGTCGTGCAGAGACATTATGGTGACTGTGATGTATTGAGAGAGGCCAAGGAATGAGCCTGAACTAGGTTAGAGAGCACAGCTTGCTGAAATAGCTGACAAGGCTGTGTAACGCAAAATAGATACAGGCTTTTGGAAAAACAAAGTCTTGATGAACAATTTGTAGTTGTGAAGCAGTACCAGGGATGACCTGGCAGCAAAACTTGAGATACAAGGAGAGGCACTGTCATTAGAAGCTACTTGGGCTTATCTTTCAGATTTTTTTTAAAGGGTAAAAATCCAAAGCCAATTTTTTGAAAACACACTGTTTTGTGGTAGGGAGTTACTGTTACAACTGCCTATCGAAGCATTGATTTTGTCTTGCTGTCATGTTTACTGCCATTCTCCTGTCATTTGACTGGTTGTTTTAGGTGAGGAGGTTACTGTTCCTCCCAGTAGGTAGACTCTGAAGAGGAATCTTCACCAAAACTGGAAGAGGTACACATGGATGTTCAGAATACTTGGCTATATTGGTTTCCCAGGATGAGCTGTTTTATGATCTCAGCTTTGTTACAAGCTTAAGCTGAGACAAGATTAAAATAGTTGAAATGATGTGATGGAAGAGATTGAGATGTTAGACTAATTTAGCATCAAGCAGCATCAGAAGTGCCTACAGAATAGTTAATAATGTCAGCATGTTAATACTTATATTTGAAATTCTATAGGTCTTCTTTTCCCTGTGTTCAGTATTTAATTGCTTTTCTCAAGCATTCTGGATCCTTGCCTATCCTCCAGAAGTTTATGAAAAGTTATCAGGACGGTGGTCAGAAATTGTTTTATCTAATGCTGTAGTGAATCTTGGGTAAATTCTGTCAGATTTGAATATGTATGATGTCCAACTTTTCACCTTTTCTCACCCTTTTCTAGTCTCAGTTCTTTGTTTCTTGTGTGTTAAGTGCATTTCATTAATAGTTGTGACATAATTAACCCTCACGTAAAGACTGAAACCCTGAATATTGCAAGAAATCATCTTGTCTGTTTTTGGTCTCTTCCTACATTAAGCAATGGATCTCTGCCTTTCTTTGCTTATTATTTCTAATGTGTTTGGGGGTGGGAGAAGGTTGGACTTTGCTATTCTGCCTCCATCTTTTTTTGTATGTCTTAGTTCAGGCAAACTTCACCTTTCTCCTGCTTCAGCTTGGCCTGAGATGCATGTAATTTCAACCCTCTTCATGCATCTTTGCACAGTTACATAGTTTTACATAGTTTTCATAATATCATGAAGCTCTTCGTCCCTTTTTTTTAATTGACGTAGCTTCCTGAACAAGCTTCAGGAATGTCTTCTGTGTCAGAGTCACAGTACCCTTCAAAGCCTGAGTTGTCTGACCTGTCATTGATTACTGCCTTTTTGAGAGTAGGTTCTAACTTATATCACTTAGGTAGCTCTGTCAACTCAGGAAGAGGAGCAGTAAGGAAAAGAGGAAGAACGTAAGAGCAAGTAGGACAGACAGCTAGGGGGACAATTCCTTATAGCCATCCTAGTTAGTCATTCCTCCTAATTACTTCAAACTTGAGCTCTACAGACTGGACTGGAATTGAGGATAAGGTACAGAAAAAAATATTTTCACTATTCCTAAGAGGCAACTTGCCATACAAAACAAGAGTGAGGAGAATGCACCTTAGAGGTTTTCACTTGTATTCCAATATTGAGACTTTTGCCAATTCATTGTAATGCCAGTGAAGTTTCTGTTTGTTCTTTGTACTCATTCAGTCTGCCTAGGATCTGTGGTTCAGCAAGCTGTCCAGCTTGATTTCCTTCTTACATTCTTTCCCCCCTCAACCACCATTTGCTTTACAACTTCCTGTTTATCCAGTCAATCACAACTCTTATTTCTCTCAGAGTTTTTTATTGCTATCCTCTCAAACCTGGTTTAAAGTCCCCCCACTTAGCTGACAAGCTGATAACCTGAGATGTTCTTTCTTATCTTTGTCAGGAGGCTCATTGGTAGCCTCTTTTCACCAGCCATATGATGATATTCTTAAACACTCCTTACTTTGTCTCTGTTTCCATAGCTATATATTCCTCTGCAGAACATGCTTGTGCCTTGAACTCAACCAAAAAGATTTAGAAAGACACTACTCATTCCTTGTCCTACTTCATTCTTGTTCACAGAGTTTTGTGGCAACCTCTCATCTAAATATCTTGCAAAAAGTCAGGAATGTCCACTTTGGTGTTCAGTGTGTACCAGACGAAGTGTAGTACTCTCAGTTTCGTCACCAGATAAGTAACACCGATTAAATGGTAGTAGTTACTGCCCCATTGCTTCCCTCTCCTCTCTGTCCCAAAAGTGAATCTCTAATACTGTCATCCTTCATTCCTTAGTGACTAGTCTGTGACATGCTGATCTGTCTGCCTAGCCAGTGGGACTCTGTTTATGAACTATGTATGGATTTTCGTATTCGCTGGATGAAAGGCAAAAGTGCACAAAGTAGTTAGCAGACATATGTACCTTGGATCACCAGTGTGACAGCTGGCTTCAAAAATTTTGGGTATTCTCCAGACTGGATGTCTTATCCCAACAAATGCTTTGTTTCCGTGCACCTTATAGCTAAGCTTCTTTCACGAAGGGCTTCTCCAGCAGGCATCTCTGATAATATTAAAGAAAAGACACTCTTCTTGAGATAACATTGTAGAAGATATGGTAATGATTACAGAATTGGAAGCTAGGTTTTTTTCTGTAGTCAAGGGATAAGACAGTACTGTGTAAGGTGATCTTCACAGAGACTTGAAGTTCCTGATACCATGACTCTCTAAATATTTTTCCTATTTAGCAGCTACAAGCTCAATCTAAAGCTCATTAGTCAATCTTTGAGGAAAACGTAGACACAGAACTAAATGTTGTTGTCATACTCCAAAAGTAGTTTATCCTAACAGTGTGTATAATTGTCAAATGACGTGCTTGGCAAGTTTTTAAAGACAGTAGTGCATCTCACATATCACCAATCCTAGTCTTTGTCTCAGTGTACTGGGCTGGTTTGTTTTGTTGCCAGCAGAGTATATAAGCAGTTTCTTCTTGTGATCTGTCAGCATGGTTTTTTTGTTTTGTTTTTAAACGAGAATCTGTTTCACTCACTTTCTTTGCCTACAGCAATAACTAGTTTCTGTGAGCACTCAGCAGGAAATCTAACTCTTATTTAAATTGCAAGAAACTACAACCAAAGATACACACTGTGTGTTTGAGAGATCACCTAGGAGAGCTTGAAAAAATACATATTCTTATTGTGAAGTCTCTGTCTTATAGTATTTAGATCCAAATTCACCCCCACATTGATTTCTCTGGTAGCACATTATTTCTTAGGCAGACACTGATTTCAGTAGTATTAATGAGTCTGTTGTCGTAACAGAAGGAATGTGCCCTGTGATTGTGCACCATTCACAACAGCATGACTAAGTCCTCAGATATTTTCATCCTTCATGCTGTAACAGTTGTGAAGTTTCCTCTTCAAAGGAACATCTTTAGTCAAACTGTTCAAACCCCATAGGGTATAGCAGCATTTATAAAATGCTTTCATTGGAACTTCTTTTAAGTGATCATTTGTATAATGTACTGTCTTTCTAGTCTTTTGCCTAGACAGGATGAGAGCAAAGGGCCAGAACTGGCAAGGGAGATGCCAACAAGAACCCTCAACAACAAAATGTTCTTACCTCAATCCAGCCAGTAGCGCAACACAATAGCTGAGTCTACTTATGTGCTTAAGTCTTTCAAATAGAGACTTTGGACTTTGCCTTATCAGGGCTTATGGCAGCAATTTTTTTTTTTTGGTCCTGAACATCTAAATAAAAAAGAAGACACATACTGCTGCTAGCTCTGCCTTACTGAGTGAACTGCAGAATCCATCCTGCGCTGCACAAGCAGGTTCCTGGACTGAAGAATGAGAAGCTCCGATCTCACTGCAGTCCCAAATTCACTGTGTGATCTTGTCCCAGTCTGCATAGTTCAATCTGCCTCTGTCTCAGAGCTAGAGAAGCAGCTAATTTTCTACTTTGATTTCTTATCTGTCAGAAGTTCTGGTATTATAAGAGAAACAAGATTTGGATAAAGAAGTAATATTTTTTTGTCAGACTAACTGATGCAGTTGAAAAAAAACAGGCAAAATTTTGACCATCAATTATTTGTTTATGTTGGAACCAAAAGCAGCAAAACTTGTGCCGACTAGTGGTTCTGAATGGTTGTTCTGTGTCAGTGATCCAAGCCATATATTTAAATAGCTATGTAAATTATTTATGAGGGTCTTGCTAGTAAAGGAGTATATGATTGAAAAAAAAAAAATAAGCAGTGGTCTGACAGCAATAAAGAATGATTATTTAGCATCTGGGATACACTGTATGTTGGAGGGAAGAGTAGCAGGAATTACAATGTCAGAGAAGTCTAACGTGCCATAAAAACAACTTTCCTGAGTCCATAGCTTTTGGCATTTGATGGAGTTGGTTTTTAGTCTTACCTTTTGAAAGGCATATCTTGAATTTCTCTTGAGCTATAGAACAGAGACAAAGTAATTGTTCAGGGAAAAGTGCTTACTGGCTGCAAGTATGCATTTTTCATCTTTTAGTGATTATTAGTGTGAATTCTTGCTAATGCATAATGCTTAAGCACTTCCGAAAAAAACAGGTAGTTTCTTACAAAATATTGCTTTCCAAGAACAGGCACATTTTTTTCAAGGCACATTTTAAATTACCATCTCCTGGGAGAAAGTCTGAAGTTCTCACAACTTCAAACTGAGCATCATGGACGTGTGGGGCATTTGTATAGACTCCAAGTTACAAATTGTCATGCAGATGATCAGATTTCTTTTGTATTGATAGTTTATTGCACTGGTATATTTAAAGATTATTATCCTGGTGTAAATACTGTTTTAGTGTTTTGGATTACCTTTTGTGTCTCTGCTTAATTCTTTTATTCATTATGGAAAAAGAAAAATAATAGATGTGATTTTTCCTTAATTACCTTTGTCCTCTCACTCTCGGAAACTTTGATGGGACACAGTATCCTAAAAGAGTACTGCAAAATCTTGATGACTGAAATATTTTTGGTATTTTTGTCTTAGTATCAGCCATAAATTTATGCAAACAGCCCCAAAATTTTGAAGTGTTTAGAAACTGGTGTGAGTATTAAAGTAAATTACTCATTACCTACCTCATACATTCAGTTTAACCTTCAGTTTAAGTTTGACTTTCATTACAAGCTGAAAGTCTCCACTCAGAAAACATCTCAGAAGTTTTATGCAAGTTATTGTCATTGCTGTTCTTCCTGCAGAGCCCCAGCAGTGAAGTGGAGGGTTGAAAATGTCTGTAGGGAAGGAAAGCAAACCTCTTGCTTTCACCGTACTTCACTTGAATCAGTGCTTTAAATTCCTCACCTGTGCAAGTACAAGGTTTTCTTTCTGGCTTGGAAGGTTCCTTCTAACGATGCCAACACCTGATAAAAAAGGGGTGTACCCTGGGAAATATTTTTTTAACTCTGTTGAATAAATTGATAAAGCAGTGATGCTGGGCTAGTCAGAGTTTCTCAGCTGCTGAGGGTGCTGGTGTAGGGCTAAACGGGAAATGTGAGAGAGCAGAGCAGCAGGAGCACCGGCTGTCTGGAGGATACAATATGCTTCTTCGTCCCCCTCAGGCAGAACTGGGAGCTGCTCATCAGGGCTCCAGTGAGCAGTTTGGATGAGATGGGAGTCTGGAGTTAGGCAGCCAAATATCGCAGAACATTTTTCTTCCCTCCTCATAAAGTACAAGTAGGAGGTTATGTTGGACTAACATTAATGTTAGATTGAGGGTGGTTAAACCCTTGCTATCTTAATGTTTGAATTTTACGTGGTATCTTTCGATCTCCTTTTACCTTGTTTCTAAGGCATTTTACAAAGTATATAAACTATACACAGTTGCCTCCAGATTCAAGGTTTGGTGAACAGCCTTGGGTGTGCTGCTGAGTGGAGAGAGGTGACAACTCCAAGCACCAGTGAAAGCCCCAGTTCTTACTGTTGTGCTGTGAGCTGTTCACTGCCCACGTGGAGCAGACAGACATCCTCACTTAATTGCATCTCTGCTGAAGGGCTTTCACAAAACGTGTTATGCTCTGTTTACCTCTTTCAAGAAAACCAGGAATTTATATTTCTGTTAGTTGACGTTTTGCATAATGCAGCAGGATGTGAGTGGATATGGCCTAGAATTTGAATAGGCGCTGCTGAGCGTGACTCCAACATAAAATGTACACCTTGTAGGACAAAAACAAACAAAAAAAGCCCCGGGATCTGCATTTTCAGGGTAACAGACTCTTAGCAGGTGTGCAACAGATACAGCTTCTGAATGATGTGGTTGAATATGGGTCCTCAAGTGGGCTGAGGGAGTCTGCACTCGTCCCCCACAGCAGCCACTGATGCTACATCAAATGTAACACGGGTGTGGCGTGCTCCTGCACTCCCCAGCAGGCATTCTTTTCATCCCACTGCCCCTTGCGAGATACAGCATGCTCCTCTTGTGGAAAAGAAGACAATAGAACATTTATTAATATTTGCCCACTATCAGCCTCTCGCTGTCTCTCAGTGGGCCAGGAGGTGTGTTCTGGTAAGTCCACACCAGCCCATCCATGCTGCAGGAAACATTTGAGCCTGTAATGATGATAACTCAAACATTCCTCTTATTTGTTCCTGGGTTTTTTTCCTTTCTTTTTTTTGGTTTTTTTTTTTCATTTGCTTTTCTTTCTTTTCTGCCTTCTATGGAGAGCTTGCCCATAGAAGCTGAATATGCATTTACATGTAGACTCTGGGCAAGTTTGGGCCTTAATCCACACAAAAAAAGGTACTAAAGAGGTAGGTGAGAAACAAAAAGCTCTACTGTTGCAGGCTTTAAGGAGGTAAAGAGATTGAGAAAATCCCCTATGAAATTCAGTCAGGATCCTGAATGTCAGAAAGCAGACAGCAGCATCTCTATGTTGCACAGAAAATAAATCCTTTACCAGTTATCTGTACTTAAGACAAAAGTACAGGGTAGTATACTGCCAGACTGAAAATATGCTAAATTTTAATCCAAACACTGATTCTCCCATGTCCCAGATTATTATGGCCTTTCCATCTGAAGTCTGTAGTAGCTCCACAGTGTAACTGCCTGGGTGCTGATACAGCACCAGAGAAATTCACCTGCAGCGGGATTGTGGTCAAGTGTTGTAAAGCACCTCGCCTAGCCTTTTGCTTTACATTATACAGGACTAGTGGTAAAGGCAATCAGCATCGTCAGTCAGAGTTTACTATGTGCCATAGCTCCTTGCAGAATCTGCCAGGGCTCTTGTCGTTGTTCTATATTTTGAAAAAGTTTTCTAGATTGCCTGCAATTAGCCATGTAAAATTCTTTATGATTCCAGTGGGCATTATGTGGATACCCATAAAACTGCTCACTGATGCCAGAAGTAAATCTGAACCATAAGTAGAAACAATAAACTGATATGTTGTTTACAGCATCGTTTAATAGTTGTGTAAAATCTCACTGTGGATTGTACTTCTTTCCATATACCTTCTGTAACATTAGGAGAAGTTTGCTGGCACTTCTGGAGCATATGCTGCCTTTGAAAAAACTTGCAATTTTTGTGATAACCCACCCTAAAAAATACTAACATCTGGTTTGTGTCAGCAGTACATTTTACTTTTATATGTTCATTGTTACCAGTAAGGATAAAGAGGTATATTAAGCCCATGTGATGGAATAATTCTAATTTTTAACTGAATAACTGTATGTTTCTTTTCATAGAGAGAAATTCTAGAACAGCAACAGCGAGAGAGATACGACACTAGTTTTCATAGTACGTGCATGTTCTGTGATCAGGAATTCACAGGAAACAGGTTTGTTTATTGACCTGTTTGCTTTTGCTTTTATTTTTTTTCATATCTGCTCAGCATTTTTCTTTATGGTTTTGATGTCATCGAACCCATTAGTGCCTGATGATAGGACTTGGAAGGCAAAATTAATTTTAAGGTCTAGTTTTAAGTATTTCTTTCATCTGCAGTGTCATTTTGAATAGACTTTACCCTACTTCTCAATCCTTTATTTATTCCACTGCAACTTTTTATACTACACATTAACCTAGAGTTGGGAACCAAACCATTTTAAAGAGAGAGAGCTTTTTGGCAGTTGTTTTAGTGGCAATGAGAGCCATTATGGCTGCTAAAAATATTTCCATCAAGTTACACATTTTCCTGTTTAAACCTCACCAAACCAATGTGAATTTGAAGATCAAATGAAAAAGAAGAGAGGAAAATTAGAGTGAGAATGGAATGCTTTGCAGCATCAGTCAAATTCAAGCAGGAATGATATCCAAGAGCTTGATGAAAATTTGTTTATACATAATTAATCAATTTCAGCTGGAGAGACCAAGTCTTACCCTGTTTGCACGGGTAATTCTGGTACTCTGGAAAGCTAGCCGAACTTGGGGTAATATCCCTGGAGGTCATCCCAATGTTGTGTAAGTGTCCTGTTCTTTTTACTGCCTAGTATAGTGAAGTTCATATTTAAGCACCCAAGAGCTCTGCTTACTGTTCACAGAATCACAGAATGACCAGGTTGGAAGAGACCCACCGGATCGTCAAGTCCAACCATTCCCACCAATCCCTAAATCATGCTCCTAAGCACCTCGTCTACCCTAACCTTAAACACCTCCAGGGACGGTGACTCAACCACCTGCCTTGGCAGACCGTTCCAGTGCCTAACCACCCTCTCCGTGAAGAACTTTTTCCTAATCTCAAGCCTAAATCTCCCCTGGCAGAGCTTGAGGCCATTCCCTCTCGTCCTGTCCCCTGTCACTTGGGAGAAGAGGCCAGCTCCCTCCTCTCCACAACCTCCCTTCAGGTAGTTGTAGAGAGTAATAAGGTCTCCCCTCAGCCTCCTCTTCTCCAGGCTGAACACCCCCAGCACTCTCAGCCGCTCCTCATAAGATTTGTTCTCCAGCCCCTTCACCAGCTTTGTTGCCCTTCTCTGGACTCACTCCAGAGCCACAACATCCCTCTTGTGGTGAGGGGCCCAGAACTGAACACAGTACTCGAGGTGCGGTCTCACCAGTGCCGAGTACAGGGGGAGAATAACCTCCCTGGACTTGCTGGTCACGCCGTTCCTGATACAAGCCAAGATGCCATTGGCCTTCTTGGCCACCTGGGCACACTGCTGGCTCATGTTCAGTCGGTTGTCAACCAGCACCCCCAGGTCCTTCTCCTCCTGGCAGCTTTCCAGCCAGGTTTCTCCTAGTTTGTACCTCTGCTTAGGGTTGTTGTGCCCCAAGTGCAGGACCCGGCATTTGGCCTTGTTAAACCTCATGCCACTGGTCTCAGCCCAGCGGTCCAGCCTGTTCAGGTCCCTTTGCAGAGCCTCCCGACCCTCCAACAGATCGACACTTCCTCCCAGCTTGGTGTCATCTGCAAACTTGCTAAGGGTGCACTCAATGCCTTCATCCAGGTCGTTGATAAAGACATTAAACAGGACTGGACCCAGGACTGAGCCCTAGGGAACCCCACTTGTCACTGGCCTCCAGCTGGATTTAACTCCATTTACCACCACCCTCTGGGCCCGGTCATTCAACCAGTTTTTCACCCAGGAGAGTGTGCGCCCGTCCAGGCCAGAGGCCGACAGTTTCCGAAGCAGAATGCTGTGAGAAACTGTATCAAAGGCTTTACTGAAGTCCAGGAAGACCACATCCACAGCCTTTCCCTCGTCCAACAGTTTAGTCACTTGGTCATAGAAGGTGATCAGATTACTCTGGCAAGACCTGCCTTTCATGAACCCGTGTTGACTGGGCCTGATCACCCGGTTCTCTTGCAAGTGCTTCATGATCGCACTCAAGATCACCCGCTCCATGACCTTCCCCGGTACCAAGGTCAGGCTGACAGGCCTGTAGTTCCCCAGATCCTCCCTGCGCCCCTTCTTATAGATGGGCACGACATCAGCCAGCCTCCAGTCCAGCGGAACCTCCCCAGTCATCCAGGACTGTTGGAAGATGATGGAAAGGGGTTTGGCCAGCACATCCGCCAGTTCCCTCAAAACTCTTGGGTGGACTCCATCCGGCCCCATAGACTTGTGGGCATCTAGCTGGGCAAGCAAGTCTCTAACCACCTCCTCTTGGACCTTGGGAATCTCATACTTCTCTTCCAACCCTTGGGGTTGTGCACAGAGGGAACAATTTTCCTTACTGTTAAAGACTGAGGCAAAGTAGGCATTGAGCACTTCAGCCTTGTCTTCGTCCCCTGTTACTCTTGCTCCCTCTGCATCTACCAGGGGCTGGAGATTCTCCCTAGCCCTCCTTTTGCTGTTGATGTATTTGTAGAAAGACTTTTTGTTGTCTTTCACAGTCTTGGCCAGTCGCATTTCTAGTTGGGCCTTAGCCCTCCTGACTTTTTCCCTGCACTTTCTCACTTCCTCCCTATAGTCCACCCAGGATGCCTGCCCCTTCCTCCAAGGGTCGTAGACCCTCCTCTTCCTATTGATGTCTCTTAGGACCTCCCTACTCAACCACGCTGGTTTCTTACCCCACCGGCTACTTTTCCGGAACTTGAGGACGGCTTACTCCTGAGCTGCTAGGAGTTCCTTCTTGAAGAGCGCCTAGCCCTCATGGACACCTTTGCCTTCAAGGAGCGCCTCCCACGGCACTTTTCCAACCAGCCTTCTGAACAGCCCAAAGTCTGCTCTCTGGAAGTTGAGGGCAACTGTTCTGCTAACCTCCTTCTTCATTTTACCCCGCACTGAGAACTCTATCATCTCATGATTGCTTTGCCCCAAGCGTCCTCCAACCTTCACATCCCCCACCAGTCCTTCTCTGTTCACAAACAGCAGGTCCAGGAGGGCACCATCCCTTGTCGGTTCGCTCACCAGCTGTGTGAGGAAGTTGTCTTCCACACACTCCAGGAACCTCTGGGACTGCTTCCTTTCTGCTGTATTATACTCCCAGCCTATATCTGGGAAATTGAAGTCTCCCACAAGGACTAGAGGTAGCAATTTTGAGACTACACTCAGTTTTTTGTAGAAGAGCTCATCAGCTGCCTCTTCTTGGCTGGGTGGTCTGTAGCAGACTCCCATCACAATCCCTTCCTGCCTGTGGGCTCCTCTGATTTTCACCACAGGCACTCAGTCCCATCCTGACCGTAGTCCAGTTCAAGGGTATCAAAGCCCTCTCTAACATAGAGGGCTACCCCACCTCCTCTTCTGCCCTTCCTGTCCTTCCTAAAGAGTTTATACCCCACCATGGGTACGCTCCAGTCATACAAGTCATCCCACCACATCTCTGCAACAGCAGCAACAACAACATCATAGTCTCCTTACCCTACCACAGCTTCCAGCTCCTCCTTCTTATTTCCCATGCTGCGTGCATTGATGTAAATGCACTTCAGCTGGGCAGGCGAAGCTTCAGCCTTTGTAATAGGGCTTCTCCCCAGCTGAGCAGTCCTTGACTTAACTAAGGCCACAGTGCCAGTTAGCTGCCTACCAGCCCCAGCTGCACTCACCCCCTCTTGCTTAGTGGTGAAATACCGGCAGGTGTTGCCAGCACACCACCCCTTTGCCTCTGAAGTCTCATCTCCAGGCTCACTCCCATCCTGCCTGGCCTCCATCCCCTCCCCCCTCACATCTAGTTTAAAGCTCGATATATGAGCTTAACTAGGTTTTTGGTGAGGGCTTTTGTCCCCCTAGGAGACAGGCGTGTCCCATCCCTGGTAAGAAATCCTGGGGGTGCGTGGGCCTCCCCATGATTAAAGAACCCAAAGCCCCTCTTCTCACACCAGTCCCTAAGCCATTCATTAACTCGTTTCTTATTCCTCATTTCCTGCTCCTGGTTCCTTAGTATTGGGATGGAGTTGAATATTACCTGTTGAGTCTGACAGGTAGAATACTTGGTTTGAAAATTGCACCTTGGATATTTCACTTGGCTATTTCTTTACTCCCCAGAAGCCCAGACACATAGAGATGTTGGCACCTAAGAAATTAACCAGTGCACCTCTATTAAAAATCTAACATGAGGTGTTCATGCATATTTTTGAGCCCTGTTCATGTTGGCAGTGCTGTGTGAAGCAATGTTGATATAAAAGCATGTAAAACCCAGAAATTTCTGCTTTGCTAACCAGCTTAGAGAAAACTGACAAATGGCTTTATTGAATGTTTCTCAAGACAGTTGTTTGAAACATGATTTGCTTATTTAAGTTAATAAATCAGCCTTGCTAACAGCAAGGGTCAAAATAAACTGTACTGTAATTTTCCTTTAAAGGATTATATTTCATGCATGCAGATTAAGCAGTTGAAATGTTACTGAATGTTTAGCAGAGGTGAAATTGAAATTGAGAACTTCACACTTCAATAATGTTGCATTCTTTTTTTCTAGCATTGGCAGCAACACTGTTATTGTTTATTTAATGTTGGCTTTTATGAATTTTAAGAGTAATTGGTGTATTTCAAGCCACTAATTAAATAATGCTTGTAAGTATGTAACGTTCTTTTTGAATGTCTTTTGTAGATCTGTCCTTCTCAATCATATGGCAAGAGAGCATGCTTTTAACATTGGTCTGCCAGATAACATTGTGAATTGCAATGAGTTTTTGTCGGTATTACAGAAGAAGCTTGACAAGTAAGTATTTTTTTGTTTGTTTGTATTTTTAGTGAACTTAGATCATATTTCTTTTAACCATTAAATAAATCTGTTTAAATTTAATTCAACGTTCATAGTTAGTTAAGAAAAAACAAAGAGAGAATGTAAGTTTATTGAGAGTGCTCTTAGAAGATTTCTTGTTGACTTATTGAAAGGTAATTCATAAAAACTCGTAGGACGTGTTTGCTGGAAAAATGGAGTCACACGCACTGCTTTAGTTGGTATGCATTGTGCAGTTTCCATTTATATCAGTAGCCACATGTCCTTTTTTCTCATATCTGTTAGAGTTAATGTTCTTGTTTCTCATCATAACAATCTTTTTGCTAGACAGCTCTTTAGTCACTGAATGTAGAATTCTCATGCCAATCTTTGTTTGCCTCTCTATACATCAATAACGTGGAATGTTTGCTCTGTTCCTTCTCAGCTGCTTACAGGATATATCCCAGAGCAGAAGGGGAAAGTCAATGTATATGCTCTCTCAGAAACATGTAAGGCTGAGATAGCTCAAGGGAATTTGGGAGAAGAACTTGGGTAGTATAAAGCAAGAAACTCTTTGATTTTCCTTTGCAAGTATTGAAGAGCCTTTTATGAATTTCATAAATGAGACAATAAGGAGTACACTACAAATATAAATTGGGCTGTAGCAGAAAATGTACTTCCTTAAGAATGAAAGTGTAGCTTTAGCAAGTTTATCAGAGGTGAAGATGGATTTAGAAAGCCTTTTATGTTATCATTGGTATTGCCTGATGCTCACAGATAAATTGCAGCTTTAGTATTTATCAGTAGGCTTTTGTTTAGATGGAGGTTTCTCAAAGGCAATCCTCTCCATAGTTAATACACATGCTGAAATTGCTTCCAAAGCAGTGAAATGCCACTCCTCCTAGTGCTAAGAAAAGACTTATTAGCTACAATAGTAGTACCTGAAAATGTTATTAAGAGAAGAAGAATCTTCTTTCAGGCAAATAGCATGACAACATTGTGTATGGTGATCCTCAGAATGCCTTTCACAAATAGAGGAAACACTTTGCTTTTAACAGGTGGATCAAAGCAGATGTTAAAATGCATAGACCTATTTTGCCATTGGACCTATGATTCACCGTTGAGGAAATATTTAGATTTTGCAGCTGCAAGCGCAAGGAAAACTCAAAACTTCATTAATAGTAGGCCTAAACAGCAGTTTTTGAAAAGCAAAACGATCCTGAGAATCCTGAATTGCTGTTCCACACACAAAGGATGAGGAGAATCTGGGTGCACCTTTGCTGAAGGTGTTTGAGGGCTTTAAGGGTGTAGGTGGACCTTCTAGGCAGAATGTTAATGGTTTTTGTGGGGACAAATGCTTGCATAAGAAAATCTTGAACATCTATATCATAAACCGTGGAGAAATCACAGAAAAGCGTGCTTTCATCTGAGTAAAGAAAAAAAAAGTGATCATTTTATTCAGAGCCACTGCATTTTTTAATATACATGGGGTTTGTGTCTTGAAGTGCTGTTGTTTATCCTTCCCATCAATGTTTTTTTCCGTCTTACCAGTATCTCCAATAGAAGTATATAATATAATATCAATTACAAAGTTTTAATTTAATGAGAAATTTTTTTAGAGGTTTTCCCTAGGCCCCAGTGAAGATGATTTTTCTAACGGCCCAGGAAAGTCTCCATCTTGGTAGGATATATAAGCCATCACTTATAAGAAAGATATATATAGCACCTTGGCTAACTAAAGGCTCAAGATCTGCATCCATGTAGAAACAAGGATGTTTCTACATCTCTGCAAGAAAAAGATGACTATCGCCTGTTTCAGGAAGAATCACCCATTTAGGCTGAAATGCAGGTTACTGTCCTCACAGTCCACTGTCTGAGTCAAGAGACTTGACTTAATGCTTAATATGCTCAACTCACTGTTGTCAGTTAATGCTATAGTGAAGAGAACAATTATTTTATAGTACTTCAAATAGAGAATTTAAGACAATGTGTATACTTTTGTTTGAACTGTTCTGGAAGACATACTGTGGTAAAATTCTCACCTTAATGTTAAAGGATATTTACTAAAAGCCTAGCAGGGCTCATTAATAGAGCTTTAAACTAGATGTGAAATGGGAAGGACACAAACCAGGCTTGATAGAAAAAAGCCTGGGAATGGCACCCTGGTGTCTGAGGAATGGTGTGCTGGCGGGGACCTTTGGTCTGCCACTTCAGAGGAAGCAGGGGATAGCACAGACAGAAAGATTGCTGATGAGTTAGAGAATTTGGTGAGTAGTCATTTCGGAATTAAGACTATCCGCTTAGAAGTGTAGCAGGATCAACAGCCAAGCTGAAGTGCATCTACACCAATGCACGCAGCTTGGGCAATAAACAAAAGAAACTAGAAATCACTGTAGGGCAAGAAGACTACAATATAATTGCCATCACAGGAACGTGGTGGGATGATTCATGTATCTGGAGTGCTGCTATGGGTGGCTACAAACGCTTCAGGTGGGATAGGCAAGGAAGGAGAGGCGATGGGTCAGCCCTCTATGTTAGAGAGCGTTTTGATAGTCTTGAGCTTAATGATGGTGACGATAGGATTATGGGTAAAAATCAGCAGAGCCCCTAAGAAAGTAGATATCATGGTGGGAGTCTGCTATAGACTACCCAGCCAGGAAGAAGAGATAAATCTTACTGTCCAGCTTATTTAAGGATATTATCTTGTATTATTTGCATTTTAACATGTTGACCTGTTTACCTTTTCATCTTAGTTTGCAGTGTTTATACTGTGAAAAAACCTTCAGAGACAAAAACACGCTTAAAGATCACATGAGAAAGAAGCAGCATCGAAGGATCAGTGCCAAAAACAAAGAATATGACAAATTTTATATCATTAATTATTTGGTAAGTGATGTATGAATAATTAGTAAATTGACTAAAGAAGTACCGACTGTTAGTGTTGTTAAAAGTGAATAATTCCAAACCGGCAATTAGTACCAGGGTCAAAAAGCAAGTAAAGGGCTCTTAAGAAACATGCTCAATTTCGGTATGATGTTCTGGATAATTGTTAAACTAAGGAATAGTAAACATTTTTGTTGAGAATTGATTTTGAGAGATGCAAGAATGCAGCTTGAAGAGATGCTAATCATCATGTCATTAGTGCTCAATCTCTGCTTTAATAACCAGAAGGGAAAATGAGTTATAGTAATGAAGTTAAAAAGATGCCTAACTTGAATGCTACTGGCTTTGAGCTTGTTTTCTACAAACTTTAAGCTGGAAGTGCTGTTCAGAGTGTAAATTAAATGCAAAGAGGAGGAAAATGAAAGATACATAGATGATAGAAAACTTAAGTGTTCATTTTTAGCCTCAAAGTAGACGTAAGTTGCTATGTATTAATATTTTTTCTCTGAGACCTATGAGAGTGTTTATGCATGTGTGTGTAACACATTTTCACTTGCTGTCTTCAACTCATAAATATAGGACCTTCTTCAAAAGCTGCTACATTCTGTCCCAGAAATAACCTAATTTCACCTGAACTGGTGTTTGTGACTGCTACAAGTGTTAATAACCAGGTTGTAAATAGGCATCCTAGACTATTTTACCTACTCTTTCCCTTTAATTTCTCTCCCTGGGATTTACTGTAAAACTAAGAACAAAAAGCTATATGTTTAAAATGCTCTGCTCCTTCTACGCAAGGAGGAGTGAATTCCCTCTATTATCCTGTAGACTTTTTTCCAAAGATCATTAATCTAAGGCCTGCATTTTCTTTCCTTTTTTTGTATGCCAAACCACCAAAATGTTAAAAATGGGGCAGGAGGTTCAGCATATGCAAGGTTTGTGCCAGTGTCCTGCCAGTGCTTCTTCTGGGACATACTTAGAATGGTCACAGTTCTTTGTCTGGCTTTATTTGCCCTGAAACAGCCATGTTTTGTTTCCACACATTTTCAGTTGTCTTTCACTACATTCTACCTAGTGAACTGTTTCTACTTAGCCTTTCTAATCCTTCAAACTGTAGCCATATCAGAACTTCTTACATTTCTTCTTTTAAAGAAATTATTATTATGTTTTTTTAATACGTGATTGAAAACAGACTAAAAGCTCTGTCTTAAACACTTAGAAAATAGTTTGCTTTAAAATGTGTGTTTTCACACTAATGTTGCATGAGTTCATTAACATTAATTTTTTTTTGGATAGTTCCTACATAGTAGAAAGTTTTCTTTCAAAGTAACCTTTGGTAAACCCTTTTATTTGTATAAAAGATAAAAAGATTTAAGGGAGGAACTTTTCATTTGTTCACTGGGGTTTTGGTAGATTGGCCTTCACAGGTAAGGATAAATAACATTGTTTTCTATTGCACATGTATAGTCTACAGTAGATTATATTAATGCAATAGGCTTCTTTTTTTTTTTTTTTTTGAACTGAGTCTATATTCAGTGGATTTTAGGTGTCATGCCTCCTTTTAGGTGTCATGTCTCCTTTCTGTTATGACTTGATGTGATTTTGCTTCTTCTCCCCCACCACTTCACAGTTTATTAGAGGATACGTTTTTTAATGTGCACTATCAAGCTTTACTGACTTCTCAATGAGTCTTAAAAATCTGTGCTTCACATTGCTCTAAATGCCCAGGGGTATTATGCAATTTCACAAACACAGATTAAGTATCTTATCAGAAGTGAAAGATGCACTATTTCAAAATTTACTGCTGAATTCATCTTGACCTAAAGATGTAGATGTACAATTTATCTATTTTTCATATATTTTCACAGAAAAATTTGAATTTTGGGAATGTATCTTTCTATATGCCAGTTTGATCAAGTTTGTTTCCATCATAAAGAGAGTATAAGATTAAGTAGATCTCTTATGATAAACATCAGTATTATCACAGCCTTATCCACTTTACTCTTAGGATGTACACCATAGAGCTTCTCTGTTAGCAACTGGATCTTAAGTGATTTAAATGGATAGTTCTTACAGACATTTTTTTCCTTTTTATAGTTTTCCATTACAAATTATCAAGAACTGTGTAAAATAGTCTTATTAAACTGGAACTGGCAACCTCCTTTATTTTGTAGCTTTTGTGCTGAGAGGTTTTAATGGCTTTTTGTTCAGATGTCCTGAGAATGTCTGCTGAACTGCCTCCTGATCTTCTGGCCCGTTCTTACTTCTGTTTTTCAGCTGATGGCTGAGGTGCCATTGATTTCATTTGGAGCAGTAGTCTTGCCTGCCTTCTTTTCCCTCCATTCTGCTTTTGGCTTCACTTATGTTTTTAGTGCAGTCATAAGAATCTGTTTTCATAATATAAGTGACATTTTATGTCTGTGTGTTGGTAATTCCCTCCCCTAAATTTCTAGTTTGGCATAGCAGTGAGTAATGAAAGTGCAAAGACCATTGTAAATATTTTAGTATTCTGAGACTTTGTATGACTTCTGGCATGACCTACAAGCTGCCTTGATTTGTCTACCCCCATATTATTGACGTGTTGTGTTGCTCACAGGCCAGTGTTAATATTACATGTGGTCTTTCTTTCATAAGCAAGTATCAAAAGTTTATTATTAAATCTTTACATTAAATTAGAGTGGAAGTTTGGCACTTATGCAGATTACCTGAAAGGCCGGGGGGGTTACTTTCACAGTTGGAGGTCTTTTGTCTGTATTGTGTAAGTGTGGAAGATTATACCAGTACTATTCAGAAAGGCTGGAAGTATAAATCAAAAAAGACTAATGTATAGTAGAGGGTGAAGAACTGAGCAACAATGGATACATGTGTCAGTTATTTTTATTCTTCTTTTCTCCAAACAAACCCTTCCAACTGAATTTTCTCGTCTCTATACCTGTGCCTGTGACTCACCTTGCACAGAGTCAAGTGAAAAAGTAGGGAGAAAACTTTTTTAATCTGTGGTGCCTGCCTGAGGCCATAAAAGAGCAGAAGGCTGCATTGAAACTCTCTTATTCTCCAGCCCAAGGAACAGAGATGGATCCAGACTGACAAGGCCTTTCTGTGTTCTAGCAGTTGTTATTAACAGCATTTTTAAGTTTACAGTGTGCTTTGTAGTAAAGCTGAGATGTTTGTTTTCAAATTAACTAATGACATTTATCTGTTGTAGCATAACATCACATAATGAATGTGCTTGTGTCTAATCTAGACAGCTGGAAATGGTATCTGTTACTTATTAGAAAACCTGTTTCGTAAAGCTTTGACTTTTCCTCAAAGATGAAAAGACGTTTTTTCCTTATTGCCAAGCCCTAAATCATCAATGTTATCTGTTAGGGAACAGGGAGGTGTTTTATTATGGTAGTTACTATTTATATTTAGCCTGTTTTGATTTCAGCAGGATATATTTTGTAAAATAGTAAAGCAAACCCTTCATCAGTTTGTGATAGTTCAAGATTTAATAAAATCCCCCAACTGTGAGAACACTTCCTATTAAAATTCATCTAATGTCTATTCACTAGTGCTGGGATAAGGCCATCTCTTCTATGTGATAATGCATCTCTAAATTCTGCAGCAATATGAAAGAATTCAGATAGCCACAGTAAGGCAGGTGAGAAGAAAGGTGAGAGGAAATTTGCAGGGGAAAGCAGCATCTGTCTGGAGTTTCTGAGCTCCACAGGCCTGGAAATACATTTGCATGTAGTTCAGTAACTGCTCTTTTGGGAAAACTGCTGGAGATAGCAGCTGCTGTTTCTATTTTCTCCCATCTCAGCACATCTTCTCAAGTTGGGGTATGCTACCTCAGTGAAGGACACAGTTGTTCTCCCTGTAGAACCCTTAAAAGTGTGCTCAAGTTGAGAAGATAAATTGTCTGTGAGTTAATTCATCTCTGTACATTTAGACTTTATTTTGGAAGAGGAAATCAAATTAAACACATTTGCATGCTCTCCTCACTTTTCTATAGGATCCTCCTCTTTGCAAGGTACAGGGAAGTACTTTTTTAAGCAGTTGGTTTTCCTCAGATAAATAGCAAAGCCTGCATTTTTTAAAATTATGTGTCTTCTGCTCTTTGAACTATTCACAATGTCAAGTCTAGTTTTTCCTCTGATTTTGTTAAGAATTTATTGGGAGTCTCTGGAGATGATTACTAGGAGCTCCTGCATCTATGATGAAAGAGCAAGGGAAGTTGAATACTAAACAAAGGCACCCTTAGTCCCAGACGCCCATCAATCTGTAGAATTGAAAAAAATGTTTTTTTCAAAAAGAAAAATTTAAAAAACTGAAAGAGCTTAAAGAATATAAGAACTCTTTCCCACCCAACTGCTCAGCTTCAGTCTCCCAGCACTTTAATCACAGTGTCCCCAGTTATCTATTCACCATGAAATTTTCCAGTGATACAAGACCTCATTAGCTCTTTCCTTTTTCCTTTTTTTTTCTCCTCTGAATATAAATAGATGAGGGAAACAGAGGCCTCTTACAAGATCCTTCCCTGCCTTCTTAACAGAAACACCATAAAGAAACAGCAACTACAACAAAACTTGTGCATGGTTCTCCCCTTTCACATTTATTTAGAAGGTGAAGCTGAATATTGGCTTCTGATTTGAACATACTCTTTTGTGAATATATACTCAAGCTGCTAAGGGAAAAAAATTGTAAGCATTTGTCTTTGTTTTGCAGTGGTTGTGAGCCGCTGTCCTTTCATTGAGGTGTTAGCATTAGCAGCCGTAGGAAACTAATGTGCAGCTGCAAGAACATGTGGCGAGAGATGTTAATGGCTTCATGTTTTCTCACAGTAACAGTGACATTAATGAGTCTCCCCTGTAATTCAGAGAGTTCACACACTACCATGTAGCATCACTGAATTAGTTACTGAATTTTCATTCTGTAATATATGATGACATTATGTTTAGAGCTGCCTCGAGACATTTGTTTATCATTTACCTGATAGACACTAATGGCTTTGAAAATTATCAATAAATTGTTAAATGACAGATCTCTTTTCCTTCTTTGTCCAAACATGCATAAAGGCAATAATAACACTTGTTCCTAAGGTTGTTATTAAATATATTTATCAGAAGGAATATTTGAATGAAATAAGTGGAAGAATGATCTTTTTATTAGCTGCCTTTTCATTTTTTTAATGGAGACAAGGTCTTTAACTATGATCTTTGTGAATGTTTCACAGCCATCAAAAGTATGAGATAAAAAATGCTATTTTGATTATTGATTAGTTTGCTCTGGTTTATTTTTAAAAGCAGGAAGAATCAGAGGAGAGAAAAACACTAGCTAAAGATCACTGCTGGTATTTCAGTAGAGCACTTCAGCTTTTTATTGCCTGTTATTTATATCAGATTCATGCTGGGAGTGCTTGCCATTGTGCTGAATGCTGCACAAATGTATTGTGATATACTTTGTGCTGAAGGTCTTAAGATATAAATAAGCAACAAAAAAAGTAAAAGGAAGAACTGAACACCAGGAACAGATGTGCTTACATCCACGTCTGAGAAGAAGATGGAAGAGAAATAGGAGTGTAGCTCAGAGGTGTCCTGGCTCATACTGCCTGTCTGGAGTTCTTTAGCCAGGCTTACACCATGTGTTTTTACTGACATAACCTTGTACAAGGAACGAGTGCTGACCGGTGTAGCTGTGCCAGCTGAAGTCTCAGGCATGATAGCTGCATTAGTTAAGCAGCAGATGCTGCGTGAAGAGCCAGGTGGGCAGACTGGATTGAGCAACGTGATGGCAAACTGGAGACAGTGATAAAATACCCACCTCTCATACATCTTGGTAGTGTTGCAGCACTCTAGTTTTACACAGACCTGTGATGCTTTTGTGCCAAATCATCTTCTTCACAGATGTAGGGTGGGGAATGTCACTTAAGAAGACAAAACAAATCGTTATTTTAAAAATTATTTCTAAAGCAGTGTTGTATAACTACTTTTAGTTCAGACAAATACCAGTGTGATCCAAGATAAGATGTTCATTATGACTTCCTGGATGTTCATAGGTTTGATGTATAAAATTTGATGTGAATCAGGAAATGTTTTTTCTCTTTTTTTTCCTCCTCAGGAGTTTGGCAAGTCCTGGGAGGAAGTGCAGTCAGAGGATGACCGGGAATTACTAGATAACTTAGAAGAGTAAGTTACTTATGTGCCTGTTGTAAAGACTTGTAAGACCCTTATTGTTGAAAGTGGTTAAGTGAAAATACTGTGCATAGTTAGTACACAGTTAAAATTCATTTAAGCCAGTCATATCAACCCAAATTGTTCTCATCAAAGACACCACTCCACAACAAGGGCTGTAAATTTCATATGTCAACCACAAGCCTATTTTTCGTTTGCATATACCTCAAGTAAGAGCCCTTTGGGTTTTAATGATGTAGGCAAAACATTTTTTACTTTTGTGCTGAAAGAATGGTTGAATCAATTTTGTTCACATTTAAAAATGAAGAGTAAGCAAGAAAATATCAGCATGAGAAAGAAATGGTGTAAAAAAAAGTCAGTTAAAAAGTTAACAACTAGAGAATAAAGCTGGATTTTGAAGGAAATGTCTCAGTGGTACTCATGGAGGGTGACATCTGCCTCTCCTCTCTGGTCATCTGTAGACCAAGCCCTGAGATGACTGCAGAGGTAGCTTCCTTGTCCATAGAGAACTGAATAAGCAGGAAGGAATTTGTGGGTGTTGGGGCCCCTGACCTTCCTGTTTCTGTCTGTGACTTGAACTTAATTTTACTTGGCTATACCCAGTTGCAATAATACTTCTATCTCTCAGCAGTATTGTGGATATAAATGAATATGTTGGTAAAGTACTTAGTCACTGTGTGCATCTCTAAATCTAGCATGAGTGTCTCAATAATAATAATATTTGATAAGTGAATAACACTGAGAGTGAACTCTGCCTGATGACTATGTTTTTACAGTTGTATTGAAAAATTAGAAAGGTATAAGGGAATTTTAAAAGACCTTACAAAAATAAACACTGAACACAATGTTTGATGACTTGCCAAACTTCTTAGAAGTTAGGATCCTGTTTGTTAGTGCAGGCAAGATCAAGTAGGACTTAATGCCTGTCTGCACAGGAATTACCCAACAGTAACTGCTCAGTTGTTCTTGAATTTGTAATTTTTTTAGATCGTAACCAGATTCTAATGATATATCCAGCTATAAATCCACGCTATCTCGTCCACCCCTTTAAGTATTCTGTTTCTTTGGATTTATTTCTGGTGCTGTGAGTGCAGTATCTGAAGTGCCCTTTCACAAAATATCTCTTCTCCTTTCCACAATTAAATGATTCTTTTTGACTCTTAATCAAAAGAGACTGGTCTGGCTGGGAAGAGCATCCTGTGTGTGCGGTTTGCCTGTTCTGTGAACAACAAGCAGACACCACAGAAAAACTGTATCTTCACATGCAGGTGAGTCTTGTTTCAAGTATCATTTCCATTATCACTTTGGAATTAGAAAGTAGGACTGTAGCATCTTAGTTAAGATCAAATCAGCCGCAGCATTAGAATGCTCTCTTTAGTGCAGAACTAAAATACTGTGTGCATCTCTAGCATCTGCTCTTTAAAATAGGCAGTGGAGTCAAGTTTTATATTGAAAGTATGACTACTTATTACTTTCAAACATACAGACAAAAAAGAAGGAGCGTCTTTAATATTATAATCACTTGATGATTTAATGCACTTGATGGTTAGCATCTGTGTTTCAGTTTTAATAAGCTTCTGTAGGACCATTTCAGTTTAACAAAAGTTTCTGATGAAACAAAACTTAAGGGGGGGTGTTTCATGTATTGGTCTTTGCATGTTTATATGCATAGTCTGAGTCAGTCTAAGAAAAGCTGAGCTGTTTTTAACTTGGAATAGTGGAAGTAGTGGAAATAAGAGGATTTATTCTTTTCTCTTTTTTCCTCCAGGAATCACATGGATTTGACTTTCCTAAAATAAAGTCGGAGCATGGTGAGTAAGAGATGCTGTAGTTGTCCACATTTGCCACTAGTGTGGAGAAAACCACATCATAAGAATACTGGAAAACTACTGTATCAATTTGATTCTCATCCAGACATTTACCTTTTCCATTATGGAAACCTTTTCTGCCAGCTCACAAAAGAATCAAAAGAATGCCAAGAACACTTTATTTTTCTAAAACTGTTGTTAGTTACAAAGGTGTGAGCTATTTTATTTAAAACAATTGAATTCTTTTGCAGAGTAGCCTCTACGGATACCCACTCTGTGAGTCACAAGTCTGGCTGCTGGAGCCCTAGAAGTATTATTATTATAATTGTTATTGTTGTTGATTTCCTTGCAACTTAGAAGTCTCTGCTCTGAGCTGTGTTTGGCCAAGATTTGCTTTCTGCTGTAAACTGAGAGGAAGCAAGATGTTTGCAATTTTTACATTGAAAGAAGGGCTAGTTCCCCTGCAGCTGCATTTATTCAGTTAATTGCTAAGTAACAGCATTCAGGCAGTGCTGGTTTTCAGTAAATCCTTACCAGTATTTATGCTTAATCCAAGAACACATTTGTAAATTAAGTCTCATTTTTCTCAAGTGTTTGTTTCCTACCATCTCTCCCAGGTCTGAACTTCTATCAGCAAGTGAAGCTAGTGAACTTTATCAGAAGAGAAATCCATCATTGTCGTTGTTACAACTGCCAAGAAAAATTTCAGTCTAAAGGAGGATTGATAAGTCATATGGAAGAGACCAAACACATTACATTCTTGCCAGCCAGGTCTACATGGGATCAACCACAGTAAGAGCACACTTGTTTCTTCCAGTATTTATAGCGTTACTTGATAATGTCTGTAAAATTGTAAGTTGAAAGTTCTGGGTTCTGCTAATGCCCTGAGCATCCCAGCTCTACTGGCTCAGGTAGAATAATAAGTGGCCTCAAAATTACTCAGAATTATAAATTTCTGTACTGTCTGAAGCTAAAACAAGCACGTGATACCACTCGTCTAGTTGCATCCAGGATGCACTATCTCTACAAATTGTGTCTGCACCATCAAGTCAATATGCTGCAGAAGTTTATATTTGCAAAATTGTCTTTTGCCTGTATTTCAAGTTGTGCAGTAAATGGTGAAAGGCATATGTGATGCATTCAGAGCACTTCCCCTCCTGGTGGAAGCGAGCTTGAATCTGTGCACCAAAGTGACATCTTGAATGTCCCGCTTGTAGGCATGAGATTCTTTGAGCCGTTAGTTCTACACAGATGCATATCATGCCTAGGATGCACATCTGGCACGTATTTCATTGCAAGTAGAGATATGCTCAGGGCTTATGGTTCTAGAACTAGACTAAAGCCCTTCTTTTGCAGGTCTGATGTAGATACATGAATAACGTCTGCCTAACTGTAGGCATTGAAACAAGTTGGTTGGTTACCCTTAGTTTTCTCCATAATAGAGGGTGTAACGTAACGCTAATGCAGGTTGTAAGTAGGCTGAATAGCTCTGAGGGATGATACCATCAGTGGTAAAGCACAGGGAGTGTTCTAACTCAAACTTTTCAGTTCAGCATTTGTTGTGAGACAAATCTGGATCTGTGGCCTCAGCTATGACAACGTACAGGTGAAAAAACAAGGGGAAGGACTTGTCTGTTGCCATCTCTTCTTTATGACTCTCCTAAGATATTTATGCCAGTCAATTTTTTCGGTGTGAGGTTTACTGTCATTCCAGACAAGCAGACTTTCTCATTTCTCCTTTTTAAAAATCTAATCTCATAAAATATGATCAACCTCTTCCAAACAAAATATGTAACTGTCTAGTAACTATGCCTTGTTGCTTTCAGGTATTATTTTCCTACCTATGAGAATGATACACTCCTGTGTTCGCTGTCAGACGGTGAAGATCTGATAACTGAGGATCAGCGTGAAGATGTCCCTGTTGTAAGCGAAGATATATCCAATCTAAAAGCTCTCAAACAGAGCAGTGTTTTAAACCAGCTCCTGTATGAGGAGAACAAGAGTCAGGAGAAATTTTGACCTTGGATTACACTTGCTGACTTTTGAGTGCTTCTTCTCCAAGACAAAAAAATCCAATTTTTTCTCTAATATTGGAACAGAGTTTAACTCACTGGGCAAATATTATATGAAAGCAAACACTAAATAAAATTTAAGTGTAAACTTTTTTTATTTATCTTCCTTTAAATTCTAGCTTTATGTTAAAATCAAATGCTGGATTTTCTGCTTGGCCCTCCAAATATTTCTAGTATTGTTTACAGATAGCATTTTTCATCTTGTTTTTACTTTTTCTGAATAAATCAGAATAGGAGTTCTATTTTAAGGCTGTCTGTGAAAGGTACAAACAAAGACAATGTATCTTGATATATGAGCCAAGGAGTGAATCTTCTATTTATTATTCCTGTTTGAGAGCATAAAGAAAAAAGCCTGAATTTAATTGCTAGTCTGTTACATTAAGGAAATTTTGCTATTTTTAACCGTAGACCTTCTTTGAAGTGAACGTAGATCTGTGTACCTCTGTTATTTGTTATCAATACAGAAGATGTATCATGTCTTTTCTGAAAACTGGCTCAGAAACATTATTAAAGTTCTGCCTGGCCCATGTCTTACTGCATGAAATGCTGTCAGTCCAAAGCCTGAAAAATGATAGGAACAACTGCAGTTCTTGTTACATCAAAATTCCAAAGCACTTAAGGTAGTTTTCTTGTTTGGTCAAGGACTGAGATGCAAAAGAAATTATTTAAGGGATTGCAGATAAATAAATCCAAATTAAATCCTCAAAATCTCAACTCAGCTGTTCATTAAAGCTACCATATTCCTTTTAATATTAAACTTACAAGTTCCCCAAGTAATAGGCGGTCTTCAGCATGTCCAGAAAGCACCTCAGTCTAGACAGGGCAAAGCAGCTCAGAGCATGAGGTCCTACTAAGATGATCCAAACTAGGTATTCCTGCCTCTCTTTCTCCTCTGAAATCTTAAGAGGTAGCTCCAGAGTTCAGGTTTGGCTTTCCATAATATGTATAACTGCTTTCAAACCTGTCAGCCCATTCCTTTTTTCTTCTTTAGGTCAGTTTAGAGCACTTGCTCAAAGTACAGGAGTCTTGGCTCAGTGCCCTTCCCTGCCTGAGATGATTGAAAGCCATGGCTTTGCCTTTGCACAGCCCTCTTTACCTGAAATAGATTGCTGTCAGTAAGAGTTGTTTGTTGTTACACACTGGCTGAGAAATACATAGCAGTCTCTAGGAGCAGGGGCTAGAATTCAAATCTTTACCCATGTTCTGCTGAGCTTCCATATCCAGCCTAAATCAACTTGCAATGTTTGCATCGGTTTCTTTTAATTTGCGGTGAACTTGCTTTCTCCTGGAATTGCCCATCACCCACTCAGCACCTTTCTGTTTCCCCTTTCCTATTCTCTGTTGGGCCCAGGTGCTCTGGAGATAATTTAGAACAACAGGATGCTGAAAATTTACTGAAGAAGGCAAATTAGCCACTTAACTGCACAATGAAACAGAGACAGAAGCAATGACTCTGTCAAGAGGAAATAGGATAGAAGTGATTCAGCAGGTGCTGAGGATACAGAAAGAAGAAGGGGGCAGGTGTAGTCATATACGTGCATTGGATTTGATTAAACTGGTACAAAAATTTAGAAGAAGCAACTCCAGTCTTTTTGAACTAGAATATCTGGCCATCTTTCATAAGCTGTAGTGTCTACTTGCATTTGTAAGTTTTTAAATTTCATGCAATAATTGCAACAAGAGTTGCTCTTGATTATTTTTTCCCCTCTCTAAGTCATTTTCTCCCCAAGCAGTTATTTTCTTCCTAAATTAGAAATTTATTCCAGTCCTTGGTTTTAGTCAGATTCTTAGCTGAGGTGGGAGTAAGAGTTGATGGGGTTTACATTAATGATAAGTGTCTTGAGCAATCAAAAAAATCAGCAAGAGAACTATGACTAAATCAGCAGTACATGGATTTGTTTTATTGCAAGTCCATCTCAGAAGGGCACATAAAAAGAAAGATAAAATTTTATTGATATGTCATAAAGTGAAATTACAAAACATTTCCTAATCGTGAGGAATGTGATGCTGAGTCACACAAATCCGTACAAAATGAAAGCAAGAATGTTAATATCAGCAATATGAAGTGACTGTTGTTCCTGCTTCTAACAAAAATTTGAAATAGCAATTTGTCAGTGTAGAATTAAAAGTATGTCTTAAGGTAAATTGCATAAATAACATGGATTGGTTGTATTTTGAGTAAAGAGGAAAAAGTACTTAGGAAACAATTTATCAGCAGTGTGTAACTGCTCACTGAAAATACGTGAAACGTGAGTCGGATTGGGGTTGACCTTTTTATTTCAGATATGAACAGCAGGCAACAAAGTAGGTTTAAAGTAAGATCACAGAGAGAGTTGGGTAAAGTTCCTAGAGTAAAAATTTAGCATCTTCATTTAGCACAGTGATGCTCCTAATTAACCTTTTGCTGAATGTACTGTATTTGTTTGTATAATGACCACAATTTTCCATAGACATTCTTGTCCTCTCTCTAAAGCAAAGCCACCATCAGTATCGCTTTTAAAACTGAAGTTATCTTTTTGTTAGGAGTAGGGGACACAGCTATGATTGCATACAGTATACAGGCTCAGCTGTTATGTGAGCTAACATGTTCTTCTAACAAAGGAGCATTTTTGGAAGCATTAAAAAATAGCATTGCCCTAAGACATGGAGTGGGCAGAGATGGGATTGGCAAATGCTCTTGAGGAGTCAGATCAGCAGAATGAGTGTTGCTAATTTATATGAAAAAAAAAAACCCTACACATAAGTCCAATGCATATTTCTTACCATAATATTTCCTCTTAGCCTAGATCTTGACTCTTTATGCATACTCATTTTGCTTTATCTAAAGCCAACCCCTTGTTTAGAAGATGCTGGGTAAAAGGATGAAAAAGGCTTGTGTCATTGTGACCAGTAATTCCTCTTGCCCTTTGTACAAGTACCTTAATTATGTCTCTGGTACATCTCCACACACAATTTATTCTGACAATTCTCTGCAGACTTAATCTGCCTTAACAAGTTAATGGTTGTTGACTTTCATTTAAGACACTTAGTGTTTTCAGTTTCTGTATTACATGTCTGGCATGCTGTGAGCGAGCTGTCAGCCGCTGCTCTTGGCTGGCGAAATGGTAACTAATGTGTGAAACACCAAAGTAAGTCTCTGAGAAGTCTCTCTGCTATTGTCATCTCTCAGTGCCATCTCTGTTTCTGAATTCTGGTTGGATCTCTGCTAGTCAGTGAGGTATCTGGTGCAGTATCTCGCTCTGGCTCCCATTTTACAGAGTGGTTGACCTAATGTGAAACAGAACTGTGAACAGCAGTACAGTCGCTTTCTTCCAAGGTTACTAGTCTCTGTGCTCAAATTCAAGTCCAGAGTGGTCACTGGACATAGACCTTGGCAACATCTACCATCCACTGCCACTGAACAGCAACAAATTTCACAGCTTTGCTTATGACTCGGTGCTGTATTAAATTTTCCTGCATTATTTGCATTTCACTTAGACAGAGGCAAAAGAGAATCAAAGATCCCTGGAGAAAAGCTGTATTTAACAGAGGCACAACGAAAAAAAATTTAGTTTTCCTCTGGAGTTTTTGTTCAGTTGTGATGCTTTCTGGGCATTAGTTACAATAGAACAACTGAAGTGTGTGGTCAAATCTGCCAGATACATCAAACTTGGTAACAACTGTCACATGGAGCAGGTATTTGTAACCTGGAATTAATTACAGCTTCCATGTAATAACCAATACAATCAGCTGCTGTAGAATTACTACAGGCGACAGTGGCTGCATGAAGAACCCGGTTCACATAAACTCCATTCCTTTTATCTACAAGCACAGAATGAGCTGTTTCTGCAGTGTTTGGGTTTGGTTTTTTTCCTGTTGGAAGTTTTCTGCTACAAAGTCACGCTGAACTTGACATCTTCCACCGGTGACATTTTAACTAGCTTCTGGAATTTGATTGTACAGCCTTTCCCAGACTCTTGCTCATAAAGGTACAGATAAGGCAAGTATTCTAGAAATTGCCTTGTCACTCCTTAGCTGAACTCCCATTTGGTATTTTACATCCATGATAAATTTATGCTTTCCTTAGGAAGGTGCACATTAAACAGGAGTAGTCAAGAAGCTGGACAAGCTCTCCAGATAGGTTGTGACATCTTTTTTCTTCCCGTCCATTAACAATTTTTATGTCTATATTTTTGTTGTGGAAATCCCTTCTGAGATTTAATATGGGTGAAAAAAGATGTTAATAGAAGTCATTGAACACATTGAGGAATATGTCTAAAACTTGACTATCCCACCCCTACCTTTCTAACTACGTCCCAGGTTTTTCATTCATCTCTCCAAATTCTTTTGGCTTATAAGCATTTGGGATCAAGGAGTATCATTTTTCTTTTTTAAAATGTTATTTCAAGCATTTAGCATGCGTGGCTTAACCACGTTGAGAACAGCAGGGACTATTACAATGCAAAGTAATGACACTGTAATGACATTCTAAAAAAACCAGCTGTGGTTTATGGTGATTAATTTAACCTGGCTCTTGACATAAATTATAACAATCTTTTTACCTTCTCATTACAGAAGAAAGCATTAGATAGCACTTAAAATGGCACGTATCTCCTTGGGTGCCTTTGCAGAGGGAAGCGCTAGTAGCTCTGCATGAAACTAGGACTGAGAAGTCCCCAACAGGATGTGTCCCTCTGGCAGCTCATACTTTTCAGTACCAGCAGAAACCATGAAACCAGAAGACCACAAGGACTTGGGTGTGAATTCAAACTAGAGGGGCGACTGCTACGTGTGAAAACTAAGCCAGATATGAGCCATTGCTAATTATTGTTTTAAAACTTAAAGGCTGGTAGTTGTTTTTACAAACTGCATATCTGACCACATTGCAAAGAAAGTACAAGGAGTATCAGAAGCCTTATCTCATCACAGAAAGAAAACACATACTGCACTTTATCTGCGCTTATTGCTCCAGCGTGCCCACAGGCAGCCTGACTCTAGCACTCCTGCAGTGTTTCTTCTGTGGGTATCCCAGCTGGTATCATTACTCAGATAAGAGGCATTCCAGAAACGCCTCTTCTTCCCTTTAGCACCACAAGGAGCCAGGGAACTGCCAGTGGCAGCTCTCTAGTATTACTGCACTCGAACCCTGGTAAGCCCCAAATGTGATTCTTTGGCGTAAACAAACGCTTCAAAATTTCAGACTTTGAGGGTCATGCGATACATTTTTGTATCACATCACATGAGGATGCAGTGAAATCCCTCAGGATAATTACAGGCAGAATTTTGGCATCACCTCAAGCCACATCTCCATTCAGTGTGAGGAGACAGACTCTTTTATATATATCTATGCTCTTTGAAAATATCAGAACAATATAGAAATAACGCAGGAATTGCTGAATGTTCATGAGAGTCTGTCTTCATAAGCTGGCTGCCATATCTTGGCAGAGCTGAGCACTGCTTTAAACTTTAGGTGGTTTTGCCTTTAAACTTCCAGTTGTATTGTGGTCTTCACACCTTTTACAGAAGTATTACTGTGAGTCTTCACAAATATTTGACCTATTTTAATAAACTGCTTGATATTTTTGTTTGAATCTATATGAAATAAAGAGCAAATAAGGATGGAGCGAAGCATTTGCGAAGAAGGACCATGAGATTGTGACAATGCTGGCCTCCTGTATTTTTACAGGCAGTGACTTATCATACATCCTTTAACAAATGTTGTTAGTTCTCTGTGTCTCAGTTTCCTAAACAGCGACATTGTGATTATATGATAATACCTACCAGAAAAAAAAAGTATCGCCCATAAAATAGGATTCCAAGAATGCATACAGTTTATCTGCATTAGTCTAGTTTTTCTATATAAAATATCTAGATTAAAAGGTGACTAGATCACAGTCAATACTTGCTATTTCAAGACGAAACTCAGATTTGAGGGTACATTCCCATAAGGAAACAAACAATTTAAAAATGGTATCTTTTAAAAAGAAGAGTTAACTTCTGAATCAGATTTTCAGAATATGTCTGATTTGTTCTCGGGGTTTTTAAGTAGAGGATCAATATTATATTGCATACTAAGGAAGAGCAGTTTTATGTAAAAAAAAAAATTCCTGCATAATGTAGGGCAGCCATGGTTCACACTGTTAGAGAAGATGTTTCTGTTATGTTTCCTCCAGCCTTAAAAGCTATTAATCCATGAGTTTGCTGAGATAAAAATAAAAAAATAAATAAAATTGCAAATTATTGTGCATCCTTTAACACATTTAATTGTTCCTTTCCTTTGTAAACAGTCTCCCTTTAAATTCTTAGCTCTCTAAGAACTTTTCACCTGCAGATTTAATATTTTCCTCACAAGTTATATAGAAATGAGGTAAAGAAGATTTGTCAGGATCCCCTCAAGCTTGCCTTTGTTGTATGTACCTTCCTTTTGCCTCAGCACAGGAAATTTCTGAGTTAAATAGGGTTTTTTCCCTCTATTTGAGATTCTCTCCTCAAAGTTACTGCAATGGTACCTTTGTTCATATTCTCATCTTAACCAGAGGCTTGTTTTTTCTTGCAGTGAGCCTCTCAGACAAACAGGATACATTTTAGGTAAGCAATCTGAGAAAGGACTGAACACTTAGTGAGTCTGAAAACTGTTTCTGTGGACATAAATTAAGACAAAAAAAATTCCTAATGACAGATCCTTAATTTATTTCTGGGGTTTGGGTTTTTTTGGACAGAAAGCAATGGAGATTCATTAAAGAATCTTTAATAAATGAGCATCTGATATCTTCTGTGTGAGCCCTGTTGCAATGGGGATTTTCAGCAGATGACTGCTTACACCTGCAGCAGTCCCAGAGGGCTCTCAGTGACTCCTCACTCTCTCAGCATAGTGGGAAGGCAAGTGAAAGCAGCTTCTCCGGCTCCAGCTAGGACCTGTGTTGCAATGGAGCAACATGGACTGCTTCCCTATTGAATCTGGTCTTCCCCTGGTGACCTTTAAGGACCAAGGAAGAGTTCCTGCTGCTTCCTCCTAGACTCTGATGCCACTGTGAAAATTGTCTAATTACCTCTAATGACTGGTTTGAAACCAGTTAGAAAGGAATCCAATCAATATCTAAAATGAATATCAGCCTCCTGCCAAGCAAAAATATCCCGCTGTTTATTTTGTTTCCTCTTGTAAAAAAAAAGAATTCCTAACCATGTTTGACAGTGTTTATCCACTAAATCTCTTTGGGCTTCGTGCTGATTAAAAATCGCACAGCCAAAGGCCTTTCTTGTTCCCACTCTTTTATTCCTCATCTCTGCCTCTGCCATTGTCCCTCTCATTACATCAAGCCACCTCCCACTCCTCAGTCAAATCTACCTTGCAGACTCACAGGAATCATCCAGTGCCAGCTCAGGCTCTGGTTCTTCTACCTTGAGATAGCAGGGTCCAATAAGACTCTAGCAGCAGCTGAAAGCTGACCTGAAAAAAAATAAAGGGCTTTGGGAGTAAGAGAAAGGAATCTGTAACAATGATGCCTCCAGTACTACTTTAAAATGAAAGACAAAATTGGATAATAAGCTGTGCAGAAATCACAGGAGGGTCAGGGGACTCTCTCAAAACATCAAGTGCAAACTTACACTGATTCCCAGGAGTGGTAGCAATGGCTGGAAGTTAAACAAAAATAAGAAAGATGACAAGACTACTACTAAACTTTTTCTATTAGTATAAAATTATTAAGCTCAAAAATTTTTTGCATACTGGCTAAAAGTAGAGCTGCAAAAACTAAAGCATCAAACTGTTACCTAAGTGGAAGCGGCAGTTGCAGATGAAGCAACTGTGAGTGAGGCATGAGCATATCGGCTGGAAGACAGACTAAATAGTATTTAAAGTAGCTACAGGTTTAACAGAGCTTAGGACAGTGTGAGATGTCTCCTGTGCAGACTTGAGGCTTTGGAGAGGCAGGGGAAGGTTGTGAGTCTGTTGAATGTTGTTGGTGGGTTCTGCCTGTAAAGTAAAAGGCAAGAACACATTTTCTGCATGTACATGGGATGATCAATGTAAAAATCAGTAATTATGGAATCTTGCAAAAGGGCTTCTATAAATTAATAATGATAAAATACATACATGATAAAATACATCTATTGGATGTAGTAATGTGTGAGCACGATATAAGCAGATGACTGGTGTCATCTGTTATGCAGGCTGTGAATTAGTGTTCTGTTGGGTACAAAATAGTAAAGGGAATCTGGATTTTTGTTTAATTTCAAAGAACTAATTAGTATTTCGACGTTTTAGTTTCAGAGCTTTTCTATCTGCCTGTGAGAAGGCCATATCCATCCCAAAGATCTGATCTTTTCCTCTAGGTGTTTAGAGTGGTCACTGTTTGCTCCTCTATTTTGTAAGATGTTTAACTCCTTGCCCTTCTGAATTTAGATAGAAATTGAAACAGCCTGAGCTTAGGCCCATGGTGATAAGGCAGCCATCTGTTTAAAATGCGGAGGTCCAATAAATCTCATTTTCAGCCATTGACTCAAAATACCCTTTAGCTTTAGCTCATTCTATTCTATTGATTTGTTTTATTAATGATTTTTAATTTATGTTATTTTTATCTCACATTATGTAGGAAAATAGAAAGCTTAGAGGCTGTAAGGTAAAATTAGAAAAAAAGGCAGAAAACATACACTGAGATGCAAGATTTCCAAAAATGTCAAAGGCATGCACATAAGCCATTTTCTCCCCTGGAAGAATCAGAAATCTTGCAAAAATATGAAAGAAATTATTTTTAAAATTTATTTTCTGCAATTAAACCTAAATTTTCAGGAATTGGAGATATTGAGAATACACAGAAAGTGTTAAAGGGAATAGTTACAAAGTAGATGTAGCTTGTTTACACTCCAATATCAAGGAATACAGAGTAGTAGAGGTAGAACTACACTGCTCTAATGAATCCTTCCTAGAGATTTGCTATCCATTCCCACCCTTCAATTAATCCTTATGCCTCAAACCTCCTGTAAGGTTTCGAGGGTCCCTTTTTCCCCTTGACTTCAGTGGGAGTTCCCAGGAATGTGCAGCTTGTAGATTCAGTCACCAAATGCATTCACTCCTTTTGCTGACTGCTGGAACCAGTAACTGCAATAAGTCACGTTATAATATATTTTTCTGGTGAGCAGCATTTGCTTTTATGACAAAGAGCCATGTACGTTCTCTCAAAGACAGAGAGGAAGGGGAAGACATTTCTTCACTTTCTCCCCTCCCTTCTCCAGCATTCGGGTGACACCACTTCTCCCATCCTCCAGCTCTCCTGCAGCCAACTGCCCTTTAATTTCATGGCAACTTACCCTGAGAAAATTCTCCTTTTCCCATGGTGGAGGAAGGTTGTGGCCTCCCGATCATCTAAGGTGAGCCAGAAGAGTGAGAAACACTCCTGACTCCTCCTTCCAAGAGTATATTGTTTATATTCACCCTTCTCCACTTCGCAGGAGAGCATAGAATTTCATCCCTGCCTCAGCAGGTGGGTCATTGTCAGACCCTGATTTCCTTAATCCCCTTGAGGGCAGTAGTTAATATGCCAGCTAAAAACACAACTAGCCCTTTCGTTACTGAATTTCCTTTGCCCACAGGCTGCTGATATGGAAGTTCGTACCTGTGCACAGATTAAACTTCAGTGACATTTCCTGGCTAAATTCAAGTGAGGACTTGAGTGCTTTAAAACTGAGTTAAGTACAACGGTCTCAGTTCATCATGACTAGTATCTCCCTTCGGTGGCTGCTTCAATGGGGACTATACACTGTTCTCCAAATCAGGGATCTGTAGACCTGGGCTTGTTTAGGAGGCACGGTCTTGCACTGCCCTTTCTCTCCTATAGCAAAAGATCCATGAGACTGAAAATTGTTTAAGAGGAGTCTGCCTGTGCAGGAAATACTTGAAACTGATTTAGGTGGAGGAAGAGGTTGGACCAGATCCCCACTCCTGTGTAGCTGCACTAACTAGACTCTTACACGGCAATTCCACCCACAGCATGAAAACAAGCAATGAACACCTTTCAGTAATTTAAAACTAGGCAAAAAAAAAAGCCTCCAGGGGAGACTGTGGGCTGCATAGCTTACAGAGAAGAAATTTCTGCAGCTTTCATTCAGGCAATTACATGCTAGCGAGCAAAGGGCTTTCGGACACAAGTTTCCTCATTCTTTTCTACTGGCTCCCTGATTCCTACAGTGATCAGTCTGGTCTTCATTTTAAGAGAGGGTAACAAGTACCGACTCAGGGCTCTCTATTGCTTGGCAAGGACAGGCGTGTAAGAGTTGCTACGTAACGCCTGAGCCACTTGCAAAGGCACCAGCAGTTCCTACACATGTAGAGCCAGGTCCTGAGCAGAAGGGTGTATCCCTCTTTGAGAAAAGAAGAGGGGAAAGCATGGAGAAACTGCGGCACCAAGCAATGACTAGAGCTGACTTGCTTTAGCACTAGCTGGGTGACAGCACTACACTGCTCCAGTGTGATAATAAGACACAATTCAGGGCTGGAGGCAGCTCGGGTGTCAATGCAGTTTAACTTCCCTCTAGTCTTGCAGGTAATTGCTACAAAAGTAAAAAGCACGTGTGCCATAACAACTGCCACAAGTTTGCCATTATTTGATTTGCAGACTGCAGAAGTCTCCCGTCCTTTCCTACACAGTGTTTCTGTTTCTTTTTGAAATTGGTTTTGTCACCAGTGACAGATTGCAAACTACCTTACCTTTAGGAAGTTGACTGCATTAGGCTCTGCATCCATTACTGTCATTTAGCACACTGGAAGAAATGTAGAAACAACTGCTGCTTCCACACAGCACGCTACAAACTTCCTAGGAAAAAATCAGATGTGATGTTTTGACAGCAAACATTGCTTAACATGCAAGGCTTCTGAAATTAGCCCCTTAATACACTGGAGTCAGTGGACAAACTTCAAATAGTTGCCTGCTTGCTCAAAACTGTGAATAGTTTAAGTTCACAAATTTGCTTTCGCTAATTGTTAGAGAGAATTAAAATGAGTTTGTGTGTTTTGAGGGGAGAAAAAAAAAAAAACATTCCACCTGAGATAGGCAAGACTTTCATGACTGAAGTTGAAACACTGTGGTGGGACAACGTCCCAGGATTACACAGGAGCAGCTCAGGGCAGGAATATTCAGCCCTGTTTTTATCAAAAGGCACAGACCCCTCAGGAGCTTGTGGCACATGCAGCCTCACACACGCAGGACGTAAATTTGCTTTCCTTGGTCACTTTGGAAGTAGCTCCTGGAGCACCTGATTGGAAACTACATATTTAGGACTTCCAGTAGAAAGGAAAGGACTAAGTCTCTCTCACTTTGTGGTTACTGGAAGTGAACAGGCATTATGAAAAGATACATTCTGTCATGTAAAAGTTAAATATAGACTACAGGAGGTTGATGACTAACCTTGACACCTGACATGAAAGGGCAGAAAGGGCTGTGGGGCTGAAAGCCCCTGTACCCAGCTGTGCAGAGCTTCAGCTTATTCCTGCGGCATGGGCATTGCTCTTTTAATGAAGTCAGCGTTCATAGACATAACAATTTGGGTCACTGAACTCAAACAATTACTTAAGCAATTCTGTCCAGTAATATTAAGGAAGAGCTCAAGTGATTCTGAATCATTGATACACCTGATGACCTTCTGTTCATTATTTTCAGTACATTATTGGTTGTATCTTTTGCTCATTTGCTCAAATGGAGTTGAATCGCATTCAGGAGCTGAAAGTTTGTATCCTCTGACAGTTAGTGTGGAGGCATCTCCTGGCCTCAAGGAGATTAATTTCAGAACCTTAATCACTGTGAACATTTGCTGGTTTTTTCAGTGATCAGACAACATTCCAAAGGTAAGATGTTGAATCTGAACTATTACCTGCCCCATTGTTTTCTTCAGGCAACAATGAGTACAGAGACAGCATGTAGGTGTTCTTCACAAGTGGAGGCTTTTTGGGGGGCGGAGGGAGGAGCATTGAAAGTTTGTACCACTAGCCAAGCTCCTTTTAGTGCCAACTATTTTTATATTTTGTAGTTAATTTCCAGGGAATAAATTCTTGTTTCTCTGATCATATCCAATATATTTTCTAAAAAGAAATTATTTTGGGGGTTTTGAGAGTGCTTTTTACAAATACTTACACTTTTGCTCACATCTGTAAGCCAAGCACATGTGTTCTTATCTTCTGGTGGTTCTTTTTCCCTCAGCAGTCTCATGAAGTCCTCATTTCATTTTTGTGAGGACACATCAGACAGTCTTTCCAACTTACTTGAGTGTAATTCAATTTAATGCAGGTCATGCAATCTAAGAAGAGCACACAAGGCCGAGCAGCTGCATTTGCTGTTCTGCCTAACACTGACAAGGCCTCTTAAGATAAGGGAATTGAAAATTTCTTATGCTATTCATGCCTTTTCATTACAAAAGTAGTTTATTCCAGCCTCAGAAGCTTGGCACCCACAACTTCTGTGTTAGCACTTGGTTTCTAAAGTGTCGGGGGTGGAGGGAGCAAAGTGTAGCTGCAGATGCATTTGATAAAACTGCCTGTTGAACAGCAAAACCAGTCTAACACAATGCTATGGAGTAACGCTCCGCTGTCTTTGCTGGCCAGTTTACAGAAAAATGATGAAATTAAGTTCCTGGTCCAGCATAGTGTCTTCATTTATCAATATGACTTTCCTTGCTGCCTTAGGGCAATTCAGCAAATGTTTTTTTTTGAGTTTCAAAAATACTAAATCTATTTATCAGTCTAATCTATTGATCTTTCTCAAAAGCCTTTTTGTATAAGTGGCGTTCAGGTATCTCTTCAAATTCAGAGAGGCTTATCTTACTCTAATCAGGGTTTCCATTTGTATGACTTAGCAAGTACATTATACTAAGGGATAAATTAACCAACAAACATAAAGCAGTAAGTTCTTTTCTCTAGAGAGCTCAACGAATGCATCTTGAGTTTTGAAAAAGAAGGTTAATGATACCCTTTTTTTCTACAACTGAAGGCCTATTTGTTTATAGGACTGTTTGTTTATGAAGAAAGGAGTATTGGGAGAAAGACTACACTAAAAAAGCAAAGGAATATTTTTCTATTTTTTCCTGCATATTAACTTCCCTATGTTTTTTTTTTTCTTTTCCACGTCAAGGTTCTCTATCCCACACTGATAAGCACCCTCCTGCGCTGAAGAGTTCTGTTGTTGATGCCATGTCCTTAAGCAAGAGATTGGATCTCTGGAGCCAGAGCCCAAAAGTGCCCCATGTGTAGGAGCAGTTATTGCCCAAATTCTCTGTTTCAGGTACAGAAAGTTATAAGTCAAATAGAGATGCCAAAAGCTAGATAGAAACTCTGTTTGCATTTGATTCCCAAACTCTTATTTTATAGGCTATTTTCTTGGACTAGGCAGGCAAACTGTTTAATGATTCAGTAGGCTTTCATTGAAAAATATTTGGAAGAGTTGATGTTACGTTAACCAATACAAACAACGTTATTGCTGTCTTCCTACTGCTTCCCTCTCCTTTTCCCCTGTCGCATCTTAGTCCTATTTAGCTTGCAGGGCCTGAGTGAATACATCCATGTGTATTTGACAGTGCCAAAATATCACGAGTGCCTTTTCTGCTTTGACTTAGGTTTGGCACAATATAAAAAGTGAATGATAATATTAGCTCCCAACTCCTTCCTTCAAGCACTGGGTAGGTGCATTCTCTCATCTTCCATGGGCAGTTATGATCAATTTATAATTAGACTCATCTACTTCACTGTAGGATTCTATACAATCTTCCAGCTGACATAAAAATGATACTTTTTTAATATTCTCAGAAACCACATCTTTCTCTCCCTGGGCTATTTCATCAATGTATTACCCTTATGTTTTACAGGATAGATTACACTTTCATGTTTATAGAAGTTGTTGGATTCACCTACAGCAGGGACTCGAAGGACAGTGTGATTGCCATGCAAAGGTCTAACTGTTACATGCTGAAGTCTTAAGACTGGTAAAAATTCCAGTGCAAAGCTAGGCCCTTGCAAGGAAATTAATTCTCCAGAATTACCTGGAAGTCATTTGCACACCTGTTGTTAAGCCCGTTATTCTAACAGGAAGGCCAGTACTATTCTGCTCATGATTTCCATCTCTCACACTTGGGTGAACCTGAGCAGTGAGCCAGCTGTGCCAGTTGTGATGACAAAAGCATTAAGCAGTATGCTGCATTTTTTGAGATCCTTGAATGAAATATGCTAAAATACTCAAACATAGTGGTATATACCATAGGTATATGGTAATTAGCTTTAGGCAAGAAGAAAAGATGTCGTGCAAGAATCCCAGGTGAACTTTACAGGATCAGACGGCACCTGCACGCTATTTTTCCTCACTAAGTATCTGTTTGCAGCAACTGTTTATAGGATATTTTACTGAAAACTTTTTCCTGTTTCCAACATGTTCGTTTGCATTCACATGGGACCACGCTCTGCCAATGCTACTAACTGGATGCTGAATAGTATCTTCCATTTTCAAACAGAAGTACTGCTCAATGAGAACAAAGGAATATGAATGCAAATCCATAGTTACCCAGTGGGAAAGAGGAATTATTTTTTAGTATCTCTCTGCAGTTTTGACTTCACTGAAACACACAGGGTCTTATACATGTAGCTTCCACTACCTGTGCAAGGAAAGTCTTTGCTGCTTTCCAATAATTGTATTATTCTGCTAGGAGAGCTTTGAGAACATGACTGTATTTGTCAGCTTTTTAGTCAAACGCTTTCTCTGACTTTGCCTCAGGTCACTTTGAGTTTAATTTGGAAACATTTCCAACTCAAAACTAATAAGGGTACGTGTCTGGCACGAGGCAATTCTGTAGAGAAACACCAAGCTACCTTCACAAAAGAGCTGTAGGGTATGGTTTTATGCCTTGTAGACATGCCTCAAGCTGTGCAATATTTGCATGGTGCCTGCATATTGGAAAGACTGCACGTATTATCATTCAGTTTGCAGTTCAAGAGCTTTTCATGTTAGTGAGAGGATAAGGTAAAGTCTGCTAGACAGTTGTGTTAACTGAAATACCTCACTTTTAAGTCTTAATTCATGGTAAAATGGTGTGCTAGGGCCACTCCAAAAATAACTCCTTTTCTCACTGCCTATGGACAGGAAGGCAGAATTTAAACCTTAAATCGCCAAGTCTCTTTAAAAATCAATCATATACTAATCCCATTGAGCAGTTTGCTATGGCTGGAGACATACTTCTTAATACAGAGACATGAGAAAATACCCTGACATCTGCCCAGGGCTGAACTCAAGAGTTCATGTACAACAGCCGGCTCAGTTAAATGCTCAATTACTGTGAATACCCTGAAAATGTGGCATTTCCAGTGATCAGACATGCAGGTCTGGTGCACCACACAGCCTTGTGCAGACTGATGTTTTGCAAATCAAGCTCTACAAGGCCAAAGGCAAGTCAGGAAAACAAGCGAGGCAAGGGGCAGCCTGGATGACTGCTTGTGAAACTCTTCTGTTGGAAACAGGCTCTGTGCCAGCTTCTCCTTTTCTATGATGTTTTCGTTCATGTTTGGTTCCACTGCCTACCTCTGCCTCTTCTGAAGCCTTTCTTTCCTTTGAACACTGCATTCCTGCTTCGCAGGGAAGGAGAGCCATGGGAGCACCAGCAAAAAAAAAAACATTTGCAGCTCCCACATCCAGAGTTCTGGCCTCTCATTTCATTTTCTTCGGGTTCCTCGCACATACTCAACCCCCTTACAAGACCAGCCATTGCTGGCAGCAGTGGGTTTGCCAGCTCCCAGTTTCTTTAAAAATTAGAGGTAATATTAGGGCATCGCCTACCTCTGCAAGAGAAGGAAATTACTTGGAAGACTATTTTGCAATTGCAATCTTGTTTCCCTAAAAAAAAAAATCCCTTTTTTTCCTTAAAAGGATAGGATCCCAGCTTGATAATGCCTAAGAAAACTCTGAAACTCTTGCTGAGCTAGTTGAAATACATAAGCCTAAATTAGATTCTCTGCAGGCAGTTACAGAAACCTGAGTCTGGAATATAGACTAGTTGAGAAGCATGGTGGTTGAAAAAATAAGATATATAGCCATTTTTCAGTCTAATCTTGCCCATATGTACTTCACGTACCAGACCAGAGCAAAGTGGCTGCATTATAGTTACAGGGAGGCATATTTTTTTCTTGAACTTAATTAATCTTTTCCCTGCAACCTACATGCACCATTTGGAAGGCTATGCCATGTCTTAGGCTACACATCCACACATTTCCTAAGTCAAATCCATCTCTGGAGTGCATCAGACCACCACACTGGCTGTCTCCAGGCTGTGCCAGGGGCCAGCCCAACCAGGTCTGCGCTGTGCTGCCACCCGCGACCAGCACCTTCCCAAGACAGCTCTTGCCCCTTGCAGTGCCAAACGCTGGGCACCTTCCCAGTCTCTGGCAGCAGCTTCTCCACATGAAGCACACAAAGCCTTGCCCAGGGCTGTCTCACAGCCAAGCCTAAGCTTGAGTTTTCCCTTTGTTTTCTCTGTGTGTGTGTGTAATCTCATGCTTCCCAGCTACCACAGTGGAAGATGCACCTTCTGCTCTCAGTTCCTGTGGAGCAGTGGTGGTGCGCTCTGTTGCTCATGTTTTCATGCATCCGATATTTAAACAAGCTTATGCACCTTTCATAGCAGGAAGCAAATGTATTTCTTTGAGGTGAGTGTGTATTTTGTAGCACATTTTCGGCAGCTGCCATGGAATGGGTGACAGGTGCAAACCCAAGATCTCATAACAGAGGCAGCGGTCTCAGCAGTGTTTCCCAGCATGCCGTGACTGTGAACTGATGGCACTTAATATCTGCTGCCAGGAAGAGTCCAGCAAATCCATACTACACCTCTGAAATTCCCAAGTGCAGTGTAAACTCCATGCAAAAAAGGGAATTCCCGCTTTTTTTCACTTCTAGAGAGAAATCAAAGCACAAAGAACCCAAAGAAAGAATCACAAGGGGTGGCTGAATATGCATCTGCCTTTTACACATTTAAACTCACTACTTAACTCCTCAAATTCATCTTTCAGAAACCATTTAATCCCACAAATAGCTGCAGCAAAATAATAACTCAGAATAGGTTCCTCTTAGAGGATTCAAATAAAAACATGTCAATTTTATCATATTATATTTTATGTAATAGTTTGTAGGAAATTTGCATGGTATTCCCTCCATGTATCTTCTCGCCAATACAACAACACAAGGATTAGACACATGCCAGTGCTTCTAGTTTGTAGTGAGTATGGCATGACAAAAATTATTTTGCTTGCATAGGAGAAAATTAAATTTTTCAGAAAAATTTCATTTGGGTCATTCAGGTGTGTTTTGTTTTCATCTTTTCATCTCAAATTTGGAATTGAATAAATAAAAATAAAGACAGACTGACAGTTGTTTATTGAAAATTTTGGTTTTGCATTTGAAAAATAGTAATGGGCCACTAATAGGCCAGTTTGCATTCCAGCTCAGAAACAGTAACTGGTTTAATTACAGAAATGTACTACTTCTTAAAAAAAGAAAGGTACTTTACAAGAGAAAAGCAAACTAGTCAATGAAAATGAAGATGTTATCAAAATAAGACCTTTTTCTGTACAACCTTTGGGTCTAAGATACTCAGCTTATTCAGCAGAGGAATACAATGCTGGAAAGTTTGTGAATAGCTCTTTAAAAATAGCAAAAGGGATGAGTCTAACAGAGGGCATGCCTATCATAGGTTTTTTGATTAATACAGTAAGATGGGTGGAACACTGAGCAGCTGATTCACACATAGTACAGGATCCCTCTCGGGGACAGGAGAGCTTTGTAGAGATGAGGAGAGGGTGCTCTTTTGTGTTCACAGCAGCGACCACTGCTCCAGCAGTGCAGGGAATTCGGAGTTGAATCTCAAGACCGAAGGCTGCACACACAAGGCAGTGCACACGACTTGCCTGAGGCACAACTGAGGTTGCTTTAACTTTTCAGTACTACAGAAGCGTCTTTGGAAATTTGGTGGTGAGGTACGTAGACAATCAAACTGCTCAAATCCTATAATAAATCTATCATAACTACAGAGAGTCAGAAGCTCTACTTTTGGTGTATTAAACCAATGGTCTTCTTCTCAGGCTGTGGTGAAGGAGAGGCGGATTCTCATCTTGTTTCATTGGTACAAACTTCTGAAGGCAGAACAGTGACAGCTGGTTTAAACCATGGCTGTGTGTCTGCAGGGGTGGTTTCAAATAATTTTCCCTTCTGTTGAACAAATACAAAATAGACTTAATAATCCACTTCAGTATCTTTAACTATCTAGTTCCTGTGTGTTCTGCCCCTCCAGGTGGACTAGTTTCTTTGTAAAATGAAGTCATAGACATGAAGGTCACACAGACAACTGATGATAGTTTTTTTTTGTCTGTGGCATCATTTTTTTACCATGGGCAGCCCTAAGAGAATAAATTGAGAGATCATAATCTCTCTGTTTCTCTGCTGACAGTAATATCACCCTGCACTGGAAAAGCCATTTGAGAAATCTTAAAATCAAAGAAAAAGCTTAATCCTCAATGTAAACCACCATCACTTGGACAGTTTTTTTGCACAAACTATAAAACTGATGGAAACCCAGAGCAGAATTCAGGCTGACTTTAAATATGTACGACTCATTTCTTCTTCTCTGTTAAGTCATCAAAAGAGGAACACACAGACACGCGAAATGATTCATGCCGGAAATCCAGAATATTGCAGAATTTATCCCTTCGCTGTGTCAAACTCATTTTAGTTTCATGCGGTTTATTTCCAAGGCAAATATCTTTCGAGTGAAAACAGCGCATCTGCGTTTTACTTAGGTTACTTGGGATATAGTGGGAGTGATGTGCCTTGACATGGGCAAAGATTAGAAAATACAGCATTTCATGAATTCAGGGATTCTGCATTACAAACCTTCAGGCTGCACACGTCAGTGCTGCCGGCACCGTTTACACAGGAGTCAAGTATAAGTCAATGAAGCATCTCCCTAAAGGGCAGCTGGAACGGAGTCAAAGGATAAGCAGTACAAAATCAAGGATTACTTATAATTATTCATGGAGAAAAATACATAACAAAACAAAAAGAAGAAGAAAGAGGTAGATTATTTCAGCTTGGTACCTCTTTTGGGTTTTGACTAGCCCTAATAACATGTATTGTTCTTGCAGTCACTCTCTGCTGTTACTGGCCTGAAAGACCTCTTCCATTTTTACAGGTTTTGGGCAAAATCCTGGAAATGGAAAGGGAAATCAGAGTAGTTTCTCTTCAGCAATCAGACACCGCCGAGCAGCCTGCAGTGGTGGGGACAGCATGCCAGGGCTTCCTGGGGGTACAGCACAGGGCAGGGCTGCCCCTGGGTATGCCAGGTATGCAGGTGAAACCTGGGAGTCCTTCCTCCCTGAGGTAACAAAAAGCCAAACAACACGAAGCATAGCCCATCCTTTTCGGGCCACAGACATCTTCCTGGTTTCTTAACAGTCTCACCATGGCAGTGTCTTCTCCTGCATAAGGCTCTCCGAGTGGTCCTGTGTATCCCACCAGTGGAGGGGCAGACAGGCTTGACCTCCTTTGAAGAACTCACCTGCTGACCCCGTGGGGCAGGAAAAACAAGCGTTGGCATCTAGCATTCTGCTGCTCCCTTCCACAGTCCCCTCTGTGAGCACAGCGTGACCTGACTTTCCGCTGTCTGGAAATGCTGGAAGGTATCTGTCAGTTCACCCATTTCTCTCAGCTCATCAACACCTTCATTTCCCATTTTGTCTGTTCTGATGTCCAAATTTCCCTATCTGATTAGACTGAGTCCCAGTACAGGTGCAGGCAGCCCAGCTGTTGCTGCCTGGGCTGGGGAAGGACCAGGGAACGATCAGACACCACGTGGACAGAACAAGGTGAGGGTATGTTGTCCTGCTTGGACGGGGAAGAGTCACATAATACTGTCAAGGAGTTTACAGGGTGAGTGATGGAGGAACTAAAGCCTCCTCATCCCCTTTTCCTCCCACCCTATATGTTTAGGGAGTTAAACCACTCCCAGTCCTGAAGGCCACCAAGGTCAGGTTCCCTTTGCTGCTTTCTGGGCCTGTGCTTGGTTGTACCCTACTTTAAAAAGCCAGTATCTGTCTGCAAGGCACTGAAAATCAACAAAGGTAACAAAGAAAATGAAACTGCACCTTAAAACTGACATTTTCCAGCATTTGCATCTCATCCTGAAATTCAAGACAACATTAGTGATAAAATAACAAGCTGCAAGGCATAGATTGTCTTTCTTAAGGGGACAGTTGTGTGTGCTGGGTTGAAAGCCAAGAGGCAAGAAGAAGCACTCACACACACGCGTTTAGCAAACCTTGGTGCCAGCTCCTCGCTGCTAGCCTTCCCACTCCCTGCTAGCAAAAAGGGAGCTCTGCACCAGCACGGGCACAAATGCTGCAGTGTTACAGTAAAGGACAAGGTGACGTGAACTTTCACAGCTCTAACATGCATTTCATGGTATTCTGCTCATTTCAGAATGTTGCAGCTATTTGCAATGAAAAAAGAAACAGAAGCCTCCTCTTTTTTTTTTTTTTTTTGTAAGGGAAATTTCACATTCAGTGTTGGGGAAAAAAGAATGAAAACATCATCAGACACACCTGAATTAGACAGAAATTAAGCACAAATGAGCGGAAAACAAAATGGGCTTTAAGTAGCATTTTAATCCACTTCTACTGCAGGACTATATCTTTTGAAAGGGTGATTTGACGGCTCTGAAGATAAAAAGCACCACACTTTTTAGAAACAGTACAAAGGCTTTTAAAAGGCTTTCAGGGCCTTTTAATCCTACTTTTGCATTCTGACAATCTTCCTCAATTAAATACTTCCCCAGCATCAAAGATGCCCTTGGGTTGACAGAAGTGGCACTTCCCCTTCCAAGAAGCACTGTAGTCTCGCCTGCACTTTTGGATGGGTTTCTCAGTGGAGAGAGGAGTGTAGGCAACAGGCTTGGCTTGTGTTTGTTTTGGCTTTTGCAGGCATCAGAACAATGCGTAGTTTTTCATGTAGATTTTGGCCTCCTCAAACCTTCTACCCTTTGGTGTCTTCTTGGCCAACACTCACTGGTGTTTCTCACCATCAATGGACCTGCACTAGCCACAAACAATTTGATAAATAAAATTCCTAATACTACCAATACAAAAGTCATTAAAAGTTGGGTTTGGTTTGGTTTTTTTTTCAAAAATGAGTTCATTTCCCTCTTTTAGCCCCATTGCAAGTTTTGCTGACTGTAGTCTACATTGCATGGTAGGGCAAAAAAGGTAGGAAAGGCCTGTGACCATGGGAGATACAGGGGGAGAAAACAGTGGCTCTTCCATATGGCTTCTTTCTGCTCCAGGCAGTGCATGGAGACTGGACAAATGGGCAGCTGAAGATAAGTTAGAGAAAAGGAAGCCAGATTACAAAAATAAAGGCAGTTTCTCCTTGGAGATGATCTCGTATCTGAAGAACTGAACTCTCACTTCCTTGTCCTTTGTCTTCTGCTTATTGTTACCAGTGCTGTCACACAGAAGTCAGGAAGGAAACAGAACAAAACAGTTTTAGGGAGATAACGTTATTTGCAAATATCTGAGATTGCTAATAGGAAACACATTTCTCCTCTGCTGAGGTGTTTCTAAGAGTGTCTTCTTCATATAGCATACACGTGAAAGAGAAATCTGAGGAAGGTTGGATTCCCCATGGTTATTTAAAAGCAGCAATAGAGACTCATCTCAGAACAGCCATTGAACTAGAATTCACTTCATACGAAGGAGATGGATTTCGGCTTCTGTCAAAGCCAACCCTAAAGCCACAGACTCAAGACTGTTTGCTCAAGACTCAATTCCTGCACCTCACTGACTACTGTTGTATCTGCATGGCTGCACCCCGCCACTGGCTCCCCAGTTCCCTCTGCGGGTGTGAGCAGAGAAAGAAGTGGGCTGTGCAAAGGGAAGGCTGAGCTTCAGCATCTGTGTGCAACCCAAATACACCAGCTGCTGGCAAAACAGTGGAGGAAGATATCCTGCAAAGGTGGAAACCTTTGTAGAACAAAGAAACAACTCACAGCTATGAGAGAAGCCCACTTACCTACAGCTCCTTGTGCATCACATCTGCTCGGCAAGAAAATGGTGCGGTATCAGAGTTTTCTATAACCCCCTTCCTACAGAGAACATGGGGAACCCACAGGAACATCAATTTCTCCCAGGACTGTGCTGCCGTAAGGGACCAGGACCCACAAGGGCTGCTGCAGCTGGAGGCTTTGGTCCAGAAGGCAGTGGTTTGTGCAAGCCCTGCTGCCCATGCTACTGAAGGGCTCTCCTCTTGCCTCAAAGATAATGAGCGGTCCTCTTAAAAACACAACCCCCAGATTCCTGGTATTTCTTCCTATCCTTGCAGGGGGTTATAGGTAGTTTTAGCCTTCAGATTTTAGAAGATGAATTTTAAAAAAAAGTATTGAATGGAAATTTAGATTCTAGATAACTCACACACAGGCTCACAGGTCTCTTTGTTCTCATTGTCAAGGGAAACTGAAATACCTTCACATTAAAAACTAAAGAATGAGGCTGTGCCAAGCAGGTTGTAACGTGACCATAAACAGAGAGCAGTGCCTTGGTTTACAGAACAGGTTTTGTTTGCTTTTCAATGGACCCATGTCATTTCACAGTAGCCAAAGACCCTGCTCCACAGCACCACGTAATGCAAATGACAAACATGAGCTTGCAGCTCCTCCAATTTCCAGGCAGCGGTATTAGCTGAGCTGGAAGATCGAAATGGCAAGCCATGAGTGAAATTAGTATATTGCATAAGAAAAGCATTCAAGCTGACTGCAAGTGCTGTGCATGAGTAAGATACCATTCTATCTCTCCTGCTTAGCAATTATTTTTCTTTATAGTCTATTTATGCTGTATTAACTATTTATAAGAGATCACTTTAAATTCCCTTCGCAGTCACCATGTGTACATCTCATCTCAAGACTCATGGCTATTTGCTGAGGCTCCATAGCCATTAAAACACACTGTGGTTAATTGTTACAGTGAGGGTTTCAAATGAACAGGTAAAAAGTGTTTATTTTAAGTGGCTTAAAGAAAAAAGTGTTATTTTTCCTTCTGCCCTCTCTTATTTATGCACAATCCAAATTAATTTAGGTAAGAATGCTAACTTGTGCTTGAGAAATGAATGCTAAAGTGGGGGGAAGCAACTGAATTTCATGTTTTGGAACTGGAAAATTACTTTTTGCCCACATAAAGAGGCAATGTGTGTGCTGTGTCTGTGAGCAGTGTGCAGTGTGGTACTGCACCCTGTTGGTCTGCTGCATTATCGAAGCCCAAGTATATTCTCAGTACAATGCAAGGCAATTTCTTTCATATTAAACTTTTCTTTCAGCCTAACTGTCTCCAAATGCAATGTGGAGACAGTTGGGAAAGAAAAAGAAACGTCCTTGCAGAGACAGTGTGACCTACAAAGGTGAGGAGAAAAAGCTGAATTAGAAAAGCAGCTGTGATTGAAGTGTTCCCACTCCCTAGCTAGTAGGTGGAAGCAACAGAAAAAATAATGAGCAAGCGGGGAGGAGTAAAGAAAGTTTTCATGCCAGTTGCATGGAAACTAGAAGAATGTTTAAAATCATTAGAAAAGGGTGACTCAAAAGTGTCATTCACATGGTTCAAATGTCTACAAAGGAGACAACTCAGGAGAGCCTGAATGACATTCTGGAAACGCAATGCCAAAACTCAAATTGCAGAGAAGGTGGTGAAGGAAGTGTCTGATTCAGCCTTATTATCCTGAGCACATGACTGCTGAACTCTAACTCAGAAAGACCACATCAGAGTGGCCTCTCAGCAAAGGAGGAAAAACAGGCTTCCTGGAAGGGGGCCAAGGAGAAAGACACAAGCACTGAGAGGCTGGCAGTCTGCAGAAGGCGGTGTGATTATGGGGTCAGACTGTCACTGCGAAGCAGATGCCAGGATTGGAGAGATCACATGTCTTACAAAACAAGCCAGGCAGAGAGGTTCCAAGGCAGATCCATGGTTAGGGGATTTCTTTGCAGAGGAACTTTGCCAAGATACCTTGCTTATCATTTGGTCATATGCTCTTATGCCATTATCACTATTTCATAGCTGAATCAGGAAACAGGGCATACTCATTGGGTAGCCTTTGCCCAAGTAGTCTGTAAAAATAAACTCATCCTGTTGGAACCACTGATTCAGTGATTGCACAAGACTATAATTTCATGTACACTGTTGGTTTTAACAACTCTTTCCCAATCCACTCCTACTGGTTATCTGTTTTGTGCCACTGCTTGCTCAGTGAAGACCTCATAGTCATTATAGAGATTAGCCAGTGGCTGTTATGTCTTCATTCGCCCCCATGCTACCGCCCACCCTCCCCATCTACAAAGAACTATTAGAAATCCTAGGCCTGCCTGGCCTTTGCTTTAGTCTTGGCCTGAATGACTTACACTAAGCCTAAATAGGAAAGAAATAAATGCCAAAGACACACAGCTGGCTCTAGTTGCTTCTGGGCTAGCACCTTAAAGGAGCAGCTTTTAGGATCTTCATTTGGTGAAACCACAGTCTTTTAATAGTTGCTGACAGTGGTATTTTAAATCTGCTGCATTGTAACAACACCAGGAAGAACTTGGAGATGGAATTGTTATTTTGTTTTCTGTAAGAGATATGTTTCAGTAAGTCTTTGTCTCATTATTTACTTGGAATTTAAACTAGGATGCAGTACAAGCCTGAACATCCATGGACCCATCTCTCACACAAGTGCATGATTTGTGATGATCCACTGTGACTTAGTTCACGCATGAGATTGAATCAAAGATGAACTGCTACAAAGAAAGGAGGAATGGGGTGGAATGGGATGGGGTGGAATAGAATAAGAGAATATCTACCACACAAATGGCATTGATATTGATGCCTGTGCAGGGTTTTCAGGTATCACACAGCAGCTTTTCCCACAGCTGATGTTGTAAAACATTTAGGCACATATTCGGGGTCATTGAGGTTGTAATTATTGGAGCTGGGAGCCTGGTTTAGATTCTGCATTAATAACAGCACTTTTCCCTGGGTTTGCTTTGCTTATGGTTTCAACCCTGTTTTTAACTTACATACACACCAACATCTTCCATGGCTATTTCTCACAACGATGCTGCTCCTCTAGCTGTGGCCTTTCCTTCCTTTCTCCACCACTGCTTGCTTATAGAATCATAGAATTCTATAATTGGAAGTTGGAAGGGACCCACAAGGGACATTGAGTCCAGCTCCTGTTGCTGCACAGAACAACCCCAAACTTCACACGGTGTATCCTGTCATAAGTGCCCAGGGACACTCTGATGAAGATCAGATTTTCTTTGGGTGTTGCATCTTGGGTAGGGCTCCTGCTGGTACAACTCTTCTCCTGTAAAAGAATTGGCTGCTGCTCTCTGCACCTTTGAATGCAAAGCAGCCCTCAAACTGAACAGCTTTACAGAATTTAAGCCAGCCAGGAGGAGTGTTTTATGTTAGTGTCTCTGATCTACCATTCTCCTAAGGATGAGAGAGTGTATACAGGCAGGAACCATGCCTCAAAGACTGTGTTTAATTACTAATTACTAATTACTAATTACTAATTACTAATAATTAGTAATTACTAATTACTAATTACTAATTACTAATTACTAATTACTAATTACTAATTACTAATTACTAATTACTAATTACTATAAGAAACATCAGTATTGCCTTGCTCTTTTTCTATCTGGTGCTTGCATGTGGCTTCTGGTAGGGGATAGCTTTACCCCAGCAGCCATTTGTCACACCACAAAAGACAGACCTGCCACCATCTGCAATGAGAAGCGAGGAGGTGAGAGCCAAACACCCTCCCCAGCCCTGGCTCCACACAGCCGGTGACAGCAACTCACTTGGGAGCATATACAAAGAAAGCTACCAGAGCAATAAGACCACAAATATCAGCATAGCTTTCAGTATCAACACATCTGTATCTCCAGAGGAAAAGCAAAATTAGTGCAAGGTAGAGCAACTCATGCTAAGATTAGCTTGTGCTACTGGGCCAGAGGGCACCATAGCCACATAGGGAAGCAGGAAAGGACAGGTTGACCTGCAGCCCAAGAAATAAGCACCCCAACAGACCACCTGCCAAAGCAGCACTGACTGAAGGCTACTGGATGCTGTAGGGCTGGCCGTGTGCTGGAAATGGAGACTGACAGACAGACAGACATAGGAAAAGAGCTTGTAGCAGAGCAGCCATACCACACCAGTTCCCCTGGGCAGTACCATGGGCTGCTGAGGTCTCACACTAGCCTGATACAAACCTACACCGCACAACACCTCTTCCACCTCCCGAGGGCATGGTCTGTTGGGTTAGTCAATTTGCAAAGTGACAGAAACACGGAGCCTTCTTCCCAATCGATACTCCAGGGACCAGAACCCTCCTCCTTCAGCAGAGCCAAAAAACAGTTGTGTGGATTTGAGGAGTGGTTTAACCTGCAAGGAGCAGGCGAGACCTTCAACATAGGAACATATGAGTGGAAAAGGTTTTCTGTCATCATAGCTCTTGACTATTCCTTTTGAAAAAGACAAGAGAAATTTTAATTTTCATTTGACCAGCCATCTGAGGTAGGCAAATTTGATGTATATCCTGCAAGACAATGATCATAAATATCACCATATGTCAAACCACTGAGAACAGGCTTACTTCTATCTGTTTTCAATGTTTTCCATTTATTTATCCTGGCTAGATATTTAATACTGCCTTTTCTTCCTGTGGGAGCTAACCTCCATCTTCCTGTTCCCCTCGTGACATGCATGAATATCAACCACTTATCCTACTGTTCAAACTAACAAGGAGGAAAATTTAACTCTATTAAACTGATTCATTACTTTATGATGTCCCTCATCCCCTGCCCTCGGCACTGAATATCAAGGCAAGGTTTAGATCACTCCATCTTGCTTCAGACCACCCCAGAGATGTTATTAGTGCATGATGAACGCAATCTCCCTTGCTTTATTATTTCATTATAACTCTTAATGCAGTGGCAGTGCAGCCAGCCAGCAGGCAAACTCTTGTAATTAGCTTGCAGATATGCAGGACAATCTTGAAAAACCCTGGTGTTTTTAAGACTTCAGAGTTTGTTTCCCTGCATTATATTCACCACATGAAGCCCCAGCAGTGCCAGGAGACCTGACAAGCCGTGTGGCAGGCAGACCTTGCTGGGGACAGCACTCCTTGAGGGTGTAGTTTTGCTCAGGACCTGTCACTTGGATGGACAAGAGAGGGACACTCTCTCCTGGGAATGTTGGCCCAATTCTCCATGACAACAGATTTGGGATGGAGACCTGGCATACTGAGTGCCAGAAGGTCACAGTAGTGAAAAATAAATGTATTGGAGGGGTGGAAAGCAGCTGGAGAAAAGGTCAAGGGTCAGCCTGAAGCACCTTCAATCATACCAAAGTTTAAGTTCACTGGCTTCATGTGCTGGGGCTTTTAAAACAATTTTGTGAGGAGCAATTGCCATAGAGAATGAATGTAAATAAATTCTTTGTATTTCTATCTATTATTACTTTTTTATTATTGCAATGGAGAATACAAACAGCAAATTTCATTTCTTGCTCCATGAACCTTGCATTCAAATTCAGGATGAAAGATAATAAGCAGCCTGGTAGGCAAACAAAAGGCAGTGATACTGAGTCCAGCTCCTTAGGATCCATTTTCCAATGTAATTCGTTTTTAGCTTGGTTTTCTAAGGAATTGGAGTTGTGCAGTGTAGTGGCTGCCTGTCCTCCTGTCTGCTGCCCTACCCTGCAAAGATTCCTGAAGGAGTCAGAGTAATTTTACTGAATCTGACAGACAAGTAGAAGTCTCAAAGATATTTAACTCCTATAAGGAACATAAAATGCTGGTGAGGATGAGAAGCAAGGGTAGCTCAGTTCTTCTCTGCTGCAAGAAGCATCGCTCTGCTGCATGAATGGCACATACACACTGGAAATCAGGGAGTATAGTCATGGATCTGAACGCAATGGAGCATATATTGCCTCTTTAGCAGCCAAAAATACAGAAGAAGGAGAGCAAGACAAAGCTCTCACAGTGATGAAAAACCATGATGTACAGCTAAAGAAACCAAGGGACAGAGTAAGGGAAATGGAGAACATCAGGCCGGAGTTACACGAGAGCCAGTGCAAGGATGAGCAGGATAATTGTGTGTGGGGACATGTTAAATGACCCAGGTTCTGTTCACTAAACAAGTTACTTGGAAATAACTTCTGCATGCATGACACGACTGCGCACCTGGGAAAGCCACTGCACTGAAAAAGATAGCAAGCCAGTCTCTGGTTCAGGTGAAGGAGAGGCACAGTGGAATCAATAGCAAATCAACATCTGCCCCATTTATAAGAAATACCCTCAAGGAAAGGTGACTCTGTTTTTCACTGAGCCTCTCAATCTCCCATTTCCCTTGTAGGGTCAATAATAAAACTGCTGAAGAGCCTAAGCGAAGTAAAAGCATTATGGAAAGTGCTCTGAGCCCCACCTGCAGAGCAGCTACATCTGACTATGCATGCTTCCAGCACTCCTCCGGTGCCATAAACACACACATAGCTCAGTGAAATGCTTCATTCAGACTGTGATCCACCTTCAAATGCTCCCAGATATCTTCTTCTGCTGAGGATAAGGGCAGTTTGCCCACAGGAATTTCTGCCACATGTAGCAGTTATGAAAAGAAAATAAACAGTAAATATTTTATATTGACTTCTGTGCACCTTCACTCTCACTGTTCTACAAGAAAGCAGTAAGTCTGATGTTCATTGCTGCAAGCAGTCTTGAATCATACCAGACACCTGCGTGCCACCATGGCTGTCACTGTGCAGTCCCTGCTCATCCTGCCATTCCCCATGAATTTCTCATTAGGCTGCACTTGTCTCTCATATGTACTAACTCTTTTTCCTTTACACACCTTCTTAAAATATCCCTCTAGCTTGACAGATAGACTAAGCAAGCCATAAGAACAGCAGAGATAAGTGTATCATTGGTTAACTTAATCTGTACAGAAGAGATAACATGTACAGAATAAGTCCAGATTCTGATCACAGTTATGATTGAGCAATTTCATGAGAGACAGTTGAATTTCATGTGACCAGTTGGTAGTGGGATGAAAAAATAGACAATGACAGATAAAAATGACTTTGTTCATCATGTGGGGAAGAGGTTCATACAGAAGGTCTTATTCAAGACTATTACTTTACTCCACCGTGCAAGAAAAATAGCTCTGCCTAAGATTAGGTTTTACATTTCTGCATTTTATACACATTTTTGTATGCAAAATATTTGTTGAGTGTAAATGACTGTGCTCCAGAGAGTGTTGTGCACTGCTAAATCATTTTTAATCCCCAATAATGTGATATGATCATATGGAGACCATGCTGAACTCCAGAAACCTGGATACCATATAGGCAGGCTGCCAGCCTGAGTAAATCAAAGACATTCTGTCCTTGGGGTGGGAAAGGTACACGGCTGGCATGAGCTCTAAAAAAAAATATCAGCATCAGGAAGTATCTTGGCCAAAAGGAATTTGGCAGAGCAGTATTTTAGCTTTGCTGAGGGACTGTGTATGCCCATTGAAAAGGTAACATCTGTGGAGGAAGGGCAGAGCACGGGGATACAATGCAGTTTTATGGCAGCACTGTTTAGTCAGGGAAAGGGACTCCAAAGGGAGATGATGCAGCCAGCTGGCTGGCTGATGAATGGAGTAACGCTTGTGGAAGAGATCAAGAAGCTAATGAGCGCTCCATCGTCCCCCATAATATCAGCAGTATGAATTTCTGAGGATTAGTGAAGCTTGCAGTTGAAGTATATAGGTGTGATTTCACTTTTTGTATTCTTAAATAATTAAAAATGAATTTGAGCTCACAGGCAAGCCAACACTATGACAAAATTCCAAAGAATCTCAAATTCAGCACAAATGAATGTAATGCCAACAGAATACTGTGCTTTTGTTCACAAAATGAGGGCAGAAATTCAGCATATTTTGTACAGGCATGATGGATTCCCACTGGATTCAGCTGCATATCTCATGGAGTTGCTATCCATGTATGGCACAACAAAGGCTATTTTTCCCTCTGAAATGTGACATGACGTGCAGCAAAAATAGCTCCTAAAGATATTTTTTTCCCAGGTTACTACATTTTTTATCTTGCCTTTACTGAACTCTAGGAAAAGTATTCATTTTACTTTCATTTACCACAGTTACCAATTGACAGTAACTGTAAGGAAATAATCAGTAGATCAGTTCCAAAAAAGTAAATTTAAGTAATTTCTAACCCTGCACCTCTCCTTGAACTTTCCTGGGTAATTTCCATTGTTTCGTAATTACCTGCTTAAACCCCAAATTACTCCTCTCCTTTTTTTCCCACCTAAAAGAGCCATACAAACAGAAGGGAATGACTTCAGTACAGCCATAAAATCGATTGCAGAGCTGCTATATCCAATACCTTCCAAAACACAGAGAAATACATTTTTTTTCTTATGTTTTCTAATATCATCATGAGTGTTACATTGGTGCTACAATAATGGGCAAGGCAGTTCCAGAAAGCTTTGCAATTTTCAGCTGGCAATGGTCCTTCTTCTATGCATTACCTTTTAAATGCTCTTCTGGCATCTAACAGCTGCCTTCAGGAAGAATTATGTGCTATTTTAGTTTGTTTAATTTCTCTTCACTGTTTATGTGCCTTTGTTATTGCTGTGTGGAGTTCATTAACTGCACCAGAAGATGGCAGCAATGAAAACCACTTTCGTGCCCTCCATTCATAAATCATGTTTCACGCTGAGCAGCAGTCAGTAATATGATTATATCACTTAACGTTTAAAAATTGTATAAAACAAACAAACAAACAAGTTGTTTTAAAAGCAGCACTCTTCGCAATTGTAGACACTGAAAGATGTTAAAAAAGGATGTGAAACAAGGGAGGAATGATGCAATCCCTTCTCAGGATTTGAGGGTCATTTTTCCAATGCCTCAGTTACAAAAATGAGGGATAGAGATGTCAATAAATAAAACTATTGAAAGACATGACTTTCCCAGGCTACCATGACTGAAAAAGTCTAAAGTAGCCTTAATTGATTTGATCTTCGTGGCATGCAACAAAAAACATTTGACTCTAGAGGGGAGGTGCACTGGGGAGATTCTGCAGAGAAACCATACAGATCAGAAATATGTTTTGAGGCTGCTGGATCTTGACTTGTGTCACTGATTTAGTGAGAAAAGGCACTGGGAGTAAGCTGTTTCTTTACCTGTTTTTATAAAACATGTGAAGGAAAACACAGAGCCAGGCAGAGTGTTTCTTTAGGAGGAATGAGAGTTTACACAGGCAAATTAACATACATATTTCCCACAGGACAAAAGCATTATTAGCCCTGTTATGAGCTGTCTCAGCAACTGCTGAGGAAAAAAAGAATCTTATTTACCCTTCTAAATACCGACCAGCCTTCAGGGCAATACAGCTGCTAAATTTACTGACACAGGCGTTTGTATTACAGCCAAGATTTATTATGCATGATAAATGCAAAAGTATCTCAGCACCAGTTATAAGCTTTTCCTCCCATAATATTACCTGGTTTATTTATGTATTGCCCACAATAGAGAGCACATGGGGAAATAAGTTACCCTGCTGGGGTCAGTGTTTGCGTGGCACTGAGCAGAAGAAGCAGGGGAGCTGAGGGCCAAGACAAAGCCACGGTGCTGCAGTGAGCTCTGCAGGACAGTGACAGCAGCACCAGCACTGGGCATGCTGGCTGGCATAGATGTTCTGATATATCCATGGCTTTCAGCACAGCTGGAGCAACCCTGGGCACATCTTCCCACAAAGGTTTAGGAGGAAAAGGTTTCTGGTTATGAGCTCTCCTGAAATGAAATTTTAGCAGTGAGAAGACACAGCTCCTCATCACATTTCTTATGGATTTTGGGATATGGGTTGTCTTGCTCCCCTTGTGACCAATAGGAACTGCTGTCCCAGAGAAGTATCTGCCTTCATCTATGCATCCTCACAGAAAAATCTGTAACACTTCAGGCTTTGGCTAACTACTTGTTTTAATGAAATAGATAACAAAGTAAATCATGTTTATGGAAGTAAATCTGTCCTGCATCACACTCTTTTTATTAGTGAGAAATTAGTTGTGACTACTGGAAAAAAAAAAGACCTTATGCGGTTTTATGGGGCTTGCTTGAGGTAGAAAGGCTAATATGTCCATAAGGAATGCATGAATTTTGTAGGTACAAGCCACTTCAATCATAGTAGAGACTTCCGAGCAATTTTGGCTTCTGAAAATTAAAGATCCACAACCCTCAAGGTGTAATGAGTTCTACTACAAGCAAATCTCACTAATACCTCCCAGAGATGTCCCTTGTGCAAACCAGGTCAGTGGTTATTTTGATGTAAAGCAATCTGATCCAAATGACATGCAGATCAAAAGAAGCTGCCTTTAGTTATATAAAAACCTGTAATTATGAGGCTAGTTAATTTGCAGAACAGAAGATCACAACCTCTGGGTTTGTTCATAGTTTATATTCTGTGTCTGACAGCACATGAGGAAAATAGACTTTTGCACCTCTAATTGTTGCTGTAGTTAGTCTGTATAAGACGTGCCTTCTCTTACACACCTCAAATGTAATTATGTCCTATTACTACCTGTGTCAAAAATTTTATTACAAGCTACATTGAGTATTCATCCTACCTGGGCCCATAATAGTCTACTATGTAAATCTGGCTCTCTTCCTTATTTCTAGCTACTCAACTGCATAAAAATACAGCCAGATTTACATTTTCAGCATGTTATTCTACTGCTCCTGAGACGTTTTCAAATAAAAAATGGAAGGGATGGTACTTGCAGCACTAGTGGCATGTGGTATGCCTCATTCCTCCTGTCTTATTTATACAACATATAAATAGACCAGAGAGATTTAAAGAGATTCTAATAACTTTAGTTACAATTATGAATAGACAAATTATGTGATACTGGAAGAGGGAAACAGAACCTAATCGTCCTTAGCAGATTTTCCTAACGCTGGTAAAAAGGGAACACAGCAGTGTGGTGTGGCACAGAAGCAAGGAGGTCTGGGGCAGCAGTATCCAAGAGAAGCCTGCTTAGATTTTCTTTTTTGCTATGTATGCTTTGCCCTGCAGGAGGAGCAAAGGGCACTTAAAGGCTTGTGAGCTGCATCCTTCTCAGTGATCCAGGCTGGTTGCAGGCTTCCTTTTCAAGCTGCAGCACAGAGCTTTACTGTGAGCCTCCTTTAAAAATGAGATGCCCTCTGAAACGCCTGAATTTAAGTGCAGATGTATTATTTTGGCTGGAATAGCGATTTGCTCTTGCCAGTGTCACCAGACAAAAGGACGCTTTCTCTAGATTTAGTTATGGCATCTAAAAACCACCAAAGCCCCACTAAAAGCCACACAAATGGAGATCACCCCAAAAGAATTAGCTTGACTTTCCTTGTCAGTTGACCAAACCAGAGTTCTCCTAACCACAGCAGTCATACCTTATACAATACACTAACACACTGTATTGTGTAATATCTTACAATGTCTTATCTGTTGTACTATCACCTTGCTCACGCTCCATCCTGAGTCCGCTGACTCTGTCCTAGAAACAACAGGGATGCTAGTGAAGTGGAGCTGCCAGATGTCAGGAGACTCTTCAAAGGGCCTGATCCTGACCCCCATCCACACACAGGCTGATGTCCTCCCTGACCTTGGCCAGTCCCCATCCTCCAGAGGTGCCAAAAAGGCAGTAAAGGACTGAACAGGGCTTTGGCGCCGACTGCTCAGCGATGAGGATTTGGCTTTTAATGACTTCACTGACAGGTGTGGTGAGGCGCTGGCATCTGTCTGACTGGTTTGGGATGCTGACCTCAAGGCAGAGGAATGCTGCCTGTGCCACACATTGTGATTATCGCCTCCAGTAAGCCAGCTCATGAGGCACCACTGCATCTAAGGATATCTCCTGTGTGTCTCTGCTACAATATTTACAAGAGCTCCCACTAGATGTGAATTTATGGGGCACTTTGGACCCCTTCAGGGTTGGAGGTGAGCAGTCCCTCCCAATCTACTGTCTGCAGTGACAGCCATCGCAGGTGATGGTGTGGAGATGGCAGGTGAATCCACGAATATGCAGACATATTGTCTTTTTGAGACATGTCACTTCCACGGTCCCCTGTGCATGACAAGGCCCAGGGAGGTGGTATTTTCCAGCTTCTGTAGAAGCTTTTCCATTTGTTTCTCCAGCTTACATGAGAAAGTGAAGTGCTGGAGATGGGGGATCTCCCACGTGGAGTTTGACACATCCAAATACTCAATATGAAACTGATGCAGGACCACATATTTCCCTTTCTTCTTTTCTTTATAGTTTCTTCTTCCTCTTTCTTTTGTAAAGTCCTTTTGCTTTGAATACTCAAATTTAAATTCTGCTTTTCTTAAACAAGCTGCAAATACTGTTTGCATGCCATAGGGAACCTTGGAAAGGTGGGGAAAGCCACTGCCCAATAAGACTAAAGTTTGTACTGCCACATCCTCAGGGCTGAAACACATTTGAGAGTGGATGAGAGCTGCGTGGCAGCTGGGTAGGTTAGTGCAATGGGGGTGATGAGCACAGATCCAGACAAAGGCAACAGAGCTGGGACAGGCAGTGTAGGCTACTGATGTGGCAAAACTACTGTAGCTTGTCACGTGTCACTGAGTAGCTGGTTGCGAAAGATACTGTTTAAACAAACTGTTGTGTACATTTCCATGCAAGTACCTGTCTGCCCGGATTCTTATTGTCAAAGTGCAGCTCTGAAGCATATTTGAATGAGTCATTATTTTTGTCCAGCTTTGACAGCAACTGGAAAATCTAAACACTATTGCCTTGTATAACCCTACACTCCACAGATTGCCCAGGAGTTTTCTATATGGGTTGCATCCTGTTTCTGCTCCATTCATGCCCTCTTTTCTATATTTTCTTCTGAGAGCATTCTTATTCTGCCAGGAAACGCTCTGTGATTCCTGCTGGACACATTTGTTTCTCCTCTCTGTGCAACAGCACATCTATATAGTTGCTTATTGAGACTGCTTAGCACAAGCAATTTGATTCTGTTAAACTTATACCTCAGTGCTTGAAAAAGTAACTCAGCTTTTCCATCCAGGAGTGAGTCATCATGTTTGGTAGCTGAAATTAGGGCCCACAAAAACCTTCATACCTATGTCTGATCATTTTTGTTTGCTTGTAACAGGGCAACTGTGCAACATTACATTCACTCATTTCCAAAATATTGGAGGAATTTTTCAGACATCCTGACAGAAACTGCATAATTTTGAGGCCGGTCAACCAGAAAACAGTGGTTGTAGCCTCTAGTTAGCATGTGCAGCACTTCCAACAACAGCTGAAACTGCCCACCTCTCAGAAACCAAGCTGATAAAATCTTTCAGCATCGTGAAGATCTCAGCTGTTCTCAGTGTGAAGTCCAAAGCATTGAATTGAATTTGTGAAAGAGAAGGGGAGAAGGATGAGAGAGAGGGGAATCATGGTGAGGAAAAAGGAAAGGAGGGACACTGAGCCCCTTGAGAGAGGAACAATGTATCCAGATAGTGATGATGCACTAGCCCTGGAGTGAGAGAGGACTTGGAGATGGTGAATAGAGAGAGGCAGGAAGGAAGCACAGAGTCATCCTGTGGAAAAGAAGAATAAAGGAATGTAGAAGTATCTCACATGCGCCATGACCTGGCTCTTGAGGTACGACATAGTGTACGTACATCCTGGCATTTCCTTGCTTTGTCTTCTGTAAAATAAAAGCCATGTAGCTACTGGCTTTCTTCACATCAAAGAAAAAGACTAACTCTCCTTGCTTTGGAAATGACCTCTGCTACTCCTCTCCCTGTCTTGCTCAACCAGCTCTCTGTAAGTCAGAAGCTGAAACAATCTTTCCCCTCCAACAATTAACCACTCTTTATATTTCCACCTTTTCGTGTAAAGAGAAGTATGTAGTCTGAATAATATTCAGACAGTGGAGCATGGGCTTTGGCAGGTCCCAGCAGCTTCAGTGTGACTTGCAGTGAGAAATCACTTTTCAAATAAGCAGCAATCAAGCAGCAATCAAATAATCATCTTTCAAATAAGCAGCAGTTTCCACTGATGGAATGGAAATAGGGCTGCAATTACACGATGGCTGATAACAGCTTTATTTGTAACGTTTCCCTCTATTTCAAGAGCATATTTATGATTAAGAAATGACACCTTTCGACACTCATATTTAGGCAGCCTGGTAAATGTATAAGCAACAAGTGGGTGACTATTCAACACAAAATGCAGACTTATGACAAGAATTGCTTGTTCTTGGGAGGAAGCAGCCTATTGCTGCCACTAATGACCAGGACACTAGAAAGAACCAGGCATTGCCAAAATTTAAAATTGCCATGTAAAATGTTTTTATAAAGGAGGCTTTAAATATTGCCTAGGGCCATGAAGTCTAGGCTGACAGAAATAAAGTAAAATTTAATAATCCATAGTGAAAGATCATGGACTTAATGACTGAGATAAATTTCAGGTCTAAACTAGGGAGTTAATGAACTGTAAACCATGAGAAGGAAGGAAATACAGTGCAGAACTCAGGCCTGTTTAAAGTAAACATTATGGCAAACTATTTCAGATGGGGTATTTCCAGGTGAAAGAGAAGCAGGGAATCTACCAATGAGGGTGATGAGACTTCTGGTATATTGGTCATCTGTGTTCAAGAAACATAAATTCCAATGGGAATCAGTGCAGAGACAGACCTCATGACTGGTCAGGAGACAAAAACCAACAGCATCAAAGCCCAGATTCATGCAGCCTCAACTTTAGGTACTTCACAAAGACACATAAATTAGGAGCAAAGTCACCAGGTACCCCCGTAGTCAAGGGAAAAAGATGAGCACCTTTAGTCATTCAGCCTGTCTAAGTTCTGACTTGGCTCCTAAATTAGGTGTTTGTTTAACTATTTTAAGTTACAAAAGAAAAGAATCGCCCTAGGGAATTTGCATTGCGCCCTCAAAAACAAAGTCTGAGAAAGGATCCATCTGCTTCCAAAAGTGCAAACACCAAAGAACAGGTGAAGGTCGGGTTTATCAGTAGGACAAACTGATAAATGCTGGGCATGAATAGACTGTTTTGATAAACAGAAGATTAATCTTTGGAAATAGCTCTCCATATGTAGGTGGGAGAATAAGAAAGTCAGCTAGAATTAAACTGCAGCTTAATGAGTTCATTTAAGAGGTTATGTGACGAACGTACCTGGAAGAGCAAACATTTGAACTGGCAGATACAGAAAGATCCCTTCTTATCTTCTGTGCTCTCCTGTTTTATTTGATTTTTTTTGTTACCAAGTATGAGTAGGACTAATCCTTTACAGCTGCATCAAAAGAGAAGCCTTGCATCTTGTGTGTTTCGGTAAAGAATTAACGGAAGGTGCTGCAGCCTTATCACTGTTAGTCTACATCTGCATCAAGGGAAAGGGCAGCAAAATCTATTTCCTGAAAGAGCAGAATTGCTCAGGAGGACAACAATCAATCACGGGTTCAGCGCCAATTGCCAAGTGCCTGACCTTCCCTTGTGTTGTATATCTCAGTAAATTGAACAAAATGCTTGTGCTGCCCAAGGTGAAGGAGGCCCACTCTCCTAAGTGACGGGTGAATCTATGGCAAGGTGGTATTCAGAAGGAACAGAAATGCTTTGAGCGTGCTCCCCATTGTCACTGGCACATGTGGTGCATGTGGCAGAGTACACAACCGATGGCAATTTAGGCCAAGTGTGCATCCTTCAACATCTTGACTGTTCCAGTAATGGAAAGCAATTGCTCATGGGCCAGCCCCATGTGCAAACCTGAAGTACTTGGCACATGCAGTTAAGTGTCCCAGAAAATAAAAACACGGAGTATTGATTGGAGCTGTGTATTACCAAATAAGGCAGCAGAGCACAGCCAAGTGCCTGGCAAACAGAAAAGGACATGGAAGCATGAGCATGGAGGGGTTTTGGCTAAAGTATTGGCAGAATAGAGATTGGGAATATTGTCTCCTGCTATTTAATCCTTCCTAATTTTCAGTGGAACAAGCCTCTATACATGTTGCCCAAAAACAATGGGGCACAAACAGAGAAAAATCTGATTCTCCTAAAAATGACACTGTACAGTGGCTAGCCAGTTGGTCAACAGCATTATAATGCAATAGAAACATGTTTTATTTTGGGACTAAGATGTGTACTCATGATTATTGTATCACATGCTAGAGGAAAGCTCGTGTCATAGTCCTTTACTTCAATCCAGTCCTCACAGTTTGAAATGAATTTGAGAGGATGAATGCCATTGAGAAACTTAGGTTTAAATTTGAACCTGGATCTAGAAAAAAATACTACATCTCAGAATAGCAGATAACAGCTGATTTTCCTCAGTAACACTTAGCATAAACTCAGTGGTTAGTATTAGGAAACACATTTTGCAAAACAAGCAGAGAACCAAGTGAAGCAAGACATAAACTGACAACATACGAGGCCTTAAGAGGCACGAAATACTTGCTTTTACAACATAGTTTTACAACAGCACCTATGTCCACTACTCAAAAGTTGTTTGTTCACTAAAGTTCACAAGAAACAATAGAGACAAATCTAGAGTCCCACACAATTTTTGTTAAAAGAACTATATACACTTATTTTAGCAAAATCTCATTAGCTATTGCAAAAAGTTTGCAAGGGCTTTACATTTGACAGAGATTCTTATCTTTCTTTCTCCGTGGTGGCAAGTTGCTCTGTAATGCTGTTATTGTTAGCAATAATATTTGTGGTCAGTTGCTATTGACAGTGACAGTTCAAGTGAAGGCAGCCAAATTTAGACATGAAATTAATAATGGCATATGTGCCAGAGCGCTTAGTTATGCGTTGTTTCTTCATGACTTACCAGGAAAAATTCTTACTGCTGTCCAAGAAAGCTTGGCATGAAGAAGTCATGAATATGGAGTGAAGGATCTGTCTCAAGAAAAAAGAGGTAAGTATCAGCATAATATGGACAAAATCAGCCAAAATATCTGGAGTAGGCATGCAGCTGAAGCCCCCTGTCATAAAAACTCAGGGTGGTGTATGACTGAGGATGTGCCTGGCTGCATAAATAAAATATAAAGTGTTTGATGAAGTCCACATATATCATACTGCAGAAATTGCTGCTTTAAAGAGGATTGTACACTTGAAAGAGCACAAGCCTTCTTTATTCTCTGCACAGAGTGCAATATATGCCACTAGCACTGTATGTATAATATAAACACCACCAGGGCTGTAAAAGGATGGTGTCTGTGACCATTAATCGCTTAGCTGATTCGCACGGTCATGACTCTGTCTCAGGAGGCGGGTTGCTAAATCCATCCGCTTGCCATAAATAACTGAACTTCTTTCCTAATGGCATTCATTTCCTTTCAAAATGTCCTCTGCATGTCCATACACACAGGGCTGTTGAAATTAGGGAAAGGAGTACAGGCGGCTTCTGCTTCACCTTACAGCTCTGGTCTTCAGCCAGCTGTACACATCAGGAGCTTCCTTCAGAGTCTGAAGTTATCCAAGGCCAAAATGCCCTCAGGCTCTAATAATAGCTACACCAATAGCAACCCTGCTGCCACATTTCATTTTATTCTGGACTTGGGGTTCTTACATGTATGACCACAACTAGTCAGGCTTCCAAAATACAAACAAGAAGATGGGAGGTAAATGATGCAAGAAAACTGAAAGGACCTTCAGCCTTGATGCTATACAACTTTTGTTGCAATGTAATAGCTGTGAAATATCACAGCAGGAACTGTTCAGCCCTCCAATATGTGTTACAGCATTCAAAGGGAAAAAGCTGCAGCTCTTGGCTTTTCTTCTCTACTTTTTTATTTGAAGTTTGCATCTTACTGTTGCCCATTAACAATTAACGTAATTTCACATTGCTAGCTCAGAAATGTCATTAAACACTCTGCAAGAACTGATCAGACACATCTTGCATGTATGCCTGGAACTACATGTGTCCATCTGAGCACCTTCTCGGTGAAGACATGACATAAGGTTTTCCTCCCAAGTTTTAGTCTTTCTCCCCAGCTACAAGATCAGGTTCCCTACCAATGTGAAGGAAATGCATGAGTTACCTTTGCCTACAGAGTCAAGTAAGTCCCAGTCAAGCATAATGCTGCAGCAAGAACAGTGCAGGCTGGTGGTTGCAATTTGTTATAGGCAGATTTATTTTGAGCAGCAAGACTGATGACAGCATTTGGAGCAATAAGTGTTCCAGAGTGAGGACTACGGCACTGATAACAGCTTCACGCTTTGAAGGCCTGTCAGTCCTGGTAGGTCACTAGAAACACAGTCATTTTGGAATATTTGTCCAAGGAGTGCCTTAGCATGGCATATCTTCCAACTTGGGTCACTCTTCTGGGTTCCAAGATCATTTATGACTGTGATGAAGTTGATCACGTAATACAAGGAAACCAGCATGAGCCTGGGATTCTCTTTTGTGTCTGCAGAGTCATATTCGAAGGAATGGCAGATAGGAAAAAAAAAGAAAATCCAAAGGATTTTGTCTGCAAAGTTGGCAGAAGCATCGTGTCAAAGCAGGGGGAAAACATTCATATGAATCAAGGATCATTATGATTCCCTCATTTCTGACTTCTTTATGGCACTTAATGGTGTAAACAGTATGTTTGGCCATGCCTCCAATCATTCAAAACATGACAGTGGCTGACATGTCTCTAAAATAAACTGTGCCATACAAACACTTACTAAGCCACACATACTGACTCAATCACATCTGTATGTCCCTACTCTGGGCTGAAGTTCTTCATTAGACCTTTTCTTAGGGCTTTTGTCAGCATTAGGCTGCCTGTGCTTGAAGGCAGCTCTGTCGTGGTGCAGCTGAGTGGCCTTGGATCAGTCTACTGTGTGAGAAAGAGTTCCAGAAAGTGAGGCCCACTTGTTTTCTCTCAGGAGCTGCACATACACTGAAATGCTCTCTCTTGGTCCTTGTTACAGACACACCTGTGTCTGGCCAGGTACATGCTGGTGCAGACCCTGACCCACTCTAGATAATCTTGGATCCTCCTCATTCCTGCGAGCTTGTCTGATGATGACCAGACTGGTGGCTGGCTGGCCCTGGTGACTGCCAATGAACTGGATTTTGATGCTGACTTGTTGACTTGACTTTCTGGCTTGGCCTCAGACCTGCTTGTCACTACGGCCACTTGGGTCATCACTGACAATCTGTACTCTTAGCTGAAACTCATAATCACCACTGGACCTGCTTTGCTCTTCTTGTTTGGGTGCTGTGGGGTTGCTCCTGCTTGGTAGTGAAGCCACTGCCATGCTGCCTTTGCCGACCCTCCACTGCCAGTTCACCTTGCCACTTCATCCTCGGTTAAAAAGAAGAGGAGGGTGATTGTCTTGGGGGATTCCCTTCTCAAAGGAATGGAGGGTCCCATCTGTAGGCCGGACGCGCTCCATAGGGAGGTCTGCTGCTTGCCGGGAGCATCAGTGAGGGACGTTACTAGAAAGCTCCCTTCCCTGGTCAAAGACACCGACTACTACCCGCTCTTAGTTTTTCAAATTGGTAATGAGGAAATAGAACATAGAAGGCCTAAAGCCATTAAAAGGGACTTCAAGGCACTTGGGAGAATGATCGAGGGCTCTGGGGCACAGGTAATATTCAACTCCATCCCAATACTAAGGAACCAGGAGCAGGAAATGAGGAATAAGAAACGGGTTAATGAATGGCTTAGGGACTGGTGTGAGAAGAGGGGCTTTGGGTTCTTTAATCATGGGGAGGCCCACGCACTCCCAGGCTTTCTTACTAGGGATGGGACACGCCTGTCTCCTAGGGGGACAAAAACCCTCACCAAAAACCTAGTTAAGCTCATAAATCGAGCTTTAAACTAGATGTGAGGGGGGAGGGGATAGAGGCCAGGCAGGATGGGAGTGAGACTGGAGGTGAGACTTCAGAGGCAAAGGGGTGGTGTGCTGGCGATGCCTGCCAGTATATCACCACTAAGCAAGAGGGGGTGAGTGCAGCTGGGGCTGGTAGGCAGCTAACTGGCACTGTGGCCTTAGTTAAGTCAAGGACTGCTCAGTTGGGGAGAAGCCCTATTACAAAGGCTGAAGCTTCGCCTGCCCAGCTGAAGTGCATTTACACCAATGCACGCAGCATGGGAAATAAGAAGGAGGAGCTGGAAGCTGTGGTAGGGCAAGGAGACTACGATGTCGTTGCCATTGCAGAGACGTGGTGGGATGACTCGTACAACTGGAGCGTACCCATGGTGGGGTATAAACTCTTCAGGAAGGACAGGAAGGGCAGAAGAGGAGGTGGGGTAGCCCTCTATGTTAGAGAGGGCTTTGATACCCTCGAGCTGGACTACGGTCAGGATGGGACTGAGTGCCTGTGGTGAAAATCAGAGGAGCCCACAGGCAGGAAGGGATTGTGATGGGAGTCTGCTACAGACCACCCAGCCAAGAAGCAGCAGCTGATGAGCTCTTCTACAAACAACTGAGTGTAGTCTCAAAATTGCTACCTCTAGTCCTTGTGGGAGACTTCAATTTCCCAGATATAGGCTGGGAGTATAATACAGCAGAAAGGAAGCAGTCCCGGAGGTTCCTGGAGTGTGTGGAAGACAACTTCCTCACACAGCTGGTGAGCGAACCGACAAGGGACGGTGCCCTCCTGGACCTGCTGTTTGTGAACAGAGAAGGACTGGTGGGGGATGTGAAGGTTTCGAGGACGCTTGGGGCAAAGCGATCATGAGATGATAGAGTTCTCAGTGCGGGGTAAAATGAAGAAGGAGGTTAGCAGAACAGTCGCCCTCAACTTCCAGAGAGCAGACTTTGGGCTGTTCAGAAGGCTGGTCGGAAAAGTGCCGTGGGAGGCGCTCCTTGAAGGCAAAGGTGTCCATGAGGACTGGGCGCTCTTCAAGAAGGAACTCCTAGCAACTCAGGAGAAAGCCGTCCCCAAGTTCCGGAAAAGTAGCCGGCGGGGTAAGAAACCAGCGTGGTTGAGTAGGGAAGTCCTAAGAGACATCAATAGGAAGAGGAGGGTCTACGACCCTTGGAGGAAGGGGCAGGCATCCTGGGTGGACTATAGGGAGGAGGTGAGAATGTGCAGGGAAAAAGTCAGGAGGGCTAAGGCCCAACTAGAAATGCGACTGGCCAAGACTGTGAAAGACAACAAAAAGTCTTTCTACAAATACATCAACAGCAACAGGAGGGCTAGGGAGAATCTCCAGTCCCTAGTAGATGCAGAGGGAACAACAGTAACAGGGGACGAAGACAAGGCTGAAGTGCTCAATGCCTACTTTGCCTCAGTCTTTAACAGTAAGGAAAATTGTTCCCTCTGTGCACAACCCCAAGGGTTGGAAGAGAAGTATGAGATTCCCAAGGTCCAAGAGGAGGTGGTTAGAGACTTGCTTGCCCAGCTAGATGCCCACAAGTCTATGGGGCCGGATGGAGTCCACCCAAGAGTTTTGAGGGAACTGGCGGATGTGCTGGCCAAACCCCTTTCCATCATCTTCCATCAGTCCTGGATGACTGGGGAGGTTCCGCTGGACTGGAGGCTGGCTGATGTCGTGCCCATCTATAAGAAGGGGCGCAGGGAGGATCCGGGGAACTACAGGCCTGTCAGCCTGACCTCGGTACCGGGGAAAGTCATGGAGCGGGTGATCTTGAGTGCGATCATGAAGCACTTGCAAGAGAACCGGGTGATCAGGCCCAGTCAACACGGGTTCATGAAAGGCAGGTCTTGCCAGAGTAATCTGATCACCTTCTATGACCAAGTGACTAAACTCTTGGACTAGGGAAAGGCTGTGGATGTGGTCTTCCTGGAGTTCAGTAAAGCCTTTGATACAGTTTCTCATAGCATTCTGCTTCGGAAACTGTCGGCCTCTGGCCTGGACGGGCGCACACTCTCCTGGGTGAAAAACTGGTTGAATGACCTGGCCCAGAGGGTGGTGGTAAACGGAGTTAAATCCAGCTGGAGGCCAGTGACAAGTGGGGTTCCCCAGGGCTTAGTCCTGGGTCCAGTCCTGTTTAATGTCTTTATCAACGACCTGGATGAAGGCATCGAGTGCTCCCTTAGCAAGTTTGCAGATGACACCAAGCTGGGAGGAAGTGTGGATCTGCTGGAGGGTCGGGAGGCTCTGCAAAGGGACCTGAACAGGCTGGACTGCTGGGCTGAGACCAACGGCATGAGATTTAACAAGGCCAAATGCTGGGTCCTGCACTTGGGGCACAACAACCCTAAGCAGAGGTACAGACTAGGAGAAACCTGGCTGGAAAGCTGCCAGGAGGAGAAGGACCTGGGGGTGCTGGTTGACAACCGACTGAACATGAGCCAGCAGTGTGCCCAGGTGGCCAAGAAGGCCAATGGCATCTTGGCTTGTATCAGGAACGGCGTGACCAGCAAGTCCAGGGAGGTTATTCTCCCCCTGTACTCGGCACTGGTGAGACCGCACCTCGAGTACTGTGTTCAGTTCTGGGCCCTTCACCACAAGAGGGATGTTGTGGCTCTGGAGCAAGTCCAGAGAAGAGCACCAAAGCTGGTGAAGGGGCTGGAGAACAAATCTTATGAGGAGCGGCTGAGAGAGCTGGGGTTGTTTAGCCTGGAGAAGAGGAGGCTGAGGGGAGACCTTATTACTCTTTACAACTACCTGAAGGGAGGTTGTGGAGAGGAGGGAGCTGGCCTCTTCTCCCAAGTGACAGGGGACAGGACGAGAGGGAATGGCCTCAAGCTCTGCCAGGGGAGATTTAGGCTTGAGATTAGGAAAAAGTTCTTCACGGAGAGGGTGGTTAGGTATTGGAACGGTCTGCCAAGGGAGGTGGTTGAGTCACCGTCCCTGGAGGTGTTTAATGTTAGGGTTGATGAGGTGCTTAGGAGCATGATTTAGGGATTGGTGGGAATGGTTGGACTCGACGATCCAGTGGGTCTCTTCCAACCTGGTTATTCTGTGATTCTATGATTCTGTGATTCATAACATAGGTTTCTCCAAAGGATACTGCCTTTCACCTACAGGTAGTATTACTGGTGCTAGTGGGACTGTGACACCCTTGATACAGTAGCTCCAGCACAAGCCAGACAATAGGTATACATATTTCTGACACCATGTGGCTCTCCTTTTAGAAAGAGATTTTTGTTAGAAAGTAGTCTTGAGCCAACCTACTGGCGCCACAAACTCCTGCCAATAGGATAAATCAGGATAGTGGGCAAGAAGTCAGCAGTTGAGACAAAAAGCGTTCTGTCACAGACAGATGGCAAAACTAAGCAGTGATACACAATCCCTCTTGCACAGAGATTTCATTGCGGTTGTGGTCAGATAACCAGGGTACCTCGGTAACCTGGAGATGGTGCAGTGCAGAAGCCCAAGTAAAACTCAAGAGTGCTAATACATGCAAAGTAGTCACAGTTTTTTTGGTTTTGTCACCTTTTATAATTTATTTCGGTTGTCTGAGTCTGGCAACACCTTTTTGTGTTGCTTTTACCACCTGAGCTGCAACATCGTTTGCTCACCCTCTCCAGAGCTTTACCTGCACCTGTCTTGGTAAGACCATCTTCAAACACACAAGGGCTGTGACACTTCCCTTCATTCTTCTCATTCAACCATGAGGTACCACTGCTGTCACACCTGTTGAGTGCAGGATACCTGGACTACCATGTGTACATGCACGGTTCTGCATATTATTCAAACTCTGGTTGATAGGAATGGTTGGACTGGATGACCCTGGGGGGTCTTTTCCAACCTAGTGATCCTGTGATTCTGTCACACTTGCTAGGAGTTCAGCATTAAACCTAATCCTTTCTGACAGCCTCAGGCAGCACTGTCGTTGAGACGGTGCTGTCAGCATGACGGCGATGATTTCAGTAAAGTCTAGGCCAGTCAGCCTCCACCTCCAAAATTAATTTATATATTCAGAGTCCAGCACACAGGAAATCATTAAGACGTGGCTGACCTCACTAAAATGGTATTGGAACCTTACATCTCAAATAATTCCACCGTACAAATTTGCTCGGCTCCAAGTAAGTTGCATAGCTTATCCAGCACTGCTTCCGTGTTCTAATATTGAGCCTTGTGTACCCAAAGGCACAGCTGTGCCTTCTGTATTTAATTTCAACTCCTCCACCTACTTACCTGGAAGGCTTCTCTGGGCTCTAACATTTCATCCCGAAGTAGAAAAACCTGTGCCTCTGAGATATGCTTGTGTTGTCCTGTACAGATGCATTACGTACCGACTTCTGTCTCCCCTTTTTTTTTTTTCTCTTATTTAAATAGGATGCTAAAAGAACTGGCTAGACCTTTTCAGCAATTTGACTGTTTCATGCTTGATGAGGACCTGTTCACCAGACTTGCACTGCACAGCAATGCAAAACATCGGGCTCTACTAGCACCCCCAGGTATCACAACAAACAGCCACCATTTTCTAGAAACAGACACTTCCAGCATTTCCTTTTTCAACATGTACAAAGGGGCCACTGAAACCCGCTTCATTATTTCATGTAGATTTTATGTGGAATTGTTACAAAAGTTTACCTTTCCAGAAATCAGCGTAAGCACATTTTATACACAAAGGAACTCAAACAGCCTAATCACTATTGTATCTTATGTAACTTTTCAGTATGTTCTGCAAAATTGCCTTCCGTCCCTCACACCCTGCAGCACTGTGAGATTTCATAAACATTTACATTTCAGAAATGTTATAAAGCAACTCCTTTTCCGTGCATAGGACCGCTGTTCTATTTATCTATAGTTCAGCAGAAAACAGAAATATCAGTTTTGGATTAAAAGCAAAACCATAGGGCACTGCAGTATCAGTTTCCAAACTGGGAGCTACAATTGTCAGGAATGTAAAAACATCCTTGTGCGTGGAACGAAATCTGCCGTGACGTAACCAATGCTGTGCATGTGCCCATTCCCAGATGAGCGACCTTCCAGTATCTGAAGGGGCTACAAGAAAGCTGGGGAGGGACTGTTCACAAAGGATTGCGGTGATAGGATGACTGGCAGTGGGTATAAGCTGGAGGGGGGTAGATTTATACTAAACATAAGGATGAATTTCTTCAGGACAAGCGGTGAGGCCCTGCCCCAGGACCCCGCCCGCCATCGCTGCCTCCCCGGGTCGGGCCGGGCCACGCGCCGCTCCCCGCGCCGCTCCCAGCGTGCACCGCGGCGCCGCGCGCGAAACGCCGGTGGCGTCACGGGCTCGCGCGGCTGAGTCAGCCGCTCGGCACCCGCAGCCATTGGTGGAGGGGACGTCGCGTCACTAAGCCCCGCCCACCAGGTTATAAAAGTCGCGCCGGCGCCCCCTCCGCGCCTTTAGCCCCGGGTGTCTGAGAGGAGAAAGATGCGTCGACTCCGCTCGCGGGCCTCCACGGGGATTTTTGCCTTTGCCGCCGATTCGTCCTCCGCTTGCTTTCGTCAATCACCTCCGCTGCCCGGGCCAGGGAAATCGACTTCGCAAAGGCGTTGGAATAAAAAGCGGTCCTGCTCTTCCATCGGCTGATTGGCGCTCATTCCCGGGCGGGGGGGAAGCGGAACACACCGAGAACCCGGAGGAGAAGGGGCCGCGGGGCGCGAGCCGGGCGGCGCTGCGACCATGCCCAAGCCTAAGAAGCGAGGGGGCAACCACCAGCGCGGAGCCGGTAAGCGAGGCCACAGAAACTTAGCACGGGGAGGGGGCCACGCGTTTCACGGGGTCGCCGGGGCGGGGGCCCCCGCCCCGGCGACCCCGTGAAACGCGTGGTCCCCCCCCCGCGCTTCGTGTGGGGTCGGCGCGAAGGCGCCGGGACGGAGCTGGAGCCGAAACCGCCACCTCACGCCTCGTCGGCGCATGCGCCCCGGGGAGGCGGAGCGGCTCGGCCTCGACCGCCGGCAGCAGCTGTCCCCGTGCTCGGCCGCGCCCCGGGCTTTAAGCCTTGTCAGGGGCGAAATTTACATTGGGAGCAAGTAAAATCGCCTTTACCGAAAGGGTTATCGAGCGCTGGGAGGTGGTTGAGTCACCGTCCCTTGAGATATTTAAACCACAGGTAGATGAAGTGCTTGGGGATATGATTTAGTAGTGATTTCGGAGGTCTATTCCAACCTAACAATAATATGATGCAAATACTATGTTCAGTTTTGAGCCCTTCGCTACCAGAAAGTCGTTGAGGTTCTGGAGAGTGGCCATAGAAGAGCAATGAAGCTGGTGAAGTGGCTGGAGAACAAATCATAAGAGGCAGTTGAGGGAACTGGGGTTGCTTAGCTTGGAGAGAAACACTGAGGGGAGACCTTTATAGAATCATAGAATCACCACATTGGAAGAGACCCACCGGATCATCGAGTCCAACCATTCCTGTCAGTCACTAAACCGTGCCCCTTAGCACCTCATCCACCCGTCGTGCCTTAAACATCTCCAGGGAAGGTGACTCAACCACCACCCTGGGCAGCCTGTCACTTATCACTGTCTAGAACTGCCTGGAAGGAGGTTGTAGAGAGGTGAATGTTGGTCTCTTCTCCCGAGTAGCACGTGATAGGACGAGAGGGAATGGCTTCGAGCTGTGCCAGGGGAGGTTCAGATTGGACATAAGTAAAAATCCTTTAATCAAAAGAGTTATCGGGCACTGACAGAGGCTGCACAGTTGAGTCACCACCTCGGAGGTATTTAAAAGACGGGGAGATAAAGTGCTTAGGGATATGATTTAGTTACTAGTGGACGGGCACGGTTGGGCTTAATGATGTCAAAGGTCTTTCTAAACCTAGTGATTTTATGGTTCTGGGAAGGCCGGGGGCGGGGGAAGCGGCTATGGATGTCACTTGGCCGTGCATCAGCACTTTGTGCTTTGACTGGCTTTAATTTCTTTATAAAATCCCTTCTTAGCCTAAAAAAACCCATATAGTAAAAAGCATTTTGTAAGATAAACATTGTTTATGCAGATCCAGAATGTTTGTGGCCGAGGCGTGGTTGCCTGGGCAGAAGGGAGGTTTTGTAGGGTGGTGAGAAATTTCCCTTCAGGCTACCGTAGCTGTGAGCAGTCTCTCTCTTTAGCATGAAGTGTTCAGGAAGTGAGCAATTCACTGGGTCTTTATGCAGCTGCTTTTATTTTAGTTTTGAAGGGCTTCTCGCTTTGAACTATTGTGGTTGAGCCAGATCTCTCAGTTTAGAAATTATTTGATCTGTGCGTTGGCTAATATTTGTCCTTGGTAAATATAGGAAACATCAAGGACTATGGTCACTGATACAAGTAGATGATTTACAACCTAGAGCTGCAAAACTTTAAAGAGTGAATTTTAACTTTTTTGGAAAGCGCTTGGACAGCGATCAACTCAAGGTTGATTCTCCCTAGATAAAAATGTCTGGTTTTTTGTGGGTTGTGGTAGTCGGGAAGCCTGCCTGAAGCTAGTGAGCACTGCACACTGCCTTCCTAAATAACTTGTGGAAGAGCAGAATTTTTTGTTCTCTAAATGACATTTGGGAGCTGCTGGTACAACAGGGAAACTGATTTTGTTAATCAGCTTCAGTAGAGGCAAATTAATGGCTATGGTAGTACAGCAATAGAAATTACAGTATTATCAGGTCAAACTCCTCCGACTCAAAGCTGCAACAATAAGATACAGGTATTAAAAGCTGTAGAGATGAGCAGTGATGAAAATAATACCTCTTTCTTTGAGATGACTGAAGTTACTGAACCGAGGCCTCTTCGATCCTGAGAGAATTTTTTCCCCTCTGTTGAAGGATTTGGTGTTTGGCTTGTATTTGGAATTTGATAGTGTAAAATAGGGTTGGACATGGCTGATGCCATGCTTAATCCCATAAATCTTGCACTGAATTGGATAGTATATGTTTGTGTAAATGCTTAACTCGCACTGGTTTAAAGTATCTCAAAATTGAAAAATAAAGGTTGTATGACATTTTTTGAGGTAGCTTGCCATAACAGTTAAATTAATACTGAGCTATTTATATAGTGCAGTCACAGGAAATTGCATCATCTTGTGCTGGTTGTAGAAAGATCCTAAGGCTAGAGCTAGGCAATCTGCTGGTATTTTGAAAACTGGTTGTGCTCTTCCCCATCATTCACAATCTTTGAGAACAGAGCAAAAAACAGTCTTCAGAACAGAGGGGAGTAAAGGACCTAGCAGAGGAAGGAAACGTGCTTTCTCTGTCTGTGTCAGGGAGAGGGAATATGTGGGGAGGATTAAATTCCACTTTTGGTGTTCAAACCTTCCTTTTCCGTATGAAAAATGACCAAATTATTTTATTCTTTCTTTAAGGTGGTCAGCCCAGAAATGTGCAGCCTTTTAGTGATGAAGATGCTTCAATTGAAACTATGAGCCACTGCAGTGGCTTCAGTGATCCTGCTAGCTTCACTGAGGATGGTATATTCTTTCATTTATATCTCTGCATCTTTTTAATAATGTAAAACTGGAGTAGGTTTAGGAGTTTAAGTACTAGGTTGTAAGTAGCAGTAGCAAAATAATGATTTTTCCATTGAACGCTGATTGTTAATTTAGTGGCTGTTGTTTTTATTTGGTAAGAATATACTTTAGGTTTCTTGAGTTTCTTGTGAAACAATTAGGCTTTTCCGATTATAATTGTATGATGCTGACTTTTTGAGACGACAGTAATTTTAAGATGCCTTATAAGACATTGTTTTTCATAATACATAGTCCAGGTGTTAAGATTTATGAAAGAGTTTGAGATGGGAAGAGTCATGTTTGCCTGCTTTGAACTAGGTTTGTGCTTCTGTACCATCTCTGCAATCTGGAGTACTCTGATGCCATTTTGTTGGGAGGAGGGGACCTGAAGGGCTTCTACAGCAGGACAAGGCAGGGAGCCTTCCCTATGAATACTTTGAACCAGGCTTATGTTGCAGAGAGATCTGAGGTGATGCCAGATGGGACAGGCTGCTTAGGCACTGTATGAGCAGCGAACACCCTGCTGTACTCTGGGGTAGACAGTGGATGGAATAAAAATGGTTTGGTAACAGGATTGGCTGATGAGTGTCAATTGCAGCAAATTTATGTGAGATCTGATTAGCAGCCTTGTTCGTTCCTGGCACATGTAAGAAGCAGGTGTAAATCCAGCACAAATGTATTGATAGATCAATATTTTCAAAAGTATTTCAAGGTGCATTTGATATATTAGACTGAACACCGTTCTGTCACTGTAATACTGAACAATCGTGCAGCTGTTGTCTATGTTAATCTGCTTTTTTTAGTATTAAAAACATTAATTGTTGGATACTGTTGTCTGATAATAATATGTAAATCAGTAGGACTAAACTAATTTCTTCTGGGTTAGGGCCTGAAGTTGATGAAGAAGCCACTCAAGAAGACTTAGAATACAAATTGAAGGGATTTATTGATCTTACATTGGACAAGAGGTATAGTATGCTTGGAAGAAATGCATTTATGTGTTTACTGTCTTCCTCTCAAAATTCAGGAAATATGCATCAAACCTTTCCATATGCTTGCTGAAATTACAATTATTTCATGCTAGGAAGGACTTGCTTTTTTTCTGGATCTGAATTTCCACAAAATTTTTGGATAAGTGAGTGTCAGGCTTCCCTTTCCAAATAGCTTGAAGTAGAGTGAGTTTATTTCTAGCCTGGTAATCTCCAAAAGTAAGTTTCTCTGTCCTTGAAGAAGGAGGCAGTCCATAGCAGTTTTATGCTTAATGGTGTTTCTGTGGGTTACTTTTCTGTTGGGCTCAGGCAAATAGAAACTACTGTAAAAACAGGTGGAGCTGTATTTTGTGTACTGATTTCAAGAGTCTTCCTTTTCTTTTCTAACAGTGCGAAGACGAGACAAGCAGCTCTTGAAAGTCTTAAAAGTGCTTTTTCTTCTAAAATACTCTATGAATTTGTCATGGAAAGGAGAATGACACTAACTGATAGCATTGAACGCTGCATAAAGAAAGGTAATTAAGATGCTTGGTATTAAAAAGCAACAATCCCTATGAAACAGCTCATTGCTTAAAAGAAATCAAGACTGAGGATTCTCTAGCACTTTCTAGGGGGTTTAATTTTCTTATGTTAACAGTATTCCTTTTTTGAATTTAGGTGTCATTTTAACTGACCTAGGAAATGAACTGAAGTTATCTTCTGTCCATTGGCTTCTGAATTTCCATTTCCAGGTTTTCAGACTACAGTCTTAAAAGGAAGCAATGCACAAGGTGATTACTAATTGCAGTTTGTTTATCTGTAGGCAAGAGTGATGAACAGTGTGCTGCTGCTGGACTAGCGTGTCTTCTGTGTGTGCAGATGGGGTCAGGAATTGAAAGCGAGGAGATTTTTAAGACCCTTGGTCCAGTTCTGAAGAAGGTTGTCTGTGATGGAGCAGCCAGTATCCAAGCCAGACAGGCTGTAAGTATAAAGTGTTTGTTTGCATGCCAGGGACAGAGGGCAGTTTTTGACCAGCTCACCATTGTGTAATCCAGAACTAAAGGTTACGCTATTGTAAACTCATAATGTTGACGTATGTTCTAATAATGTGTAGCAGTTTTCACTGGCTTAAGGAGTTCCACCCAAAGGTTGCTTGTCATTCTTTCCTTCAACCTAGGAATTTACTTAAAGACCTATTATGTCTAGTACTTTGTCAAGCATTTACTCACTACGTTGCAGTCTCCTTCCTGCAGTTCTGAGGGCTGATGTTGAACTTGTATAGAAAAAAAATGAAACTTTTACCAGTGACTGATGTATTCTTTCTGTGTTAATTTTAACTTCTTTAGCAGCAGAAGAATGTTGCTTATGCAAATGTATTTATATATTATAAAATTACATGGGGCAAATCTAGAGCTACATGTTGGATGCATTCATACACACAAAAGTACTTCAAGTTTTTTGTCTCATTTGTACATTACTGGCATTCTTGAAATACTGACTGAAGGCAATCTAAAGCTCTTGTCAATATTTTTTTAAACTTCAGATTTTTAACCAGTATTCTCCAGCTTGCCTTCATCATTGTTTAACTGCCTACTTCTCTTGTACTCAAGCTGTGTTATAATAGGTACTATCAGCTGGAAGATGAGATAGTAGTATTGGTCCAACAGGAGTTGTTTTTATGAGCGTAAAAGCTACTAAGACTTATCCTGTCTTAAGTAGTTTTGAGTCCTATGTGGTTAGTGCAAACATCACTTTCAAACTTTTTTCCTCCTTTGCAGGAGGAGAGAGTATAATATAGGGGATCCAGAAGAGGTATGTAGGCTCTTGCAGGACAAGTTGGAAGGTTCCGAGAAAGGCTTTTGAAGCCCAGTGTTTTCATGCTAGTTAATTGTAGTAGTGGGCAGAGAGGGGGAAATAATTCCCACAGCTGTGAGTCTATATATTGTGTCTATTATTAGCATAATTTTTGCTGTGAATCTGGAATGCTACATAGAGCTTTTTGGAAGGACTTTGTGAACTTTATTAAATAATACAGCATGAAAAGTGGAGGCTTATGAGGACCCTACCTTGTAAAATCATCCTGAGAGTAGAGAACTGAGAACAAACTGTTAGAAAGTAGCTGGATTAAACAGTGTTGAAGACTTCTGCTCTGTTAAGGTCTTAATTTCAAGTTTCCATTACTAAAGATGTTAAATATCAAAGGTTGAAGTTTAAAGCTGTTGTAAACAGTTAACGTTGATGCCAAATACTGATGCTTTTTTTATTTTGTATCTAGTGTGCAACCTGTTTAGGAATTTGCTGTTTCATTGTCACTGATGACATTACGGTAAGAGTAAATGATACGTTTTTTAATGAATTGACATTATGAAAATGTGTGAATCTTAAGCAGCTTTCATAATCTCATTTCCTGTGTTCAGGAGCTGTGCTCAACTATGGAATGCCTGGAAAACATTTTCACAAAGGCGTATCCACGGGATAGAGACACTAATAGTGTGTCGAGTACCCACAATACTGTGCTTCATATCAGTGCTCTCTTAGCATGGACACTGTTGCTGACCATTTGTCCAATGAACGAAGTGAAGAAGAAAATAGAAATGTGAGTATTTGTCTTGGAAAAATCAAAGTTTTAAATTGTTTTTATATGGAGTGAAGTGGTGTCAACAAAATGTACATCTTAATGGAATGTGACTTATTCCTTAGGCACTTGCATAAACTTCCAAGTCTGCTTTCTTGTGATGATCTCAACATGAGAATAGCTGCTGGAGAAACACTAGCCCTTCTGTTTGAACTGGCACGTGAAACAGATGCTGTAAGTACATGTCAGCAGCTAAATTTGTGTTCATTGGGATGATGACAAGACAAGTTATTTAACCTGTGTTGCATAGAACCCTGGATCTCAACAAGTGGCAGATAATTTGCTGGGTTATGTTTGTTGTAGTGTCTGTCCTAATTAATCCGGTATAGCAAAAATTCACAACAGTTTAGCTGTCATTTCTACTCTGTATTGCAGGACCAGTATAACAAACCACAAAAAAGTACTCAAAAGCATCTCAAAATATAGTGTGCAAGCTACAAAATCTAAATCTAACTCAGTCCTTAAAAAAAGACCCTGGAGAGATTCCAGGTCGAAACAGTGTTGTTTGCTGCCATGGGAACACACATTAGGAACTTAGTTGTTTGCAGACAAGTTCCAGTGATTGCTAGTTTGCACAATTCTGCTTTCACAACTAAAAATCTACCCTTCAGTGGAAACCATGCTGACTTTTAATATTGTTTTTTCAGTATCCTTATATGGGTATGTTGAGAAGAATAGCTAGTATTGCATAATGGCTTTACAGCATTTGTGGGTTTTTTTGTCAGCTGGAGACTAGTCAGTCATTTTAAAGGGGGAAATTCTGAAAGGATTTGCTCAAATTTTGTGCAGATACCAGTATTCCTCCATTTGAGATTTGCTTTTGAGTTGGATCAGGTGCACCTTACAGCTAGACTTGCCTTCACATTCTTTAATATGTCTTACTAATTTCTGAACTGTTTTCTTGACAGCACTGAAGGAAACAGTCGCCACTTACCCATGGCACAGTCTGGGAGAGCTGCCTGAATGGCTTCTAGCTCGATCAAGGCTGCTGTGCTTTGCCAGAACAGTGTCCAAAGAGAAAGGTTACCTCCAAATGAGTCAGGATGCATGATGTGTGAACGCTGCATAATCTGAAACAATTTGCTGAGACTTATGTAATTGCAAGTATAGGGATTGAAGTCTCTTGGCTATGGAAGTCAACTCTGAAAGAAAAGAAAATGAGACTGCAACTTGATCATTTATTTGATCAAGCTGACAACAAGTAACTAAAATCTTGAAGTGCATTAACGAGCAAGACTATTCACTAAACTTTCCTTTCCATTGAGGAAATACCCCTTTAATCGTTATGAGTGATTCTCTTTGGATCCTTAACAAGTGCAGATTAAAAATATTTACTCTGTTTTGCCTTTGACCACTTTCTTTCAAAACATATGCAGTAAACTCTGTCGTCGGTTTTGATATGACAGAATGTTCAGATTTACGTAAGTGGCTTGCTAATGCAGGTAAACTAGCACTGAATCAGTAAATGGAGGGGAGAAAATAAAATTTAATTTCCCTTTAAACAGTTATGCATTGAAGTTCACTTAAAGCGGATCTTCTGTTAAGAATTTTGTGTAAAACTGGTCTAATTTTCCACCCCATTTAGACTTAGGACTCAATATTACTTCCTGTCAGTCTAATGGTATCTCATGATCCATCTCCAGCAGCATGAATTCTGTGCTAATAGCCTGAAAGTGTCCTCAGCTTGTCTCCAGGAGTGGCAGCCAGGTTCAGCAGATCAGTTAGGCAGTGAGTCCCCTGGAATTACGGAGCAGAACAGATTGACAGGTATATATGCACACTGAAGGAGCCGTACTGTTCCATGTGACTCTACCTGAGTAGAGTTTGGGCAACTGGATGTCCTGATTTCATTCTTACTGCTTTAAATGCTGAATGTAGGACTACAGTAAGTTACTGCCATCTCTGTCTTTTTAAGTAACAGTGACAGTTTGTAGGGGTTAGCATGTCTTGATTTGGCGAGATCCATTTTCTTGTTTGCAGGGAAGGATATTAAGGCCAGAAACTGATATTTTGTTTTTTACTAGGATTTCTTTTATGAAGATATGGAGCTTCTAACAGAGAAACTAAGAGCTCTGGCGACAGATGGAAACAAACACCGAGCCAAGGTAGATAAAAGAAAGCAGCGATCTGTCTTCAGAGATGTTCTGCGAGCTGTTGAGGTGATTCTTTTGTCTTATTTTGAATGTCTGGATTGTAACTCTAGTGTACAATGTGTGAATTCTTTTTTTATTATTAAATAGAGCTACCATTCCAGTGAGAGCAGGAAAAAATATTTTAAGTGAGGTTTCAAATTCTGATCACTTACATCAAATTTAACTGTTTTTTTAGAACAAAAAGTAGAACTTGTTTATTTTGCTGCAAACTTGATTTCCATATTGAAGAAGGGTTTTTTTTTAAAGAAAGCTAAGCATTGCACTGTAAATACTAAATTCTTTTTATTTTATTCCATGAGCAGATTTTTTTTATATGGGTCTTAACAGGATATCTAAATCAATGTCCTGAATTTTGTGAAAAGGTTTATTGTAAAGTCTCTTCCAACTGCTGTGCATAATAAACAAAGGGACTTAGTAGTAAGATAGATTTCCAAATGGTACCTCTGTCAGCGGCCAAAGTATTTGTGTAGGTGGGAGGAGTTGTGCTAATTGTTCTGCTGTAATCTGCTGGTTTTCCATATCCAGAGTAAGAGAACAGTACATAAAGGTGGACTCTCAAAATATTTTGTTAGTGACATAATCTCTGAGTAAAGCCTCTGAGACAAATGTCAGACTTCTATCACTTTAATGGATTATTTATCTTGCATGTACTTCTATCACTTTAATGGATTATTTATCCTGCATGTGTCACTATTTTTTTTCTTGTCAGGTAATTGTTTTTTACATCACTGTATGGGCAAGAACAACAAAATATTAGTTGACATTCACAACAGTTGAATATCTCAAAAGCTAAGGAGAAGGCTTTGAAGTGATTTGAAGTCACTTGAAATTCTGCCTGTGGAAGAATCTGAGTCACTTAGCTAATACTTACTGCATTCCATTGTGACAAGCATAGGTCATTGCACTTGAAAGGAAGGGACTAAGGAAGGGTGACACCTGCATTCAGAACTGTTCTTCTGGAGAAGTCCAGTTCTTAGTCATTTTAATGATGAAGGCTAAGTGTTCTTTTAAGTTTTTTTCTGACTTGAAGAATGTCAGCTTTAGGTCTTAGGAGATTTAACTTAAGTGTGTATCAGTTTATGAACAAATGCAGTCTTTATGTGTATTTGGAAGGGTTTGATGTGTGCAGTTTATTAATGGAAATAAAGTTCATTGAGATACACACAATACCTAACACCAAAGATTGATTAAATTAAAATGATATGTTTCCTGTAATTTTGTATAGGAGCGTGACTTTCCTACAGAGATGGTTAAGTTTGGACCTGAGCGCATGTATATTGACTGCTGGGTTAAAAAACAAACTTACGATACCTTCAAGGAAATCCTGGGGTCGGGAATGCAATATCATTTGCAGGTGAGCTAATTTTTCTTAACATGCTCATAGTGTTCCTTCTTGGCTTTGTAGTCTGCATTACAAAATCATGAGTAGAACTTGGTGAAAAGATGAGCTTTATGTTGCAAGTGTTAGACAGCACTTAACAAAATGAACTGCAGTGAGCTAGAACTACCTGGATGAGCTACCTTTGAGTTGTGGCATGTGTGCTGGGTTTGCCATTGGAAGACTTCTCCAAGAAGTCAGAGATAAAAACTGAGTATTTCCTTAGCTTCAGGGTTTTTCCTGTGTAATATACTCTTTCATCTGTGGTGCAGTGACCTGGCTGCTATAAAGCTGCATTCCTTCCTCTTCAAGCGTGTAAAAATAAATGCAAAGTTTTTGTTGAAAATAACGAACGCAACTTGTAGCCCAATGATGACAGCATTTCAGAAGGGAAGAGATCAGTGTTTATCGGTCTTCTAGGAACTGCATGTTCACTAGTCATGTCTGTTTAGATGTGTAGCAGAAGCAGGAGCTTGAATGTAGGAGTGTATGCCCCTAAATTGCTATGATAATTATGGGGTTAAACTCTTCAGTCTGGTGTTTACGTATGGCCAGGTGTTTTATAATTTGTTTTGTGAAACCATATGGTTCTGTTTCCATATGCTTAATTTTGCAGAGAGAATGTAATAGAATAGTGTCTAATTGACTGGGACAAAACAAAAAATCAAAGAGGGGGTAGCTGTCTTCTCTAGGGGACAGTTTTAGTTCTTAGCCTTATTCTGTTTAAATGAAGTAGTGTTCCCTGGCTTAATTGCAAAATATACTAAGATTTCAGTCAAATTACTGCTATTTTCTACTGGAATACTTAATATTTAACAGTAGTCATCTTTGGAGACTTGATAATCAAAGGAGAAAACTGATCATTTAATGTGTTTCTTCTTTAGTCAAATGACTTTCTTCGGAATGTGTTTGAGCTTGGTCCACCAGTAATGCTAGATGCTGCAGCTCTTAAAACAATGAAGATATCCCGTTTTGAAAGGGTAGGTTATTGTACCTTAATAAATTTTCATTTTCATCTGCTAATACATTTTTCCTGAGTTAATTGATATTCTAGATATGCACTTTAGAAGCTGTCATCTTTAAACTTGTCACTTCAGTTCTACCAGTGTCCTAAATGAAATCAGACCTTCCTTTTTTATATCTTTGAGCTCATACTTCAGATTTTCCACTGGGCATGTGTCTGCTACTGCTTTTCTCCCAAGGGGGCTGAAGGTTAGCGTGGTTGCTGATCCTTACCAGATTCATGCTCTCTACATGGGAAACTTGAGTGGTTACGAGAGCGCTAGGTTTTGGGTAGGGGCATACAGGAAACCAAAGAAATTGAATCTTTATAAAGACAGAATTCCAGACTGTCCAGGATGAAACAGACACTAGAACGGTCTTTGATCTGTTGGCTTTGAATGTACTCAGCACATGTGTGCTCTGTGGAATGGGTGCTATCAGGTTTAATCTGGGGGCAAACTTAATCTATATTGTGTCTGTATGATGATCAATACTTGACTAGCTTCCAGAATTGCTCCTAGCTCAGACTTTGGATACAGTCCAAGTTTCCTTTAAATGTGTATATAAGCTAAAATGCATCGCTTTTGGTGCAAGGATATCCTGTGAATTTCAAAAGGCTTACCAGTTTACTTCAAAGGTTAATAAAAATATATTTTCAACTGTTTCTTAATATTAAAAAAATCTTTAAAGGATAAAAGCCTTTTGAACATCTGTGATTAATTTCTCCTTTTATTTTGTAGCACTTGTACAACTCTGCTGCATTCAAGGCTCGGACAAAGGCTAGAAGTAAATGTCGTGATAAAAGAGCAGATGTGGGGGAATTTTTCTAGATCTCTTGTCCAGGAGGTTGATTTTTAAGTACTTCATAACTCAGATTTGTAACCTTTAAATGAAATTTTTAATTTCTGTAGCCACAAATTGTTCTTGTGTAAAGGGATGTTGTATAAAATCTGTAAATATAATGGATGTTGTTGCTTGGCTGCATATAGACTGTATATAGATTGATGTACAATTGGGTGCAGGGAAACAACACTTGCACTGGATGCATCTTGCTCCAAAGGTGAATATATTGTAACCAATCTGTTAAATAACAGTGGATAACAGTAGTCAAATACTGTGTGTCAAATTAAATTCCTTATTGTATGTAAATATAAACTAAATCAATTCATTCACCAAGTGTTGGTAAGGATGGGCTAATATGAAATGGTGAACTTTTTTTGTGTAAAGTTATTCTAGTAACTTTTTGAAGTCTTCAGTTGGCAGGTGGGTAAAGAAATTTCTACTTAGTACAGCTTTATCCTCAAGGGGACTTATAAAGTTCAATTACCCTCGCTCACAGTGAAATAGTCAATGACAAATACTTGCCGCAATGTAAAATAAAGATACTCATCTTAAATGGAATGTGTAGTTTTTGGAATAAAGATTTTTCTTACTGCTTGCTTTCTGTGTAAAAGTGATTATTACATGAATGAAAAGTTGCAATGCTAGCAAAATCAAATGAATGGGTTTGGGTTTTTGCCCATTCAGCCAGGTGGCAGGGTTAGTCTCAATGCTTTAGGAGATGCTACGACTACCGTGCTATGTTTGGAAGGTGTATCTTGCATATGCTCTGCACAGCAGCCTGTTCTTGGTTTCTAGTGGTCAGATGTGTTCTGGTACTGCAAACCACCTTGTGTCTTTTCTTACAAGAGCTGTACCACATGCTCCCCAGCTTTCAGCATGCTGAAAATTATTCCCCTCAGTTTCTGGCACTAGAGGAGTGAAATGTGCCAGTAACTGAGAGTTACCTTCCCTAAGGATGATGGGGGGGCGTTATATAATAGACACTAGAACACAGATAACTGGAGCTTCTGAACCAGAAGATCTGCAAGTAAAAGTGCTTGTTAAGAATGTTTATTTTGTAACTGTAGGTAAAGTTATCAGAGCATGTAAGCCTTACACCCCCAAGAAACCCCACCCAGCTCCCTGAAAACTACTGCTTGATCTGGTAAGGGAAAGTAAGGGTGGGTTTGGTTTTTCTGTTTTTTTTTCTGTTGGTGTTTTTTTTTTTTTTTTCGGATTATAGCAGAACCTGTTCCAGAAAATATATGAAGGCTAATTAGTTGTACCTTAGCTTACATCTTTTTTTCCTCAAATAATGTATTAGGCAAGAGCTTGTTTGGCTTATGGAACTGATTACTTGGACTACACCAATGCCTTCAACTGAAGTGCATGCGAACACTAGTGTGTGTTGTTGATATTTGTCACACTGGTGAAGAAGTGTCTGGGCCTTGAATTAGCTGAAACTAACAAGCCCAAAATGTTGCCCCTGTGGAGTTAAGCTGTTCCCATAGGTCTGCTAGTCTTGCCTGTGACTTCTGGGTGGTCACCTTTGGCATGCTTTGTTACTGTGAAGGAGCACTTTCAGTAGCTTCCTGTCCTTCCTGTGTTTTGCAAAATTGCTTTTCACAGCACCTCTGGGCAGGTGGCCAAGCATGTGGTTGCCCTTTCCCCCGTTACATTGTAGTGCCAACCACAGAGTCCAGGGTGGCCTCCAGGGCTGTCTGAGGCTGTTTTGCTGCCTTGCAGAGATCTGATGGATTTGTAGACCTGTTCAGACTTGGGACTGGAGAGGCCTGAGTCCTCATCTTCCAGTTAAGATGGTATCTGGAATCTTTCAGGGACGGAGGTGAGGATGTTGGTGGTTTTTTTTTTTGTCTGGCTTGCACATCCTTGCTTGGAGGGAGGATGTCTAGGAGACCCCTGCAGAAAGGGAGCAGGCTTGTCGTGGTTGCGTCACAGGCCCAGCTACTCAGGCTGGGTAGTGTCAGAGCTTGTCAGTTTAGGCTGGGAGTTACAAATCACAGAATAACCAGGTTGGAAGAGACCTACTGGATCGTCGAGTCCAACCATTCCCACCAATCCCTAAGTCATTCTCCTAAGTACCTCATCCACCCTAACCTTAAACACCTCCAGGGACGGTGACTCAACCACCTCCCTGGGCAGACCGTTCCAATGCCTAACCACCCTCTCTGAGAAGAATTTCTTCCTAATCTCAAGCCTAAATCTCCCCTGGCAGAGCTTGAGGCCATTCCCTCTTGTCCTGTCACTTGGGAGAAGAGGCCAGCTTCCCTCCTCTCCACAACCTCCCTTCAAGTAGTTGTAGAGAGTAATAAGGTCTCCTCTTCTCCAGGCTAAGAGTTGCAAGACATATACTCACTGTTGTTTCCTGCGAGAAAAATGTATATAGCGTCAGTTAAAAGAGTTCAAAGACATCTAAAATGTTTTCAGAAAGGATTAGTTGTTTTGAGTCATGGTCCCTTTGTGTAAGCGTCAGCTGCCTGTCTTTACAATGTGCTGTAACATCACATTCTGCAACTTTGGCAACAAAAACCTAGTGATAAAAGAACTACCTGTGAAGGAGCAATTACCAGTACTTACAAGCAGTTCGTCAGGATTTAGTTTTTAAACAACTAAAGATTCTGGACAAATTAATAATAAATCCTGTAATACTGTTCCACTCTACTCTAAAGTGTATGGGAAGAGGAAGAAAACGCCCGTTTTTTTTATAGACTATGCCTTTAAAATACCCGTGGCTGCAATACTGTAGGTATGACTCTTCTGCATAGCAAACTGGTTACACATAGCTACAGTGCTGTAGATACGATTTCTGCATAGTGAATGCATTTTAAAAGGGTTAGTGAAATAATGATCATTGGTAACAAACCTCACTGTCTGCAACAGGATATTATTGAAATGATTCCAATATAATAAAAAAGAGCTGGCTGGGTATGTGCTCATTTCTTTTTAAACAGATGAATATTTAGAAGTCAGTATAGTTAGCCAAGATGAACTCTAAATATAGAGTGAAATGGACAATGTGTCATAGCTGCCTTCATGGGTCCTGCAGAGGCTGACAGGTTCCTATGAGTCTGAAAGCGCAGGGAGGAGCTTCTTCGTGTGATTTTCACTGCCTGATTTCTTCCACACTGGCACATTACCTGAACGTGGTCATGTTGTAAGTAACGTTTCATTCTCCTGGTTTTTATTTCCTTCCAGATTTGATTGTTTTCCTTTTTTTTCTGTGAATAATTTTCAGTGTGTTCTCATAGCAAGTTCTAATTTTACCACAACAACTTGAGAAATTTAAAAGCTGCATGGGGAAAAAAGCCTTTAAGCAAGGTTAAAGTGCAAGATAGAGTAACTCCCAAATCACTAATGTTTAGATTAGTTTGTTGGGAAAATAATCAATACTTTTGGCCAGTGACACTGATGTCTGCATCCTGTTTCTTTGTTTGGCATGTCAAGGGAATCAAACTAATGTAATACGGATTTTGTTGAATTAATAATGGTTACCTTCACCGTGGTTACATGCACAGTGAGGAAATTGGCTTAAAATAATTAATAATGAATGTACAAACATATAATTAATACTATTAATGAATCAAAGTCACATTTATTACAGCTCAAGCTATTAAGATGAGTTTTCCCTGAAATTGCAGGGAGGTACTAATCAAAAAAGCCAAGAGAAGCAAGTGCTCTTTGGAAGCTAAAAATAACCAAAAGCCTCTGTGCATGAGTGGTAACTTTCAGCAGGCTGTTGTTGAAATCCAGGGCTCCGTAATGATTGCAGTTGGCCACAGATGTTCTTGTGGGGAGATAGCAGACCCAGCGCTGGTGCCGACGTGGCTCGCAGACCGTGCTGCCTGGCACCAACGCAACATTCTAGAGGAAGAACAGTGGACACAGCCATCTGTCCTGAAATTACTGCTGCACACCTAGAAATCATACACTAGGTAAGGTTAAATACTACAATGACAGCTTTTATACCTTATCCTTGTATTTCACAGCAACAATTCTGAACAGGGAAAATGAGTTGTAAACTTTTCTTGCAGACTATTAAATAGAAATATAAAAGTACTAATGTAGACCCATAAATCCCCACTATTATGAGAACGAGCCCCGTCATCAGGTGTGATTGAAGTACTTGGTCTTCCCACTTATTGAGGCTCAGTGAATGTTCACTTGGCTGTGAGCTCAAACTGGAGGGAATTACAGCAATCTTCTGCATTTAGTTTGATGACATAAAGACTGGATCTTTTCCTCAGACTTAAGGTTTTGAATAGAAGTGCTAGGTTAGGAATCTGATCACACTGCCTTCTCTGTTGCTTGGAGAGGGAGAGAGAGCTCAGAGACATGTCAGGAGGGCAATTCAACCCATCTAGGATTCAGAAGTCACCCTGAGTGCTTAACACTCTCCATCAACAGATTTGCATCCAATGAATTGCTGAGTTATGTTTGGCACGTAAAATTGAATTTGAGAGCTTTGAAAAATACTAAATGGGTGAGATGTATTATCCAAGTCTATATGAATCCCTTTGAGTTTTCCCTTTATATTCACAAGCAAGGGAAAGGTACATTTAGGCTGCAATGGTAAAGTCAGAAAGACATATCTTACAATAAGAGAAATGTTACCTGGAGGTATGTATTTTTCTCCAATAATCACAGAGGGAGTGTTCAGTGACCAACGTAGTCTAAGAGGAGGAGGAGTAGGAGGAGTAGTAGTAGTTGTCAGCGCATCTGCATCTCCTTGTGGCTAGAAATGAAGTTTGTTTCTAAAAGATATTTTTCGAGTCACGGTAAAATAAAGAAAACCAGAAGACTGTTAAGGAATTATGTGCAATACGTAAAGGAATCTGTTTAAATATTTCTTCTTTTCTATATATAATCTTTGTTCCTAACTGCATTTATATAAACAACCATTCAATGAGTTCACGCGCCCAGACTCTGCAGAGAAGCTGGTTTTCCTGCTTGGGCTCCAGACAGTGCTATTTTAAAAGCAGAGAATATTAGTCTGAAGAAAAGACCTTGTCATTAGGCTTTAATTTGCCCCAAACTAGCATCTATGTTGAGTAGAACCACATTAATTGATGATTTTTCCCTCCATTTTTCACAAATAATAACTTCACAGTGATATTCTAAGGTATGTAAGCACACCCTATATTCTTGCTGCTTATTTCCTACGTCCATGCCTGATTTGTCTGTCTTATCTCTGAATTATTTGATAATTGGAAGTAGAGGACTGGAATGACATCCTTCCTGGCAGTTGATAGTGAAGGTCTGGCTTTCACTGTGGTCTCAATATCACCCATCACCCACCAAAACAAAAGGGTTATACAACTACATAAGTAACGTTCAAATCAATGCTGAAGCCAGTCAAATAGATTTTTCTCTTTCTCTCATTTTCCACACACAAATATATATGTATGTGTAAGTATACACAATATAGAAATGAAATCTGATACTCATCAAAGATCTCTAAGAATAAACAGGTGCTGTGTACTGGATTCCCTTTGCCTTAAAGACCTGCTAACTATCCTGGTCCTTCAAATCCATTTATTTTAAGGGTTGTTAAGACTGCTTAGTATTTCCCTACAACAAGTCACCAACTGTTAGCAGTAATTTCACATATCAATGTTTTAATTTACCTTTTTAATTATTATTTCTTCTAGATGCAATGGAGAGGCCTTCGTTAGAAATTAACCTGCCTGATACTCATGAAGAAGGAAAACTTTACGTAGTTGATTCCTTAAACAACCTAAACAAACTAAATGTTTGCCCAGATAGACCCCAACGTGTGGTAGGTGCGTATAACAGATAATACCTTGCATATAATAGATTATACCTTGTGGTTTTCTATACATGAAATAGGGCCATCAAAAAAGAGTTATGTATGATGTTTGAAAAGATTGATCAGCTTGTGTTGCACTGATGTCAACATCCATTATTATATGTGTCAAGCTCTGTACTGAAAAATATAAGAAAAAGATTGTAAATGGCACAATTTAAGCAGATCAGATTAATGCTTTAGCTACTCCTGCTGAGTATTTCAGTTATTAGATTCTTGAAAATCCTGACTTTTGTCTAGGGTTTCACTGTCGGCTAGGTTTTCACTGTAGAACTTCTGTTCTATTTCCATTGGTGTTCCCTTGCAGGATAATTTCTCTAGTAATGTTCAATATATACCTACTACATAAACAGAATCCTAAGTCTTCACAATCACTGAAATGCACACATGGCAGTGAAACGCCAGAGAATTTCTATTAATTCTTTGAAGAAATGTCTCCTAAGGACTCAAACCTGTTACCTGAAATATCTTTACTTAGATTTTCAGATTTGGGCTTTCACATTTCTACTGGTTTTATACAGCTTTTATCTTTGATTTGCTCATGGCAACAGAATATTTTCTCCTAGTGACAGCTACAATATACTTGAGATCTTTGTGACCTGAAAACATCTTAAAACCTGGAATTCTTCAGCAGCATTCCACAAGACAATATTTGAATCTACTTTTATTTCCTTTACTATATTGGCTAATTTGACGGAAGAAAAGCTGTAGAACAATAGCTATGTTTAAATGAGTTTCAAATGGCTGTAACTTAATAATACTTCTAGTTAGAGGACTTAAATGCCTTTCTGTTTGTTCTGTTTCAAAGTCCTCTAACTTTTCCTTATGCAACTAAATAGAGCGGTGCTGGTTTCTAGGTTGAACACAGAGATGCTGGACATAAGCTACTTAATTTTCATATGTAGATTATCTTGATATTGTCACTGCTACCAGTACAAAATGAGACAAGGAGGTAAATTGGTTTTAATATCAAAGAAACTCTTTGCAGTGTGACTGTATTGCTTTCTTTTGTAATTTTTATTGCACAGTATTGTTTATTGTGGAATCATATATGATTCTGTGGAATAATCATACACATGAGCCTCCCTACACTTCAGCAGTAAGTAGGGATAGCCGAATATGTACTTCATACATCTATTTGTAAAGTGCTTTGGCTCCTTCTAGGATTAGTCTCTTTAACATGTATATATTTATTTTTTTTAAAAGCTGGAGATTCTGTAGATGCATTATCCCATCAGTTAAATACATATAATGATTTTTTTCACAGCCCTTATCTGCCTTATTCAGCTGAATAAATTTCTGATCCTCTTGCCAGAAAATCAGTGAGATCTGTGGAGTATTTTTAATTTCTGATAAATTCTAAAATCTTGTGAATGATATGTTAGTTGTATAGCCAATACCCAATTGGCTTAATTGGTTTAAAACCGATTTTTCAAGTGTTGCAGTACACAGCAATCTTTATGTTCAATAGCTTAGTACGACCTGACATAATCAAACACACAGGCAACAATCTTAAAAGCTATTTAAAATGCCCTGCAGCAATTTCAGTGTTCTAGATTATGAAATGATCCCACTGTTTGCAGCTTGGCAAGAATCTGTGTTCACTGATTCCTTGCAACGCTGCAACCTGGCATGTTCAGCCAGCTGAAATAGCATTCATTAGGCAGAGGAAGCACAGACCACTTCTGAGACTTCTATTTATAACTTAATATGCTTGAGAGAGCAGTAGCAGGCCTTCTTTATCCTTATTACTCTGATTAGAAAGCAATATTGGTGCAGGCACTTAATATACGATGCATTTGTTATGAATGTGAGGGGTATAAAAATATAAACCGAAACCCCAAATATTAAAAGGTTTCAGCTTACCTGCAGGCAGGCAGCTGTTAAATGCAATAAAGAAAACCAGAGGTATTCCCAGAGAACTCCTACTAGCTCAGTGAATTGCTCAGCCCCAGGTTAGTTCATTATTAAAGTTCTGTAATGGCATATGCAGCCATCCATCGGCTTTATCTCTACAGGCTCAGTTGCAGAGACCTCAGAGATTTCTACCAGCTAGAAAAACAGCACATCCTAGGAATACCTTTTTCACAGATGCACACAGATAGGAGGAGAAATTATGGTAATCTGTATGTAATTTTATCATGTATGAGCCTGACACCAAAATGAAATTACATTAGCTCCCATCTCCCCTCAAAGCATAAAATAAACTCAAGTCTTAGTAAGTACTTAAGGTAGCAGGCAAACTTGGGATTAGATTAAGCTGGCTCAAGTATGATTTTTTTTTTTTTTTACATTAGCTTGAGTTTCCTCATGGTGTTCACTTGACTTCACCTTTAAGGTACATTGCCACCTCCCATTTGATTGCAAGTGTTTCTGTGAGAGAAACTACTGACTTATGCCTTTATGCAACACAGTCTTAAAAAAGCCATAAACTGCCTTGCTGCTCTGATTCAAAGAAAGCACAGCAACTACTTGTCCTTTCCAGGCTTTATTCTTCGTGTTCTTGAAACACAATGTATGTGAGACTCTGTTCATTTTTTGACAATTTGAGAGGATATGTACCTCAATTTTTATTGGAATGAAACAAGCAAAACCTAAAGAAGAAGATGAATATTAAAAACTTTTGGTTTAAGAGAAAAAGTCAAGACCTACATTCATCCTATCCAACATCGGGAGCTTAACTGAAGTGCTCAATTTAGGAAATCAATCTTACCAGGGAGAATTCTATTGTCAAACAGACAAAGAAGCAAACTGAGAGGAAGAACGTGTAGGATGAATCTGTTCATAGGTTTTCAACACAATTTTTTCCTCTCTTCTCTTTTGAAAAGGTTGAGTCCATTCAGGCACTTAGAAAGCCTTCTGATGAAAACTTCACTGCCACCTTTGCACATGTAAAGCTGATCTGCAAAACTCTGAACAGGTCAACTTCAACAAAACAGTGTATTTCAGCAACAGAAATGGTTCTGTTGAACATGATCCAAAAGCTATAACAGATGTATTAGTTTTTATATTCCCACAATCAAGCTGAGCTCATGAAGTTGGTTTCTTCCCCTCTCATGAATATCACAGGAAATAAAATCTGTTGGCCACAACTATGACTTATTCTGCATGATTTCATGGAGCCAGAAACATATTGTCATGTTTGTCCTAACCAACCTTAATAAACTTATTACCAAATGATTGTCATCTTGTAACAGATGAGGAAGAGACCACTGGTGGCACTGGAGAAAACACAGCAGGGAGCAACATAAGAAACCAGTCTTTGTTCTTTGTCATCTTTATTCTTACTTTGATCGTCAGTTTGGCACTTGTTTCATTTGTAATATTCCTAATAAGTAAGTAAACCAAACAGTGATTCTTAAAAATGTAAGGCCAATTGGAAGAAGAACTTTGCTGAAATGCATCATGCTACTTCATAACATGCTACTGCTGCATTTGCATGGTCAACAGCTTTGCCTGGTTATGGGGAGCGTGTCTCAGTCCTGGGTGTAAGAACATGGGACTCTACTCTTAGAGCTAAAAGGCACAATCTCAATTGTAGTGCAAAGTTTCTGTGAGCTTCAATAGCTGTCAAAAATTTAGCTCAGTAGGGCTATACTGTGTTGCTAAAAATGCTGACTGGGAATTTTAAAGATGATTGTATGGCAGCAACATACTTTGACAAAATGCCTTCCATTCCTTTGCAGATAAAGCTCAGTTTAGGTGTCAATCCACTGAAACTGGAATTACACTGAGGCTAACATTTGAACCAGGGTAACTGAAGAAAGACCTTAAGGTTGCTAGACAAGTACTGACTAGAAATCGTTTTGCAACTAAGAAAACCTAAAAAAAAAAAAAAAAACCAAAACCCTAAGAAGAACAAAAATTAGATATATGAAAATTGACGCAGAGCATTATGTTTGCAGGCGTAATTACTGTTCTGCTTGGGCTGGACTAGTTGGGCTGGCTTAGCTACGCTCATGACTACAGGTGACCTTGTTTTATGGAGATATTGCTCTTTATTTTCCGTGCCCTTGTTTTCTGTGTTAATGGTATTGAAGAGAGTACAAGGCACATTACTTTAACTTACAACTCCATTTTGAACAAATTTGAATCCATGTGAAATCATGATTTCTTTTACCCTATAGCAGGGTATTTGAGTGTAGCAAAAATCCTCATTTTCCTTTTCAAACAAGAAATCCTAATCCTTGACTGAATTTGCTCAGAAGTGCGCAAAGGACAGAAATTTTAAGGGGCATAATTGTAAAATCCTAGTTAAAGTATCTTGTACTTGAATTCTGGATTTATTTAATGAGTGGCTGCTAAAACTAGATCCCTGGTATAGAAAATTGAGTAATGTGCCCCTGCAGTGGGAAAATGGTAAAGTAATAGTGAAAAGGTTACTTACAGGAATTGAAGGAGTCAACTTGGGCTCAGGCTGGTGGAAGCCTGTGATTTATGAAACTGATTTCCAGCAGTGTTTCAGATTACAGTACAAACTTAATCTCACATTATGTTTGCAAGCCATAGACATAGATCTGTTTAGCATTGGCACTACTAGGCTTAAACTTCAAAACCCATGGGTAAACTTCATTAAAAAGTATTCATTCAAAGCCAGAATAAAACTAGTTCCAGAAGGGCACACGGTGCATGTTTTAGGAAGTGAGGTGATGTGGCTGTAGTCTGCTGTGTGTTTTAGTAATTGTACTTTTAGAAAAATACAGGTACATATGGCCCAGAAATAGTATCTTGTAACCTCTAAATTAGACACTTTTCTGTGGACACTAATGGACCGGATACACTCCTAAAGACTGCAAAATTTGTCTGAGCTATGTTTAGTTTTATTGCACTGCACTAAAATCAATAAAACAGAAAATCAACGGGTAACTCCACCAGATGCACGACTTCATAACATTAGCTTCTGCAGTTGTTTTCCTATTTAATATTTTCACTTATCATAATTCCCTATAAACTCCCACAGGAATGCAAGAAAGGGTCGTGATGCTCTTGACTTAAATTTGCCAATTTAATGTGGTACATTTTCCTTTTCAAGTTCAAACTAGAAACAAGATGGACCAATTATCAAGCAGACTGATATCTGAAAAGAAGACCATAGAAGAGCTTAAGAAAATGAACAATATGATATTAAAGCATCTCAATCAATCAGGAATTAAGGAAAAAGGGAGATATCTCTTCAGACAGTCTCCTGATCTTCATCAGTACCTCTTCACCCATGCTGAGCTGAAAGTCCCTGGAGAATCTTTGGAATGAAATTCAGTGTACTCAGGTTTTTTTCTTTCACATATGGCACACAGGTTACCTAAACATTCTGGTATGGTCACAGGAGCAGTGGAAAAGCCATCTGAATGAAAAATATTAAAAAAAAATTTTATCCTGTTTTATTTGATTATACATTTTGAAAACTAAGCTCATATGCTTTACAATAAAAAGTGGGTCATCAGTAATTTTGAGAGTTCCAGATTCTCTCTGTCTTGTAAATTTGTAAACTGCATAGCTAAGGGCTTAGTTTTACTTTAAATGTAAGTGAATGATTACAGAAAGATTGCTTTCTATTCACATGCTTCCAGCATGACCTTGTTCACTTCGTCATGCTCCTGTTTCTTTGGAACAAGTTTTGTGTTTGCTTCTAATTATTTGTATTTATGGATAATTTCAGATTCCATAACATAAATAAATCCAGTTCTGCCATGGAGTTTAGTGGTTTCCCTTTCTGTGCATCTAAATAGAGTAACTTACTACTTTGTTTGCAAAAAATCATACTCGAATAAAAACAAACCCTTTCATGACATGCCGTGTTCAATTCAAATTTATATTGACTAAAAGTGGTTATCATATTGTTTGGCATGGGAAATGGGTTTAGAGAACTCAGTCTGGTAAAACCCAACTTATAGCAATGTTATTATGCTGTAGGCATTATTTGCTGCCAGTTTCTGAGGGATATCCAAATAGTTTTATAAAGTGATGGGGGGGAAAGTACTATATATTGTTGTATTTTCCCCTTTGGTTCCTGTTGGCCACTATTAGAGAGGGGCCACAGAGCCAGGTAGAGGTCTGGTCTGAGTGTTCATGTTTTTAAAACAGAGTAGTACCATGGTGGGTGAAAGCAGGAGTTGATGCTTTCTCACTCTGACTTTACACAGTTGTAGAGACCAACGCCCAAAAGTGTGATCACAAAAAGTACTAATGAGTAGCTGTGTAATTTTTTTTATTCAGCTCTTTCTACTAGTACATACATTAAGAAGCCACCTCCATTATCAATAAACAAACTGATTATTCCCATCACAACAGTGCAATGGTACCTGACACTGTAGAGTATGTCCATCATCTTCTCTTTTACTTTGATTTCTCTTTCTTGTCCAATGCTTTCTTACTTCTTCTGGATAAGTTTTCAGAAAGTCATCAAAGCCAACAACTTGCATTGTAGTCTCCTTTTCCAGAATGGATGATAGTCCTTTCTGTGGTGACTACTTCATTGTCCACAACACACTCAAGAATTAGGTCCAGGAATCTTTCTTGGTATTGCTCTACCTGGATTTGTCCCCCAATTCTGTCCCCACTGTTAGGATTGCTTTACTTTACATCTATATTTTACATCACCTTCTTTCTATTTCTTTTTATTTTCCAGATATATTACTGTCAAGTCATTCACATGAAAACTGTGAGGTTTGCTCTTAAGAGTTTGTTACTCCTGCTGTTAATTCCCAGCTGCAGTTGTAATTATCTCCTCTAGACATCACAAGTATTTGTGACAAAGATGACTTTAGTAGCTAACAGAGAATGATAGAAGTGTTGCGAGTAAGCTGTGAAGAAAGAAACCTTAAAAGCCCAACGCAAATATCTTTCTGTAAATGCCATTAAGTGATAAAAGTATCATTAGACTAAAAACATGACACTCGCATGTTGTTTCTCTGTTTTTCTCTGAGCTGTCAGCTGCTTCTTAACGACAGTATTAAGTTCTCACCTCTCCCACTCATCTTGTAGCTACAGTAACTGCTTTCAGGCTCCCATCTTGCACTGCCACACATCTGTACTTGTTAGCCAATGAGCAACAACTCTACTATTTGGCACTTTGTGCCTCTTAAGCATATGGATTTGTCACATCCCTAGCAAGTGCAGCTATCAGAATAGTCTGTGGTCCACTAGAAACTGACACCAATTGTCAATAGATATTTCTGTCAGGAGACTGGAAATAAAATCTGTGCTATAGCAATAGTCCCCAAAGAAACGAAAGTTTCCTCATCTCTCTGATATTAGCCTCAATTACTGTTAATCTAGTTATTCAATCAGTACTCATAATAAATCCACTTTTTTCTGGCTCCATTATTGATTAGAAGAGTTGGGGTTATTTTTCACTCCAGGGTTTGACCCTGCAAGGTGCCGAGTGCCCTCAACTGCCACAGACTTTGGACCAGCTGGGGCATAATAATCTGCAGGCATGCTAAGTGTCACACAGGACTGAGCCCTCAAATAATACTTTTCATATTTAATTGCTTCTTCAACTACAGTGATCAGTGATTAAGTTCTATTATTAAAAAGTGCAAAGGTCCAAGGAGCTCTTTAGGCCCAACCTGTGAGCACTGCTGAAACACATCTGTGTTGGAACTACTTGCGTACAGCGGAGATGTGGAGCGGCACTGCATACAACTGCTTATGGCTTCTCAGCTCAAGTTACCAGTATCTATTTATGGCTAAGGCTTCTTCTCCATGAGACCGGAGCAAGGGTTGAGAGAGCTGCCTTGACAGGAGAGTGCTACAACCACTCCACCAACATCTTTTGGAGTAACCCCTTAAACAGAAGCAAGTAGTGGCTCCTTGAGTGGAATATATCCATCTAATCTATTGTCTGAAACAGTCCTTAACAAACCAATATTTGACTCTTAAAATCTTCCACAAGTTTAACCAAAACTCAGTCCGTTCCAGAGCTCCATAGTCCTTATCTTGAATAAACAGCTACATTGACTGGTAAATTCCAGGCTCCAACTGCGCGTGGCATAACCACTGTGCTGTATATGCATATTACAGTAGTCTATGTGCACTGTGCTGTAGATGTGGGTAAGAGCTCTTTTCCTGCATGGTTGCACAACTCGGGACCTTCACAATGTTCAGTATTACAACAAAGAACTGTACAGGAAGGTGATCTGACAGCAATAGTTTCATCTTACAGTAGTCACAGCTTTTTTCATCAGCAGTACTACTTCTTTCTTTTTTCTCTTATTTGAAGGCTACGGAGGTATCTATCCAAAGTTATTTGCCTTTCAGTATTTCCCTGAGTCCACTGTAAATAAAAATGACATACAAAGGGTTCAGATAGATAGATTTAACAACATGCCACTGACACTCATCTTTCTTAACAGCTGCAACTACTATCGTTGCTGAAATGACAAGTTGGCTTCAGGAAAGTTTCTGCTGAATAAATCTGGGCAATGCTAGAAAGATGCTAGTAGGCGAGGAGAAACACTTGGAAGATTTGACCAAGAAATCAGTCCATCAAAGCCACTCCTTGTAATACTGACTGAATCTTTAGGTGGTCAGGCAATATCAGACAATATGTTTCCCCCTTGTGGTTATCTTGCTAAGAAATTAACTCCTTTGTCCAGATATTCACTGCATTCCTTGTTTTTGTAAACCCCAAACCATCAGACTGCATCTACAGTGAACTTATACAGTAATAAATAGTACAAGGTCAGCTAGTGCAGGCATTAGCTTGCCTTCCTTGGGGTCACACTACCATCATCAGCTTGTACTTGGTCTTGCACTCCTCTAGAAGGAAACAGAGCTGAGTATTTACAAGCAGTATATAAAAACTAGGGACAAAATATTCTTTCTAGAGACCTGACTTTGAACAAGTCAGAAGTTACATAAATACAGCCAGTTGGTATCTTCAGTAGAAAATCATGCACAGATACTAAAAGGGAATTTTGAGAGGCAATGAAATCCATCCCTTTGCCTGACAGCAGCATCAGGTTTACTTATTCCTGAGAAATGTTTATTCACTGACATTGTAAAATATTTAAATGATAGAGCTTCCAGAAGCCTCCTCTCCTAGTGCTTAACTAACCACATGGTTATCTTTTTCCCCTGAAGTCTAACTAAAATATTCCTTGCTAAAATTTAAGATATTATTATCTGACCTACTGTTGTGAATATGAAAAATAGTTTGTTACCTCCCAATTTTGAGTTATTTATATTACACTAATTCTGCAAGGCAATTTTATGCTAAGAAAGCTTAGAGATACTTGGAATTTTAATACAATTTTTATTCTTAAACTATAATATTAGTTCAGTTCAAGTGTTTTGTTCACAAGTAACAATACAAAGCTGAACATGGGTAAAAAACAATAATGATGTGCATGCTCTGAATCTGGAAAAAGAGAAGAGAAAATTCCAGGAGTACTAAAAGGGTTGTCATAAGCTTTGTGAGACCACACACTCTCAAAGTTGTTGTGCTGTGTGTTGCACAAAATCAATACTGTTCAGGAACACTAAGTGCAGTGTCAAGGTATTTGCAAAATGAGCAGAGTGGAACAATGTTGAACAAAGGAGAAGGAGCATTGTCAGAACTGGAATTATCTGAAGAACAGAATCCCATTTCGTGGGGTTTTGATATCTTTGAAGATCAAATATTTATTTTCATTCTACCAAAGCATGAACTTGTAAAATAACACATGAAGTTGCCTGCAAATACGCATTTTCAGATCCAAGTTCCAAGCTTTCTTATTCTTTTAACCCTGAGTCGAGTTTCTGCTCTGAGATTCAGAGTCTACACCACTGGAATTGGCAGTAAAGCAATGTGCTCCATGGAAGCTTCAGTGTTTTGAAAATGTTATTTAGACAAATAGAACTGCAACCAGTTCTAATTAGAACTCTGATTAAGCAACACCTAGATAAAACAAATGCCAAGTACCAACTGAAGTGGATTTGTGTTTTGACTTCTAATTGAAAATCATCTGTCTGAGAAGATGCTTAACATTATCTTCTTACAGGTTACTGGTTTAATTTACCTTGGAAGATGTTGGCAAATAATGGAAGTCGCATGAAATCCTTAGATTGCAGCCCAGTGCTGCTGGGATTAAAGGAGCTGTTCTTGTCAATTGAGAAAAAAAGCATATTCGGTCCATTAGATGCTACTGTTATTTTCCTGTTAGATGAATAAGAGTACTGAGATTTTAATGGAGGGATAGGGGTGATGAATCATCACTTCCTCTAGGATACATGAGAAGTAGTAACACCACTACTAAAGAGGTTAGCCTTATTTGAGAACCCAGCCAGTTTTAGGATTCAAGAAAAGGGATTTATAGACTCTGTTTCCTGTCTTTTCTCTGTTTTCTGGGCCACACTTCAGCAATCAAAATGCCATCCACGATTCACTGATGAGCCAGCAAAATCCCTGAATGGCAATGAGAACCTTTCAATGGAAACAGTCACAGCACAGTGCTGCTGCTAATTCATCAGTGTGAGGCAAACCGCATTACACACAAGGGTGAAAGGACAATTTAAAAATCGATTGCCTGCCAATTTAAAAATGTACTAATAATTATGGCTTTTCAAGTTCCGCACTTCTCATTTAGTCTTAATATTTTTTTTACCACGTAACTGACTTTGAAAAACACTGCTTTTCTACAAGTTGACGTGGAATTTAGAAACTCACAGTGACACCCTTTGCTCCTCAACAAAAGCTCATAGCTAATTCATTGAATTCTGATAACTATTTAGTTTTTTCTGAAATGAACACTGAAGAATTTTCTTCAGAAGACCTCTCCCTGAGTACTCAAAATCATATAGGTAGATATGTAGGTGGTAACAATAAAATTTTTAGTGATTTCAATGGAAGGTGTGACATGGATTCTAGTTCTTTTTGTCCATCATCAGTCAGTGACTGACTGGCTTTGCATCCTGGAGCACGCTTCAGTAACTACATAATGGAAGGAATGATTGCTACATGTAAACCAATAATAGCAAACAGCGAATCTAATGATATTATTTTGAATAGAATTTTAGGTGTAGTGTTTTTTTTTTTTAAATGTCAACTAACCCATTGTGGAGTGGAAGGGAAGTTTTCTTAGAATCGCTCCTTGATGATGCCTACCTGTAGGATTTTGTTCAGATTTGTGTGCCTGATCTGCTACTTAGAACTGAAGCAGCTCTTGGCTTGCATTTCCTGTTTGACACAGGTGTACGTGAATGACTTTAGAAGAGACCTCTGTGAGGTCCTAGTGTTTGAAGGCTGCTTTGACTACATTTAGCTTTGTGCAAATACCCACAGCAGGAGGATCCCTAGCTATCGACAGCAAGTGAGTCAGCTTGCTGAACTGCACAGGGAGTGAATGGAATCTGGTGAACAGACTCGGCATCTATAAACAAACACAGCAGACTGACTCATTTAGGCCTCTTTATTGAGAAACAGTAGTTGTAACAAGAAATAAACTCAAAAAAGAGGGAGTTTAAAAGCATTACCTTAATGTTCCTCCAATTTTCGTGTCTCTCTCAAAAAAAGATCTCCATTCCACGCAGATCCTTTGAAGTCTTCACTCATGCACTTCAGCTGAGGGAAGGGCAGCCACCAATCAGTTCAGACACTGACCGACAGATCTGTTAAAAGCACGTCACCTTCCTATTTCTATGTCTGCAGTGCCCTGGCAGGCTCTGAGTAGTAGGTATTTTTTATCACTAATAGTAGAAAGCACATCCATTTACTACAGGTTTTTTTTGGACACCTGTGATAACAGGAAGTCTGCTAATAAGGAAAACCCCACTGAAGAAGAATAGAATCATCATACATTATCATCATAGAATGTCCTGATTTGGAAGGGACTTGCAAGAATCATTGAGTCCAACTCCTGTACAACCTTGCGCCACGTGTCCAAATGCTTCTTGAATGTTGTCAAGCTTCGTGCCATGACTACTTCCCTGGGCAATCTGTTCCAGTGCTCCATCACCCTTTGGGTAAAGGACCTTTTCCTAATATCCAACCTAAACCTCCCCTGGCACATGTTCCTGCCATTCTCTTGTGTCCTATCATTGGTCATCAGAAAGAAGAAATCAGTGCCTGCTCTTTGTGAAGAAGCAGTAAACTGTTATGAGGTCCCCGCTTAGCCTCCTCTTCTCCATGCTGAACAGACCAGGTAACTTCAGCCACTCCTCATACATCTTTCCCTGTAAACCTTTCAGCAACTTCATGACCCTCCTCTGGACACTCCAGTAGCTTGATACCCTTTTCATACTGCAGTGCCCAGGACTGCATACAGTACTCGAGGTGAGGCTGCACCAGTGCAGAGCAGAGTGGGACAATCACCTCCCTCGACTTGCTGGCGACATTTCTTTCGATGCAGCCCAGGGTATAGTTGGCCTTCTGGACTGTGAGCGCACATTGCTGGATCATGTTGAGCTTCTCATCAACCAGAACCCCCAAGTCCTTTTCTGCAGGGCTGCTCTCAATCACATTATCCTCCATCCTGTATTGAAATTGCAGATTGCCACAATCGAGGTGTAGGAACTTGCACTTAGCCTTGTGAACCTCATGGCGTTCCCACAGTCTCATTTCTCTAGCTTGTTCAGGTCCCTCTGGATGACATCTCACCCTTCTGATGTGGCAGCTGCACCATTCAACTTGGTGTCACCTGCAGACTTGCCGAGGGTGCACTCGATCTCGCTGTCTATATCATTGACGAAGATATCAAACAGCACTTGTCCCAGTACAGACCCCCAAGGGACACCACTTGTCAGAGATCTCCATCTGGACATCGAGCCATTGACAAGTACTCTCTGAATATGACCACCCAAGCAGTTTCTTATCCACCAAACAGTCCACCCATCAAATCCCTATCTATCCAATTTAGAGAGAAAGATGTCGTGTGGGACCGTGTCACAGGCTTTACAGAAACCCAGATAGATCACATCCATTGTTTTTCCTGTGTCCATTGCTGTGGTCACCCCACTATAGAAAGCCACTAGGTTGGTCATACAGGACTTTCACCCTGGTGAAGCTGTGCTGGCTGCCACTAATCACCTCCCTGTCCTCCATGTGCTTTAGCACAGCTTCTTGGACGATCTGATCAACGAGGCTCCCGCTCAACTCGCAGCCCACCCGCAGACCCCATCCTGGTCTCCAGCCCCGACAATTGATGGGCTTTGAACTTTTCCAGGGATGGAGCCTCCGCTACCTCTCTGGACTACCTGTGCCAGTGTTTCACCACTGTCATCATAAAAAATGTTTACCTTATGTCCAGAAACCTACTTTCCCTTTATTTAAAACCATGGCCTCTTGTCCTGTCGCAATAGGCCCTGCTAAAAAAAAGTCTCCCCATCTTTCCTATAGGCCTCCTTTAAGGCCACTGCAGGTCTCCCTGCAGCCTTCTCTTCTCTGGGCTGAACAACGCCATCTCCCTCAGCTATGTAGCTCCATCCTTTAGACCATTTTCGTGGCCCTCCTCTGGACCCGCTCCAACAGCTCCATGCCCTTCTTACACTTTTTGCAGCAGAAGAATCCAGATTTAGACTCTGGGCACTGGTCAGGTGGCCAGGTCCATTGGTGGCTGCAGGGAATCAGCCCATGGGCACAGGCAGAAGCGTAGAAGCATTGGGTGTCAGAAAAGCTCTCTTTTTCCTTCACCCACCACCCCCTTCCACTGGAGGATGAAGATGGACAGAGTGGTGCTATCTGATGAGTCAGCCCCAGAAAATGTGGACCTCTCAAATATCTGCTTTACTGATGTTTGGGGCAGAGTTGGGGTAGGGACTATGACAGGAGAAATCTAAGCCCATCTTGGAGGTAGAATTTTAGGGCCAGTGGCGCCTGTTGCATGTGTTATGGGAGAGGGTCTGAGGTAGCCCCTGCAGATCAGTGAAATGCAGCCCTGCCTGGGAGCAGATGAGGCAGGAGCCGGGGAGACCTGTGGTCAGCATGTGGCATTTGCCAGGCTTGGGAGCTGTGGCAGGGTCTTCTGAGAGGTGGTTAGTTTTGATATCACTAGTCTGTTCAGCATCACTTTTATTCATTCAGCTTTATGATAAAATGACAGCTTGCCCTTGACTAGAATGACCACTCACACAGTGATGGAAAACTTAACTGCTAAGCCTGTTAGACAGTGATTGACATAGAAGCACACACTTAAGTCACTGCTTTAACAAGAGTTAGGCACATGCATTGATTTGGCAGAAACATAGGCACCCTTGAAAATTATTCTAATGCTAGGGTCACTTTTATATCTGTAATCTGTCCACTTATTTTGAGATGGAGATTTTCTTATGCCACTCAAAGAACCTTTCCCAATCCCCTGCAGGGCTGGTAAAGATGAAGCCATTTCATTCAAGAAATGTCCTCCATTTTGCTTTATCGACCAATTTTTCCCGTTCCATAGGAATCTGGGATTTGTAGTTTGAAATTCTATAATCCTACTGAAGTATTTATACTAGCTGTCCCAATATGATGTTATCATGCAATACCTGTCACTCCAAAGTAGCTGACAAACTGCCTCTTTCTGCTTTTGCTAGGAGCAGCTAAATACTCCAGAGTGAGGCAGAGATCACGGAGAGATCGCAGCCTTCTCCATATTCAGATTTACTTCTGGGGAACCTCTCATGTGGGCTCAGTGTTCACAGGATACCTGCCATCTGAATGATTTCTCTCTTCCAAGTGATTGTAACCTGTTGCCATTTAAGAAATTTCAAGACAAACTCTTCCTAGTGTCCTTAAAGCTGTCATTCTGGTATATAAGGAAATTTGACTGGTATTTATTATTTAGCTACTGATCTTTGCAGCACATGAAGCTACTTATTTATAAAAAATATCTTCATGATTCTGTATATCTTAGGACAGAGTCCTGTTTCCATTTAAAGGACAGCAGGCTTTACATTTTTATAACCACAGAGGTATTACACAGGCTAATTGGAAGGGAAATACACCTTTCCCAAACAGTTGCTATAGTCTCCTGTTCTTTATTTATGAATAACAAGCACTAATACCATTGCTTGGCTTGCAACAAACTATTTGGAAAACTTTCCATCCAGGTTCTCCTTGCCACCTTCAGGTGTCTTTGGCAAGTAAAAAAACCACTATGGTAGCTTCCAACAATTTCTGTTGCATAGTTTGGTTCTAGTTCTTTGTTAGTATCTGAAAAAGCAACAGGGTTTCTAATTTCTAATTATTTTGCCTCTTTGGGGGATTCTTTCATGAATTCCACAGACTATATGTTTCACCTGCTGATAATTTCTTGCCAGCTACTCATGCACTGTATTTTCTTGTTCCTCCTGCAAAAACATATGCTTTGTATGAAAGTCCTAGCTACTGATATGTTTACTGGAAAACTTTCCTTTCTCAAATGTATTATTTTGGTCTCTTCTCCTAAGTAATAAGTGACAGGAGAAGAGGAAACGACCTTAAGTTGCTCCAGAGGAGGCTTAGACTGGATATTAGGAAAAATTACTTCACTGAAAGGGTTGTGAAGAATTGGAACAGGCTGCCCAGGGAAGTCGTTGAGTCACCAACCCTGGAGCTACTTAAAAGATGTGTAGATGTGGTGCTTAGGGACATGGCTTAGTGGTGGAGTTGGCAGTGTTAGGTTTACAGTTGGACATGATGATCTCAAATGTTTTTTCCATCCTAAACAATTCTGTGGTTCTACAACTTTAACAGGTGTCACGTAGAGCTACATTTAAATGCCCTGTAATTTGGGAGCTACAGCTCTCACCTGGGAAATAGGAAGCAATAGCTGAAATCTTATGCATGCCACATGATAGCTGAGCAACTGGAAAAAGCAGAAGTAATGGTAACACTACCATTGCCTTTTTTATCCTGTGTAGAATATGATTCATCAGATATTCTCTGAAAAACTGAGCAGACTGGGCACGGTAGGAGAGAGGGGTGTGCAAAGAGCTCATTTCTGAATCCTGGCAGACCTCAGCTGTGAACTAGATGCTAGCTGATCAGCATTGCCAGGAGAGAGTATTTAGATACTCAGGGAAATTTTCTGCCTCAAAGATGTATTTGCATGCTTCCAGTGTTACATGGCTAATTAGCTGAAGTTTTGAAGATCTCAGTTTTGAGCACAGGTGAATAAAGTGGCAGTTAGCTGAAAATAAGGTGCTGGAAAAAAAAGCTGTGTCCTGCAACTCAGTGCAAGAGATTAGGAAGATAACCAAACAGGAGAAGGATCTGTCAGGGTCTCTGTGACACTCAAATCACAATAACTTCTAAAGGGTGTAATCAGTCCTGTAACTCATAAAAGTTATGATGACTGTTGTGATGTCTGCCTTTTGTAGATCTATGCCTTAATCTTTCTAAATTGTATATCTCCAGGTGTTAAGTGATTCCTGATTCAAAGAGGCATTATTGGGGTAAACTAAATACCATGAGGCATCTAGTCCTTAAAGCCATATAAGGGCATATTTTTCTAGGGAAAACAGTAGGACATATCCCATTTGGTTTAATAGGCACAGAATTTTCCTTAGAGTTGTTATTCCACCTGCGTGACATGAAAGGAAGCGTTTCTTACTCTGTTGCTCTTACCTCTGGCAAGTCACACTTGGAGCTGGATCTGAAATTTAGTTTCTTCTCTTCTGAGGACAAAGGAGTTAACACATGTTCACTTTGGAACAAGCGGGAATGGAGAGGATGCTCCCTAGGTGTGCAAAAGGTAGAAACTTTCCTGGCAGTAACAAGAAGAGGTGACAATGACACCACATGGCGTTCTTTAACTTCCTTCTTTCTGATTTGGCATTTCATTCTTGGCATCCAAAGTGCAGAGCATCCTGACACAGAATGTTGCATGAGCAAGAACTGTGGGTTTTGGCATGGTTTGCACTGGAGAGCACACTTGAATGGGGATCAGGGTTCCCCATAATGCAGATGGGCTGCAGGGAAACGGTGACAATCATTGGCAGATTGTGCTCCATTTTTTTAGGCTTTCCAATTCCCTTTCATGTTACAAATAGCCGAATTAAAAAAAAAACCCAGAGACACGTACAATTCCTGCACATTGAGACATATGGCTTGTGGAACATGCAAGGTTTTGACACCTTCCAGAGAAGCAGTGTACACCAGGGTGAATTCACCAGTGCATGGAGAAAAGAAAACTTCTTTGATAATGCGTGCTGGCGAAAGGGAACTTAGAATGGGAAGGTTCAGAACAGACACTAGAGGGAAAGCTGAACAAAGTCTTTCAGGACACAATACAGGCTTTTTCCACTAGGTGGTGGAAATCTGCCACCATCCAGAGCTTTAAAAAAAACAGGAAAAAACCACATAATTATGAAGGGCAGGCTGAATTAAGATAGAAAATAGCTGTAATAACAGCTTACGATGTATCGATTAAAATGAGTTCTCTGCCTGTCGAAGAGACAATCATAGAAAATTATTCTTAATGCTATCCCTGACACAAAGGCAAAAATGTGTTAGGGAGGTTTTCTGATGTTTTAGAAAAGGAAATGAAAGGATAATTTAATCTAAATGAATTCTCTCACCCTTTACAGACGGACTGTCATCTGTAATTTCAGACCATAGGAACTCAGGAAACAAATCTCTCATGCATTTATTTATCTTCAACTGCCATAATATATTTTTAAAATTAGTAATTTTAATTAACATACTTCATAGATCTCCCACAGCCCAAGACTCACTGCTTTGGAAGCATTGTTTCTAAAGGTGTCCTCGTGGTGGCAGCAAACCGATCAATTATTTAACAACAACAGATTTGAAAATGACAGAATTTTCTATTATTCTTGGCATAATTCGTGGCTGGAACAGCAGAGACAAAGCACATGCTCTGGTGCTAACATCACAAAAGGAACAAGAATTTGCAAAGTCACTTGCTTCATTTAATACAGCATCAAACAACCACTGTTGACTTATTCTACCCTTCTTCCTTCAAAGCTACTTCCAAGCCATACCTGACATATGATTCATGTTATAGGATGAAAGCTACTATCGCAGACACGGTTTTCAAAGATATTGAGGACCTCCTCTTTTCACTGAAATTCATGGCTGTTATCTCAGTGGCAATTCACAGATCCCATACAAAGAAATCATCAACATGTCATATATTTTGGGGGGGAAAAAAGAGAGAGAGCGAGATGGTGAGATACCTGTTTACCTGTTTTAAAGAAGCTGCTGTTTAGTTAGTAACTCTGCCTTTCATTCATTGAACAGGGTACAATAAATCATGTTATACTTAATGTCATTCTGAGCATTCTGAGTTCACTTCCTGATCCATTTAATCAGACCCTTTATCACAAGTCTCATAAGTTATACCAAATTTTTACACCTTGTGTCCAAAAAAATATTGGGCCCAAACACAGCTCTCATGTGCTTCTGCCAAGTGCAGTTATTATGAATCCTGAGTTCTGCTCGCTACACAGAAATCTTGCTTCATTTATGCATAGACAGACCTCAGGCTTGCTGTTGAACTCCTTTTTGGCATCTATCATACAAGTGGCTCATAGTAGGTTTAAAAAAGCTGAATCCTCCAGAGGACTGAGATGAGCCTTCAGTTATTGAGTTGCAACTAATCAATGCTCTTATGGTCCTGTCAATGGGAGTCATACCAACTCTGCCTTAATTCTTCATGGCATTGCCAGGGAATATGATCTTGCCACCTGATTTCTCTCCTTGGCCGGCCTGTCGTATTTCCATGCAGCTTACATGTTGCATTGGTTCCTCCCTGAGCTGCACCATAGCTGAGATACTTGCTCTTTCTGCTAAAGAGATCTCATGTTCCTCGGTATAACCAGTAAAACTTCCCCTGCTGCCTTCCAAAATACCTGTCTGCACCATTCCCCCTCTTATTTACCGTTCTCCTTTCCTCCCAGAGTCAATCAGCAATTTTTGACAGTGGTTATGCAGCAATGCTGCAAGCGGGAAGGCTGTGCAGGACTAGTCTAACTTCATCCCCAGTAGCCTTATAGCCAGAGTGCCAGCCCTACTGTGCAGATGGGTGTTTTTATTTGAGAACTGTTACTGGCTGGATTCTCAGACTTGGTTGTGACAGAATCAGTCTTATTTCTGCTGCTTCTCTTCTCCGGTTTTGTCAAGTTAGGAACTGAACTTGGATCAATCTTAGGTAAATGTCTTGCCTAGCCTATATAGTAATCAGACCTTTTCCCTAAATTACAATATCTGTTATATTTGTCACTTCCGAAACTCCAAAGCATTTCTCTAACAGTCTTCTATACATGTATCATATTCAGTTAAAATTTACATTCCACATTGCTATTAGATGAATTATGACTGAAGGGAGTCTAATGGCAAGCTTGCCTCTGCATCCCTGTACTCAGTTGGATGGAGTGGGAGTACTCTGTGTGACCTACTGTACTACCGATCATTTTACCTCTGCTGTAGCGCTGTTTTCAGGGATGTGTGCATGGGAAACAGCCACCAGCAAGTTGTGTCCTTCCTCATCCCATAAACCTTGTGCTCATGCTGTGCAGCAAAGAGAGATCTGTGAAGTTCCTAGCTGGCTGAATACTTAAAAATATACATGACAAATGCTGGAAATAGCAGAGGTATTTTATAGAAATATCCACATATATAAACCCAGTTATTTCTATGTGAAGTCCCTTTTGTTGCCTTTATGATCCTTAGTGGATTAAGAAAATAAGCTGTACTATGTAGTTAATGTGGCTGGGTACTATCAGGAGAATTTTGAAATAAAATTAACAGCCAGGTGGAAAACAAAACAGAAAACACGTTAGCACTTTCTAGAGAATGACCATGAATACCAGCACTGGTAGTGGTAAGCAGTTTACTTTAAGAGCCCTTCTCATCACCTTTCCCTCAGTAAAATGATTGTGCCAGGAAACTTTCGTATTTCACTTACCTCCAATATGGTTGCCAAAAAAATTATAGATCATACAGTGGTTACTCTGAAACCAGTGTGAAATACTCGTCCACGAATTAGCTGTTCATGTACTTGGGTGACCACTGAAGGTGACATACTTCTTCTGGGTTTCTCCCTGAGATGAATATTTGGTTGCTGCACAACTGAAATCTAACCAAGTGTGGCTGGTTACACATAGGCTACAATGGGGAGTCCACATCACAACTGAGATACAGTGCTATAGTGATGAGTGACAGCAAATATCAAATTAGCTAGCAATACATAGACAGATGTTGACATAACTAGATTACTTTTCTCCTGTTAATTAAAAGTTTTGTTCTGTTTCCTGGGTGTTTTTTAATGGACTGCTGCTAGCCACAGCAAATAATATTGCAGTGGAAATGCTAATAACAGAGGTGGTTATTTCATTTTTATTTGTTTTCTGTAGTAACATTCAAGTAGTTAAGTTGTTTAAAGAACTCAAGGTAGCTTCTTTTTTGTCATACCTAAATATAAGGAGTAGAAGATCTGCATTCCACATATTCTCTAATAATTTCCAGAAATACATTATTCATTGCATGTTACACCTAATTTTAGGTCTCTCATTTTGCAGTGTTATCTTTCACACTCAAAATCATAGTATCACTTACCTAACAGTTACTTTAGAGGCTTCTGTTACACAGGAGAACATTAGCAATCCAAACCATTTCTTCTCTGTGCATGGACTTCCAGCCAGGACATTATTATTAAAATGCAGAAGATACAGTCCTTCTCTTCAACTGCGTTTGCCATTTAATGGTCCTGGTAAAGTACTGCTTCATTTGCAAATGCTTCCCATCATGAAAATGGACTATATCAACTCTAAATTGTCTTGACTTCAGCCGCCTTGGGTACCCTTGCAGCAACATCCATCTCAGACTGTAGTGTTCGCACAAGAGAGTAAGCAGCAAGGGGGCAAGCCTGTGCTGAATGTTGTATTGTATCACCTACGTTTCTCTGAGGAACCACATTAGTTAGTTTTGAGTTAGGGTTCACACAGCTTTATGAATCAGGCACACAGCTGCAGAAGAGAGAAGCTTCAGAGTCTATGATACTAATTGCCACACGTGATTATAATCTCAGGGTTCACGTTTAGAATGCCAGTTCCAAGTACTGGCATTTTACCTATGCAGTTCACAGTTTCTTTGGTAAATCTGTGAGCATGTGTGAAAACATTTGCAACCTTTATTATATAACTTCTCTGCAAAGTCTAACGTAGACTTACTCAGCACTTGTTAGACCACATCTGGAGACCACACCCAGTGTTGGGTTCCCCAGTACCAGGACCCTAATAGAGTAGCGCGAGTTCAGCAGAAAGCCACCAGGAAGGACACTTGGTGGCTGGAGCACTTGCCCTGTGAGGAGAAGCTGAGGGATGGGGGCTCCTTTAGTCAGGAGGAGAGATAACAAAGCAGTGCATGGCAGGAGGATGAGATACAAGGAACATAAATGGAAACAAGAGAGGTTCTGACTGGATATAAGGTATATTTTTTTCCCCTCATGAAGACAATCAGGCACTGGAATAGGCTGCTTAGAAACGTTGTGCTACCTCAGCCTTAGAGCTTGTCAAGAACCAATGGATAAATTCTTGTGCAGCCTTCTCTGAGCTCACACGTGATCCTGAATTTGAGTATAAGGTTGGACTATAGGCTTCCCAAGAACTCTTCCAATTTGTGTTGTCCTATGATCTTGTTTGCTTACATTTGTTGAAATCATTAATTCCTACAAGTATCACAGAACAGTTTTCCAGTGAAGTGTTTTTTCAGTGAAGTAGTGTTTAGTCTGATCCACCACTGAGAGGCAATGCCACTGCCTAATCACCCTGGTGGCCCAAGGTATATTAGCCAGGATGGAAGATTCCCAGGAGACTGTGGATCACAGTCTCATCACTGAAGGCATCATGGCATTAGATGTTTTTTTGAAAAGTCATCTTAGGGATTCCTGTAGTGCACAGGACCATAACATTGGAGCTGCTTGTCTGAATAGAGAGAAGCACAGCAACAAAAATTCGAAGAAATTATTTTTTTATTCATTCTCGCTTGTCTGATATGATTAGATAGCTCTCAACATAATGTAGTTGCTCAAGAGATTGACTCCCAGGAGTCACACACCTTCCCTTTTCCTGTGTCTATTTTGAGTATCAGCTCTTTGCAGCAGGGTCTGCTTCTTACCTTGTGTTTGTATTTTGTCTAGAATAAAGCAAATTTAAATGCAATTGGTCTTATGTATCACAATAAACCCAACAAATGAAATTCAAGTCAGGAGGATGTAAAACACACCCATGTGTTAGCAGTAATTGGATGCTGTTGTAGTTCTCTTAGTGCAAGAAGGAAAAATTGAACAAGGTAAGCAAGACGCCTGAAAGACAGAGCATTTCATATGTTAGTGCTAAAAAGCAAATCAACCAGGTTGGCTGTTTCAGAACTGTGATTTTTGATTTTTGTAATATGTACCACAATGGCAAGAAAAGAATTTCATCTCTGAGCTATGAATTGATGAGATCATCAAAGCTTAGGTTGAAAGGGAGAAGGAGACTTGATGGGGGAATAATTGCACTCTCCTAATTCCTATATTCTAAATGGCTATTCATATTTGAAACTGAATATGCTAACACCTATTAAAATAAGAGTATGAACGTGTCAAGGAAGATAAAAGTATGAAATGGCTCAGTAATAATAATAATTATGATAATAATGATAATTATAAAATTACATAATTTGTGTGTCTGCATGTGTTTTCTGAGAGACTGATAATTAAGAGTAGGTATATGCATGAGTGGAATTACTAGATATGTCTGTGTGTCTGTGTGGAGCACCGTGACACTTTGGGAGCTGCAGACATAACATTTAAAAAGTGTAAAAGTATCTATTGTACACTTACTTCTGGATAAGGGTAACTTTCATTCTAGCATTTTCTAATTTCAGAATACCTGAAATTGTGACCAGCGTATTGTTTTGCCCTAGGATTTTTTATATTACACACAGACATATGCATGTATATGGGCATACCTCAATGCACACATGCAAACTATATTAATTTAATATGTATCTAACCACATAAATTAATAAAATAAATAAAAAGCCCCTTATTGGTCGTGCAAAATGCCTTAGATGTTACAGATATAGTTGCAAAAATATTAAAAAATCTGCAAGTGTAGTTTAGTACAGACATAACATTTGATAGTAACATGTACTTTTTTTGGAAAATTGATCACATTTTGTTTTTATTAAAAAATGCTTCTGTCCAATGGGGGTGATTTTATGCTAGTCTGAAAGATTGTTTGGTAATCATGAGACAAATCTGAAGTGTCTAACACTGAGTTTAATATATGGTGGATGATGGGAAACTGCAGCCTGAACATGTTGTAGGAACAATTCTCTTACATTTCAAGGTGCAGAATCCCATAAATCTCCGATCACGCTTCCTAAATTAATGGTTACAAAAAACGCTTTCACCTGCTCTTGTACTGAAAATAGTTCTTCCAATGTCTATGAGTTTCCTTGCTACCATGAAGTCAATCTGAATAATCCTTTTTTTTTTTTCTAATAATCCTTTTTTTCTTTAATAGCCCTCCTAGTCTTAATCTCACCATGCAAATAAAGAGAAACACCTGTAAACACGGACAGCAAGGATGACTCTAGCCTATTTACAGGTAAACCATTGGATTTTCTGGCTTGTTCTATCAAATCTCAACTAATGACATCAATTATTTGAAATTACTTTTTGCAGATTACTATCATGTGTGTGATGATGTTCAACAACCATCATGCAAAACCAGAACAAACATACCTACTGATATCAATTGCTTAAATACTGAGTGCAAGACTGCGTCAGTTCTTCTGTAGATTCATGTGATAGTGAGAACTGGTATTTTTCTTGCTTCCTTGCATCCGAGTTAGTAAAAACTTTTACCCACCTGAACACATTCCTTCCTTCATGTAACATTTGGCCCTAGTACAACGGGAGTTTTGCCACCGATATCAGAATTTTTCTCCCTGTTATGTGTAGAATGAGGCACAGATCTACTCATGCAGGGTCTGGGAAACTTGCCCAGTGACTGGATCTATTTTCCCTGTAGCTCCTGGGAATGTTTGTTCCGCCTGAAATGCTGTATTCCCTAAACAGCACAGGAAAATGTCAGTTGAGGCCGTGTACATAAAAAGCCTTGATTAGGAGCATGGAATTAGAGCAGGATCTTCTATACCCTGTTAGCAATCCTCTGCTTGTTTTATATGTTCTTCTCAGTCTTGTATCTTGAATTTTTGTTCAAGTCATGAAATATTCACGGATACTGCTATGCAGTATCCAGCTTCAGCAAAAAGGATGGAGAATGTTCCCCTGCAAAGAGTACATGTAGCCCTGAGGAGATAACACTTGCTTGCGTGTGAACTTCAAACTCCACACAGCCAAGTTCTGCTGCTTGGGGACAGGTAGTGGGGTGAGTGGTCTGCCCAGCATCACGGCTCCCCTGGTACCTGCAGAAGCAGCAGGGAGTAAAGTTCCAAGTGTTACCCTATAACTCTATGGCCTCAGAGATGCTAAGGGAATGTATGAGTAGCATTCTGGATCCCTGTCCTCGGCCGACATTCACAGTTTCTTAAGATGCCCTATGGCATGTGTGCTATAAAAAAAGAACAGTGTCAGAGAGAAAGAGAGAAAGAAAATGGGTCTGACAGAGAAGGTGAAATGGAAAATATGACTGTATTACTGGGACAGGCATGTGAAACAGAGGAGCAGAGCAATTGCAGTGCAGTCCAAATTATTTTTTGCATTGTCAGCCCTCATCTGGGATAGCAGCATCATTCGCTCTTCAGAAGGAAACTGGGATAAGCAGGAGGTTTCATCATGTGAACAGATTTAAAACAAACTTTGAAGTACTTTCTCAGTACACCCGTTCATCTATTAAAAATATTTTGCAAAGGCTTCAAGCCCTGGAAGACCTCCAAGTCACTTTTGATGTGATTTTTTTGGGAAAGTTTTAATAATAAAAAATATTTTGATCGTATAAATAAGATCATTCCTCATATTTGAAGTCTGAACTTTTGCCCTTTTTCTACTGTTTTGAAATCCAGAGACCATTAAAAATGTATTAAACTCTTCAGTGCTGTGGAGAATATTTTGCCATCCTAAGATCTCATTTGGAAGTGTAGTTTCAGGCTTTCATTTTATTGATATTTTGCCAAAAAATGATTTCATAAAAATTTGTAAAGGCTTGGAATATCCAGCTTTATAAATGAATGTGAATGAATTGTAGATCAAAAGTCCTGAAAATTATATGAAGTACTGTTCATCAAATTAAAAAAAAAAAAAGACACACTGAGACTGATTCTACTTTTTCAAATCTACCTTTAAAAAATAGCTATTTTGGTATTATGTTGGGTTTTTTTTATCCAAAACTATGTTATACTTTATTGGCTACAAATGAAGAAGTGTACTTATATTAGAATTGGATGTTGAGTCAGTCACAGTATGTGACCTGTTACAAAAGAGAGAAAACTAGTACATTAAGAACAATTTAGCTGCAGGTTATTACTTTACAGTGGTTTTCCATCTATGCCTTTTTATGCAGAAATAACTAAGGAGCTCAGTCACTGTAAGCCTAGAAAGGCTTTTTGAATTTTAAACAACAAACAAATGAAAAGAGCTGATTCAGTTTTTTATTTTTATTATTCCTCCATGTCAACTATTTCTAAATTGATAGTTTGAAAAGTCTGCAAATATCGTGCATATGCAGCAGCCTGAGCAACCTTAGTCTGGGTGCAAATGGCACAGTTCAATGGAAATTCCAATTTTGGTATCACTTCCTGCTTCCTAACAAATGTTATAAGGAAAAGCTGTCCTTTAATACCAGAGCTGCTTCCTTTTTTAATGTGTTCTCTGACTTCAGTGACAATTAGATGGTAACTGTCCAGGTCAAAGTTGTTCTTCCTCAAATACTTTCATTGAGTACAACCTCTGCAGAGCAACCACGGAGATGCCTGTTGAGTTCCAAGAAAATTGCTGGATGAAAGATTTTACATCCATGGAGACCCCCACTTTGGGAAGATGGAGCAGACATCCACCACTGGTCAAGTAGGTTTCCTTAATGATGTGTGTTACCACAGTGACACGAAGCAACAGGAATGACCTGCTGTATCTTATGAAATGTAAAATAATGGATTCTATTAACTTTACACCAGCAATACTCAGTGTAATTCCACTTTTATAGGCTAAACTACTGGAGCTGCAAAGAAAGGAGAGTAACAGAAGTGAATTGGGCATCGTGCTTTTAGTGACTGTGAAAGACTAGATTTGAACAGAGAGGCTGCAGCCAGAGGACATCACTGTCTGTTAGTAAGCAGTGTTGCATGTATTTTCACTCTGAACATTCATGAAGAGCTGAATTGTACATAATATATAAAGAGGCATGTTCTTCTTTGCCTTGTGTAGTCTGTGGTCATTTGGCCAGAACAAAATGGGTGTTGATTATTAAAAATTAGATTTCTTACCATTTTATTCTCACAGCTTGCAGGTTGCCTTGGGAAATTCTGGAGTGGAAAGGGTACAGTAAATAAAGTAAAATATCTATGAGCTAGGGATAAGAGAAGGTCCTATAATGAAGAAAATATCTTCATATCACAATACATGTGTTTAAGGTTCAGTTTTGCCGTTCCTTCCAAGAAATCATCCATTCGATCCCATTTCTGTACACAAGGAGAACAGAATATAACCCTTTGTACTGTTTTCTAAATTTGATTGGACAATTAACCTGTAAAATTAGGAGGTGATCCCTTGTCATTTCATAGTGTCCTTTATGTTTATCTATTTAAAGGACAAGTATGTTCAGGGCAAAAAAAGAGAAATCTACTATTTTTCTGTTAGAGGTGTGCAGTGTTTAATCACATTAGAAAATCACTTTAAAATCCATGACCATCTTAGCAGATGCATAGATAACAGCTGCTGTTCCCCCCACTTCTCAGATCTGTAATGACTATCTAGTAACAAGTAATGGTTATTACGCTGACATTCTTTATATTTGGAGTTATGTTCTGTTTCTACCAAAATTGTCCTGAGGCTGAAGAATTAGAAACTCTTTTTCCTACTTGTATGTAAACATTCATTTCCTATGGTTGCATTTAATATACACTAATTTTAATAATAAAGTTGTAGGAATTATTGATAAATTAGTGCATGAAGGCAGCCTACAAGAAAGCTGGGGAGGGACTGTTCACAAAGGCTTGTAATGATGGGATGAGGAGCAATGGGTATAAACTAGAGAGGGGCAGATTTAGACTAGACATAAGGAAGAATTTCTTCACCATGAGAGTGGTGAGGCACTGGCACAGGTTGCCCAGGGAAGTTGGATGCCCCATCCCTGTGGCTGCCCCATCCTTAGAGGTGTTCAAAGCCAGGTTGGATGGGGCCTTGGGCAGCCTGACCTAGTGGGGGGTGTCCCTGCCCACAGCAGGGGGTTGGAACTGGGTGAACTTTAATGTCCCTTCCAACCCAAACTTTTCTATGATTTAATAATTCAATGATTCAATGATTCAATGATTCAATGATTCTATGAAATTGATGCTTTTTTAATATTTTTCTGTTACTCTTTTTTAAACATGAGAAATAATTGTGGCTTCAAAGTATGTCTGTATATCAGGCTAAGCATTCCTGTGTTTGTAATTCTAGAGAACAAGGCATAGTCACTAGTTTTTATGCAATGAACAAATTTGCATCAAGCTAGAAGGAAACAGTTTTTAGCAGAAAAAACCCTTGTAAAGGAATAAAACGAAGTAAGTATCAGTATATTGGGCTGCTGGAATTATACTTTACAGATACTTTAAGCTCTGATTATAATATTAAATTCACATTCAAATATTTATTTTTGTCCTTTCTTCTGAAACGAGGCTCAGCCTAATACATATCTGAGTAGATGCAGACGAGCAAAATTAGTAGAACACTGTAGTTTTCTCAGTCACAACTGTAATTTTAGATGTCCAATGACATTTGTCTGGCATGTCATTGACAAAAGAAAAACAGGAACCTCTGGCAACACGATAAAAGCAACGCCTTAAGAATCTTTCCTCTTTAGCTCCACCAGTTATGTTACAAAAGAAATATCTACCATGTTAGAAAGGATGCATTCCAGTCTTCCCAGCTCAGCTCCACAGGGTAGTGTAATGAAGTACAGTTACATCCCCTCCTTGGACAAATGAAGCACTGTCTCAGAAGTTCCTTCCTTTGCTGGGCCTTTCTGAATACTGATTCAAGAAGTTCATAAAGGGAAACAGCCTTGTGTTTCTTTATTCTTCTCTATGATCTGAACTGGCTTCCAAATTACTCAGAAACGTATTTTTAGCCCCATGCTTAAGACAAAAGCTACGTGTCTGTTTGGCCACTTGCACTGGCAGACTGCTTTTCAACCTAAGAACATGTAGGAGAGTCTTCTACTAACTGAAAATTGTTTTGAGTTTTATTTTTACCTGGGTTTGTCCAAGGTGCTTCTGTCTTTCTGAACACTGATATGAGAAGGCAAATGAGGACAACAGTGACGTCTTATTGTTAGAGCCTTAATACAAAGCACCAGGCAAACTGGATGCTTCTGGTCCTCATCCAGAAGGCGAGCATCCATACTTACATGGGCAGTTCAGAAAACAGAAGTCAGAAAGCAACATTTGCCTCCAAATATCAGGAAAAAGCTGCAGACAGGAACTACTCTCAGAGGAACAATCTAATATTGAAGGAAGGTTTGTAAAAGCAGGTACTCCAGGACTTAAGACTCATTAATACCACAATGAAAAGCTCCAGGTTACCTTAGCTCTTCTGTCCCATTTTGTACATGTTTTTTTTGCTTTATCTTCACAGAAGAAAAATAGATTTCAAAAGCAATAGCAGTACCTGCAGTTGCCATCCCTGTAACTTTTCCTTTTCGCTTCTCAAACAGGAAAACCCCTGCCCTCTAAAAGGCATCTAAAAAGGAAACATATAATTAATGCTTAATATTTTCAGTTGCTAGTGCTTTCAATTCCCTCCCTCACTGTCTGTGCCTTTGATAAAGAGAACAAAAGATTTTTAATGGGAGTCGACATTAAGCAGGCTTCAGTACCTGAACTGACAGAATATATGCAACTACTGAATTTCATATTGTGACAGAGCTGTGTTAACACTTTTAATTCTCAAAATCTGTGCACTGCATCAAAATCAATACAATGGCTCCAAAGGACAATTATGTTCCTTTCCAGTATTGAAAGGAAATTTGATCTATGGACTTGAGTGATATTCTGACTGTATTAATCTGACTATCACCAAACTTAATTTTTAGGTACTTTGACGCCTAATAGGCTTTTCAGTCTTCTGCAACTCTGCTCCCTACACATCCCACCACAAGAGTAGTTCTGTAACAGCCAGGAAACCTAGGCAAAAAAGGTCAGCAAGACTGGCAGGAAAAGGTGATGTCTTCTATCAGAAGACCAGATATAGATGTCATGGCTGAGAGTGCCACAATTGAATCTAGAAACGCCTGTGCATTAATGTGAGGGAATGTCGACTAGGAGAGAAGACTTAACTTTTAAGAAAAACTGAACATCCATCAACAGACTTTAGAGTGATGCTCTCCTACACTTTTAACCTACATAGAGAAGAACTTAATCCTGGATCTACGCACTTAAGTTCTTTTCACAGTATGGAGAAAAAGTCTAGGTAGGTGTCCCACATCCCAAGAGTGTTTTCAACCCGCTGAAGCATTGTATCTTCATCTTTGTGTTGACTTGGCAGTTGCGGTCAAGAATATTCACCAAGTCATCTCATGAAGAGCATAGAGGAAATGTCTGGTCTCCGGGTTCCAAAAAGGTAGGAGCTCCTTTGTCCTATCAAAATAAGAACACATCTCAGCCTGCCCAGAAACAGACATTAAAGTATCCAGGAAGCATCTGTGTAGAAAAGCTTGCGTTTATAATCTCATGCCTACTATGACAACTTTGCAGCAACACTAAGAAAAGAAGTCATCACATATGCTCTTGGTCTTGAACCTTAACCATAAAGCAGTTTTGTTGTTTTTAAATATCTCTTTGCAAAATATTGAAATAATTAGTTAGAAAAACAGTATTGTTCAAAGATTAATTTGCTGCTCAGATTGTTTATGTAAACTATATCTTCTGTTGAGTACTTCAGTGTTTTAGTGAGTCATATTGCAATTACATTTTTCCCCTCAGTTAGATGACAGTAATTAGCTATGCTACAGGAAATTGACTAAATGGAAAATTTTATGTAGGCTTCCTACAATTTTATAGAATATATCATGGAAATGGTGTTCTTATGCGGCTGAGAGTTATAAGTTTTCTCCCTCACCCCAGTTTTACACTGTTTTAAATCTATTGACTTCAGGAGAGTTCTGCATGATTTACTCCAAAATGGCTTTTATCTCCAAATGAGAACAGAGTCAAGTTCCTGACTCTGTGTCAGAATCAGTAATGAGGCACCACGTTGCTTTCTTCACTCTTGAAAAAAATGTTAACACAGTTGCTTGTGACTCACCAGAAGAACAGCATTGGCAAACATAGACTCTGATCTACAATCTCTACCTGGGATCCTAGGGTCTCATCTGTTTAGTCAATTAAGGATCATCTTCTGTGGTTACTTGTCCTAGACTTTTAGATATAGCTGTTAAAGTATTTTGCTTACATCTTCATTTTTATGTTTGGACACAAACATAAACACACATACATACTTTTCTACACATAACCTTCGAAGGACAAGAGAAAACACAAACATTCAGGTAAGTACTGATAGAGCTGAACAGTTAATTCTGCTTTTGTAACACCCAAACATTACAAAAAACTTTAATATTATAAATTATCATCTAATTTTTCAAATTTGGTCTGTTCAGAAGATTTGTGAATTCTAACTGTGTAAACTCAGGGTTTTTGTTATACTTTTTTAAAGGCTGCACAAAAGCAGTCTCAATAGATCCAAATTTAATTACTTTACAGTCAGGAAGAACCCGATGGGTTTGTTTCTAAATCCTCAAAGCATTGAAATGGTGGCTACAGGTTTAGTGGCTCAATGTTGCGTGACATGAAAATGACTGAATTTCTATTTTATGAAAAAGAAACCCATTAAGTACAGCGATTACAGCATATATATCACAAACACTATCATGACCAGTATTATTTGTGGATGCAGAAAAGCTAAAACAAACAGTCTAACAGCTAATGAAAACTCATGCAAAAGGAGTTCAAAATGGAAGGGTGACTGCAGGAAGTATAAGGTAATTACTAGAGCATCAGGTCAAAACCAAAAGTCATGTCCTGTTGTCATGAACAATGCTGTGGTCTCTGGGGAGATCAGTGAAAGCTAAAATGCACTTGTGTGGGCTCAGCTTACCTTTTTGCTATGCTACTTCTTTCTCCTTCCTAATGTCTATCCACACTGCATAACTGCAAGAGAGAAATTCTCTCTCTTTTCTTTCTAGCCATTTTTTTAGAATGCTCTGTGGAAACTACATTCTGAATCTCAGCTAAGCATTAGATTAGTGCTGTCACCACTGCTGTTCTGGCCTCATGCTTGTATAGATGTGTACATGCGTTTTAAAGTTATTGTTTTTTATACTTTGTCTTACATCACAGTTCTCATAGTCTGTTTGTTAAAAAAATGTTACAAATTTTAAGACATTGACCTGCTAGTATTGATAGCATTTTTGCAACAGAATCTTTCCATCATTTCAGTGGTAGAAAGGTCCCAAAAGGTCAGAATATTGAGGTTCTACTGTATATGATCATTTCAAGACATTTCCTAGGATTTTAGTTTATTTAAAGCTAAGTATTGTTGTTCTAATTTTGATAAAGACCTGTCTCACTCACTGTCTTCAACGCAAAATCTAAATTTGCCTCTTCTAAAGTAAAAGCTGTTTTCTGTATGTTGTATCTGTCTCTCAACAAGGATAGCAGTCTTTATAGCTTACTGTTTTCTGAGGAAGAAATGACAACATGCAGATTATGAAGTGCAATATTTTAAGATTTTCAACATTATCTTGTGCATGCGGCTGAAAATAATACAAACAATAAAGTCACCACTTCTAGGCTCTGCAGATGTGCTTTGAACCTTGCTCAGTATATCTAACTCTACTAATTGCATTCCTTCTGTTCAATCCAAGGCCATGGGTTTTGATAAAGCTACTCCTAGTGTGAGAGAACAAATCCTAATTAGTCTCTAGTACTGTGTCTTTTTACAGGTTACCATATAATTCATTAAAATGTTGATGTTTCTTATTCTGGAATAATAAAACTTGTTAAGCGAGGGATAGCTTTAAATTCTGCCTAGGCAAAGACACAAGACATATCCAGACAGTCTTCCAAAATACATATAGCAGACCCTATCCTACATGGAAATACATAGTCTACTTGTCTACCTAGTATTTAGATGATTTCTCACTGGGCCCTATAAATACATGCATTTTAAAAGACTTTCTTTCTGTGTTGCTTAAAATGATTTTCTGCTTTAATTTTGTTTACACACAACGTTATCTGTGGGTCTGCCCGTATTTGAATTAATTTTGAGGGAATAAAGTTTGTGCATTTAAAAGAAGAGAGTCTAAGGAGAAATGCAACATTTTAAAATTATGAAATTATGTTATTTGCAAACTGCTCATGGAAGAGCATATAGAGCTCTAGATGTTCAGTTTGCTGGCTGCCAAGCATCCATCTATTTTTATGTTGTGCAACCCAAGTATTATACTGCATCTTAGCAAGAGATTAAATGATTTATGAGAAGAAAATGATTCAATAACAGAAGACCTATAAACATAACCCCGCTGCTGAAAACAATAGTGATACTGATCAGTGAACTGCAACAGAAATTGTGAGGACACTGAAAAGATAAAGTGCTTTTTTCTCTTGGGAGAATAGGTTCCTTGAAACAACAGTGACTATTCCAACAGTGGATAGTAGGTGTAGAATTGTCTTATTTAGATCTTAGCTAGTCCTGAACGTCACCCACCTCTTATCACATACTGTTGCAATAATGTGAAGAAGAGATTATATGGAAGAAGGAAAGAAAGAAACATTTACGTGACTTTTAAAAATTTCGTTTTATTAAGTGGCATCTGTTTGAACAAGTCATGATTTTGGAATGCTATAATAAACACTAATGGAAAAATACTGATGCACCCAGTTAAGCAGAGTTGGTAGCAGTGCCAGTGAATATAACTGCATGATACTTTCAGGGTTGAGATCAAAACTTTGCTGTAGTTTTGCCAGTCTTTAAATGCTATGCTGGAAATGTTCCTGTTGGCTGCCTGATTCACACAAGATTTTCCCTTTCCCTGCTCCACTCTTTTTTTTTTTTTAAAGTTTCACTGGTTTCCAATAATGAGACCAAAGCAAAAGATGTTATTCTGCTAATTTAACAAAAATTTTGCCAAGCACTTCTGCCCAGGTCTTGTATCCTTAAGTTTTGAACAGGGCTTGGAATTGTACAGTAAGTGGTATTTGTGGCCAGAATGGCTTTATGCAAAGCAATGCCACTCCAGATGGATCCTTCTTCTGGAAGGGCTCAGTTTGTACCTGCTCAGCAGAAACTCAGAGAGCCAAAAGATGTTAAAATAACAGTCTGAACAAATCCTGTGTGATCGGAGTCCATAAGCACCTTAGTTTACCTGTAAGTTTCCCTTGTTCCTGAATTTCTGCTACTGCACATTTTCTGCTTGAGAAAACTGGGACCCACCTTGTGCCTAGAACCACATGAGATACACAGACTAAGCACCTTCAGGCTTAATTCCTATGAGAGACATGGAATTGAATGATCCCATCTCTGCCTCCAAACCTATTTGCACAGTTCTACAGGCAATTTGTGACACAAACATCCCCAGAACCCTGGTTTCCTTGCTGTGCTCCAGGTCTGGCTACCAATGAGGAAAGCATTTTGAAAAGTCATTGTAGTTTTGTGTTTCTGCATCGTTTCCCACCAGTAAAGGCAGGCAGCGTGAGAGAGGAAGAGAAGATGACTTAGCTCCATACCTTTTCTGCCTTTCCTGCTGCTCAGTCCCTGCATTCCCAGTGCTGGAAGAGTGAAAGAGGGAGTTAGCTCCACAACACAAGAAGAGAACAGTCAAGCAGGTAAAGAGATGCAGTACTTTTAGTCCAGGGAAGTGTGAATGTGATGGATCAGGTAGGAACACAGAAAAAGGAGGAGGTTGATGTAGTGATGCTGCTTGTCAAAAAAGGGCTGGGAGCTCCAGAGGTATAGCATCACATTTCTGCTTGATCACACTCCTTTTGGTCCCACTGATTTCAAACAACTTTTGCGTGAGGTCAAACTTCAGCAGGGCTGGAACAAACAGGAAGGCTGAGAAATGCTGATGGAGGAGCAAGAGGCTCCAGCATGTATCTCAACTCTGCCCTATTTCCTTTCACTTCAAAAGTAAGTCAAACTGAGCACAGAAAAACTCTCATTGTTGTGGTATGAATTGTCTGTTGCATCTTCCTGTTCCTTTGTACAGTTCTCTAATTCCTCTCCACCCACTTTCATGTCAAGATACAGCTCTGAATGTAAGAAGTTAAGTTTATGTAGTTTTTTTCCAGCTTGGTTTTGTCATTGTATTTTTGGTGAGGTCCTCATTTGTTTCTTTCATTTATGCATTCATTTATTAATTCTCTTATTCATTTTTCCACTGCAAATACAGCTGCACCTGAAAAGTACGGACATTTGGTCATTATCTGTTTTTATAACCACTTATAAGCCCTTATTTCCATTGGCTTTTCTGTCCAATGCCTCCTGGGACACTGGGGACTCCTCCTCTCCTTGTTGCTTAAGCTACTACAGGTTAGAGGGGAAAACCTTTTTTGTACTTTGTGATTTGTAGAATTAACATTTTAGTGGATATAATTCTTTCTGGTTTAACATCTATTACGAAATTGTGGCTGATTTTTCAATCTTGAAATTCTTACAGAGCAGCAGCGTGTGTGTGAGAGCGAGACAGAGTGCATGTACTAGCAATGCATGTTTTATTTGTGTATAAGGAGAATTACTTAGCCCTAACCATGACACTGGTTCCTTTATAGAAGGTGCACGGTGCCCACAACTTGGGCTGCCCAAGGTCACTCTTCACTCCAGGGGTACACGTGTCACTTCAGTGGAACTGATGACTTTATATTATGAAAATATGAACTGGCATGAGAATTATTCAAGAATCGTGATAACGGTGTGCCTCTTAGCAATGTAGGAATTCATGTGTAATTGCAGACTGAATATTTCTACTATACTTCATCTAAAGATACTGGCAAAACTTTCATAGGAATGGTGCTTTGGAAGAATCATGCAAGCATTGCAAGGTATTGCTGCAGTGGTTCCCCCAAGCCCTCATATTATTTCCTTTAACTACTTTGCAGGCTATCTGGGAGTTGCTCCAGACCAGAAGATCGCAAAGTTAGAGATTAAAGTGAGCTTTTCTAAGGGGGAAAAAGAGGAATTGGCTTAGAGAATTTGAGATCACTCCTGTTCAACATTTAAAAAACAGGTTTATACAAAGCAATGGACAACAATTATTTTTGTTAATGACAAAGACATAACTCCAGAAGTAATACATTGCTTGGTTTTCTGGTGGTTCATTTTAAACTGGACGTCAGTGACAAAAATTGGGACCATGCCAAAGCAGACTTGGTAAAACCAGTACTTTAGATTATAAATGCATAGGAATTAGATATTAGAATGTCGAATATTTATTGCTGCTGCTGCTGGCTGAATGTTTATTTTGCTTTTTTGTGTGCCAGAATAAAAAAAGACAACCATCTTCAAAGAATGCATCTCCTCCTGTGATTTATGCCTCCAGGGATTAAAACTGCATGGAGATGATAGTTCATAGGTGGACAGAGTGGTTGAGTCACCGTCCCCGGAGGTGTTTAAGGTTAGGGTAGATGAGGTGCTTAGGAGCATGATTTAGGGAATGGTGGGAATGGTTGGACTCGACGATCCAGTGGGTCTCTTCCAACCTGGTCATTCTGTGATTCTGTAATTCTGTGACTTTCTACAGCATTACCTCCATATGATAAGACTCGTGCACCAATCTTTTCACTTACATAGATCTTTTTCAAAATTTATCTGTGCTACAAACAAGCACAGCCATTCCATGCAGTATGCTGGAATTGGAAAGATTTTGTGTCTTTATGCTTGTCAACACTGAACTGAGAATTACAACTTGGCTACCACATATTTGTTTTGTGGCATTTTATTTGTTTTCAGTTGCCCTGTGAAAGAGAGGTTGGTCATCAGCAATGGAAGTCTCCCTACTTCAAAATTTTGATGATAGGGAAGGCAAGAGGAGAGGAGTGGAAAGGAAAAGGGCAATCAGAATTCTAAAAGAGAATTGTGGTGCACCATTACAGAATTTCCTCTCGGAGACTGAAGCATTCTGAGGAAGTCTTTAAAATATTAAAGACAATATTCCGTAGTTAGACATCGAATCTTCAAGATGTTTTCTGGCTGCTTAAATTTTTGAGAGGCAACTTTCAGTTTGAGCTTTGTTAATGTAGGTGACAATATATATGACCAAAAAATGATCAAGCAAGGTTTCTCAAAATTACGAGGTGAAGATTGATTTGAAGAGAGACAAATTTGTGATATGGTGTCCTTGGGGAAATCATAGTAAAGAAGAGTCATGAAGGAAGAATGTTGTATATGACTAAATATTTACCTGCAGATGGCACCTGGAAGCAAGGCAGAATCAGTGTTTAGGACTATGAATGTCCTCATGAGCTCATGGCCAATAAAAATCTGAAATTTTTCTATAGTACATTGGGATGACTGCAGTCTGAAATGATAGATAACAAAGTACATAAAAAATAGACAAGTGGATCATTACACTTCATCTGAACTTTGAGTATTTAATGCTTTGGAATCTAATCTAGAAGTAATCTATTTTGATCTACATCTAATTAGATAGCAATGCTTAGGAAAAATGAGAGATATTTACAATTTAAATTTATAAAATTCTATCCATTTGAAATTTGGCATATGGTTTGCCCATTTTAAACCGTTCAAGAAGAAAAGAATCTCCAGTACTAGAAACTGATCTGAAAAGAAACAGGCATAGTATTAATGCAATGGGAGACAGTTGCTATCCTGATGTTTCTGAATGACTTTGACTGGAATGCAATGCCAGCATGCCTTTTTGATTTCCTAACTGTCTATTCAATAGTTTTCTACATTTTTTCCTAGTTTTATCAGCTAATTGTACTACATTATTTTCAAATGCTAGTAATTACTACAGTATGTGTGGATGAAACTGTTATTCTTCCATTTTTCATTAGGGAAGATATCCAGTGCTGGAGGTGGGTGGTTAATGTTTTCTTCACAAGGCATTATGTAAGATTATACTAATGTTGCTGTTCATCACTTTACTTATTATCTCATCTTGACCAGGACAGAGCTGGGAAACAGCTGGATGCAGTTCAATACTCAAGACCGAGGCAACAGTATGAGATGAGGAAACCTTCTGGAAGGCATGGAAAATAATACATCTACACTTTAAAGTTGTGTGACTGTGAGCTGTGATTAAAGTTCAGATTTATGGAGAACTGCATGACAGGATTTTTCTGTTTCATCTGCCCAGTAAGATACAAATATTTATGTTGGAGGACAATGTTGCTACCTACCTCTAACATTAGATATTGGCATTGTTTGTGGTATTGCCTTGAAAAAGAAAGCAATGCTTTGCAGAAATGAGCAACCTATTTTTTTTCCAAGTGCATACAATAAAAGTACTTCACAATGCATAACGTCCATTTATTTCCACGCACAGCCTGAGATGTTGGGTTTGATCTGAAAATTTCTTGAGTAAGCTTGAGACTTTTCTCTGTGTCCTTATGCAGCTACTGGAATGACTAGGACAGTGAGAGCACCACAAGTCTAACTGTAGTTGTTTGTAAACCCAAAAAGCTGCCAGTTGAGTGTTTACTGCAAAGCACTCTCAAATTCACAAACTGATTCTTTCCCTTATTCATAGGATTCCATTTAGGGGAAAAAATACCAACATCCAGTGGCAATTAATGGTAGAGAGAAAGGTCTAAAAGTTCAGCAGTAGTCATTTGCTGCTTGGCAATAGGATAAGGGGTAAACATTTTCTCTATCCTTTTATGTGATTTGTTTGCTATAAGGCAAAGGAGCCTAGAACCTACAACACTACCTCTTATGTCCTCAAATTCTGAGTAAAGAAAGTATGTTCAGAGCAGCTGCATGGAAACCAAAGGTCTCTGGGCAGATGGCTTTTGCTTCTGGCAGCATTTCCAAGGTCCATGTGGATTATAGCAATTTAAAATCTCATCTGCCATTTTTTTTTTGCAAGGAAAGTGAAGGAATTGGAATTTTATTGTGGTATTGTTGGATGAGAGCTGCTCTTGCAGTTATAATTCATACAGAAAATAGTCTAGACATCATGTTCACCACATCCCAGACCAGACATCTATAAATCAGTGGGACATGCTATGCAGATCTATATTGAAAGCTGAGAAGGAAGCATACCGAATTGCATTACATAGGGGTGGAAGGGGGTTATATTTTTTAAAGCAAAAGCAGATAAGACCTAGTATTGGGTTGTACAGTACCACATCTGTCAAAACTATGTAGATATCATTTCTTAATTTTTTAAATTCTCTACTCTCCCTCCTATGAATTGTGATTATTTTAGACCATTTTATAGGACAGAACCAGAATTCAATTGGTTACAATTTAACAGAAGAACACGCTGACCCATTAAAAGGAACACAAGACCCTATTTTGCTGGTTTTCATGCAGAATATGAACTAGCTTGTTTTTTTTCTGGTATATTCTATGTTCTCTCAATTCTGTGTCTGAGGCTTGATTATCTTAATTCTTCAGGGGCAGGAAGAGGTAGGATGCTGTAGGTAAACAATCAGAGATGCTCAAATTCTTGCTGAACTATAGGATCAACTGTAGTACTTAAACATTTGCTTTTGTAAGTAAAAGCATTCTATAATTTTTTAGAGCGATTTAATTTTAAAACATAACTTATATAGTAACTCCTGGTTTCATAAGCTTAAGCTTGTTTTTTGTAGTAAAATTTGTTATGACAGTACGTCTTTGTAGCACAAACTGTTATATTCCAGGACTTAGGGGCTGGAAATGAGGATCAAGAAGAATTTAGGCACCTGAGTACAGGAGTGTGTTTCTGGAAGAGGATGCTCTCACCTGGGACAGTTGCATACCTGCAAGGATGGTCAGAACCACACAGGCATCATAGCTCTGTGTTTTTCTCCCAGCCTCAGCCCAACCAGAACCCAGAAATTAAACTCTCCTCTGCCTCCATCCCCAAGAAGGGCTGATTCCAGAAGGCTTTGTAATACACATGAAGGTGAGAGTTACTGTATTTTGAAGGACAGGTGATGTGTTTAGCAGCTGAAACTCATTCCATGCGCTCCTCCAACCTGAGGCATAAGAGATATGAGAACTTTATCTCACATCTCCAAAAAAGAAGTGCAGTCACCTGCAGGCTGTTGTGTGTGGCTCTCTTCCATTTTGTTCATTGGAACTCTGCTGTACGATTCAGAGTTCCCTGAGCGATCAAGCAAGTGCAACTGTAGGAAAGTCTCTCAATTTAGGGGACCTCCTCCAGGCAGATGACATTCAAATTTCTTTCCCTCTGCACCTAGGGTTCTTTGCTTATATCTAATTCTTTTGTAACACAAAATACATTGAACAATTTAGCTGCAGTCAGCACAGACGTCAGCTTTCCTTCCAGTATGGCTTTGCTAACCACCAGTTAGAGTCATGCTCATTCCATCTCCTCCAGTTCTAGTTTAATGAATTTGCTGTGTGTTTAGACTGGTTGAAGAGGAATGGTGAACAGTGAAAAAAGCACTTCTTCCACTTCTGTTGTGGCTTGCTGGCTATGTAGATTTTAGTCCCCATGTCCTCTTTCTGGATTTGCCTGAAACCTTCATAGAATTTTGATTAAAAATATACTCACAAATTTATCTGCTCTCAGCAATTTAGAAGTGGAACAATAAAAAAATATTCTCCTCATTGCATAAGGTAGTTAATTTTCTTTTTCTTAAAATTCTGTTCTTGGAAAAAAAATTATAAATCTAGTGTTCCCTCCCTGGAAATGAGAGTTTTGAATACTTATTCCATTTAAGCCAGGTCTATTTAAGCTTCATACTATTGCCTCAGTTTAGAGTACTGAACTGCTCTAGGTACTGGGAACATTGATCACAGAATATCGTGAAAAGCATAAAACTTTTGGACTTGCCCGTTTCTCTTTGTTCTCTGTGAGAACAATATGAATGGAGTACAGAAAGGATAATTCAAAGAACAGAGCAATAGTTTCTTTTAGTATCATGAAGTATAGTTCTGGTCTCACAGTCTCTGTTAACCATGCTGTGACTTTTTTTTTAACTTCATCACCTTTTCAATTACTGGGGCTTAAAATGAGCTGTCATTACTGGCTACCAATTTTGCTCCAAGGCAAATTGCTTCCATGTTTTACAGCAACTTGCTTCTGTGTTCTGAAGATCTACATTACAGTTTGGGTGAAGGTGACCCTCCTACAGATCCTGTCTTTTGCAAGGGCAAAATGATTGTGATCTTTAAAGGTAGCTGCTATACACAACTACCCACTTCTTATTAACTCTATTCGAACTACTTCTTTGCGGATAATTCTATGGACAGGAAAATTACAGCTAAGATGAAGGTCTTTTTCATACAATGGCACATTTTCATGAGTTAGGCTTTTATGTATTCTACAGCATGAGTCAGAAAAGCCTCATATTTTGCCAATTCAGTGATGTTATCCTGAGCCTAGATGGGCTAATAGTTTCAAACTGGCTTGTTGCGTGTTATAGTTGCTTGTCTGGATAGCTGAAGAAAATGTCATTTTTCATTTGCTTGTGATTAGGGCTTGCAAGGTTAGGCACAGCAAGTTTTAAGTGGTAGATGCTGGTCTCCTGCTCTGCTCTGAATAGGGCCTGTTGGAGAGGCCCATTTAAAAAATGGAATTTGTGATTTGGACCTCTTCGTGCTTAAAAGGGATTTCCATAGTGGTCTCCCATGTACTACAGGCCTACTTGCATTAATAAATATCTCTCACTGTGATTTAAAAAAAAATAATTATAAGCCCTGCTGTGTTCTTGCTAAGAGCATTTGTGAGTGCCAGCTCTTAGGAGATTGCTTTAGCCTCTGCTGCCTGTACAGATGAAAGCTAGTTCAGGAACATAAACGCTGCAGAGGTAATAAGAATTTGTATTTCTTAATCTTCATCTAGTCTTTCCTGTTAGTGTTAGATGCTCTACTTCTTCCAGTATTTAGTACAGCAAACCTGAACCAGAGGCTGCAAAAAACCATACAGCTGTTTTCCCACCTCTGCTTCCTTCTTTAATCCATGTGCTCCAGTTGACTCCTATATGTTGGCACTGGTGCTTGTCTGGGCCTGCAGGAAAATGGTTCAAATCTTCTGGCAAGCCAGCTCCGTGCACTGTCTGACCATGGTGACAGAGGAATGCCAGCTTTGGGGCAAGTGAGGAGCTTGACTACCCAGACTGGGAAAGGCAGCGGAACCGCCCCTTTTGGCAGCAGATAAACATTAGATGCTCTAGATATTTTCCCAAACTTCCCTTCTCTGCCTATCGAGCTTTGAATTATGTTTCTGCATGTCAAACTCTTATTTTAACTATCTAGTTGCTAGGGACAACGGTACCATTCATATATTTCATGAGAAAGTGCTGAACCTCTTGCATTATCCAGGTAATTTAGCACAGTTAGTTGTGAACAGTCACTCACAGCCCTTGTTGTGTTGCAGTCCCTGCAGTAGCTCTGATGCTCCCAGGATATAGCACATATACAGAGATTAAATACAACAGCAAAAAAGCCAATGCATTCATTACTTGCCAGAACTAATGAATATGTGAATAGCAAAGGAATAGCAATCATTTCTCTGATGTGACTTGGTTTTTGTTGTTTTTTTTTCTTTACTGTGACAGCTTTTTGTCACAGGAGTGTGCAGCTGCACGTGACAAACTCATGCCAGCCTGATGCCTAAGCATACAACACTTATGTGAAGCAAGAGGAAACAAGCTAGGAAAAAAAAACAACTGAGAAAATGGTATTTCTTTATAACTTTCTAACTTGTTAGCATCCTCACTGCAGAGAAATTTTGAGGTTTTTGCTCTTTTTTAAAAAGAGAATAATTCTGAGGTATTTATGGTTAAGCAAATGTAACCCACAGTGACAATCTAAAATAAACTTTTAAATATAGAATATGTCCTTTAAATAATCCAGATGTTTAAATTCTCTGGTTTGTCTCTTCCTTTATTAATGAAAGCCAGATGCCAGGTATCACAAATCCACATGGCTAAGACTGAACAACTGTATTTTCCAAGGCATAAGACCATGCTCATAAATAGATTTTACTTTTAAAACTGGCTTGGGAAGAAGTGAAAATCCTGCTATGAACAGACTGGAATAAATGTCATATCTGCTTAATGAAAGTAATTTACCTGGTTTCCTCCTACGGAAGGTAACATGGCCAACAGATGAACATGGGCAATGCTTAAGGCTGTTCAAAGGACAGCGTAATTCAACTGAAATTTTCAACCCAACTTCAGAATGCAGCCATGCAGGAGGAAAGAACTCCAATTTCCTCATATACCAGCTGATACCAACTGACACCCAGTGGACTAGCCACAGGGAAATTAATTTTATCCCCCCTTTTGCCTGATGCTACTTCCGTGCCACCCCCTTTTGTCTCCTACCTTAGGTCAGCTGTCACTTATACTGCTATACTCTGGAGGTCTCACAGAACCCTACATACACACACACTAGCCAGGAGAACGACTGTGTTGAAAAAAATCCCAGTATTTTGCAAGGACAGTATCACAATAATGTCTTCTTACAAGAAATACCATTTTTAGAATTATTAAATGTCTACGTGTAATTTTTAAAGCCTAGAACATTTATGATATTTTCAGTTACATTAGTAAGTCATTGACAACATTTGTAGATTTCATGTTCAAAATGGACTAGCTTTATTTTAATATTTTATTTCAGTATTAAAGTAGTAATATATATATGGATATATATGTATTTATCAAAACACAGGTATTAAAGCGCAAAAAAGGAATAACAGTGAAAGGTATAGAGGATTGGTTAAAATTTCTGCTTCGCATAATAAGGACTGGAGTGGTTAAGACAGAGTATTTCTACCCATTTCTCACGTACCGGTGCACAGGGTGCCCCCACTACGGTGCTGCAGTGAAGGAGGTCACTGCCGTGGCCACCCACCCATCACAGCCAGAGTGTGCTGGAGGGTGATAACTCCACCCGCTGCCAGGAGTGTCGTCTTGAGCCTAGAGGTAGCTCCTCTTGTGGGGTTTCTCTTCCCAACAACATATTTTTCCCCGGATGGAGCCCAGGTCTGCATCATCCACTGTGATGTTTTGCTGCCTCTGGCTCCAGAGAGGAACATCTTCGCATGCCAGTGGTAATTCAAAGTGCTTAATTTATCTCCCCTTACCCCCTCCCATTTTTACCCATTTATATTTGACTTCCAGGCTGCTGGTGATATTGCATTTCTCCACAGCCGGGAGCAGGATGGTGGCTACTCAGAGTTGTAACCTGCAGGTGGTTTAATAAAGGACAAGCATGAGACCAGAGCTCCATGCTTCAGCCTCTGGTACCATGTGGATGCAGGAAAACACTGGCTTTTGCTGCATGATGTCTGGAAACTCCTCTGTATGATATTCCCCAAATGCTCCCCCCTGTCCTCAGAAACAAACAAACAAAAATGAATAACTTTCAAGTTATCTTTTAGGACTCCAAAACCGATGAAGTACAAAAAAATCTTGACTGCAGCCAAGATTTAAGACTGCAGTCTTAAACTATGCGTTGCCAGAGGAAGGAAGCTTGTTTGTCATTCTGGAGGCTGAATGGAAAAATAAAGGAAGTGATATTTTGTGAATACACTGTCCTGGAATGCTGCTAGGGAATTTGGGATCATGTGTGATGGGGTCAGCAGGAGAAGAGGAGGAGAACTTCAGTCTGACTGATGAGTGTGAATTCAGAGTGATACAGCCAGCACTGTTGGCAGTGTTATTATGCCCAGAGCTGGTATAAATGGGCAGGACATCCCTCCTGTTTGGAAGAGAAAATTCTTACGAAAGGCCTGGCTATAAATTTTAAAAGCATGAAGGCCAGTTTTCACATTACTTCTCGGATTTCTCTCCACATCTTCACCTTTCTTCTTCCCACATGTTAATGTCTCATTGCATTGCAGTCAATAGCCAACCTCCAGCTACTGGTCTTCCTGTTCATAAGGGCATTATTTCTATTTATTATTTTTTTATTTTGCTGTAAGTTTAAAGAATGTAACATTCAGAGCTTCTGTCTCTGCAGCAGTTCCCACCAGCACATTTTGAGATTCCTACAGTGATTGTGCTTGCAGTGAATTTTGGCTCCAGGACAAAATCTTCAGGTAACCTGTTTTGCATTTTGTTATCTGGATCTTCCAGATTTCTGACTTTGAGAGTTGTTGGTTAACTTAAATATTTTAAGCTGAACAACCTGATCTTTTCTGATTAAACTTTTTTTGGTAATACAATTTCTGATCAGCTGCACTCCTACTCATTTCCCAGGTGCCAAAATTTAACCACGACAATACCCTTGCTTACGTAGGCAGTTAAATTTGCACCTTGTGTGTGAATTTATGTTGGAATTCAAAATACTGATTTTTTACAAGCCTGAATTAAATAATTTTTTGTGACTTAGTATTGTGCTAAGTTTGCAGCATTTAAAATTAATTTGTCAGATTTATGAAACATCCAGAAGCTCAGAGTCTCTCCTGAGATAGCCACTACCTGAGAGTGCCTTCGAGGAGACACTTGAAGTAGGCAGATGCTTGGATATAATGGCTGCACAGGAAAAAAAGTAAAAGTAGTTTTCATTAGGGTAAAACGAACTTAAGTAACACTAAAAATGCAAAAATTAGTTTGTGAATCTGATAATTTAGCTGTAGCCTTGCAAAAGCAGAATCACCATAAAGAAGCTTTGGTTGAACTCACTAAAGCAACAAAAATTTCATCTGTCCCTAAGGTATATCTGCAGTAGGATTTATGGTATGCATGTTGCATAATAGCCTGTTCTTTTTGCAGGGAGAAGAATATCACAGTTCAATGGATTTTTTTGCAATCAGGGAGTATATCAGAATAGCGTTTTTTAATATTTTTTGTCTTGTTTCAGTCTTACAGCTTTTTGTTACTCTAAATTGATCCTAAAGTCATTGACAGCTGCATCTTAGAACGTAGTTACAGTACAGGAAAATTAGATCAGTGAATATAATAAACAATACTGCATTTAGAAACTCAGATTAGACTGAGCTACAGGTAATCACTGCATTTAGAAACTCAGATTAGACTGAGCTACAGGTAATCCTTCTCTTGAACATATTAGGTTATCTTATGCTTGCACATTGCATTAAGCGTATTAAAAATTGACTTGTGAGACTTTTAAAATAAAAATGAGATGTTTTAGTAGGTAATGGAAAAGAGAGGCTAAAGTTCTCTAGTTTTCTACCCATTTAACATTGATCATTAGGTTTTATCCTTAATGGTCAGTCTTTCTGAAATCGTGGATTACTTGATCCCAGCAATCATGGAATCTTCATGCAATTATGAAATCATATCTGCCTCTAATGCTAGGTTGGACTTGCAAGAGCCTGAGAGCTTTTAAAAATATTGTGCATTTACAGCGTTTGCAGTGCTTACCACTTTCTGGGAATGAATCTTCAGTTGAAATGATGTTTTCCCTATTTTGTGTGATCAGTCTACTAATGTGAATAACATACTCCACATGTGGAAATGGATTCCTGCTTATGTTTTCATTTCCAGGATTTATCTGTGATGCATTTACAGTTATTGATTAAACACACTTAAAATGGTAGGTTTGCACTGGCTTTGCAGTTCTTCTGTAATCTTATTAACTTCTTTTTTTTTGCCTCCAAGGGAGTAAATTGATTTATACGAGCGTGCTGTTAATATTACAACTCCTTGTCTAGCCCCTTGGGTTCTAATGTTTTTTAAACACAGTACAATTATGGGAAACATTATATTGGAATGACAACATAAATCATCCCCACAGGAGTCTGAGCAGTCTGGGGACTAATCATATAGAGCCCTGCTGAGGTAAAGAAGAACAGTAATTTGAAATAAATAAAACACCAATGGTGCTAATGTGGATGTCTTAAGAATACCATTAAGTTTGTAATGACGATGTTTACTTGGTGTAATGATATTGGATGTAGTGTAATGCTGCTGCCTAAATCATAACTTTATAGTTCGTGATCCTGCCTCTTTCTCTTGAGAGAGTATGTCAGGTCGGCTGTGTTTCCACCTGTACCCTACAAAGACCAGCACGTTGTTGCAGAGCGTATGCATATGTTAAATGTGGTAACAGTCTCCAGAACTTTGGTTAAATTTAGTCAACAAATGTTGAAATTCTAGATACAAAAATATGTGTGTGGGTATTTTTGTCCTTTGGTTCCTGTTTCTTGCCATAGTCAGAAAGAGAAGGGAAATCAGGTAATAAAAAGACTTTAATTCACATTCATCCATATACAGCAGGGTTGTTCTTTGGATCTGAAAAGTGTCTTAGACCACTTCGCACGTGAGCACAGCGAGAATTTGGCAGCTGGGCAGCCTAGTGAGCTCCCTCTCTGCAGTAGCTTTTTCATCAGTAGTTTATACTCCTTCCTGGACCTACAGTGGAATTAGAGTATGAGTTTGAGATAACAAAAAGAATCTGAAAGGTGACTACTCTAAGGACTTTTGTGAGTCTTTATGGTTTTAATATGTACAAATAATATAGTAGAAAATACTTTAAAAACATCTTTTCATAGAAAAATGTGTTCCCTCAGAATAAATTCAGTAATATCATATGAATAGAAGTATAACAAAATTTATTTTTAAAAAATAAAATATGTTGTTAAAGTAGAAATTGATCTTCCATGAGATTTTTTTGCAGATGCTTGGAATATGCACATAAAGCAACTCGTGTAATTGAAAGCATGCTGTGTTTATGCAAAAATCAATGCAATATATTCATTGCATAAGCAGAGACCAGCCTTAAGAACACATTTTTTAAGATTTAATGACATTAACTCTTTAATAATTTCTGAGCTAATCCTGGAGGAAGATTAGATTTCCTGCAGTCTGAAAAGCAAATTTATGTGCTGCAGGTGTAGATACGACACTACTTTTCAGTGAAACAAGTGCTAAAAGTTTCTGGGAGAAATGGTTCTGACATCAAGGACTCAATACAGCTTGGATAAGTCAAAGTGGCATGTGTTCCTTTTGAAAGTAAAAATGGCTTCCAATTAATTTTCCTTTTTAAACAGCAATGAATCTTGAAAACTTGAGAAGCTTGTTTAACAGACCTTTTTATATGTTATATTTTACAATGTTAGTAGTAGATTATACAGCAGAATTAAAGGACGTCTAAAGAAAAGACACACAAGCTCTCAGCCTGTCTCTGTCTTCATCCTCCCTTACATGTACCTGATTTTGTTACTGTATACGAGTACAGAGGATCTTTAATGCAATGTCTTGTGGAAATCTTGACTGCCTAATTGTATTCAGCTCTTTAATCCTCATCAACACAATCATTGTATTATCAACAATTGTTACAAGTGGCAGAACTTTTTCTTTAGGACTTACTTTGGGTTTTTAGTGAGTTCTGTTCTTCCCATTGAATACATATATGCAGCAATACAGTTTGATTTTTCAGGTGTTGAAGTACAGAGTAGACAGTGCTACAGATGTGATTTTTGACACCCAGTTTTCAGTTTCTCTCAATAGGCTGGACCAGGCCCAAACGGATTTTTAAAGTCTTAGCTTTAAATACTCATATACTCAGGTAATACTCTCATATACTCTGAGCATGCATGCGATTGTCATTTCTACTTTTGCTGTCAGGACTCAAAACTACAGCTATGAAAACAAAACTAACGTTTGCAGCCGCAGCCAACCTCTCTATGTGTGTATATTTGGCTGACTCCAGATATGAATTTGCAGAATTATATAGGTCAGAGAGGTGAAGTATTTTGTACCATTCACCAAGCCTTTCGTGTTGCAGTGGTGAAGAGTCTATCGGTATGATGTGTTCCTGCAGATAGTAGTCCACTTGAAAAAGGCACTATGGAATTTTTTGACTAAATTGTATAAATAATTTCTTAAAAAGCTCTGCATTTTACATATTTCTTCCATGTTATTTCATAAGCAAGTATATGTATTTTATAGGTGTATTTGCTATGTATAACACACATTAATATCTCTTGCTGACCTTATTTGGCATGTCTATATGAAGTTTTTATTTAAATTAAAATACTGCATAAATCTACTTGTCTTTTTATGAAACATATAATTCAAATCTAAACCCAGTAATTATGACAATGACACCTGCACAGGAAAAAGATTCGAAGTAGTTTTCATTAGTGTAAAGCAAATTTTAGATTTTTAAAAGAGGTTTTTCAGATACTCTTGTCATAAAAAAATGTCAGTATCGCATACTCATACTGTATGTATTAAATGACTTGATTTTATTATGAAAACTATCTAATAGTAACATAAATGTCCAGAGTTTTATGTTGCTTTATCTCACTTATTCTGCATTGGTAATAGAAAATTGGAAAGAAGCCATAGGTGACCTTGCACACCCTGTGCATGGTTTGAACTGTATGTTCTAACATTTAATTTATCTTAGTGTTTGAGTTTATTTGTTTAGCTGTTACTGATTTCCTAGAAATTATTAATCTAGTTTGCTCTTTTCGTTATAAGAGAGCACTAATTTGATTAGCTTTTAAATAGTGGAACTGTAATCAAAATAAGCCTAGTTGTGTTCATGCAAAATATTTTATTATGTAAGATATTTTGAAGTGGAGAGAATGATATTTTGATAGAGAAATATTTGCAGATTTAAATTCTTATATCTCACATTTTCCATATAAGTGGGAGACTTCTGCTCTTACATATATCAACATGGTTATGTAGTATAGATCTGTCAAAGCCACCTTCAAACTACTGAGCTTTGATGCTGGGAAAAAAATCCAGGTTTAATATAGGCTCAGAAGATTAGTATATTTTTGCATCATCAGCCTATACTGAGCGTGTAGTTGCAAAGCTTTATTTCTTCCCGTAATGGAGCTACATGAAGGAATATGTATATACAAAGTCATACAAAGCTTGTGTTGCAGATACACTGTGAGTGACACCATCATGTAAGAAATAGGCTTGCTCCTGCAGACTGAGAGTGGCCGAGTCGCACAGCAAGCATATTTACTGCTTGAATAGTTACAACAAGAAACAATCGGATTGCATAAAATGCAAAGCATCCAGAACTGGTCTGAGATATTATCATGTCAGTGAAAAAGCTGTAACAGATACTCCTCTTGGTGTCAGAAATGTGACACCATGTGTCTTGGTACCCACAGGCCAGATGTATAGTCTTTAACCGAAGCTGGCTCTGTTAACTCCTACTTACACACTAAAAAGAACCTGCTAGATGGTGCTCTTTGAGGCTTCTGTCTGCTTCAGAGGCATCTTTACATCTTCAGTCTGCACACAAGAAAGGATCTGCAAAATAATCCTTACATTCAGGATAGAGCAAACTGAGTCTGCTGTTATGCTCTGTTTTGCAGGATATATTCTGTACCAGAGCTCTTGTGCAGAGTACTGTAAAACACAAAAAGAGAGACGTTGATTTAGGCTATAGCCTCAGGCTCAATCTGTTTCATATCTGTGCTTTAATCATAAGGGCAGACTATCTTCAATATTGTTAGGGCAAACGGGAGCCTGAAGCCTTTAGAAAAGAATGAAGACCATGAAAATGTACAGAAATTTTAGTTTATTTTGATTCCCATGCTGTGTTTAAAAAAAGGAAACATAGGGTCAAATTAGGCTTTAGTTTCAGCACTTGCATATCTTCTGTAAGTCTCTTTTTATGCTGAAACTGAAATGGACCTGAAATGCTTTTTATTTTTGAGTTTTGATTTGGTCTAATCTTCTCATATTGTGGAGTGTTTAAGCAAAAGCTTTGTTTCTGGATCACCTTTTAGTTATGAGTCCGGATCCTTCCTGCATTAACTAGTAATGCTTGACTAAAAAATTCAAGCCTTCCTAAAGCAGAATGCTCCTCAGCCCATACAGTTCTTGCCTAAGGGAACAAACAATGTGTGACAGATGCTTGTCACGTTGCTATGTGTACTACTGGAAGTCATTCAGATACTACCATGGTAAATGTGGTATAAAACCACACATGGACTAAAACAACAGTAGAAAGGCTACAGATAGCAACTGATGAAGGGTTGCACTGATTTAACTGACTATTGACCATCACTATTGGCTTTTTGAACTCTGTGTTATTCATTGTAATTTGCCTGTTTAATAAATGTTTTCCTGTTACCACAGGCATTCTCTGAAAAGAGTTGTCCTTCAGAGGAGGAGTACTAGTAGAGATTTTGTAGAGAATGTAACCCTTCAGAGGGATCAAGAGAATAATTATTACATTTTAAAATCAATGGGAAGCTTACAGTGAATTACCAGGATGTACTGATGTGATGAGGCAATGAAATTTGAGCTGATTAGCCTCTGAGAATTTGAATATTAATGATGAAAGAATGCCAGCCCCAAACCAGCTGTCATTCTGATGCTACCATCTATGATGGCACACAATATTTTCTGAAGTTGAGATTGTTTAAATAGACTGAAAGAATATTTGCAAAAGTAGAGTGGAAAGAAACTGAGACTGTCAGAGAACTGGGAGTATCTTTTGTTTCTGGCAGCATGACTAAATATAGTATTTTGATTTTAAGGCGAAAAGGGAATTAGGAGTAGGTAGAACACTATCATCAAGGTTAAGACTAATACTGTTAAGAAATATGAAGACTTATGGTTTCTGAGAAGTGTGTGTGTGTACACATAATAATAGTATAGGATCATTAGAATACTTCTAGACAATGTTTCAGTTCAGAGTGAAATGCTTGGTCAGTGAAATATCGAACCTGGGTTAGTTTCATCATCTCTTGACACATATGAGGATCAGTAAAGAAAGTATGTTTGGAAATAAATGAGAATCTATCTTTATTGCTTTCTACCCCCTTCTTTGTGTTCTAAGAAAGACCCATAGGTATTTTCAACTCAGTTTGTATTAGATGCAAATTATTCAGCATGGACAATATCATAACATAGAATCATAGAATCACAGAATCATAGAATAGTTTGGGTTCAAAGGGAGCTTAAAGATCATCCAGTTCCACCCCCTGCCATGAGCAGACACATCCCACCAGACCAGACTACTCAAAGCCCCATCCAACCTGGCCTTGAACACCTCCAGGGATGGGGCAGCCACAGCTTCCCTGGGCAACCTGTGCCAGTGTTTCACCACCCCCATCATGAAGAATTTCTTTCTAATGTCTGATCTAGGTCTTCCTCCTTCCAATTTAAAGTCATTTCCCCTCATCCTGTCATTGCATGCCCTTGTAAAAAGTCCCTCCCCAGCTTTCTTGTAGTCCTCTTTCAGGTACTAGAAGGACACTATAAAGTCTTCCTAAAGCCTTCTCTCCTCTAGGCAAAGCAAGCCCAACTCTCCCAGCCTGTCCTTGTTAGGGAGGTGCTCCAGCCCTCTGATCATCTTCACAGCCCTCCTATGGACCTGTTCCAACAGTTCCATATCCTTCTTATGTTGGGGATTCCAGAACTGGATCCAATACTCCAGGTGAGGTTTCATGAGAGCAGAGTAGAGGGGCAGAATCACCTCCCCCAACCCGCTGGCCACGCTTCTTTTGAGGCAGCCTGGGATATGGTTGGCCTTCTGGGCTATGAATGCACATTGCTGGCTCATGTCAAGCTTCTCAACCAGCACCCTCATGTCTCTCTCTGCAGGGCTTCCCTCGATCACATCCTGTACTGAAACATGGATTGCCTTGACCCAGGTGTAGGACCTTGCATTTGGCCTTGTTGAACCTCTTGAGGTTCTCACAGTCCCAGTTCTCCAGCTTGTCCAGGTCCCTCTGGATGACATCCCATCCTTCTAGTTTAACGGCTGCACCACTCAGCTTGGTATCATCTGCAAACTTGCTGAGGGTGCACTCAAATCTTGCTGTCTATATCATCAACAAAAATATTAAAAAGCACTAGCCCCAGTACATCATAGAGATTTTTGCAGGTGAGAAATTCAAGTTGTATGTATATGAATCACATGTAATAAAAATTTTTAAGGTCCCTCAAGGAAACTTCAAGCTAGTTTACTGATGCTGCACTTCTTTTACTACATGAATAATATATTTTTTTTTGAGTAGTTCCTACAAGCAGATCATAGAAGACAGATTGTGGCATTTCACATGGCAGGTGACAAGGACCCAACAAAGATCAGGGCCTGCTAAGAACCCGAGAAAAAATGAGCTTTCCAAAGACACAAAGATTGAGGCTTTCTGGCTGTTAAAACCCCATCACCTCCAGTTAGAATGACCACAGATCACTCTTTAGCTGACTAGGTATAAAATGGGGTCCCACCAGAGACCCCCTTTGAGTTGATCTCTACTCAGAGCTACAGGCCTGCAGTGAGGACTCTCTCCCCAGACTGGGATGCCACTCAAGGTAACGTCCCTGGGAATGAGAGCTCTCATTTTAGAAGTTGTGCACATTTTGGGTCATCCTCCTAAAACATTGCTTGCAAAACTTAGGAATTCTTAAGGCAGTTGTGTAGTAATATTTCTGACTGACATCAGGACTTGGATTTTATTTTTGTTTGTCAGAGTGCTTAGCAAATCTCCATTATTTTCAGTGACTTATTGTCTGTTTTGTGGATACCTCTGTGACATCCCACCAGCAAAGTAAACATTTTCCTTTCAAATTTATTTTTATGAGACTCTTAATATCTACACTGGCCAGATAAAACATCAGTGTCTTTGTTACCAACGTGGCCAATGATGACAAAGCATCTGAAATGGATTTAATCACTCTTTAAAGCTGAAGGAATGAAGTCACCTTTCTGGCTGGGAGTTGAGCAAGTGATTTCAAAAACTCTTGCCAAGCAAACTGGATAGTTAGACTTAAAGCTGTGAAAGAGCAACACCAAAGAATATGCTTAATTTTAAACACAAAAGTAATTTTATAGAATTGAGTGTTACTTAAAATTATTTATATGCTGTCTGGAACCAATGTTTTTACTCTAATCTTTTGCAATTGGATTTTAACATATTCATCTGGAGTTTTTCAATTTCATTTGCTAGATAGCTTGTAATTTTCATATGCTACTGATTACAGTATAGGATTGTGTTGCAAGTACTCTGGTAATTAATGTGCAATTAGTAAATAAACACTTTACTTCTAATACTCTATGAAAGCACAGAAAAATTGTAGAACAGATGTAGCATAGTGAGCATGTATTCTGCCTTCCTGAAAATGCCTTTCCAGTATGCTTTGTCCCTAATCTGGAGCCAAAATATGTGGAAATGTAAGGTCCACTTAGCACCCATAGATGGTTATTTAGTGGGACTGCTGAGGCTCAAAATGCCAGTGCACTATGAGGACCCCTTGAATAAGACTGTAAGATTTGCTCAGGCAGCTAGTGATTTTTGAAGGGGTAAGTGGTTCTTGATTGCCACTGACATCATGTATTGGCCAGCTAGATGCCTATTTCTTGTTATCAATCGCTCAGGCCTTTCAACTGTCCAAGAAAAGTCACCAGTTTCTTGATGCGGAGCTTTTTAGTCTTAAGTTGGAGTATTTCTAGTAAAAGTGAGAACTCATTTGATTGTTTGGAGAAGTAAAGTGCTTATCTGAAATGACCAATCAGAACAAGCATTAATCTATTATAGTTTTGCTTCTTGTGAATAAAAGCCCCTGGTTATTGCATTTTATTTTCACCAGTGGCCATGGGATTGTCACAGTAGAATCACCTACAAGATTTTGATTTTTGCCCAGGTAACTCTTTCACATGTAGAACTTTATAGCACCACTTTTCTCCTACGCAAATCCTGCAGTGGATAATCAAGGTCTAAGGGTATACTCACGAGGAGACAAAGAGATGAGCCTTAGTCACTACACACAATTTTAAAATGTTTTAAAGATGAAAATTCACCCCTTGCTTGTACAGATCTTCCTTTAATTTCCCCTATAAGAAGTGCTAAGAGACAGAATGAAGAAAATGCCGGTGATTTACTGGATGCAGCAGAAGGGATTATGATAACTGAGCAGAGCTCTAAAAACCCCGAAGAATATGCAGACAGATATGATAAGCCACTATCCACCATATCTGAGAAGCTATGACAGTCCAGTGAAGTTACCTCTGACTGTAAAGAGGGCAACATAATTCCCATCTTTAAGAAAGAAAAAAGAAAAAGGAAGACCTGGGGAACTGCAGGCTGGTCGTTCTCAGCAACATGCCTGGCAAGATCATAAAAGATCCTCCTGCAAACTCTGCTGAGGCAGTCACCTCCAAAATTAGTAGCATCCTTACCACCTCTGAGTTGATGTGATGTTTTTTCAAACATTTATGTGCATTGGCTTGATCTTTTAGCTTACTTCTTAAGGAATTTGACCCATCATATTATGATTAAAATGAACACAAAAAAGAAGGCTGAGAGAAAATAAGTTGCTGGCCTGCTAATAGACTGCTACTTTTTAAGTGTGGCTGCTCTCTGCATTGCGGTAATTCCAGTTAGATCATTAGATAAACAAATGTAGAGAGTGGTGAAATAACATTGTGAGCATCTTCACTTCATGTAGGAGTAGATGTGACACTTTAGGTCGTGGTTTAGTAGTGGACTTGTCAGTGTTAGGTTTACAGCTGGGCTCAATGATCTTAAAGGTCTTTTCCAACCTAAATGATTCTGTGATTCATGTAATAGGTCAAAACTGGTCTTTCAGTTTTTGAAAGACTGACTCCTGATTCAGAGACAGGTTTAGCTGCCTAGCTGGGTAAAATCCATTATTTCTTTGAGAGCAAGCACAGCCTTTGACTAAAGTGAGCTTAATCGGTACCTTTAAATGAAAGTTCAGTAAGACAATTATTGCTAATACTCCTGTAACATCTCTGTTGTGTTAAAAGACCAGAACAAAGCTGCAAAAATGAACAATGAATAGTTCTGATGTCCCACAGGAATGGTGTTAAGAAAAAAAGCCAGGCCAGGCTGTTACACTAGTAAGGGTTTTAGTTAGTCTTTTGCTTATGCCAGAGAGTGCTAAAAATAATTTTATAAAGCTAGGTGAGAATGCCGTGCTTATGTGCCTTGAGAACAGTCTTGGAAGCTGTTCTGTTTAAGCTGACTGTTCTTTTCATGCTTCCCATGACTGAGAATTTCTGTTCAGAAAACCACATGTTTACAATAAAACTGCATCTACCACTATGCTGGCATTAAATGTAGCCATATCTCACTGAAACTGAAATTCTATCAATTGTTTATTGAGAACAGAATTAAGTAAACATTTTTGGTTAATTTTTAAAAAAATATATAGCTACATGGAGGCTGAATTAGTATGTCTTATTTTATGTATATTTGACAGTGCTTTTACGTAAGTAAAATTACATTCTAGTAAAATGGTCACTTGGTGGAGACAGATGCTGGTTTGTCCTGAAGGGAAGCTCTGTACCTCAGCTATTATCCTTCATTGTTCAGAGTTATTCTCGAGTCTGAATTTCGATCAGCGGAGTAAAAGTTGCAACAGTTCCTTATACATAAAACATAATCTTCTGGGGTAATATATACGAATTTAGCTTTTCAATATGACAAATTTGATGCATGACTATTCTTCAGTTGTTTTCTCTTAGCTCAATCCTAAAATTTTTATGTATAGTGGATGGATTTGATAGTGATTTATATCTGATATATGATATGTTGTTGCTATGGCTACCATTTTATCTAGAAACTGTAGCAAGATTGTGAACAATTAAAATAAAGCTATGTTAGGAATGAGTATTCTGTACTTTTAACATTGATTCAAGTAAGCACACTTGTTTCTCTCCCTGTATTTGAGAAGAGCTTATAAATAATTCTATTCTGAAAAAGCAGAAGCACAAATATCAGTTTGGAGATAAATAAAGCCATCATTAAAATACAGTTTGCACAGTATTTTGCAAAATATCTTATGGTAGATATCAAAATCTGAACTATCCTTCTTTCACAATTTAAGTACCAATATGTGAATCATCTCTATTACTTAGGTAATTATGTCGTTGTTTACCATTGGATTCTTTCTATAGTTATGGCACAAATAGATTTTGTTCCATTAAGGAGTCGTATTCTGCAAGTAGGAAATAAAATGTCTAGGTACAGCTCATTACTGTTGGATGGTGTGATCGTTATTTCTTGGCAGAGCACCTCTGACAGTGTTGTCTCCATTCTTGAATTTGAACTCACAGATACCACATCTTTTCTTGGTGATATCTCCAGTGAATGATGGATCTTTACAGACCTATGGAAGAATCTCCTAGTCCCTTTGAATCCAAGGCCTGGGGGCAGAGTCAGATCACCAAAATAACTTCTGTATCTTACTTTGACTGATTGACTTTGACTTTGGCTTTGATTGACTGTTCTTTGCCGTTGCTTAGCTGTAGAGGCAAATAGTGTGAAATAATTTCATTGCTCTACCTGGGTTTACAAAGTTTCAGTGCCTCAGGATGGCTGCTAGAGCAAGACTAGACGCATTCTAAGCTAGGAAACAGTTACACACATCCTTTGTAAGATCTCTTATGACTTAATACTGGACAGCAAAGCAACTGAATTCCATCTAAATGGCTAATTCAATCTAATGCCATCAGTCAGCTCAGGCCGTTTCTTGCTTAGCCTGCACTGACATCAGTGCAAACCCCTGTGTTTCTCTGTGTTTTCTAAAGACAATGCTCATGCATATTTCCATTCAATACCCATGGGAATTAAGGATCCAACCTTGGAATTCTCACTTCTTTTTTAGCTCTAACAGAACTTAATTTACTCTTTGGCCTCAAAAGCTTGATTTTTACAAATAGTGGATTAAGATAGATGTAACAGGGAAAACTATGCAGTGCCACATTAAACAAATAGCACGTAAAAGGCATTTTCATCGACATTCAAATTCAAGGACAATGCACGTTGTCAAACAAGGTGTATTCTTCACATCCTCATGGTCTCATGTCAGTGGTTACATTGTAGCTACTTCAGACCCATTTTTAGTTGCAGCTGGAGAAATACACAGCAACAGGACATTCTGAATGATTTAGTTATTGGATTAAGTGTGGAAATATATTCATGAGGGCCTCATCATATTTTTTTCACACTTTATTTGAATCAGTTTATGGTGCTATGTACCTTGAGCTTGACATACTGCAGATTTTATGTTGAAAACTACTAACTGTGGTAATGGTGTTATCAGCCCTAGCTGAAGATTGGCAGGTTGGCTAGGAACAGTTTTTTGCCTCCGCGGTAGGTGGGAATAAGAAACTGTGATTGTGCCACTAAACTTTGGCAGCAATCCGATCATTGCAAAAAGTTATTAGTAGTGAGACAGTTAAAAATATTGGTATTGAAATGCTGTCATTTAAGGCATTTGAAAATTTACAGTGATACTGTTGGGTGGATCCACAACATGTTTTTACATGGCTCATGAAAGCTACAGATATTCTTTTATTTCTAATAAAGAAAACACAGTCACGTGTCAACTTCATGGCAGATTCTGTGCCTACAGAATACGGCTGAAACCGTTACGGTACTTGCATGAAAGTCTAGTTTGGTGATAGTTTCAGAGTTGATATAGGACAGATATGAAGATATGATGTGCAGCAAGTTACAAAAGTAGTGCTAACACATTTCTAATACCCCTCTTAGGCTGGAAAATCATTATATTTTCCAATTCAGGTTTCTATGGTCATTATCTTCTTCATGAAAAATCATTAATCAAGATTGTGCTGTAGTAAAATCTGCTGTTCTGTTGCAGCAACTTTTCAATAAAGAGTCCTTAAAGAAAGAACACCTGATACAAAAATTACAGTAGCTTTAAAGATACTAAAAGAAAATGAGATAGACAAGTAGTGCCAGAAAGTGTTGGAAAAAATGTGTGGGTTACTGCTGTTTGTGTATGTCCAATACTTTCAGCTTATTTGCTCTCTAACTGGGACTTTAAATTACCTGATTTTGTCTTTATTCATTTATGTAACCACCAGATTCCTACTTCGTAATCTTATTAATGATTTGTCTCCTAAGGCAGTTAGAGGTCAATAGTGTTTCAAATATAGGAATTAAAAATAAATACTGACATCTTCTGTTTATTCAACTTAATCTTTGCATAAAAAATCATACATAAATATTTGCTTTTGGGGAAAACCTGTAAGCAGAGACATTAATTAAAGTGAATGCTCAGGACAAAGAACTGTAACAGGTGGCATAAAAAGATGGAATTCCTTGAAACAGAAACATTTATAGGTCCAAGTTTTGTATCTTGATCTTCTCTTACATTGAATACTTTAAATTATCAGTTAAGTTTTAGGCAAACACTGCTTTGTTTTAAAATACTTGTGAACATTGGTCACGTACAAGTACTGACCTAAAAAGGTCACTAAAATGTCATAACACTGACATACTTTGCAGCAGCACCTCAAAGATTGCTTTTATATTTTAGAAAACTATATCATAGACCTGAGAAAGCCATATTTTATCCTGGCAAACTAATAAACAAGGTGAGATAGACAGAATATTGGCATCTTTTTCAGTTGTTTCTTATTAGTACCTTTTTAAAAGTAAGAAGGAAATGCAAGGAGAACAAATCTATGCTCTCAGAGCTTTATCCGTGAATTCATATAAAAATATAACAAAACTTCATTTTCTTGCAGCAACATTTTTTCAAGGAAGAAAGACTAAATTATTTTTTAAAGAATGGATTGAATTGTTGTAAAAAGAACCATTCTATTTAGGAAAATTTGTCTGGAGAATGGCACAAAACAGAATCCTCATAATAACAAATGTTTGCAATGGTTTTCTTTTTCTCAGACACCTGTGTTTGCTAAGCGTACCTCACACAATTACAGAAATGGGCTTCTTGTCTGGGCATTCAACAGCTTTGTGGCTGGAGAATCATTTATTGTTGTTTATTGTTGACAAGAGAGAGGGAAGATTGGAACTATTTTGCTTGACAGCCGACTGAACATGAGCCAGCAGTGTGCCCAGGTGGCCAAGAAGGCCAATGGCATCCTGACTTGTATCAGAAACAGCGTGACCAGCAGGTCCAGGGAGGTTATTCTCCCCCTGTACTCGGCACTGGTGAGACCGCACCTCGAGTACTGTGTTCAGTTCTGGGCCCCTCACCACAAGAAGGATGTTGAGGCTCTGGAGTGAGTCCAGAGAAGAGCAACGAAGCTGGTGAAGGGGCTGGAGAACAGGCCTTATGAGGAGCGACTGGGAGAGCTGGGGTTGTTTAGCCTGGAGAAGAGGAGGCTGAGGGGAGATCTTATTACTCTCTACAACTACCTGAAGGGAGGTTGTGGAGAGGAGGGTGCTGGCCTCTTGTCCCAAGTGACAGGGGACAGGACGAGAGGGAATGGCCTCAAGCTCTGCCAGGGGAGATTTAGGCTTGAGATTAGGAAAAAGTTCTTCACAGAGAGGGTGGTTAGGCATTGGAACGGTCTGCCAAGGGAGGTGGCTGAGTCACCATCCCTGGAGGTGTTTAAGGTGAGGGTGGATGAGGTACTTAGGAGCATGATTTAGGGATTGGTGGGAATGGTTGGACTCAATGATCCAGTGAGTCTCTTCCAACCTAGTTATTCTGTGTGATTCTGTGTGTATATTATATTTACGATCCCTTCCAACCCAAACTATCCTATGATTCTATGTTTCTTTCATAAGAATTATTAATGTATTTATTTTAGTGCACTGTTTTCCATATTTTACCTGCATCTGCCTAGAATCAATTAATTGTTTAGAATACTATGACACATTTTGTGTTTCTAGCCAGCCTATGTCTACTGATTTCCTCACCCCAAAGTATTTAAAAAAAATATTGAGTACAGTTTCATTTCGTGTTCTTGGATTATAAATTGCACTGACATAAAGTGTAGAGTGACTAAAAATGGAAAAAAAATAAAAAGATGGAAACATTTGTCTTGTTTCCTGCCTTCCCAAAATCAACATTTAAAGGTTGTCCTGAAAATGGTGACATTTTTTTGCTCACTGGAAGATCACCTGTAGTCCAGTTCAGTCAGAATTTAGGTGATCTGAATATAGGTCAAAGTTAAAGCACTCCAAATTAAAGTGTCTGAACACTTCTTAAGATGAATCATTGACTTGGTACTTAGCAGATGCTTCAACCCCATGAGGAAACACTTATTTCTTGCTGCAAGCCTTTATTTTAGAAAATAAATCAATTTTGTTGAATAGGGTACTTGCTTGCCATAATAATGTTCACTAAGTATGTGATTTTAGTTTTAGCTAGTGTCGCTGGAAAGTGATACAAATTGTAGTGTGAATGTAGTTAAGTTATGATTGTGTATGGTTTATTGCCATAACTACTGCAGGAAGAAATCTATACCAACATTAGGGTGTTGTGTGAATTTTCTTCACTTATACTATAGTGGAGATTTAGCAATTTCATAACTGAGGTATAATGACATGTTTTTTCTGTTCTTTAGTTAAGACCTTCAACACAAACTATATTTTTATCAGCAATGCTTCTTATAATGTAGGTCATTATAGTGATGCATGGTCAACAGTGCAATAAAATTATTTTGTTCTACACATGCTATATCTTTAGGGAGAGTTACAGCTTCTTATCCCTATGAAAAACTTACCTTTCTATTGCCCTCATTGAAATTTAGGAATATTGAAGGATATTAATTTCTAAATTAATAACCTGCTCTGGGGAAATGTGATACTTTTCTTATAGTCTTCAGCAGTCTGTCTCTGCAGAACTCTTGTCCTCTGCTAGTCCAGACCATAGGACTGTGTCTGTGTTACTAAATAAAACCTGTTCTCTGACTCTTAAAGCAAGCATCACATCATGATTTTGTATGACCAATATTTCTGTTCTTAATCTACATCAAATACTGTGGCCATACCGTACTGTCTACTGGGAGTGCCTGGCCCATGCTGACCTAGCAGTATGACATAGCTTGGGAGAGTGGTAAAAAGGAACATGCTAAGATTTAAATATGTTTAATTGTACAAAGAACTGCAAGGCAGTGCCCAGGACTGTCCTGGCCCTGTTAATTGTCTAATAGAGATTCAGCTTTTGAGATTTTCTGTTAGTTGGAGGATGCTGCCTGGGAATTAAGTTTATACCTGCTCTCAGACTGTTAAGATACAAATAACATAAATATAGACTCCATTAATTGCTTTTTTTCTAAGCCTTTCAATGTCATTATTACTTAAAATAATGAAATGTTCCTCATTGACTAATAACTTTGAATTTAATAATTCAATCAGTCACTTCCTTTTCTTCCACTGAAGCACCAGAGCTAGTTCCTAAGACTCATATCCTAGGCTTACAAAGGAAGATGTAGAATTTGTCTAAGTATTCCTTTCAAAAAAACAACCATGACTGATAGTCCTTTCTTCACATGCCTGTTCAGGTCTTTTTTGCATAGATAAACTTAGACCTAAAGGCAAAAATTGGAATGTGTTCCTTACAGTTCTTAATACCTGAGAGTATAAAAATTAGAGCAGGAAATTGGATTGATTTTGCAAAGCCTGTTTTTTTTGTCTGTTTGACCATGAAACAGAACTAGATATGACAAAAATATGAACTTAAGACTGAAAGGCGGTGTCTCGGGTCATTGAATGAGGATCCTTGCAATTGCACATATCCATGCCATGTAACAGTTTGATTTGTCTGAAGATTTTTTGTGGGCCTCAAAATACAGATATTTTTTTTTATTATTATTATTATTATTTTTAAAGAAGATCTTCCTTCCTTTCATGGTAAAATTCACTTTTTTTGTCCAGAAACCACCCCCTCACTATTTTAAATTCAGATATTCCTACTGTGTACATCTAGACATCTTTATTTTGATTGGGACTGATAGTGTAGTTGTAGACCCCTTATAGTATAAGTTACCTTCCTTCTGTGATTGCGGAGGAGTCACTTCGTTAAGGCACCTTTTACCATACACTAAAAGCACATCCAAGTCAAATGCAGAAATTAGATTCTTATTGGCTAAAACCCACAAAAATCACTGGGATTAATGAGCTACTCAGCTCAGCATTAGTACGCTCCCCACCCCAATAAGATACATGAAGAGTATTTGCTGGCCAGACAGGTATCAGTTAAGTGGAGGAAGGCTGGCTCCTGATCCTCCTTGGAAGAGGACCTTGTTGGTGCTGAATGGTTATCCTCTGATTCCCCTTTTCTCCTTGAAATTTTGGTACATTTTTATGTTATTATCCTTTTTCCCTTAAACTGCTAAGGATCCCTATCTCAGTAATCCTCTATTTGCAGATTTTACCTTTCTTAACTTGCCTGGCTTTGCTGTTTCTCATATTGCAATTTACTTAGCAGTTAGAGCTAAGATTACAGCTGGTTGTACCAGACCTGGGCCTCGGATCTTTGATCACAGGCAGCTCTGCTGGTGGGGGCAGCCCTTCAGGAGTGCTTAGGAGAGAGACTTCCAACTACGCCAGTAAAAAATACCATCATATTTACAGTAATTAACACTTTTCATACATATTTGTGGGTTTATCAAGTCTATCATTAAAGTTATTAACATACAGACTGTTCTGAACTTATTAAATATTTTATTACGTACCTTTTCAAGAAATATGTTTCTGACCAATAAAACTTTCTCTACTGAAATACTGAAATTGTTTCATTTTTGGGGAAAATCTGTTTTCTGTCAGTGCAGCATTAAGGAAAGAGCATATAATTGAATCACTTCTACTTTAAAAAGTGCAGTCTTTTAGGTGTGATACTCCAACTAGATATACAGACAACACTGCCTTTTTTTAGGCAGGATATCAAATGTGGAGACGATGAAGGAACTGGATATAACATCAGAAGGTAATAATAGATCCGTTCTTATTGACTGAACATCTACCCCAAAGGCCTGTTCCTCTACCTCTAGAATGTTCTGGTTTTTTATTTTTATTGAGAAGCATTTCTATGGAAATGCAGAAGTACATACTGCTTTTATGGACCATAAGGCAGAGTTCCACTTAGTTTCTACCCAAAGTGGGCTGGGTTTCTTTTTTTATTTGGTTTGTTTTAATTGACAATATAGGAAGAATGGGTCGGTAAGGAATAGAAGGCTTAGAGTGGTGGTGTTTGAAGATAGGTAGGTAGATTATATTTGCTGGTGAATCTGTGAGATATAGACCATGCAAAACTTTGCAAATAAAATAACCGGAGACAAATGACCACAATATGACTTTTTAAATCTAAGCATAGATTTTTATTTCCTAGCTAGAAACACCTAAATGAATATTTTTCAGCAATACTTGCCAGCAATACAGGTTGCTAATTAGAAGATCTGGAGGGTCTTATTAAGTTAAATTGATGAAAAATATTTTTTTCCCATGAACATATTAAAATGTTTAAATGGAATAAAACCAATTAAAGAATAATAACACTTCTTAGCTAGAGACATGAGGAAGTATCATACCATCAGAGAAGGTTCAAACCAGACTTTTAATTTTTCTAAAAATACACAGAGTATATTTGCATGTGTAGGTCAAGCAGTGAAACGATGTGGGGAAAAAAATTTAAAACTAATTGAACTGCAAATGTAAACTCATTTTTGCTTGTTGTTTCTCTGTAATTTGGTTTTGTTTGTTCATCTAAGCACTAATGTGGAGGTAAGATGAGATTTTTATTTTCATGAGGCTAAGATAGCCTCATGAAAACTTACTGTTCCAAAGGAGGGGAACAGCAGTGTTGGCATAAGCAGTTTTACACTATTCCCTTCCCAGTGTTTTCTCCACATTTTACCATCATGAAATATGAAAGAAACATGCTAACCTTTTCGGGCAAGACAGCTTTGTAGATAACAGGGATTGTTGCTGGGAACCCAAACAAAATTCAAGGCGGCCTTAATGTACCTGTGTTGGCACTGACTCTGTGCTGTCAGAACACACCTAGGCTAGTGGTAAAGGCAAGTGACCCTCAGAGCCGTTGATTCGATCCTAGCATGCCCAAAGTCATTACACTTAGAGCTTAACTATACTAAGAGTGTAAAACTAAATACAAATGGGATTTACTTAACACAAAAGTATGTTCTGGAAAAACTAGAATAAGAAACATGTCCCAATTTAGTGCAACACTGGAACAGACAGAATTACACAAGAAAAAACGTGCAACAGGAGCTCAGATTGAATTTCCTTCCTAAATTGTTGTCCAGGTACCAACATATAAAAATATAAAATTACTTGGCCATATTTTCTTCAGACGGTGAGTTTTAAGGGAGGATTCTGGGAATTATCATGACTGCTTTGGATCAGTCCTTGTGCTACAGTCAGCAGTGACAGATTTTGGGTTTAACCAACAACTGTGAGCTATATGCTTTTTAATAAATACTTTTGACAACAGAAACTAGAAAGGGCTTCTTGGTTTTGAGCTGATTATTGGTTTTCCACAGCTCTTCCAGCCATGGTATATGCTTGCAGGAAAGGAAACCAAACCAGGATGGTCCTGCAACTTTTTAACACTAGTGAAAAAGTTGGCACCCAAATTAGAGCATCCTTTGTATTAAATAAGTCTTTTGAATCTTTACTGTGTAGTGTATTCTAATGTATTCTTTCTCGTATTTACAAAATAGGTGAAAGCAAAACCAACTTCTCTTCAATCTACATTTATCAGCAGAGGTACTGCAGAGTTCAGAAGCTGTATTGACTCCAGTAACTGGTTTTTGCAGTCCTTAACTTTACCGGTTACTGTTAAGAGCACAGATACCTGACACATAGCAGGGAAAATTAAGCATCTTAGAAGTGGCTTCAAAGAAGTTTTGCAATAAATGTTTCCAAACAAAATCTTTGGTCAGAATTTGCCACTTTGTCGTAATTGTTTTATTGCTTTAGAAGTTAGTCAGGTTTTACTTACAGAAATGGTGTAATGTAGGAATGAACAAGACTTATGACTTAACCGTAACCATGTTTTCTCTAATCTTGGAGCCACTAGGTTTAAATTGGACAGTGGTCTAATTTTAGAGCAGATATGATGGATCCTGAAGGAAATTTTGATGAGAACTGAATTGACTTGTGGTGTCCCAGTGTGAGACCTAGAACTGATAACAACAGATGTTTGCCGATCTCTGAATAGATTCTGTATAAATCTAGAACATCTAAATTCAGATTTGCAAATTAAATCTCTGAGAATTTATGTGGGATTGACTGCTTGAAGAGGAGGAGAATAATAGCAACCCTCTCCCTTTTTTTATAAATATACCAATGTTGTTAGAATTCTGTCTTCATTTCGATGAGATGCTGCTTCACCATCTGGTAAGTCAGTATGCCCAAGACTTTGCCTATTGCCGTTGCACAGCGTGATTACAACTTTATAACACAATCGCAAACTCAGAGGCAAAACCACAACTGTTCAAGCCCATAAAAGAAGTGGTTTACAAGAAAAAAATAATCAGTGGTATTAAGTATTTTGTCAATTATGTTAGCAATAGAAAAATAGAAAGGGGGGCCTTTTTGACAGAAGACTGTTTTTAAGATAATATATTTGCATAATGCTTGTATTTTCATACTATAAAAAGCAACAAGACATCATAAAAGAGATATATCCATTATTCACTAATTTAATAATCTGACGTGCATGTGGACTATTAGACTGAACTAGATTTTACATAGTTATAATGTTTTGTGGTTTTGGTTTTTTTTGGTTCTTTTGTTTTTTTTAAATAGAAGCAATTATTTTGGGGGATTTTTTATAACTAATTCTGTTTCTTCGAAGGATGATTCATGGTATGGTTCTGCAGTCATTAAATTAAATATTTTCTTATTAACTTCGCTGTAATTGCCACCTTATATTACTCAGAGTGCTGAGAGTAAACAACTCAGACAGAATTATCCTGTCACATCTGTGGGGCTGACTAGACTTAAACATCAGTCATGACAGTTTAAGTTTCTAGTAGTGCATGTGGCTTCTCCAGATGCCTCTGTACTAGAAGCATGGATGTTGACTGACATTGCTTACCAGATCTGTGTTTGTTTTGAAAGACAAAAGTAATTCAGAAAAAGACTAATGTTTTCTATTGTTCCATCTTGCTTTTTAGGCAAGAACTGTGTATCTCAGCAGAGAATTAGAGACTAGATATAATCCTCAATGGAAGAGGCATAAAGCAGACTATCTGTTTACCCAAAAAATGCATGGAAAAACCATGCTGCAAAAATAATACCTGAAACTTGGTTAACTGAAATCACATGGATCTCTGTATTTCTTCATCTCTCCTGAACATGTTCCAGGTACTCTTTCTGTAGGCTTTACACTCCCTTCCTGAACATAAACCCTCCTCTCTTTCCAATGAAAAATTGTGATGAAGGAACAGTGTTCGGTGCAACAGCTCTGCAGCTGCAATGTGCAGCTCTGGAATGTAGATGAGATTTTGTTGCATCAGTTCTAAAGCTCCATTGTCTCCCTCCTGCAGATCCTTTAGTGAGAAGTTAAAACATCTGTCTCTCTCTCTCTAGCTCAATACTGAATAGATTTTTCTTACCAACTCTTCTTTAAATGGAGTTCACAGAATCACAGAATCACAGAATAACCAGGTTGGAAGAGACCCACTGGATCATCGAGTCCAACCATTCCCACCAATCCCTAAATCATGCTCCTAAGTACCTCATCCACCCTAACCTTAAACACCTCCAGGGACAGCGACTCAACCACCTCCCTTGGCAGACCGTTCCAATGCCTAACCACCCTCTCCGTGAAGAACTTTTTCCTAATCTCAAGCCTAAATCTCCCCTGGCAGAGCTTGAGGCCATTCCCTCTCGTCCTGTCCCCTATCACTTGGGAGAAGAGGCCAGCTCCCTCCTCTCCACAACCTCCCTTCAGGTAGTTGCAGAGAGCAATGATGTTTCCCCTCAGCCTCCTCTTCTCCAGGCTAAACACCCCCAGCTCTCTCAGCCGCTCCTCATAAGATTTGTTCTCCAGCCCCTTCACCAGCTTTGTTGCCCTTCTCTGAACTCGCTCCAGAGCCTCAACATCCCTCTTGTGGTGAAGGGCCCGGAACTGAACACAGTACTCGAGGTGCGGTCTCACCAGTGCTGAGTACAGAGGGAGAATAACTTCCCTGGACCTGCTGGTCACACCGTTCCTGATACAAGTCAGGATGCCATTGGCCTTCTTGGCCACCTGGGCACACTGCTGGCTCATGTTCAGTCGCTGTCAATCAACACCCCCAGGTCCTTCTCCTCCAGGCAGCTTTCCATCCAGGCTTCTCCTAGTTTGTACCTCTGCTTAGGGTTGTTGTGCCCCAAGTGCAGGACCCGGCATTTGGCCTTGTTAAACCTCATGCCGTTGGTCTCAGCCCAGCAGTCCAGCCTGTTCAGGTCCCTTTGCAGAGCCTCCCGACCCTCCAGCAGATCCACACTTCTTCCCAGCTTGGTGTCATCTGCAAACTTGCTAAGGGAGGACTCGATGCCTTCATCCAGGTCGTTGATAAAGACATTGAATGGGGCTGGACCCAGGACTGAGCCCTGGGGAACCCCACTTGTCACTGGCCTCCAGCTGGATTTAACTCCGTTTACCACCACTCTCTGGGCCCGGCCATCCAACCAGTTTTTCACCCAGGAGAGTGTGCGCCCGTCCAGGCCAGAGGCCGACAGTTTCCGAAGAAGAATGCTGTGAGAAACTGTATCAAAGGCTTTACTGAAGTCCAGGAAAACCACATCCACAGCCTTTCCCTCGTCCAAGAGTTTAGTCACTCGGTCATAGAAGGTGATCAGATTACTCTGGCAAGACCTGCCTTTCATGAACCCGTGTTGACTGGGCCTGATCACCCGGTTCTCTTGCAAGTGCTTCATGATCGCACTCAAGATCACCCGCTCCATGACTTTCCCCGGTACCGAGGTCAGGCTGACAGGCCTGTAGTTCCCTGGATCCTCCCTGCGCCCCTTCTTATAGATGGGCACGACATCAGCCAGCCTCCAGTCCAGCGGAACCTCCCCAGTCATCCAGGACTGCTGGAAGATGATGGAAAGGGGTTTGGCCAGCACATCCGCCAGTTCCCTCAAAACTCTTGGGTGGACTCCATCTGGCCCCATAGACTTGTGGGCATCTAGGTGGGCAAGCAAGTCTCTAACCACCTCCTCTTGGACCTTGGGAATCTCATACTTCTCTTCCAACCCTTGGGGTTGTGCACAGAGGGAACAATTTTCCTTACTGTTAAAGACTGAGGCAAAGCAGGCATTGAGCACTTCAGCCTTGTCTACGTCCCCTGTTACATTTGTTCCCTCTGCATCTACTAGGGGCTGGAGATTCTCCCTAGCCCTCCTTTTGCTGTTGATGTATTTGTAGAAAGACTTTTTGTTGTCTTTCATGATTTGAGCTTATTCTCAGTTTACTCAGTTTTGAAGAATTAAGTTATTTTTCGAAGACAATATACATCCTGGGTATACATACACTGATACTTGCAACCTTACATTTGCTTAACAATGTATTTTTCCCTGAAAGTAAGAAGATTGTATCTTTGGGAACGCTCTTAGAAATGCTATGGTAAGTAATCCTTCTTGGAAATGTCAAATGTTTTACTTCATGGCTCAGTCCATTCATTTTGAATGTTGGAAAACTCAGTTCTGCCCTTTTCCTGAAAAGTATCGGCACTCATAGGACTTAACTCCAGAAGCAGGTAATTTTATCTCAGTAAAAGAGTGCTTTCAATCTCTGCTTGAAATTCCTCCACTTTTAAATGGCAAACTTAAATATTCTGTGGCTGGAAGGAGAGATTTTGTGTTATAAAATGAGACTCCAGATTTAATCCCCAATCATTTGTTTGTTTTAGTATTTTCTATCAAGAAAAACTGTGCGCATTTCCTCTACTGCTGGAGATGTGTAGGTCTCTTGTTTTGACTGTCACTGCTGGATTTAAGTGCATGTGTTTGATTTAAATTCCACTTTGGACACCTACATCTTTCTATGAAACTGGAGTTAAATGCTTCCTCATGTTGGCAACAACAGAACTAGCATTTTAAGAGCTAGATTTTGGACCTCAGCACTGAAAACACATGTTGGAGATACTGAAGTACTGCAATGGTTGCCTTACACAAATGAATGAACTTTGGGACTACTTATAGGCTTATGTGTGGGGTCTTTTTTTTCCAGTTAGCTCAAGCATATGATTTGATTAATCATCATTATATGTTTTGATTCCTTTACTTAACTTCAGATTTGAGCAAACTATTGTAAACTCACATCCTCTCAGCATATGAACACCTTGTTGTCTTATTTCTTTTTAAGTCGATGTCTGTAGGAACAAGAATGTTCTTGTAGGAACAAGAATGGTTTTTTTTTTTTTTCAAATTATGAAAAGTGTTTCTTTAATTTTAAAAAAGTAGATTCTTTAGTAGTTCTTTGAACTCCTTTAAATTGATTGGGTTTTGGTGGCTTTCCAGTGTATTTTTCAAAGTACTTGCTTAAAGGTTAATAAACATAATTCCTAGGAATTATCATCTAAAAGGGAGTCTTTGTTATCTCATCATAATATATGCTTCCCGTGGGTCAGGGTTAGATGATAATCCATTAATTAATTTCATCAAGTCTACATTTTCATTTAGATTCATTTGGTTATACAGACGAAGAAGAGAATACATTAACATTGGTGTGCTACAGTGCCAGCAGTCATGCAAGATGATAATGCAGCTTTTCTAGACAACTAGTTCCTGAATTATTTGCATGAATTATCTAGTGAAGTGAGACAACTAGGGAAGGTATCCTGCAGATAAGGAAAAATTTCTTCATCAATAGCATTGCCAGTCATTGGCACAAGCTGCCCTGGCGAGTGGTAGAGTCACCATAACTGGAGGTATTTAAAAGATGTGCAGATGTAGTGCTTAGGGCCATGGTTTAGTGGTGAACGTGGCAGAGCTAGGTTAGTGATTGACTTTGATCATCTTAAAGGTCTTTTCCAACCTAAACAATTCTATAATTCTGTGATTTTTTTTAATATTGTGGAATTGTAGGGTTATAAATGATTGCACTTTACTGCTCAGTCTAGTCATTACTGAGAAAATAAAACAAGTTTCTTGCAGTAAAATGTATCGTTTTAGTTCTGGACTGGGACTGTTTTATGCTTAGTCACATATCAGTTTGAAATGCAGCATAATGAGCCTAATTCCTTCCAAATTTAAAGATTTAACTTCTGACACATTCAGACTTTTGCAGAAGTACTGGTCTGAATTTTGTGACCTGTAGTTACAGCTAAGACTGAAGTGATGTGGAGTAGCAAAAGTTCCTCTGAAGTCTCTCAGTACCTTGAAAAATTGGAATCGCAAGCATGCGCCCCTGCATTGAGGGAGAAGGCTTCCTGATTTAAGATACAGTTACTTATCAAATAATTGAAGATGGATTTCTGTCCCCATGTCTTGCTTTTGCTTATTTTAGCAGACGTCTAGCTGTCTGGCGTAGCTGTTTAGAACACTTTTGCATCCATGTAAAGGTTCAGACAGTCTCTCTTTCCACAGCAGTCAGCAGCAGACTTGCAGTGGAGAAGCAATGTTGTGTATTGGAAATGTAAAGAGTCTATCTTCAAAAGGTATATTATATCTATGTGTCTGATTGGTATTCATTTTGGTGACATTTGCACAAGTTATGCTTGCTAAAAATTAACTTAAACGATGTTGCAGCTCTTGATGTCAAGGCTTCTCTAAGCATCAGAGCATCAGTGCCAGTATTCATTTTTGAGGAAGCCAATCCAACTTCAGTGAAAATTTATAATCATAGAAAGTTTCTTTAAATACAGTATATTTTTTTCACTAGAGTATTAAAAAATATTTTGTATCAAATACCTTTGAAATATTTGAAAAGAGAATTTGTGTGATGGCTTTTCAAATAATGTTGCTCTAAACTGCTTGCATACTTTTATCACAAATATAGTAGAATGGAGGAATGCATAAAGTTTCCTTTGCATGACTGTTTACTTTTACATTTAAGGCATTGATGCCTAAATTGTATTTTTTCTTTATGATCTGATGCATTCTATATAATTAAAGAGTGTATTAAAATACTTCCATTTTTTAAAATATTCTCTGATTTTGACTACTTATTATATGCAGAGAATAAAAAAAAAATTACCCTGTAATTATTTAGGAATTATTTTTTTTCAGGGAGTGGGAATCTGTTGCTCATCTTGATTTCTGTAGGTCATTGTCACCTATAAAAGGAATGTCACCTATAAAAAGGAAAAACCTACTAATTCCATTGGTGCTTCTTTTATTTTCTCTGGGGCAATGATTGTTCTGTAGACAACAGAGACCACATCTAGCTGCTACTGAAGCCAGAAAAGTCTTTAACATTAAATCTTATTGGAGAGTGAATTGTGTTTCACAAAAATGGATGACAGCCTTTAGATCAAAAGTACCCATATGCTGCTGGGATGAAGATATGTACTGGCACTCCGTTCTGTCCATTCTTTGAATGGAGAGCACTGCTGTGATGTACTATAATCCTGTCCTGCAGCCTCAGTCTGCAAAGCCAGTACTGCTACTGATTAAGCATCCAACCAAAACTGAGAATTTCTGAGAACACTGGTATTTCAAGAAATTTGTGTTTTCATTAAATAAATAAATAAAAAAATCAGTATTTCTAGAGTTCTTTTCCATTTCAAAGTTATTTAAAAATATATTCCATTTAGAAAGTGAAACTGTCGTCTTTCCTGCTCCTGATTCTAAGCTGAGATGAATGCCCCAGCTTCTTGCAGTTCTTGGGTCTCATTCCTGGAGTAAGAAGATCTCTGTTCCACCAGGTTATTCCCTGGCTGTGACTGGAGGCAGTGTGACTGCAACTTGTGTGAGGGCTTCAGCTGAGGAGTTCCTGTGAAGTATTTGCAAGATACTTCACATCTTAACTCACACCAGTAACAACATTTGCCTCCCTAAATCAAGACTAGTAGCTGGGAGAAGAAAACAACTTGCGATGCTACAGAGCAGACAGCAGTCTACTACTTTGAGGTGCTACTACTTTACAGAATTGCATTCCCAGCTCATACGATGTGAGGCATATCTTCCTGAGGAAGCATGGGATGCTATTTATTCTTAGTAAGCTTGGCGGAGCAGCCCTGAAATACTGGCCTCTTAAAAGCATTATACTCAAAGCAGCAACACATTGTATTTACTCATTCTAGACCAGCTCTGTGTGGCACTGCAAGAGTGTTTAGAATTAAGGCTAATTTTAAACACATAAATATATGTAATCCTTACAAATTTCCCTTTCTCGTGCAGAACGAAACGTTTTAACCAGAACACAACATTATGTCTACATTTAACAGTCCTTGTGACAGAACATGCATTTATGATGATACTAAACAAGAAAAACACCTCAGTCACTTTTTCTAATGCAAGCCTAGCTGCAAGTAACTTGTTTTAACTGACATAATTATGACCACAATGCAGCAAAATCTGAGGTGATCCTCTATTCCTTAAGAAGGGAAATAATTTAAAGAGAACTGATTTACCATGGCCACAGCAGTAAAGTAAGTATTCTCATATTTTTATTGCGAGTTTTTCAGACGCTCAGGACTTACTTAAGATTGCAAAAAAGAGCCATTATTGCAGCACCATAGTAGTCGATTTTAATTTTCTCAATGTAAATAATTAAGATAACTACTGTGGCTACTTTGGTACTTGCTTTTGATCCCACAGGGACAGTTACTCTTTGCAGATCTTGAGGAGCGTTCTGCTTAGGAAACTGTCGGCCTCTGGCCTGGACAGGCGCACGCTCTCCTGGATGGAAAACTGTTTGGATGGCCGAGCCCAGAGAGTGGTGGGAAATGGAGTTAAATCCAGCTGGAGGCCAGTGACAAGTGGGGTTCCCCAGGGCTCAGTGTTGGGTCCAGCCCTGTTCAATGTCTTTATCAATGACCTGGATGAGGGGATCGAGTGCAGCCTCAGCAAGTTTGCAAGTAACATTAAACTGGGAGGAATTGTGGATCTGCTGGAGGGTAGGGAGGCTCTGCAAAAGGATCTGGACAGGTCGGATGAATGGGCTGAGGCCAGTGAGATGAAGTTTAACAAGGCCAAGTGTCGATTACTGCACTTGGGGCACAACAACCCTAAGCAGAGCTACAGGCTAGGAGAAGCCTGGATGGAAAGCTGCGGGGGGGGGTGTTGATTGACAGCAACTGAACATGAGCCAGCAGTGTGCCTAGGTGGCCAAAAAGGCCAATGGCATCTTGGCTTGCATCAAAGTGGCCAGCAGGTCCTGGGAGGTTATCCTGCCCCTGTACTCGGCACTGGTGAGACTGCACTCGAATCCTGTGTTCAGTTCTGGGCCCCTCACCACAAGAAGGATGTTGAGGCTCTGGAGCGAGTCCAGAAAAGAGCAACGAAGCTGGTGAAGGGGCTGGAGAACAGGCCTTATGAGGAGCGGCTGAGAGAGCTGGGGTTGTTTAGCCTGGAGAAGAGGAGGCTGAAGGGAGACCTCATTGCTCTCTATAACTACCTGAAAGGAGGTGCTGGCCTCTTCTCCCAAGTGACAGGGGACAGGACAAGGGGCAATGGCCTCAAGCTGCACCAGGAGATGTTCAGACTAGATATCAGAAAGAAATTTTTCACAGAAAGGGTCATTGGGCACTGGAACAGGCTACCCAGGGGGTTGGTTGAGTCACCATCCCTGCAGGTCTTTAAAAGACAGGTAAACGAGATGCTCAGGGACATGGTTTAGTGGCATATAGGAATGGTTGGACTCAATGATCCAAGAGGTCTTTTCCAACCTGGTGATTCTATGATTCTATTGTATGACCAGTGACCTCTTCCTGTGCTCTCTCTGCTCTTGCCCTGGAGAGCCCTGCTTTTGCTCCAGGTAGAATGGCATCTGCAGTTATGCTTACATGTCCCTTACCTCTACATGAAAATGCTCCTGCTGTCTTTTATGCACAGATTAAAAACCTCTTCTGATTGAACGGCATTTTGACATAGTTCTTTTTTTTATGCTTTTTTAATACTTAAAAAAGTTAGCAAGCATATTGCATCACTTCAATCCATCTCAAGTATTTAGCTGCCTTTTAAAGCAGCACTAAAATTTTATGGTAAAAGGACTTTACCTTAGTATTATTTTTAAGTTTCAGACTTTAATTGAACTTGTAGCATCATAATACTGTATTTTAAAAAACATTCTCGAGAGGCATTTTTAGTTTACATTGAAGTTTCTTTTATCTTCTAATGGTATGGTACATTAATGTGAGATTTTTTTTTAAAACTACGGCTACGTAAAGAAAAACTACTGAATATGTCACCTAATTCTCAACACTGCTTGATAGCTGTAGTGCCCAGGAAATCCAAGATTCCAAGGTTTGTTTCAGAGCCTAATTTTAACGATTCTATTAGCCCAGGGAGTTTCCAAAGCTCTTGAGGTGAAGCTAAGCTGATTTTTTATGAAAGCAAAACACACACAACTCTTGGGCCAACTAGTGTCTGCACGCCCGTCTGAGAAAATATAAATAGCAGTAGAAATAGGAAGAAATATTTAGCAGCTGCATAGCTTTGTGCAATTGCATAACACATTCCTGAACCTTCTCAGCATAACAAATTGGTTCAGATTGAGGCGTGGTGCTAACTCTGTAGGTCTTGGTTGCTACATCGGATTACATGGCTTTGCACTGTGCCCTGTTGGTGGCAGCTTTACTGCCCTTGTTCACTGGATCACTAGGTTCTCCTACAAATAATGTGGCATTTTATCTGTTCAGGTCAGCTGAGCAGTCAGACATCTCTGAGTTTAGCTACAAGACATATACATCTTGTCAACTTCTAAAAATCTTTTAGCCGTGCCCTCCTGCAGCGTGCCCTGCATATCCTGTAATAAAATCCTCTCCGATCTCTTGTTGATTTGCTCAGATTATAAGATTCATACACCAAGGATTTTCACTCTGCTCCTTCAATAAGTAGAAAGCCAATTTGCACTGGGATATTCCCAAACATAATGGTAATACAGGAAGAGCTGGTCTTTACTGTTTGGATCAGGGTTTTGTTACTTGCAGACCACAGCCATTGATTCTAAGAAGGATTGTTTTCTCACATGGCAAGACTAGGACAGGACAAAATGTTCTCTACCAGAATTAAATACACCTTAGTGTATAAAATATATTTCAGACAATATCAGTAAAACAATTGAGATCTGAATCCTCCCAAGAATACTGGGTAAAATAAAGTTGATTCTGCAGCACTTGGTTTTAGGCATTTTATAGTAGAAACCATACTCTGAAGTAACTTGTGTGCTAGCAGCTGGGTTGAGCCTGAGCTTTGCTGTCTTGTCCCCCAAAGCTTAATCCAGAAGGTTGTGGCTACAAGCCCTGGCTTCCCAGACAATGCACACCTCTGTTACTCAGACCTAGCCAGTAAAAACAGTGAGTCCTTATGTTTCTGAAGGATCACTCCCCTGCACTTCAGGGTGTCTCCACATTCACCCAGGACTTAGAGTGGTTTATCTCAAATAATGAGGTACCTGGGAAATAGCTACACAGTGCAGTGGAGCCTGCTGCAGAAGTTCTGGTGTTTTTCAGGAAACACAAATAAGCAAGATGAACTTTGCAGAGAGATTTCTAAGCAGTTATTCTGTATTCTTACAGAAGTCAAAAAGGACATCCAGAGCTATACAAAACAGTAGAATTTACACAGCTAATTTCCTCTTGTGTGTTTTTGAGGGATTTGATCTAGACCTGGATTCTTTTGACAATCAAGATAGCTCTGCTGCCTGAGAAAACTTGTCCTTTAAATCTCTCATCTGAAGGTTTAAAACCCAACTCTGACACTTGTTTTCACTCTCTCAACCTTTAATTTTCTTTTGTATCTCTGTGGAAAACACAAGGAGAAGCAATTTTCCAACCTAACTCCCTGTACAACTTGTTCAGTTATTGATTGTGTCATAAGGGGAGGATCTGGTTTCCAATTTTATGTCCTGCAGCACACTAGTTCTGATTTTAAAAACACTCTAGAAAACAAAGAGGACAAACTTTGGATTGCACACATAACAGAGAGTTCATAACATGGAGATTTCATAGCCTTTAACATCTGGAGACAGCGTGTCTGAATTTTGCTGTGGGTAAAACTCTATTTGGTACTAGATGGATAAAACCGAAACATCAGACTAATTTTCATTTCAATCGGTAGAAGAAAGTGGTAGGCATGAAGTAGTTTTTGTTTCTTTTTTTTTGTGAATCATATCCTGATTTGGTGACATCAGCAGAAGAAAGGCCTGACTGTATTAGAGGTCTTTGGTATCACAGTATGAAGTACATCTAGTAGCATTTTTGCATGTGCTAGTTAATGCTTAACATTCTACCATGATATGACCTGCTGGTGCACACCTACCTCCTAGTCAGCTTCACCTGTTCTAAAGATCTCAGAGATATACCTGTGAAATTTTAAGCTATATCACAGCAATTTTGGACAGAATCCTAAGTCAGCCTGTTTAAAACCAAACCAAAACCAAAACCAAAAAACAACAGTAGGCGCGTGCTAGGCTTGTCTAGTATAAGGAGGTAAAATTTAATGGCTAACTTATGTTAAACCAATAGTATTAGCAGTCTTAAATTCAGCCACTAAAACATGGCACAATTTTAAGACATTCTGCAGACCAAATGATTTTTTCATTAAGAAAATATTAATCATAATTGTGATGTAGAAGAGGCATTTAAAGGAATACTGAGGACAGCATTTCTTCCCTCTTCAATGCAAAATCCGTGTTTCAACTTAGATGCTTTGTATAGTCGTAACAGGGGGCTTGCCTGCCTCTCATGTGCATACAACTCAGTTCTTACAAGAAAGCTCTCTATTTAAAAGGCTATGGGGAATGTTACTGTTAGCAAAACCAAAACCAAAAAACCCAACAAAACTGAAAGTGTAGATAGAAGAGGACAGCAAAATCCCAATTAATCCAACACAGCATGGGGAAATTAAGAGACCCCGTGTGACTAATGACTTCAGGAGCAGCTTTGACTCAGTGCAATTACTAAAAACTCATTTTAATTCAAGGTATTGAAGTCTTAATAGCAGTGCAGTTTACCTTATCAGCTTTAACAGATTGTGGTGTGTACTCCAGAAAATCTGTGATTGTTATTTACTTCACTGTAGTAATTTGTTGTACCTTCAAACAAAAGGAAAATTCAGAGGTCAAGCAGAATTGCTCACAATGCACCATGCCAGCTTTACAAGAATCACTAGATTGGAAAAGACTTTTGAGATCATCAAATCCAACTGTACCTGTGCACTACTAAACCATATCCCTGAGCACTTCATCTAAAAGTCTTTGATATACCACCAGGGACTGTGACTCAACCACCCCCCTGGGCAGCCTCTGCCAGTGCTTGATAACCCTTTCTGTCAAGAAATATTTCCTGATGCCCAGGCTAAACCTCCCCTGGTGCAGCTTAAGGCCATTTCCTCTCATCCTATTGCCTGTCACTTGGGAGAAGAGACCAATACCCACCTCACTACAACCTTCTTCCAGGTAGTTGTAGGCAGTAATAAGGTCTCCCCTGAGCCTCCAGGCTAAACAACCCCAGTTCTTTCAGCTGCTCCTCATAAGACCTGTTCACCACCTCCAGCCCCTTCATCCTTGTTGCTTTTCTCTGGATGCACTCTGGGACCTTAATGTCTTACTGGTGGTGAGGGGCCCAAAACTGAACACAGTATTCAAGGTGCAACCTCACCAGTGCTGAGTACAGGGGCAGAATCACTTCCCTGATCCTGCTGGCCACACTGTTTCTGGTAAAGGCCAAGATGCCATTGGCCTTCTTGGCCACCTGGGCACACTGCTGGTTCATGCTCAGTCGGCTGTCAACCAGCACCCCCAGGTCCTTCTCTACCCAGTAGCTTTCAAACCACTCTTCCCCAAGCCTGTAGCTCTGCACAGGGTTGTTGTGCCCCAAGTGCAGGACCTGGCATTTGGCCTCGTTAAACCTCATGCTGTAGGTCTCAGCCCATCAATCCAGCCTGTTTGGATCCCTCTTTGAAGATGTCTTTGAAATGCACATATCCCTTTGGTCAGTTTAATCAAAATTTTCATTATAATGCAGAGGAATTGTCATGCTCCTGTTTTCTGCTCTGCTTCTTCCACTTTTCTTGCTGTCTCAGATGTGTGTGTCGCAGCAACTAAGCCATTACAGTTGATGGGTAATCTTTGTAAATCTTTGGTATTTTAGCAGCTGTTGCATGAAGAGCAAAGGCATAGCTGAAGCAGAGGTAAGAGCTTCTAAAAGATTGAGATCACCAAAACAGGAATTCCTACGTAATCTCTGCACATTCATGAATTACAGCTTTTAGCTTCACCTGGGGATCATATTACAGTGCTGACTTCGATAGGGTGAAGTTGATACATCCTTCAAATGTAGACTGGCTCTTTTGGAAGTCTAAATTATACACATGTACTCAAGATTACCTTGAAACCTGGCATGTCCTGTGCTGATGCACAATAGCACTTGTGACTCAAATTTAGGCAAGAGTCTTGAAATTCATTTTTTGTTTCACAAATAGGCATTTCTTTAGTGCTAGTAAGTGAATCTTTTGGGAAGATGTGACCTACAAATGAGTAATCTATTTATATCTCAAATGTTCTTAGTTACTAAACACTTACCCTAGTCAGAACAAAGCACCTTGTCCACCTCTGGGGGACCTTTATGGAGAGCTTAGTTCTCTTGTTAGGGAGACTGGAGTGGGGTCATCTCCACAGACAATAAAATGTGGCATTGTGAAGTTACCATTTGAGAATGACTACAGTGGGGACATACTGCTGCCACTGAGCGGCAACATCATCCAGCCTGTGTAAAGTTCATGCTTCTCATGGACAGAAATCAGTGTTGAATTTAGAAATGACTGTTGTAGGAAGCCGTACTTCTATTCTTTTTACTTTAAGGAAATATCTTACGACATTATCTGCTTTACATGGTTTACAATTTAATAAGTTCAGAAAGGAGATGATGTGTGAATATTTGTCAGGGGCGGAGATTATAGAATGAAAAGCTGGGAAGGAAAAAAACTTGCAATTAAGAGAAAGGTAAATTATGAGAAAAGGTGAGGTGTTGGAGCACCTCTGGAGACCAAATGACCAGGAGGATACTGGAGAAGTAGGAGGAACTGGGTTGATGTGGGATAGAGGTCAGTTATCTCTTGCTGGATCTTGAAGGAACTCATCTCTTGTGAGCCTGTGAAACTGGAGTCCTTCTGCAAGATCTGACATTAGGCCTCTTACTTAGAGGCTAGGAGAGCCTCTTGCCCACTAATCACCTCACTCTTCTCTTCCCAGGCTCCATGTTGAGCGAGCTGAGGGGGGCATTAGACACCACAAAGCAACTTTCAACTTTTGCCAGCCAATTTTTTGTTTTGTCAGTGAAGAATAATGCTGGCGGGCTCCAGCTTCCTGCTTCCTCTGCAGGTGCTCAGCACAACAGAAGACAGCCAGATGGGGGGCAGAGGGCAGGGGTCTGCTGCTGAGTTATGGGGGCTGTTCTGGGCTCTCCTGAGCTTTGACTGTGATATTGCATTACCCACACTGTGAAAATTCACCATCTGAGGGTAAGTGTTTTGTTTTGGCTGAGTTGTTTTGTTGGACTGTCCCCCAAATGTGTCTCAAAGGTTACAAAACAGTTCGAGAAAGTGGTATAGAAAATGAATGCTTAAAAATATCTATTTCCTTGTGACACTGCAGCAGTTTGGATGAGATGACAAGTCCAAAACTAAAGATGTGTCTTCACAGGGGTATTTATTTTGCATGCAGCTTAGCTACTGCTCATGAAAACAGCTGCATCTACCAACTAACAATACAGAATAGTTAGTGTAGTGACTGCCAAGACAGTGTTTGTTCCTGAATCTGTTTTGAAGTTGCTTTAAGTTCACTACTTATTGATGTAGTACAGACAAAGGTCCATTTTTAATGTATGGCAGTCCTTCCATTGTGTTTCATGCCAGGACCATGTAGTCCTTTTGCCTTCAGGCCTTATCCAGCTGGGAACAAAACTGTGGCCATCTGGCATCATCATCATCAGAATATGGCTACTCCAGTGCCATGACAGCCAGCAAGGGAGAGATCTCTGTGACTTTGGGAAAGAAGGAAATGTTCAGAATAGACCTGAGAGGCATTCCCGGGTTTAGGAATACCTGAACCAGAAGGCATCTGGGCTAAGCCTGTTTTATTACCATAGTGATGCAAAAGTGAATTGTATAAGAGCCAAAGAACAAACAGCAGGTTTCATGAGTAGCAAAAATCAAAGGAAATTAGTTACCTGTGGATTTGAATCTCTGAGCTAGACTCTCTGGTGTTTAATGACCTTAGCCATGATTTACACTCCAGCAATAATGACATAAGTCAATTCTGTATGCAGTAACTAACAACTGAAGTAGTTTCAGCCTTTCATTCAAGAGAGATGCTTGCAGAAGGTCCCTCTCCATCTCCTCTGCATACTTTCATGAAACTCATAGGAACCTAACATCTTTAATGTCTCTAAGCTGACATAAAATGAGATTTCTATTCATCACTGCATTAAGTTGCTGGGAAGGTAAGCATGCACATGCACAGGCTTACTATCTGTCACCTCCATAGGGAACTGGGCAAATCCCAGACTCCCTGCTGTATTTTCATCGTATCCTTGTTCTGACAAGCGGGATGGCGTTTTGTCAGGGAGCAGCCCACAGTGAGCCTCTCTCAGCTGCTGACAAATCCAAGCCCTCTGAGGGAAGGACAGCTTCTGGTTCACTGGACTGACAAGAGAGTGGTTCAAGAGGATTCTGGCATCAGAAATCAACCTGTCTACCTTGGCAGTGTTTTTAGTATGCCACATACTAGATTTAAGTTAATAAAACCTTACTGTGAAATAAGTTTCTGTAGCAGTCTACAAGTGAGACATCATTTAAAGCCATTTGATTCAGTTTTATCTTTGGGTTTGTTGCGATGATACTTATGACAGATGACTCAGAGTTCTGTCATGGTGACAGAGCATTTAATTACCTAACAAGGCAATTCTACAAGGAGATCCTACAGGGGTTATTATAACCAGTGAATGAACTTTGTACCTATCCACAGGATGCACTGAAGGTACAGCTGTAACATTGCCAGGCAGCACTGCCTTCTCATCTGCTCTGCTACATCAAGCTACACCCTTACATGCAAACAGCATTTTGTGACAGAATCAATCTGCTTGTGTCTTGCTGAGTTTCCATTTGCTTTCTTAAACAAGTACATCTGTGCTTTTTAATACTAGAAGTAGTCTGCTAGTGGAAACCACTGTACAATGTTAGCTTACTTCCTGCAGGCATGCAAAGCATGAAATTTCTTCCCTGGCTTTCCCAAGTCTTTCCCTGCTAATGTTTTCTGAAAACTCTTCTTCCCTCTCCCACTGCAGTGATGGGAACTATTGCTGCTGACAGTCAGCTCTTCTTAACCAATTGTCTTCAAAAAAATCACTCACTTGCCCCCACTGGCCACCCGTCACAGGAGCAACAGAATGAACTTGGGGAAAACAAGGAGGGGAAGCAGATTTTTGTCTTCAGTCTAGGAAGATGTGTAAATCTCTTAACTGAAGTATGTGGGAAACCTGATCTTTTAAGTCATCCAAATAAGAAGTTAATGTACCTGCTTTCCACAGCAATGGAAAATGAAGTATTAGGGCCGTCAAGGACAACTTCATCCTTCGTCACAATTCTGAATAGGGAGAAAAGGATCAAAGGAGGAAGGTTTGAAGAACATCTAGTAGCTTAAGAAGGCTGACAGCAAGTGTTTTCAGGACTATTTTGGGGATATCTCAAGGCTGGAAAGAGAAAGATGAGAGGTTAGCCACATTACAACTGAAGAAAATCTCACCATAATCAACAATATTTGGGAAAACAGGGGTGAGCAAGTATCACTCCTGTAGATAAAGAACAGGCAAATGGCTTCAGTGGAAGACTGAAATAAGACACTTCTTTTTCTTTTCTTTCTATTTTTTTTTTAAAAAAAAATTTGTTTTCTTCCTGTCAGCCCAGAAGCCCAACCATATCCTGGGCTACATCTAAAGAAGTGTGGCCAGCAGGTCAAGGGAGTTGATCCTGCCCCTCTACTCCTCTCTTGTGAGACCTCATCTGGGGTATTGTGTGTAGTTCCAGAATCCTCAACACGAGAAGGATATGGAGCTGTTGGAACAGGTCCAGAGGAGGGCTGCAAGGATGATCAAAGGGCTGGAGCACCTTCCACTCAAGGACAAGCTGAGAGAGTTGGGGTTGTTCAACCTGGACAAGCGAAGGCTCCAGGGGAGACCTTATAAAGACCTTCCTATACCTGAAGGAGGCATACAAGAAAGCTGGCGAAGGACTGTTTACAAAGGTCTGTAGTGACAGGACTAGGGGCAACAGGTATAAACTGGAGAAGGGCAGATTTAGAGTAGACGTAAGGAGGAATTTCTTCATGATGAGAGTGGTGAGGCCCTGGCACAGGTTGCCCAAGGAAGCTGTGGCTGCCCCAACCCTGGAGGTGTTCAAGGCCAGGTTGGATGGGGCCTTGGGAAGCCTCATCGAGTGGAAGGTGTCCCTGTTCGTGGCACGAGGGTTGGAACTAGATGATCTTTAATGTCCCTTCCCTCAAACTGTTCTATGATTATGTGATGATTCTGTCACAGCTTATACTCTGCACAGGGCATTAGAAATGAAGGTTTGTTTTGATGTCTATATGAAACAGGACATCTAGCTGAGGGTTCTCTCCTGCACAGCCTCTGTCTTCTCAGGATATCTGAAATAGTAAAATTGGAAACTTGTGATCTCTTGGACTTTGACAAATTCATGCAATAGTTTCTGTAAGCATCAAAATATAATGACTTAAAGACATTAAGTTTAAAAGATTTCTTCCTTGGTGTAATTTATTATAGCAAAATGATTAAAATAAATTTTTACATCTATATAATTGATAAAAGTTCTATAAAAGCATAAATTTCAGCGGAAGAAGTTCTACTCTCATATTCAACTATTTTCGTGAAATATCTAAAGTACTTTAAAAAAGCTCCCTGATGTTTTCATGAAATATAGATGCCAGTATATAAAAAAAATAATCAAGACCTCCATGAAATATGGTCTAATTTAGGCAGACTTTAAGACAACACACACAGAGTTTTCATGAAATTGTATGTTGCATTTCATGAATTGTTCACACCCCATATTTTATAATATTCATAAAGTTTCATAGCAATATTCATGACATTTAATAACAAAGTTCATACAATATTAAACAAAGCATAAAAAAACCATCACAGCCACAAGCTTAATAAATCATAGGAGTATAAACTTCCTTCTGAGCTGCTAGAGAACAGTCATCTCGCTTCATTTTTCTTGGGTTTTATTAAAGAAAGACAAGCAACATTTCATGGTAGATTCACAAAACAGGTCTTAAAATTCTCACCAGCCATTCATAGGCTAGCTGTTCAAAATTACACAAAGCATGAAGACAGCACAGCTATAGCTTCACTCAAATTTATTTTAAATTATTAATAATAAAAAATAGCCCCCTCTTGTCATATCAGGAATGCTGCCCTGACAGCCTTCATCAGAGGCTGCAGAATGTTCTTCTGGAGAAAGCAGCTTTCTAGTTGCTCATAATTTCTACCTCTGTGTCTTGAAGTATACAATCTTAACAATAAAAGGCTGTTAAACAGCCTTGCAACTTGCCTTTCAGCTTTCCAAATTCATACTTCATCCTTAACTTTACAGCTAATTAGACATTAGCCATTCAGGAAAAGGCTTTGTTGATCAGGAAAGGAAAGCAAAGGATAAGGTGAGTCTCCAGAGAGAAGGCCATCGATTCTACCAATTACAGCAGCAGTGGGAAGAAGTAGATGCTTTATAAGCACAGTGCATTAATGCTGACAAACACAGCACTGTGCTAAACCCTACCTTGGAGCAAGTGATTCCACTAACAAAGACAGACACATAGTGTAACAGCAAGGAGAAGTATATAAGGTTCTTTAATCACTTCCACCTTGTTGAAAATATATCAGGTCCTACGTGCAGCAGCTATGTTTTCTTTACATCAGCAGAACACAATCTCATCACCAGCCAGCCAGCAAACAACCTGCTCGGGCCCAACTGATGCCTGATGAGCAGAGGCAGCAGGTTTCATTTGTGGAGATTGGGAATCTGGTGTCGGTGCACTGCTTCTCCAGTATTGTTGGTTATCTTATCTCTAGGCATATGGTCTGTTTCTTGATTAATTTCTTCAGTCAAGGTAAGTCTGGGGAAATTCATGCCCCCGCATCCGAGAAAATGATTTCTCCCTCCTTAGTGTTGAAACCGATTTATGCTACATCAGGGGCATCCGGGAAAACTTGTTACTGGACACTGGTCTGTAGCTCCTCTTCTATGATCTGCTGGAGCTGTCAGCAAAGCTGCTTCTTGTTGACAAAGCAGGATGGAGTCTGTAAGGGGCAGGCTGTCAAGTGGAGCTCAACAAGATTGTGTGGGCATCAGCAGGCTGTGAAGTGCATCATTGCGCCTGACACATACACTAGTAATGACCTGGAGATGATTGGCTGCCTCAGGAGGAGAGAGGTCATGGTGATGTGTTAGCACCTTTTGAAAACCACACCTTGGTGAAAACTAGGCCTTCTTTTAAGTAAAGTCTCAGGTAAGAAGGTAAGCAATCTCTTCTGGATTGTTTCTCTTTTTTATTTATTTATTTGTTTTTCAATGTTTTGCTATACTCAGCTATCGGTGCCTGTGGATGGCACCACAACACAAAACATAAACATTAGTGTGTGTAACTGCTCCTGAATAAAAAAATACTTTACCTGCAATGCTAAAGCGATCAAGCAGTATGTTTTGCTGGTGCAGGGATGTGTTGTGCATGCGGGGCAATGGAGAGAAACATTGGGAATTCTTCTGGAGTTTATTCAGTTTATTCTAAGGGGAAGCTTCCTCTGATGGGAGTTGGTAAGAAACTAGCTTATAATTTGGCTCATGATGATTAAATTAATAGAAAGAAGGCAGTGCTTTGATCTAATTTTTTTGTTCCTCCTGAGAGGAATATGGTTATTTATCAAGAGAGACCTTAGAACATTCTCATATCCTCAGCTCACACTAGACCAGTAAATGAAACCATCAGCTTTTCCACAGGCAAAGAGCATTTGGGTTGAGCAAAGTCTTCAGGATAATTTGCAAAAGCACTTGAAGCTGTTGAATCCCTCATGAAGGTTTTTCTCCTGTCTGCGTACGAATGAGAGATCTACTGTTGACATTTGTCCTTCAGACTCCAACGCTGACCCTTTCTCTGTCGGCAGCAGAACTGCTTCACTATATAAATACTTCATAGTAATGTTTAGTATTGCCAGACATAACAGAGCTGTAATACAATATAGCGAAGCGACCTGATTTTGAATATGTGGTTGAGAGAGGAAATTCTTATGCTTACTGCTTGGAGAAGGATAGAACAAACTGACAACCATGTGTGGGGGCGTGGGGGGAAAAGTTGTCATAAGGTACCAGTAATGCTTGGAAAGTGCTACTGACAGTGGGATGTTCCTGTGAAGCCATTTGGTGCCAGCTCATTAGAGGGCTTTGGCAAGGACATTTGGCATAAAATAGATTTTATTTAGAACTAGGGACTTTTCTGCCTTGGCAGGGAATGAACTTGCAAATTAAGCTGTCTTGTAATATAATGACATTACCTTGTATTATGAATCATTGTAGAATTAGAAACATTGATCCGAGTAAGAAATGAATACTTCTTAGGAACTGGAGAAACATGTACAGCTAACATTCAGGGTCTGTACACATATGTATGTGAAGAAAGCGTTGCACGCTGTCCCAGCATGCTGCTTCTAAGCCTGTGCTCAACACCTGGATCCTTTTTTTGCTAAGGTTTTTTGTTACTCAAATGGTTGCTTCAGCGGTTATTTTTTTTTTCTTGGGTTCAATTTCTTTAAAAACTTTTCTTCTTCCCTGGATGTCTCAGGTGGCTTAATATTAAAATTTGATGCTTGCCAGGGGCTTAATTTTCAATTAGGACAAGTTTGAAAAGTCTAGGTTAGGAGGAAGAAAATTTTAAATATAGGGAGATGGTGGTTGGGCATGTGATGCCTCTCTAAATGTTTGATGAAGTACAAGGCTCTGTTCTGGCTGCCCATATTCTACATGGGGCAAAACCCCACAGGGATGGTTGTGCATTTTTTAAGCAACTCACTAAGTATAAGTTTGGCCTGTTTCCTAAAATGAAACAAAGCAAAGTAAGACAAACAAACAAACAAACAAAAAACAGGGGAAAAAAACTCCCTAAAACATTCTTATAAGAAATTGATACATTCTTCTTACCTCAAACTCGTACAATTACAAGTGGAGAGATCTTCCTTGGTATTTCCCTGCAAATATTTCTTTAAGATCAAAGATACCACCCAGTCCTCTGAAGAAAGCTAGGTTATGGACCACTACAGCTATTCTCCTCTAGCCTGAGAGTACAGGAATCTAATATGCTTTCCTGCATGTCTTGTGCTTTAGCATTCATAAGTGTCCTTATGAAAGCAAGTTTTGAGTCACATGCTGGGTCACACTGCAGGGAAGAATAATATCAATTATACAGCATGCTTAATCATGAAAGGAAATGGATTTGACTAACTGATTATGCATATATCAATTCAAAATAAAATTATGAGCTTGTCCTGATGTGCAAAATGCCACTGGTGAAAAATATTTTAATATATTACTGCTTGACTTCTCGAGAGGTAAGTAATTTAATTTCTTCTTGCACTGTATTATTCTTGAAGCTGCGCATATTTTTCTAGCTTGGAAAAGCATCAACATGAAGCTTTTAAAGCATATTTTGATATTTAAAATGCAGCTTCCTGTGCTTGTGTTCATGCATGGTTTCCTGTGACAAAGAGTGGTAAGTAAATACTCGTTGCTGGCTTTCCTGCATACGCTATGAGGCTGTACAGGATGGGATTTGTTGTACACAAGAACAAGCTGCTTCTGGAACCTCACACCCGCTTACTCGATTAAATCAACAGCTGTTTGGCAAGGAGACAGGAATTTTCTTATTTACCCAAAACTCAGTATTTACAGCTATTCCCCCATGGCGTGGGTGGTCACAGTACATTCCCCGTGGCAGCCGGTGAGAACAGCACCTCCCACCCGGTGTTAAAGTCGTCTCTGGTGCAGCATCTCTTCAGGTCCTCATCGCAGCAGTGCTTCACTTCACATGGTGGGTATGAGCTGGCTCAGAGAAAGGTGATGTGCTGTACTTGAGTGTCACACTCTCCTGAGTAGGGAAACCTAATCCCAGACAGCTTTAAATACTGTTTAAAGTAGCTGGCGTGTTTAAGGTTGAGGCTGGGTTTCCAATGTCCCCAGCGAGTTCTGGAACCAGTCATCTAGTTAAAAGGGAATGTCTCTTTCCCCTCTCATCAGCTCTTGTTTAGGGAATGTTTGGACATCTTGTCTAATCAGAACCACAAGGTCAGGCTCTGCAAGGAGATGGACAAGGATGTTCATAACCCCAGGCTGGGGAGTTTGCTACACAGCCCCCTGCAGGCTGTGGGCTTCCCACTGGACATAGAAGCAGAACTGATGGGACATCAGTATTTCATTGACAAATGCAGGCACTGGTGCAGCTTTCAGACCTGGGGGCTCTGGAAACGTGAGGTATAAGCTTTGAAATTGCCTCAGGGATCTGAACTTTGTGCTTATTCACTGCAAAATTCTCTGACCGTGACCTTAGTGCCAAACAACAGACTTACTGCTCATAGTGCCAACTGGCTTCTTGCCGCCGCCTTCTCTTTCCTTCAATATGGATTTAAAATACCATTTTAACGGTGAAACAAGACTCCAGAAAATATCTTGGAACATTTAACTCTAGAATGGACTTCACAGTTCGCGGTCCCAGGCTGCTTGCCCAGCTGCAGCTGGGTTTTCAGTTGATGTTATTGACATTCATCAATCGCATCCTGCCTTGCTGGTGGCCTGGGAGGCCTGATTGCAGACTTTGCCTTCTCCATGTATCTGGGGCTTGAAATCCTGGCTGTGGGGCTGCACACTCTGGTAGGGGATGGAGACTGCAGCCACCCAGCTGGCATTCTCCTGGCAATGGCCAGCAGGGTTTCTCCAGAGCGTGGCATTGCACACGCTCGGATGTGCAGGCTTGCTGTGCAATGTGGGTGAGCTGCAGGCAGCTCAGGTAAGGGAAGGAGCCATTTCTGTTTGCTGAGGAAACCTTAACAGAAGGCTAAAACTGGGTTAGGTTTTCTTAGGTGACAGGATGGTGTTCAGTGGAAAAATGTTAGCTGTGTCCTACCTTTGCTTTGTATCCCCTAGAATCCAGAGGGTTTAAAGTGTGTTATGGTTCCCCAGGGCTCAGTCCTGGGTCCAGCCCTGTTTAATGTCTTTATCAACGACCTGGATGAAGGCATTGAGTGCTCCCTTAGCAAGTTTGCAGATGACACCAAGCTGGGTGGAAGTGTGGATCTGCTGGAGGGTCGGGAGGCTCTGCAAAGGGACCTGAACAGGCTGGACTGCTGGGCTGAGACCAACGGCATGAGGTTTAACAAGGCCAAATGCCGAGTCCTGCACTTGGGGCACAACAACCCTAAGCAGAGGTACAGACTAGGAGAAGCCTGGCTGGAAAGCTGCCTGGAGGAGAAGGACCTGGGGGTGTTGGTTGACAGCCGACTGAACATGAGCCAGCAATGTGCCCAGGTGGCCAAGAAGGCCAGTGGCATCTTGGCTCGTATCAGAAACGGCGTGACCAGCAGGTCCAGGGAGGTTATTCTCCCTCTGTACTCGGCACTGGTGAGACTTCTCCTTGAATCCTGTGTTCAGTTCTGGGCCCCTCACCACAAGAAGGATGTTGAGGCTCTGGAGCGAGTCCAGAGAAGAGCAACGAAGCTGGTGAAGGGGCTGGAGAACAAATCTTATGAGGAGCGACTGGGAAAGCTGGGGTTGTTTAGCCTGGAGAAGAGGAGGCTGAGGGGAGACCTTATTGCTCTGTAGAACTACCTGAAGGGAGGTTGTGGAGAGGAGGGTGCTGGCCTCTTGTCCCAAGTGACAGGGGACAGGACGAGAGGGAATGGCCTCAAGCTCCACCAGGGGAGATTTAGGCTTGAGATTAGGAAAAAGTTCTTCACGGAGAGGGTGGTTAGGCATTGGAATGGTCTGCCCAGGGAGGTGGTTGATTCACCTTCCCTGAAGGTGTCTAAGGTGAGGGTGGATGAGGTACTTAGGGGCATGATTTAGGGATTGGTGGGAATGGTTGGACTCGATGATCCGGTGGGTCTCTTCCAACCTGGTTATTCTGTGATTCTGTGATGCCTCCCTTTGATGTGTCAGTAAATAAACCAATGTTTATTAGAATGTAGGATACCTGGACTGGCAGACCCACTGGCTCACACGTGGGTGTTAGGATGCTTTCATTCCACAGCCTAAAAGCTCAGTGGTTATTCCCCAGCCCTCTGGTGGTACCGTTCTCATTATGGCTTCAATTGAGTGGGGTGTGGGACACATCTGATGCCTACAACAGGAGCTGTATCTGAGCTATAGCACTCTAACTGGAGATTTCTGATGTGGGAAAGACAACACATAAATAAATGAGAAGTGGAAGATGGATGAGCTGGAACGAGCTGTGAAGTGACAGCTTTGTGACTGGTTGCAACTTATTTCCTTTTTGTGGTCTAGAGCTGAGTGCCTCATAAATTCTGAAGACACCAAAACTGTAACTAACGCTACTGAAGCCGTGCTAGGATCACTGGAGAGATAAAGAGCAGCAACTGTAGCTAGAAAAGAAGACATTGAATATAGAATAAGTTCTCTCCCCCAAGTAGTATTTTTGGGGAACCACTTCATTTTTGACCTTACAGGCTTAATCGGCACACTGGCACAATTTTAGGAATCTGGGGTCACTCAGTGACCCTCCTACAACCTCATATAGACCTAAAGATGAAAATAGTTTCACAGTTTATGGCACTGGGGTATATTAGAGACTGATTATAAAGATCCTGGGAGCCTTAAATAGATGCCTACTAACCCTCTCATGCTCTGTCAGCCATGAGGTGATGCATGGTAGACACCACTCAGCAACCAGTGAGCAGTGTGCGGGGCTCAGGGGCCACGTTATGGTTTGCTCACTGAGTAGATAAAAGAGCTGCAGTTTTTTGGGAAGGGGAAGAAAGTAAAACAAAAGCAGCTGCATTGTGTCTGGTTAGAGCTCCACCCAGTCTAGCACTATGTTTCTGAAAGTGTCCAAAAATATGGTGAGCCACAAGAACTGGTAAAAGACTTTGTAGCTGAAAGGAGTCCTGAACTTGGGTTACTGTCTTTATGTCTCAGAGCCTGTGGTGCAACTGTCTCCTCTGAGTCCGTCCTAGGTCTTTTTAATCCACATAAGCATCTGCAACACCCTGGGGCAGGACTTGCAGCTTACCTCTCTATGAAGGTTATTTAGTGAAAAGCTGGGGAAATAATCAGAAAATTAACTATGGTAATAGTACTGCAGCTGCAACTTGATATCTAACGTCATACAGCCACCAACAAACCTTCTCTCCTGGGTACATGCAAGTGAGAGCTGCTCATTTTCCAATGGCAACAACTCACTGTGCAATTGTGCATGACCAGCTTTCCAGCTGTCTTATGCTCCTTTTGTTGTTTCCTCAGAAGAGCCGCAGGAATTCAAGTAAAGTACTAGCTTTTCAGATAGTTTGGCTCTGGGTTATTTTGTCCCTTCACAGAAATTCTCTTAAAATAATAAAATTTTCTAGTATTCATTAGAAGGTTTGGAGTAGGTTCCCAGGAACTCCACAGTTGCTATGATGAAGTCTGGTATCCCCAGCAGGACAAACGGCTTACTGAGAACTGGAGATGCCTGAAGACTCTGTACATCTATTAGAAGTCTCCAACAGCTAGTTCTGGTGCATATATACACATTTGTGTTTCAAGAGCAGGCTGGTCCAAAGGCTTACATCCTCTTGTCTTTACATGGAAGCAGTCTGTTCTGTCTTGTTCACAGACAAGTGAACACTGGTGCACACTTTCTGTATTTGTAGATTAAGTAGGCTTTAGGTCAGTCATCTGAATCCTTCTTTGTAGTTATCTTAGCTGCATTATTTTTATGCACCTATGCCAAACAAGCAGGAATTAAAACATGTTTGACTTCCTGCCCTAAATCAAGCAGTCTTGTGGTAGCTCTGGATGCAAGACAAGTAGGATGTTGTTCTTTTACAGAGCTTCCTGCTCCCCTTCCAGACCTGCTTTCCATCCTTATGTAATTTGGGTACCTTGTCTGTGCGTGCCAGCACTGTATTCTGTCTGAATTCACCAAATCTCTTATCAGAACACGCTTGATCGTTAAGCAATCTCTTTCCCTGAGTAATTTTAGATATAAGAAGCCTACATCAAATTCAGCAAGGATGATATCAAGTTTCCTCATTCAGAGGAGCATTTGGAGACTCACTTGAGAGTAAAAATGCAACAGAGGTGGAGATCTGGCCTAAGTGGTCTGAGCCATCTTCCCCACCAGCGATGGGGGAAGACAGAGAACCTTTCTTTCTTCTGCAGCAGATGTTTCATGCACAGACACCACTGTTGGAACATGCCTGAGGATATGTAACATCTACTGTTGCCTTCATATTATAAAATACCCACTGTTTAGCCAACCCTAGCTGTACAGCATTGTCTGCTTTCAAGGACTGTATTAGAACTACAATAATGATAATTTTTTATAAGCCCAGAATGGAAACTCGCCTGTCTATCCTGTTGGTTTGTTAGATTGGGCCATGGCATACTTCTGGCTGGGCTGATAGCCTTACCTGGCAGTGCTTGTGAGCTGGTGTGGGATGTATTCTGTAGGCACTTTGGATGTTGCTGCCCTGGTTGAGGAGCTGAGACAGTCTGATAGTACACATAGACCAATTCTGTAAGAAACAAAACTTATCAGCCACTCCCTAGGTCTGGGAATGCTCTTCACCAGGCCACTGCACTTCCAGCACTGCATCTGACTCATCTGATCATATCGCTCTTCCTTTTGGCTGGTTGGCTTTTTTTTTTTTACCCCTTTTCCTTCTGTCCTTTCCTTCCTGGGAAACGAAGTAACCTTTCTCTAAGGATAAAAAATCTTTATACCCGTATGCAAAGCAGAAGAAATCATTAGGGCTTTCAGCTATATAAACCTAATTTGTCAGTTTTTTTCCCCCTCTCTCTTAATGGATCTCTTATGCATTTGTAATGTACTCAGTACCATGGTATCTAGGGACCTTATACACAATTCATAAAACAAAATTATTTTTTTTTGGCAAAAAAAATCTACTTCTCTTCAGGCTGTTGCCATACTCTGAATCAGGCTGATTTGTTGGCAACAGAAGCCAATTCATCTGCTTCATACCCCCAACACAAACTGTCTTACAGTATCTTGTCTTTGCATTTGTGGGATGGCTAAGTCGGGTTCACATTGACTTATTTTAGCAGCTATTAAGTATAGAACTGTCTGTAATAAACACAGTTGGCTGCATTTTGTTAAGAGAAAAGGCCTTGTGGGACATGTGACGGTTGGAGGATGGCTGGGGCACAGCGATCACGAGATGATAGAATTCTCAGTTCCAGGAGAAGTAAGGAGGGGGTCAGTAGAATGGCCACCTCGGACTTCCAGAGGGCAGACTTTGGTCTGTTCAGAGGGGTGGTCAATCAAGTTCTATGGGAAATAGTCCTTAAGGGCAAAGGAGCCCAAGAAGGCTGGGTGCTCTTTAAAAAGGAAATCCTGGCAGCGCAGGAGAAGGTTGTTCCAGTATGCCAGAAGATGACCCAGTGGGACAGAAAACCAACTTGGCTGAGCAGAGAGATCTGAGTGGATATCAGAAAATAAAGGAAAGTATTTGAGCTTTGGAAGAAGGGGCAGGCATCTTGGGAGGACCTCAGGGATGAAGTGAGATCATGTAGAGAGAAAATCAGAAGGGCTAAAAACCAGCTAGAACTTAGACTGGCCAGTTCTGTGAAAGATAATAAAATATCCTTCTACAAATGTATCAGTAACAAAAGAAGGGCCAAGGAGAATCTCCATCCTTTACTGGATGCAGTGGGAACAATAGCGACAAAGGATGAGGATAAGGCTGAGGTACTTAATGAATTCTTTGCCTCAGTCTGTAGTAGTATGGCAAGATTTTCTCTGGGTACTCAGCCTCATGAGTCAGAAGACAGAGGAAAAGCAGAACAAAGCTCCATTGATCCAAGAGGAAATGGTTAAAGATGTGCTGGGCAAATTATATATTCATAAGTCTATGGGGCCAGGTGGGATCCACCTGAGAATACTAAGGGAAATGGCAGATGTGCTTCCCAAACCCCTTTCCATCATCTTCCAGCAGTCCTGGCTGACTGGGAAAGTTCCACTTGACTGGAGGCTGCCTGATGTTACATCCATTTACAAGAAGGGCTGGAGAGAGGATTCAGGAAACTACAGGCTTGTCAGTCTGACCTCAGTGCTGGGGAAGGTGGTGGAACAGGTGATCTTGAGTGCTATCATGAAGCTCATGCAAGAGAACTGGGTGATCAGGCCCAGTCAACGCGGGTTCATGAAAGGCAGGTCTTGCCAAACTAACCTGATAGCCTTCTGTGACAAAATGACTTGCCTACTGGATGAGGGAAAGGCTGTGGATGTGTCTTCCTGGGCTTCAGTAAAGCCTTTGACACAGTTTCTCACAACATTCTGCTTCAGAAACTGTCGGCCTCTGGCCTGGACAGGCGCACACTCTCCTGGGTGGAAAACTGGTTGGATGGCCGGGCCCAGAGAGTGGTGGGAAATGGAGTTAAATCCAGCTGGAGGCCAGTGACAAGTGGGGTTCTCCAGGGCTCAGTGCTGGGTCCAGCCATGTTCAATGTCTTTATCAACGACCTGGATGAGGGGATTGAATGTACCCTTAGCAAGTTTGCAGACAACATTAAACTGGGAGGAAGTGTGGATCTGCTGGAGGGTAGGGAGGCTCCAAAAGGATCTGAACAGGCTGGACTGCTGGGCTGAGGCCAGTGGGATGAAGTTGAACATGGCCAAATGCCGGGTCCTGCACAAAACCCCCATGCAGCGCTACAGGCTTCAGGAAGAGCGGCTGGAAAGCTGCCTGGAGAACAGCCTGGGAGTGTTGGTTGACAGCTGACTGAACATGAACCAGCAGTGTGCCCAGGTGGCCAAGAAAGCCAATAGCATGTTAGCTTGTATCAGAAACGGGATGGCCAGCAGGTCCAGAGAGGTTATCCTGCCCCTGTACTCAGCACTAGTGAGACCGCACCTTGAATACTGTGTTCAGTTTTGGGCCCCTCACTACCAGTAAGACATTGAGGCTCTGGAGCGAGTCCAGAGAAGAGCAATGAAACTGTTGAAGGGGCTGGAGAACAAGCCTTACAAGGAGTGGCTGAGGGAACTGGGGTTCTTTAGCCTGGAGAAGAGGAGACTGAGGGGAGACCTTATCACTGTCTACAACTGCCTGAAAGGAGGTTGCAGAGAGGTGGGTGTTGGTCTCTCCTCCCAACTGACAGGTGATAGGTCAAGAGGGAAGGGCCTCAAGCTGCTTCAGGGGAAGTTTAGATTGGACATCAGGAAAAATTTCTTCACAGAAAGGGTTATCAAGCAGTGGAACAGGCTGCCCAGGAAGGTGGTTAAGACACCATCCCTGAAGATATTTAAAAGGCAGGTAGATGAGGTGCATAGGGACATGATTTAGTGGCATACAGGTACAGTGGGAATCGATGATCTCTAAGGTCTTTTCCAACCTAGGGATTCTATGATTCTTTTTCTCCATCAGCTTCAGCACTGGTATGAATCAGCACTGGCGGTTCCCTAGCTCCATGCAGAGCGGTATCTGAGGCAACAGCCCAGAATGTTTTGCTATATCTGGTAGTGGCTAAATAATTACTATATAGGAAAATAATTCAGAGCTGATGAGAAGTGAAGTTTTAAATTTCTGAGTCATTAGTTGTAAGCAGCTGGATGCTGCAAGCACCTGCTGGGAAGAGCTCCTTACTCAGTATCCCAAAGAGACTGACTGCTGCGTTGCAGGGTAACCAACCCTTCACAACTGCCTAAGTGGGCAGGTGGTTTTGTTAGGACATAGTACTTGTTCTGGGCCTGAATCTCTAGAAGTGAGCACTACTATTGATGGAATTATTGGCTCCAGCTTTCCGGTCTCCAGTACAATACATTGGTAAGAGCGTATTTGTATCTTATTCCACAGTGGAAGTGGGCAATGTATTCAAGAGCTGATGAAGATGCCTTGAGTGCCGTGCTGGTATAGTAGGCAACGCTAATCAAAGTCTTTATGCACTCCTTGCTCCAAATCATTGTGCTTGAATTTTGTGTTACACAGTGATCTGTTGTTTTTTCTTTTTTTAATAGTAAAAAAAAAGGAATTATTTTTTCAAAAATATTAATATATCTCATCCTACGTACTAACCAAGTGCAACCAAGTACTGTATTTTCCATGAGTCTGTTATAACTTCTGCTCTAACGCACAACAGCATTATTACAGCAGCAGATGCTTCAGAAACAGGAAAATTTTCAGAGAACTGAATTCGAGGGTTGTTTTAAAATAAATTCTTACATCACCATAACGGAAAATATGGAAAAATTAAAATCTCTTCACTGGGTGTGCTTAGGCTACACTTGGTTTTCAGTGCTAACATATAACAGGATCCAAGAAGAAACATAATTTGAATGTTCACATGGCTATCTACACTAAGCACAACATCTTAATTTCCTAGGTCACCAAAACAGTTAATAAAAAGAAAGCCCCCAAACCCAGTGCCATGATGTAGACATACTTTGGCTTTGACTCCATTTGAACACACTTAGAATAGCTGCAGAGCACCACTGAAGGTGAACTGTGCTCCTCTCTGGGGTTACCTCTGAATTCAGACCAAGCACAGAGGATCTGCAGATCTTGAGCACTAAGTTGCAAAAGTAAACAATTCCATTGTAAATTAGAGGGATTTTTGAGTCAAAACTAAATTCCTTCTGTTTAAAAAAATATAAAAATAAAAACATGCCTCTACATTATTTTCATTGTCCTCAGGTGGTCAGTGTGTTTAAAGCGCCCTTCACAAGAGCTCTGGACACTGGATCACCATTGATAGGCCTGTCACCCCTCTAGCAGGTCTCACATTACTAAGTCTGCTCTTCTCAGTCTCCCACTAAAGTCTTCACAGAGAGGTTGCATGGTCCAGCCCTGGCTTGTTGAGAGCAATGCTGGCAATGTTGCACGAGAAGGGAGTGCAGGAACCTCCCTGACAGTTTTTGAAAGGAGCAGATGTGCAGATCTAACCTCCTTAGCATTCAGCACTGTCACAGTATTGTCCCACTTCCTTCTCCCAGGCTTGATCTCACTCAGACAGGAACCTTACACTAAGTTTAGAGACAGATTTCACTGGAGGTGACAAATTTGACTAAATACAAATTCTAATGTAAATTAAGTCTTCAATTAAGTCTCTATGAAATAACATCTCAAAGCATAAACAACATTTTTACTAGCTTGTTGACTAAGTTTGAGGTGCTAAGGGGCATGGTTTAGTATTTGATAGGAGTGGTTGGACTCAATGATCCGTTGGGTCTCTTCCAATCTGGTTATTCTATGATTCTATGAAGTTATAAAAATGAGAAGGTGAAACGTGTACTAATAATTTAAGCTAATATTGCTCATTTATGTTAAAATATTAAACTATGGCTAATTCTTACGAGTATTTTCAGTAAACCCTGTTGCAATTTCTAGCTAAAAAAGAAATGCCCTGAAATAAAAAGAAAAAAACAGGTAATTAAAGAAGGAGCATAGAAATTTGGGAAGAGATCAAGGCATAAACAAAAACATGAAATGGAAATGAGTACCAAACCAGCAAAATGTATTTAAGCAATATCACAAATACAGACCAGAAAAATCTATTTACAAATGTAAAATCAGTATGTCCTGTAAAAAGTCTCCCACAGAAAGGTATTTCTAAACAAGAGATTCAACTAATACATTGCCTACTGCTGGCAGCAGGCATGCTTTACACCTAGTGTAGCATTAGTTATGTCTTTGCAAAATAGAGAAAATTTAATAAAGGTGAAGAAATTATTTCTGGGAAAAACTTGAACAGAAGGATAGACAACAATCACAAGGCATACAAAGCACAAGGAACTGCAAATTTGTAACTCTTGGTAGTGCTTTTTCCACCCCTACTTAGAATGGTTTGAGTTGGAAAGGATGTTCAAGATCATCTAATTCCAACCCCCCCTGCCATAGACAGGGACACGTCCCACCAGACCAGGCTTCCCAAGGCCCATCCAACCTGGCCCTGAGCACCTCCAGGGACGGGGCAGCCACAGCTTCCCTGGGCAACTTCTGCCAGTGCCTCACCACCCTCATGGTGAAGAAGAAAAGCAGAGAAAAACACTACTGTGAACCTGCAATCTGAATTCCTGTTAAAGAAAGACTTGTGTTTGTAGGACTTGGAGAATTTGCATGTTTCAGCAAGGCTGATACAATATAGGAGGCAAATGAAACAGTCAACATAAAATTACTGCTGTAATATAAATTTATAACAACCTTTATAACAAAATGTCTGAATATACAGTACAGAGAGACAAGCCTCTCAAGAAAAATTTCAGATTTTCTCCATCCAGACAATTAATTCACAAGCCTGTTACTGCTAAAGAAAAACAACCTGTATGTAACTGAAAACACAGGTAACATTCTTTGGGATTAGATTTAAATTTCTCTTTCAAGTTCAAGGGAACAGCTGAGGGATAACTCCCCACTGACATTAGGAGCTCCTGGTGCGTTGTCTCTCAGGCACGTGCCCAGGTCTGGGTGGAAACCAGTGGAGGTGTGTGAGTGCCAGGAGCCAGAGAAAAACTCCAACTGGGAACGTGGGTCATGGGTAAACACCATGATATTAGTATAGGCAGAGAATTAATACTATTGATTCCTGAGACTCATCATCCCACACTCTGGGATTTATTGTGTTTTTCAAAAACACACAAGACAGTTTTTCTGTCCAAAAAGGCCTCACAGTTTTGAATGGCTGTAAACATTTCTTTTAGTTTAAATCAGCACTTTCACCATGCCTTTGCTCTTTGAAAACAAAGTAAGATCAAAAATAGGAATAGCTTAGCTACTGTTAAAACTATTTCAAATTCAGAAATCTAGAGTTCTTTGATTCAGGAAACTGAAAAAGAGCTACAAACACATTATTAGTTTTAGAGTCTTTTTGCTGTATTTTTGGCCGATTTTTTATGTAACTTTCAGCAAACTGCTAAAGATCACCCAGTCTATTCTACAGAAAATGTAACAGTTTGATAAATAAGCTGGAACCATTCAATAAACAGAGGCAAAAGATCAGTATCAACTGTTGTGTTTGTTCTGCCCAGAGCTAGGTCAACCACTGCACTGCAGAGCAGATACTCTTAGTCTGCTCACAATACCAGGTCAGGAGTCCCACTTTTCTGGTTCCCCTTGATGTACAAAAAGAAAGATAAAGATGATGTCCAAAGAAATCTAACAGTAGCAAGTACAGAATAAGATTAAACCATTATAATTAGTGATAAGTGTGACAGTTGATGTTCAAAGTTTTTCCAAACCACAGAGGACTAACTCACTGACTCTCAAATGTTCATAGGGTTACAATTAGTAATTACGATTACAGCGTTGCAGTAAAAGGACTGCGTTAAACCTTTCTAGTGCTCTAGTTGGAACAGCTTACCATGCTTTATGATGAACTTTTCCTGAAATAGCAGGCCAAAATAATGGTGATTTAACAAACCAAATGATTGCCTTTTATGCAATCTTTTTTTCTCTATGCTCAAGGGTTGTTGCCCAGAAATAGCTAAAAATGCCTCCCGCAGAGGCGGCAGTGCTGCTTTTCTGCAATATGATGGATGCTCATTCACCCTAACTTTAAGTATTCAATTTATGTGCTTGAACGAGGAGTTGATGTACCCAGCCCAGGATCCAGAGGATGACTTAGAACAGAAGTGCTCTAAGGTTATTAAACAGATATAAAGGATTTGTTTGCTTGAGCTTTGGCATATAAAAGCAAACACAAAACAGACCTAACAGGCACAATTACAGAAAAATTCATCCTAAAACAGAGATCAAATGAGTTTTCCTCTGGAAATATTTATTTATCTTTGTTAAGTACCAGTAGAGAGCACTTTGGGTCACTAGCATGGATTCAGATATCGAGCTTTTGGAGACCCGACTTAAAATGAGATGACTCCTACATCAGGCTTCCACAACAGGACACCTGACGCTAGATGGTGTGATTACCCTCTGTCTTTACTGAGAACAGCAACCTCTCGAATCTGTGACAGAGCTGCAATCACACCATTTACTTAGAGAAGACCCAATGGAACTGAGTCTTGGTAGGACACCTCATCTCATCTCTCATTTATTTACTCTCTTTCACTTTATGGAAGCGATTGAAGAAAGGCCAAGTGGGGCTGGGGTGCTGTCTTGCTAAACAAAATTGTGTAATACACACTAATGAAGAAAGTAACTGGCTGTCACTTGCAAATTGTACAGAATCACCATTTTGAGGTTGGTGGGTACAAATTACTCTGGTTATTGCAGATCTCATCATTTAATCACATTTTGTTTCCAGGAGTTACTAACATGTATCAGTGTTAACAGATTCTCTAACTTAGCTGACTAAAACGTCTAAACAGAATTAGAAAAACCTTTGCTGGCAAAAACTTAAAAGACTTCCTCAACTATTCTCATATATTTAAATAAAAATATTAAGAAGTTATATTTTAGACAAGTATCAGCTAATGCCTAACATTTTTATTAAAATACTGATGGGAACTGGAAAAAAGTAAACTCTAGGTCTATTGCATTGCATACAAATATGCAAAAAAACCCCACCACAAAGTGTACTGTCTTAGCTGCTTAATTGTTTCCCTCTGTATTTTCTGCACTTGAGAGAACAAGATCAAAAAGCTAGGCAGCTTTTCAAACTGAAGAGGAAAGGCTGGAGCGGGATTTCTGAAGTCCCATCCAGCTCTGTAAGCGGAAGGATTAAGATTAGGACCTTGTGGCGAGGAAAAGAGAGTTGAGGAATACTCAGGATTCACTTGTGTCCTAAGGGCATAATCTATTCTTTCTGATAAACTTTGCTCACGGTTTTAAGAGATAATGAATTAATCAGTACAATCCTACATTCAGCATTTTACAGAATCAAGGTCTTCTTAGGCACAGCAAAGACTTCAGATAAACGTAGAAGCAAGGCAACACTTGCATTTCCGTTTTTTATCTATGGATTATTTTCTTTTTTAAATACCTTGAGTTTTGTTTCTTTTTCTTCAGGGTAGCTTTTCAAAATACAAACTAGTAAGAGCCTGGAAAAGACAGAACTACCGTAACATGTGAGGGAAAAACTCTCAGCGCACTTTTTATTCCACATATGAATTATCTACTGGGGAATATTAAAAAAAAAATCACCAGTAAGATCTTGAATTTCAAAAGTAACACTGAAACCTTTAAAAATTGCACTCCATAAAACATCCACGCAGCATCAGAACAGTATAGGGTTGTCTGATTTCCTTGTTTTCTGTGGCAAATTTCCACTGATAGCAGTAGAGAACTGAGGCAGGGCCTGAAGATGTAAAAGCAAATAAATCTAAAAAAATCTTGATATCTACTTATCTACAATGGCTATTCATTATTCTATTTTTTTGGCTCAGTGCTGTTTTATAATACCCTTGACCCCATCGTATAATTTCAAGGACATATATATTGATTTGAATATTAGCTTGGTTCCTTTCTGGTATTTGAACCTTACAGTGAATATAAATAAGCATGCTATAACATTCACAGGAGCTGTAGTCCATCAAATTGGTGACTCCAAACGAAGGCTGCTTTAAATAATGCATATGAAGACACAAACTGTCGCCAAAATGCACGGTCATATTAAATGTCTCTAACGTATGTACATAGGGACCAGTAACAAAACTAAAATCTATCCTCTTCTGCTTAGGATCACAGTTTGTAACTGTTGCATATACTGTAGCTGCTCAAAGAGCTGAATAAAGTGAATGTAGCAGATTTTTTTTCAGAGAAAAATAGTCATATAAAAAATTTTAACACGGCAAAGTGAGGAAGTTCCCAGAGCTTTAACTTAATTTCCTCTTTGGTTCCTAATTAGGATTTGACGAGTTTGAAACCCTGTCCTGTGTCCAGCACTGTGGGAAGAAACCAATTCATTTTCAATCTTTTCAAGCACCTAAAGCACGCTTTACAGACCCAGAACAGATTGAGACCACAAAACCAGTTTGCCAAATGTACTAATGGATAGGTGATACGTGGGAAGTATATCATCCAGTGTTTGGCTACATCGCTTCCTGTTGGCAGATGCAAAGTGTAGTCGCTCCAGGGTTTTGACACACCGTACACGGCTTTTACGGTACGGCCCTTCTCGGACCAGCTGATGTTGCTGTCGGGATTACAGTTGTACTCAACCCATTGCCTGGTGAAGTCACCGAGCTGTGGAGGGTCTGCTTCCTCGATGTCTACAACTTTGGCCATTTCTGCTCCTTGCACTGCAACATACTGGTCATTTACTTTTCTTACTTCTTTAACCCAAGGCCGGGAGTTCTCACAGTCTAAAATGATGATGAGTCGAGAACAAAAGGTGCCGTTCTTCTCTCTCCACCACTCCAGAAGTGTGTCAAGTCTTAAAGCATCACCTCCTGCCACAAGGGAAAAATATTTAATGTTAGCAGGAAGAAACACAAACCTCTGTAGAATTTTGACTGCAGGTTCCAAGAATCTCTTATTTCAACACCCTGGACAGGGATAACTCTAGTTTTCAACTGATCCTCCCTGCTTGTAGATGTTGCAGATCTCCACAGAGGTATTAACTGATTCCACCTAACTTGCTGTAGCAGATGATTTTTTCACAGGGTGAAAGGAATTACAGCCTGTTGAAGAAGTTTCTCCCCCAGAAATGTAAAACTGGGAAAGTACTAAAGAAAATCAGGAAATCTTAATATACAAACCCACAGTAATGACTTCAGGTATGTGGTCCCTAAATTGCTGTAGTTACTTACAGCAGAGATTTGTATAGAAGAAGTTTCCCCTTCCTAGGTAAGCCTTCTGCATCAATTAACACTAATAATTTCTTTATTTGTTCAAGTTTTAAAGCCTTATAAATAAACTTCATTTTAGTGTAACTATGCACGGATGAGATGATTTCAAAACAGGACTGGATAGAACTACCCAAAGAAAACCATCTCATACTTCATACACATGCACAAACACACGCTCAGCTGCTAACTCTGGTGACCTGAAACACATGGACTTATTAGCCGGCACAAGATTCAGGCACCAAGCTGTGTACGAAATCTATGCGTCTAGCCACATTGGGCCTTCTGGCAGGTTTCGCAGGCAGTTAAGCTGATAGCTTCAGCAACAGAGACAAAGCTTCATTAGTCCAGCTCTTGCCTTTGCCTTCACTCAAAGAACGTGACCTCCTGGGTCGTCTGACTGCTCATACTTCATGCATGACTAGTTAATAGTTTCTTTTATACACCACTGTGTTACATCTCAGCTTCCAACAACAGGGTAACATCATTAGTGAACTAATAAATCCAGGAAGTCTCCTCTTAAAGATGTCATAAAGCAAGGACTACACTGCTAACTGCTGTGAGGGATCATGGCAGAAGCTGTCAGTAAGACACTACTTTTTTCTTAGATCCAAATGTTATATTTCATTGTTGCCATCTCCATCCTCTTCAGAGACTGGAAGATGGTACATGTTACTAAGGCTGATGACCAAAAGTTCCACCTTTCATGAAACACCACTGTCCAGTATCCGTGGTACAATTACACAATCAGACTTAATCTTTTCAGTTTGTTCTTCAAGTTACATTTAGGAGCAGTGCTGTCTGGAAGGAACGTCTGGTTATGCTCCATGATTTATCTAAAACTAATCACAAAAAGAGGATGCAAGACATGGCAGCTGCCTGTTCCTCTCCTTTGTGTAGCTATACATAACTCCCAAGTAGAAGATGAAGTTGTGATAAGCACAGAACCGAAAAGCAACTTTGTGAGAAAGTTGAACACCGCTGCACTTACACACTGTACCTTTAAGTACAGAAACTTTCTTTTCATTCTGTGGGTTACCTTGGCCCTTACCCTAAAAGTAAAGACAGAACTTAATTTAGGCTACAGCTACTTGAGCAGGTATACAGAGATTTAAGCTAGCATGTCACACTCCAGGCTAGCCAGATATAAGCCAGGACTGGGCTGGAAGCTGTCTAAATTTTGCATTTAGCTCCATATACACTGTGTGCGCTGTCAGCTGGAGCACGTGTAGGAGGAAGAGTTTCACTGTTAGCCTGCTCCACACAATGTGTGGACACACTTGGCAGCTGCACAGGACAGCATCTGCTTTTATGAACAAGCCCACTCTATTCTTGGAGAAGTCATTCAGCCACTCTGGTGTACATGACTTGTGCTCAGCTCTGGATACAGCTGTGGGTTTTTTAATACACTGACAACAAGGCCTTTGAGAAAAAATATATGTTGCTCGTCATCAGGTCTAACAGTTAAGGCACAGAGTTGCACCAGAACAGGTATACGGCCTCCAGATTTAAACTGCCTGTGCCTGAACACCTCAGCACGACCGCACAAAAAGCTCAAATCTGTCAACACTGTACAACAGCAGATGCTCCTGGAGAGAGGCTGCTGACAGCCAGAAGCTTTCAGGCAGAGCTCTATCCATTACAGTGGATTCTATCCCAGGAAAAAAAAGCTGCAGATTCTCAACATGTTTACCAAAAGACTCACTTTTTGCACACAGCAACCTCAGAAGCCCAGTTCCATACCAATGATTTGAAAACTTCAGTACGTTCACCAACAATTTTCATACAGTTGAGACAGAACCAACCATTATAAGCAGTTTAAAAACAGAGCAGCAAAGGGGGAAATGGTGAAGTCTGTCAAGCGTATGACTGGACATTTATATAGGGGGTTGTAGTCTCAAGGCTACACCATACCCACAATGACTCCCAAACTCCAGGATGTCAGCAAAACGTAGCTGTTTTTATGACACACAGTTTGTTGCATGTTCCAAGACCTGTTTTTCCCTGTAGACTTGCCTCCTAATTCTTTGATTAATTCTGTCTTTACCAAAAAAAAAGAGAAGTACATCTCAAGGACATTCATACAGTCCTTTAGGACAACCTAGCTGACAGTGACAAAAATGCTGTATATTTCACTCAGAAGTAGGTGTGGTTATCATGTCCAGGGAATGAGAAGAGATTATGCTTGTTCATTACAGGGAAGAAATATTTCTTGAAACACACGGGAAATCTGTCTTTAGGGCGGAAGGGGTTTATTTCCACTTAATTTTTTGTTGAATTGTAAGGGGAATAAGAAATCATGCTTAAACTTGTAGAGCGTACACCTGGGGTCAACAGTATTTAGACAATTTGGAGAACAACTAAAAGAATGCTTAGCTGTGAAAGGATTTTTATCCAAGTGACTAAATACTAAAAATGACAAAGTAACATACCTGATTGTCATACAGAGCAAGGTAAGAAAAGAGCTGCTTCTTTAGATCAAGTTAACTGCATACAAAAGGGGTTTCACATTCCTCCATACTCTCCAGCAGCAGAGGCAGTCAGCCCGCAACCTTGCCTGTTTTGATGATTCCTTGTAGCCCCTGAATCTCCCAACAGCCATGTTCTGTATATTACCCTTCCTTCTATTCCTTCCTTGCCAGGAGATTGTATGAACCTCTTCTCCAAAGACTGGTGGCTCTTTGCCATTCTGGACTAGCAGATAATAATATATGACCAAAATGTCGTAGTTTTACACTACAGTCTGATTTTTTTTTTTTTAAGAAATAATTAATTGCTTTGTAAAGTTTATCAACAGCAAAACTATTTATAGAAAAATCCCCATAACAGTTACCTGCCAGTGCCCATTCACCAGTGCCATGTGAGTGACCACTGTAATATAAAATGTAGGTATCATGTCTGGGTCCATCTGCTGTCCGAAGTTCAAGAAAAGACTTGATCTTGGAGTGAAGGGTATCAAAGGTCAGTCCGCTTGTAGAGTAGTCACAACCATATGTTTCAATCATGTGATATGCAAAAAATCTTTGGATGGCATTAAGCATGCCAGTGGACCTCAGATTTAACTCTTGCACATGCTCAGGTGGAAGAAGAGTTGGTTGGCCATCAGGACTAAAGAGAACAAAAACAGGTACAACTATAATTTACAATTATTTCATGCTCAGTGGACTCCAGTAATAGGTGATTTTTTTCCTTGAGCTAAATTCAAATTGACTTGAAATGTACAATCCAAAATGCTGTATTTGAGTGAGGGACCACTATCTCCTTCTCCCGTCACGCTTCTTCACTTCAAAGCGTAGTCCCTACTCAACCCAAAGCTACTTCTGCAGCTGAGAGAGAGAGAAGCCGTGACACGAAAATGCTGGGCTTCAACAATTTCTTTAAGTCCCATGGGAGAGCACTGCCTTCACACACAACTGGAAAGAAGGAAAAGTGAGTGCTAATCTGCACAAAACTCCAAGCAAACTAGTTTCCACAAACAGACTAAAGAGAAATCCAAGTATACATTTTGCTCAGATATTTTCAATTAATTTCTCTCTATTCCAAACTAGCCATTAATTCACACAAATACAGTTCATTCTTACTTGTGCATGCTGTTCAGATGCTGATCTTTCAGCATAAGAAATAAGTTTCAGATAACGGTATTCATAGCTTAGAATATGAAAGTTCTAAGAAAATGACAAACTAGGTCTGGTAGAAATCATGTACATATATAGATATATGCATGTATATAAATGTGTTTGTGTGTGTACATATGAATATGCATATATAACAAGTGTCTCTGGATTCCAATATTCATTTTATTTGTACTTATCTATATTTTCTCTATAAAAATATATTTATATATAAATATTGATATATTCTATATTAAAATATATTTATATATAGATATAAATATATAAACATACATACTTGTTTTTTAAAATGCCTATGTAGCTACTCATTAATCATGCAAATACGAGATCTGGTCTTGCAAGACATCCAGTTTTTGGAAGCTCTCAAGCTATATTTTCAGAAAATGAAAAGTATTTGTCCTTCTCCAGTCAAAGTAATAATGGTAATGATAAGAAGTATGACTGACAGCTGTACCAAAGTGGGCTGATTTATGTTTGGTTACAGACACAGCAAAGTTTTGTGGGTGAAAATAAGGAGATGGTCTTACTCTACTAATACAAAACACAACTTCTGTTTTTTATATATATATGCATGTATATATCTGTCCTTCACACATTTTGTTTACAAGCCAGCTTTTAAAGCTATTTGGTTTCTTTACTGGTCTAACTCATTTAATTCTGTACCTTTTTCTCATCTGTCTAGAGCCTTCATGAAGGCTAATGTTCCACTTCTACAATTATATTGTGTGCATCACCATTAATTTTTGTCTCAGCAAGCAAAGACTGGGCCCATTATTGAAGCAGTCAGGCTTTGTTAACAAGGAGGTTTAGTTTTGTCAGGTCCTAAACAGTTGCTCAAGAGTATCTCATCCACTCCAAAATTAGAGGGAACTGCCAGAGCCAGAATAATAAAATGAAAGAATTAAAATGTTGCCATGGAAACAAAAACAATTTACTTCTATTGTAATGAAAATTTGGAAAAAAAAATTATCACTAACAACAACGGAGTACTGGTATTTCTTTATAAGACTGCACAGCTGAATACTGTACATGAGGAGCTCAGAGATTTTGTTCTTACAGTATTTTACACTATTTAAGATATTGTGATCTAAAACCAGCATGCCACCCTCTGCTTCTTTGCCAGTTATTTTTTTTCCCTATCCACTTAATCCATTATCCATACTTAAGCTGGACAGTTCTGTTTTTAAGCCTCTTATTTCAACAACTCTGTCCTTCTGGTAACTCAAATAGAAAATTTACATAGTTCTTGTTTATTGTTTACAAAAGTTCTGTACACACAATTTTAATTATAAGGCTAAAGTAGTATTGCCAGTTTAAAGCTTATAAGAAAAACACATAAATGGGCAAATAATAATAGTACATCCCCCAGCATTTTTCATGTAGTAACATTTACATTGGAAGAAAAATAACCTGTAAATTCACAAATCTAGTATCAACATCCTTTAAATGTAGACACCATCTGATTTACCAGACTTCAGAATTGTTTTGAACTGATCTGAGTAGTTTATTAAAACTCACAGAAAATATCTGCATTCGGTCAAATTCCCTAATCCACCTTTGTGTGAGGTATGGACTGTGGAATATGCCTATCCATCATGGGTGTGTAAAGCATTCACTGGCTTTCTAAAATCAAATTAAATACATATAAAAAGGTGGAGCTGTAGTGAGGAAAAGGAAAAATACAAAACCTGTCTATTATTTAAATTTGTATTTAATTATTGAAAAATACAAGCAACGGCATGACACTGCCTGTACAAGCTAGCACTATATTTGCACTACAGTGAAGCTGAAATACATGGTACTATACCTGCAAAAGTTGGTGGGAACCACAACCGCGTACCCAACACATGTTCCTCCCAGACAGTTTCCCAGCTCATGGAAAAGCCCATGAGCCATAGACTCCAAAGGTAAAACGATGAGAAATGCACTCATGAAGATTCCATTAGCTGGCTAAAAAGAAAATAGAAAGATTTAGGTATTGCATGAAAAATCCTTCCTGTCTGTTGGCTACGGTTTTATGTATAATTCCATGCACTTGATCACGCATAATCGGGCCGTGACACATACAATTTATATGTAATGTATACTAATTTTTCCACGTGTTACATGGTGAAGAAGTCTAAAAACAAATTAAAGACTTGGGGAGAAGGTGGCTGGTAAGTGGAGGTCATTCTTCTGAAAGGAATGCATTTGAAAACACTAACAGCACAGTTTAAAAGCCCTGACCATAGCTTACCTTTACCCATTTAAGCAGGAAAATCAGATGCCACAGAATTAGTTATGTACATAAAATAAGTACATCTCTATACATCTCCAGTATCAGGCCTTAATAAGTAAAGTACAACACAGAATAGTAGGTACCTAGCACCAGATGACAGCATTATTACCAATATAGATTTAACTATTATTGCTTTTCACACCAAGAGCTTTTAAAAGATTTTGTGGAATACTGTGTGTCACACAAAAGATGACTTCTGAGAACGTTTATCAACATTATTGCAATTACTAAGAGAATTCTTTATCAGCTACAAAACACCAGATGAGAAGGGACAACCACTATGGGACTTTGCAGCATTCATGCAGCTAATAACCTACACTGAGCTTTTCTGTTTTGTAGGTAAAAAGCAGTCTTGGAAAAGATTGCGCTCATGAATGCACAGACAGTTTCTGTAAAAAAAGAAGTTTCAAAAGTTAAGTCTCAACTACCAATGTCAGTAAGATAAAAATGGGCTTCTGAAATGCCAGCTGTCAGTGAGAGGCACAATAGATACAGATTAATTTTAATTATTGTAATATGATGCAAATGGGTTTAATGAGGCACTAAATGCTTTAGGTAGAAATAATATTAATTTATATAACTAAACAAGAATTTTAATATCTATGGTGCATTTATTGAATATTAATTTTTATTATGTAGCAAAGGAAATAAATTCATAGCTACAGGTTTCTGACTTGTGAAGAGTCCTATGGCTTCTAACCACACCTATGTTTTATTCACCTTTTCATAAATCTACAATATTGATTTTTTTAAAAAATCTGGATATTGCCTTATTATTTAACACTAAGGGATTTGGTGTAGACTGGTAGTTCAGCTTAACACATAGACAAAGCCCTTAATAATTTGAAAAGTAAATGATATTGAAAAAATAACACCTAAACCAAGTCAGTTCTTGTTGGTACATGGCACTAATTCAACTATATTCAGTTTTTAAATAGGTAAATATTATATGATTTAGTCTGAAAGAACAGCTTTACCCACCTAATGTGGTTTTAAAAAGCATCTTGTTATACTTCTGATGGAAGGATCTCACCCGTGTGTCCTTGAAATTGTGACAGCAATACTCCTGACCACGAATAAACACCAGAATCTGATATTAACTGATGGCACTATTCTCAAATAACTGTTAACTGTTAATCAAGAGGATTATTCTCAAATTCCAACACCTCAAACCACTATAAAACTATATGCAGCTCCTATGCTTTATACAATTCAAGACAAATGAAAAGTTTATTTATTTCACTTCTAGCTCATAAGGACATGAGGACGTGACATTGACCAGACATCAAATTGCGTTCCAGAACAACCATGGACAACTTCCCTGTACCCACAGCCCTGCATAGCTTATTGCAGAAGTGCAACTACTATGCTTATTGACTTGCTAACATCTGAAGCACAAAACTTCTTTGTTTATAACCAGTGCATCAAAAGGTGATAATACTAGTGTTAATACTGCAATCTGATTTTATGTAGTATAATGCAATTCAATGCTTTGGTACTTATAACTTGAATACACAAAGCATGCAATGTGTGCCTATGAAGCACATATACATTATAGGAGATTCACAATCCCTTTTATGTACATAATTTTCACAGCCATCTCAGGAGATGCCTTGCATTATTCCAGATACAATCCTTTCCCTGTCCCAGTCTCGCCTACACTCAGAGGGTCAGGATCAATGAGTGAGTGAGCCGATAGAATGTATTTAGGACAAGTGCAGAAAACCACTCGCATAGTCATTGTTGTTTCAGAGAATAAGGATTTTCAGAAAAATTACCCCAAATCCATACAATTACGTGAAATCAACAGAAGACAGGAAAGCTTAAAAAACTCTAACAATTATGGTGCAAACTCAACTAGTTTCCTCATCAATAAGGACTAAAAAATACTTTAACTAAGACAATGTAATTTTTATTTCAAATATATCAGCAGAAAGTACTTATTTTTGTTGTTCAGTTTCCCAAATGCACTCTGACAATGAAAAGTATTCAGAGCCACAGCATTAAAAACTTACAAAGATTTGGTTAGTTTTCACTCTACAGAAACTCGGCAAAATTTAAGATTTTGATGCAATAGTGAAGCTCTAGCTAGATTAGTTCCAAGATTTGAAGACTCAGTTTTGCAGCTGTAGATACCAGAAGGATAATTTGTTTTAAGTTACAAAACAAAAAGACGATTTGGATCCTGCAAAAATTTAACGGTTTGTCTGGAAAAGCTTCCTATTCATGATCAATTAGTTTGAGGATTTTCTAAACTTTGGAAAGACTAAATGCATAGACTAGGAAGTATTATAATGCATTTTTTATAACAAATTCAGCCTTTCCATAGTATTTAAATACAGCATACATAAATAGACTATTCCTGGATCTTGTTAGAGCAAACTGCTCTTACACTGCATTAGTGTTTTGATCATGTGAACATATTACAAAATAAAACCCACATTTGCCAATAAAAACTACAGCTAGGATAACATCATAAAGAATTACATTATACTATTACTTTGTATTAATTTTATTGTAAAAGTTTTGTCGCAACATCATGTTGTTTGAAACACATTCTGCACTTCCCTAATCCTCTAAACTACATCCTAGTTAAGCCTACAGTGTTCTACAATAACACAACTTGAGATCATCACAAAGATTAATAGTTTTCACCAAACTTCTGATTGAGTTTGACTTCTAAAAAATATTTATATTTCAGCATTGAAAGTGCTCTTAGTTTCAACATGAAGACACTGGCAAGCAAATTCACAACTACTTGTGAGATAACGATCCTATACAGAAACTGTAAGGATCATCTCAGCAATCCATCCTGCTCTACATCTTGCTTTGACTTTTTACCAAGTATTAATGAGGAATGGGAAATATGCTCTGTAGTGCTATGAATCAGCTCATCTCCATCTGAAACTTCAACTTCATCTTCATTTAGTGACCATCTTATTCTATACAGTAGGAAAGTATTGTTAGCATGGATGTTTTACACATATAAAACACCTATCTAATGTAAAGACTTTACAGCAGTTTTCAATAGCTTTTATTTAGAAGAAATACATCACTAACAAATTTAAGAATGATTACTTATGTTTAGGGTAGTTCTTTAGTAAGATAACAAAATATTTTAATTCAGCACTGAAAATAATTACTGGGGGCACTTCAGAATACCTGAACTACAAAAACTTGAAATAGATAAAAATTCTACCTAATTAAGTTAGTAATTACAGTAAGTCTGAAGATAGGTCCCTCTCTTAAGATAACAGCTAACGTGCCAGGTGGAGACTGTTAGTGCTTTATTAAATCCAGAAGATTTGATGACTGGTCCTTAATAGAGCAGATGGCAGCGGATGCATAGGCAGAGCCAGAAAGTGATTTTGTTCTTTCAGCTGTTTGACCCATTTTTATTCTGTTTCTGACTGTACTGGCAATTTCATCTCGCAATACATCCCCGTACTTCAAGTGTCCATAGATTCCAGACAAGACTGCTCAAAAAGCAAACAAAAGACAGGGACCATCTCCACAATCTCACTGAAAATATGAGAAACTATTTTATTTCTTTTTGGGTTTCTTTTGCCTTTGTCTATCTTCTTCTAAATGAATATTGAGGAAATACACAGCATGTTCTCATTTCAAATAATATAGAAAAGGTATTAAAAATACAGTTCTTGCCTCTGATGACTGAAATGTCAAGCAATAAAAGATCGTGAGATTCATGAGGTATTATCTTTCCACTTTCTTTAGCTTTTCAAGCAATGCTTATCGTTAAGTGTAACTGTTAAAACATCCAAAGAACTTGGAGGTATTTTACAGCCAAGACATTTTATACTCAGGGATACGACAGCTCCGGTCTCGAGGATAAGTTGGAAGTGGAACAATTCTGTATAGAAGAGCCCTTCTGATTAACACAGAAATAAATTCCTAAACAGATGTCAACCAAGATGGTCAGACAATCACTGAATGGCTGAGGCTGGAAGGGGCCCCTGGAAACCATCTGGTCCAGCCCCCTGCTTGAGCAAGGCCAGCTAGAGCAGGCTGTCCAGGATTATATGTAACAGGCCAACAACAGGGAGGCTTACAAGGATGTGTATTTATTAGCAGAAATTCTGCCCTGCTTTCCATTATCCAAGCTGAATAATATTTACCTAATTCTATATATCCATATGCACACACATGCATAAGAAAATGTAAAATAAAAAGGTGTGCTTAGTTTCTCTGCAGTGATTCTGCAGAACCAAAGAAGTATACGCTCTGTGACAGAGAAGGCTCAGAAGAGAAAGGATAACATGACAACCAGTTTACAAGTATTTAATAGATAGCTTATTCCAAATGAAAATAAGATATGCATATTACAGGTAAAAAGAAGCTTAAAGGCAAAATTTGTAAAGTTACAATGTAGATTGGCTACCAGAGCTTCTTTATAACAAATTACTGAATGAAAGAATACTCTCTAGAGAACAATAAATAATCCATTACTTCTGACTATTAAAACAGCCCTGAGAAAATCTAGAAAATATTGTGCAGAAAACAGTTGTCACGTTTCCTGGCAGAATGATTTACTGTGTTTTGTTTCCCATCCCTGATTCCTGTTCAAACTGCAGGAAAGCCTGTGCTTTAGTCATGTGTATTTGTCCCAGCAAAACCATAAGTGGTTGCCAATTTAAAAGCGCATTAAATGCATTTCTGATTTAATACAAAATTTTGAATTCAGAAATCATTGAGATTTTGACAGCAACCTTAACACATAAATCAGATTCTTTAGCATAACAACTGATAGTTTCTTTCTCTTGTCAGCAGAGATCCCCTTCATGACCCAGGGCCTCCGAAAGCAGTAGTGACAGAAGCAAGGTGTGCTGCCACTGTGGATGTGAGCAGGCAACCTGACATAGCCCTTGGGACAGGACTGGAAATGTAGAAAGCCAAGGAGGGCTGAGCACCTACTGCAGAAAGGAAGAAATAAACACTGAAATCACTGCGTGATTCTGAGAAGAAATGATGAGCATGGAGCAAAGGGGAATTAGGATCCAGCTTAAGAGATGATGCAATAGGGAAGAGGGAATAAAAGTATTAAAAAAGAAACCAGATGAGTGGCATGGCTATTTGAGGAAATACGGAGAGAGGCCAGAGGATTCAACAGGATCCCTGAGATGGGGCTGGGGGAACTGAAGAAAAATAAACTGAACAAAGCCTGAGAAGGACTAGATTAAAAATACAAGTCAGGAAGAAAAGCTGGGGAAAATGAAGAATAAAGACTGGATAATAATTTGCATTCAAACCATTATTTTATTTGTGATGTTAACAAAAGTATGTGCAAACAAATATAGATGTTTCTTAGAAAACTTCTTACTATTCAGAAAAAAATCCTGGTGATTACAAAATCACTAACTCTCCCCTAAAGAAGAAAACACTCATACATACAATAAACTAACTCATCTGCCATGAATAATTCATGTTCAATAGTACTATTCACCTATGTACAAGTACTCCTGCATATCATGACAAATATTATTTCACTAACCCATAAAACTAACTAAAACTAAGAATAATGTACTGAAAGTACTTAATTCCATTACTTTACCTGTCTCTGACATAGTTAATTTTTCTCTTGGTAATATTAAATACAGGTCTTCCAGGGATAATAATTCTCTTTGGTCAGTAATTCAGAAGAAAAACTGTACTGTCACCTTGGCACAGAGCACATAAAACTTCATTTTAAGTTGCTCAGAAAGAGTCCTCAAAACCTTTCCCAGATCCTTAATCTACAATTTTTTCATCATTTTATTGCCTTCTGAAAGAAGTAGTGCTTGAGTCATTTGCATGACTTCTGCTGGATCTTGTCTCACCCAGGAGCCTAATTATGGACTGGCACATGAGGAACTGCTGAAATGAGTAAGCTGGAGATATAAAGTCCATTGATCTGACCAAAATTACTCACACAAAGTGAAAGGGAGGTGCAGAACACTCACGCAGATCTTGCAAGGAAAATGTCATTGTACTTCTACCAACAAGTCAAGGCATTTTACTCCCTAGCTAAAGGGATTATTCTCAGCGGCAGACTATTTCCCAGCTGAAATGTGCCCCACTGAACAGCTGTTACTCCATTTTTTTAATACAACCACCTTTAACAAATAGCTTCGCATGCTTCTTGAGCTCATCCTCCAGCTTCAGACAGACCTGACAACTCTGCTCTGTGCATTTAAAGCACATTTAATCTGCTAGAAAGAGATTCTTTTTTCAGAAGCCACAGTTTTTCCCAAGCACATACCAAAGCACCAGGAACTGAGATTTTTAACATTTGCCTTATTAGAAGGGCTAAGTTCTCCTTAAAGAAAGGTCCTTGGCTAACGGGGACTTCCAGCCTCAACAGTTCTGCACAAGTCAGAAAAATACTGTAACAGCAACTTATAACCGATCTCACTTTAAAGGCCTTTCCGCAAAAGATTTGATATTTTTGTGGCAATTTTAATCAAACAGGATACTCCTAGCCGCCAGTTAGCAGATAACTGTCTCTTTAGCTCTTGACCTTTCATATACTTGAGATTTATAAGATGCGCAGTTATTGTAGTTATTAAAAATGTTAAAATGGCAGATATATTGTGCCTGTAACAAAGTTTCCAATGAAACAGAACCCCTCTCGTCCACCACCCCATTTCTGTCTATAAGTTAACACTCACAAGTGAGCCTGATTCTTTTTTATACACTAAGGATATTTATTTATAGCTGACTGTTTCCAAAGCTTAAGTTTTTAGCCAATTCTATTCCTTAGAGGTGGTCAAATGGCAGACCATGAAGCAATTTCAAGCTACCTCTCTTACCAAATGCAGCATCATTAAACAACCTTTCAATACATCTTCAGAGTACAGAAAGTTACAAATAAAAAATGCCTCACCTTCTAGGCGGCACTTAACAGATTTCAAATGTAATTAGCTCTTACTAAAATGACAACGTAAAACCCAAACTGCAAGTTGCAAAGACTGAAAACTATTAATCTTACACATATGAAAAATGTTTCAAACAATTTTAAAGAGCACAAACACGTTTCCAGGAGCTGGTGACTGAGGAATACTTGGCATTCCTAAGGATAGAAGGGAAATATATGTTGAACATTTCAGCAAAGAAAAAAATCCATAATATAAGAAAATAGGCATTAGGCTGCATCAGAAGTCCATCTAGAAGAATGTCCTGTCTCCAAAGAGGCCAAACAGATGCCAAGGAAAGATTATAAGGACAGATCAAGCACATACGTTTCCTGAATCCTCTAGCCACTGGTGGCTCAATGATTTCCTGAGTCAGAATTAATTTCCACATGGCAGGTAAGCCTCAGTGAATTTGTTTCCATGAACTTGTACAGCTTTCTCCTGGGCCTCTGTAACTGCTCAGCATACACAGCATGTCATGGGACACAGCCCCAGAGCTGAGTGCTTTATGAGGAACCATGCCCATCTGTCTGGCTCCAACCTGCTTCTTGCCAACTTGATTTCTCTCAACTTTTGTACTGGAACTGATTGATTATTGTCTCTTACGGTTTACCTTCTCCTACATCACACATGATATTTTGCACGTTCATCATATTCTCACTTAGTTTTCTCTTCTGCTAACTGAAGCATCCTTGTTTATTCATTTCCTCCATGTAAACTTTTTCATATCTATAATGAATTCCATTGTCCTTCTCTGAATCTTCACTTGTCTTCTTACCTATAGGATGGCAAGTAATAATTTCTTTCCTAATAATTCCTAGTATTTAATTTGCTTTTTTGACCACTAATAAAGATTTCAAGCTGATGCTTTCAGGGAAAGGCATCTAACACAGCCCTAGGACCTCTTTCTCCCACATACTGACGTCACTAGCCTTTTTTCTGCAGCAAAACTTTCTTAAAGAAACAAAATCAAACCCAATCCAAAGCAAACTGAAATCCCAACTCACCATTTATTAAGCAATAACAATTACTTTCAAGGAGGAAAGGCAGAGAGTGTTCTGTCAGCAGTCTGTCTTTTTAACTGTTACAGTACATATAAATCACCATAAAGAAAACACATATTCACTGGAGGAGATTGTTTGCTGCATTACCGTTGATCTTGTTAGATCTCCTGAAACTGAACTCAAAATCCAGCACAGGATTCTAAATTAGAGTCTTGAGCCCTTGAATACGCCCTACAAATAATAAAAAATACTAGTTTCCTTAAACCTGTAGAAGAAAAACAAATGCCTTGCAAGAAGGTAAACTGTGTAGCTAAGCTTCCTTCTCATTATTTTCTAACCTAACACTATCCAGAAAAATAAAGAAAAGGCCACAGTTTCTGGCACTCACTGCAATAAATGACACATCCATTTATTAAATTATACTCTGACCAGGTCTGATAAAGCATTTCATTTTCTAACAACAGATGGAACAGGCACAGTGATCTGCAAGGCAAACATCATTTCTTCTGAAGCAGAGATTATTTTAGTTGTACACAACTGCATTCATAATCTTAAGCTAATTCATTACTATAAATACATGATGCAAGAGATATAAATACACTAGAAGAAATGTAAATGTAATTATCTACTAAAAATAAATCATTGTAAGAAAAGATTGGATTTCCTACAAGGATTTTTGTTTTGACGCCTTTCACTTCTGCCACTAGACTTATTTCTTTTCCCACTGAATAGGCAAATACACAACCTCTCAGAGAGAGGGGAAAAGCAACAGCTTATCTTATTTACACACAGGACACTACAAACTGAAATTAGCCAATAACAAATATTAAAGACTGTAGGTGCGTTGCCAGTTCGCTTCTAGTGAATGGTTGTGCATAACTCATTCCACAGTACAACCTCACTTCTTCAGAATTAGAAGGGAATTTTGATTATCTGACATGTAACAGTTGCAGTCATTTTGGGGCAGAAGACAGAGACAGAAGAAAAATTACAATAAACTGGCAATCTATGTGAAGAGAAAAAAGTAACAAGCTAGGTATGAATCCAGTCCTCCTTGCCTATACACACAGAGCTTGCAGTAACAAAGCAGTTCTAAAGGAAGTGCCTGTGTGCTTTAAACAGATGACATTGGGAGAGGGAGCTTTCCCCTGAAGGGCGGCAGCAGGAGACCCCGTTAAGTTTGGTGGTTGACTCCCTGCAGACAGGCTACGGTGCCTCCAGAAGAAACCACCTCTCTCCAGTGACTATGTGGCCAATTTATGCACTGGATTTGTTCTGACTGCTGTTAGATGGACTCAGGTGCACTTCTCCATCCAAGTAATTTTAAAACTACGTAATTATTAACTGATGTGTCTGAGGATGCTAAAGGAGAAGAATAAGGATAGAGAAATTAGAATGACTATCTAATAGAGATGGTAAAAAATTGCTTTTACTGAAAAACAGTCATCTAGTGCATAAAAATCAAAGACTGCATTTTGATAAAATCACATAATTCTCAGAAGAAAATGTATGGAAGTTTGGGATTCTAGCATATGGATATCCCATTTGTTGTTTCCACCTTCCAAACCACTTTTCCATTTCTTTTGGCACATGAGCACACACATTCACTTTCTCAAAATACATTTTGGGGATTTTTCTTTTGTACTTCGTTTTGGATCTATTTCTTCCTATTGTCCTTTTTGCAAGTCCAGACAAGTTATGCATGCTGATACTTCTCCAAAGAAAGAGCAAAACTACACAGTCACAGAATCACTAAGTTGGAAAAGACCTCCAGGATCATCGAGTCCAACCATTCCTATCAAACACTAAACCATGTCCCTCAGCACCTCATCCACTCGTCTTTTAAATACCTCCAGGGAAGGTGAACCAACCACCTCCCTGGGCAGCCTCTGCCAGTGACCCTTTCTGTGAAAATTTTTTTCTGATGTCCAGCCTGAACCTCCCCTGGTGCAACTTGAGGCCATTCCCCCTTGTCCTGTCCCCAGTCACCTGGGAGAAGAGGCCATTACCCTCCTCTCTACAACCTCCCTTCAGGTAGTTCTACAGAGCAATAAGGTCTCCCCTCAACCTCCTCTTCTCCAGGCTAAACAACCCCAGCTGCCTCAGCCGCTCCTCATAAGGCCTGTTCTCCAGCCCCTTCACCAGCTTTGTTGCTCTTCTCTGGACTCGCTCCAGAGCCTCAACATCCTTCTTGTGGTGGTGAGGGGCCCAGAACTGAACACAGTCTTCCTCTCTGGCTTGCCTGTTAACCTCTTATTCTTGTAATGAAAAAAACCCAATCCTGTAAAGAAGAAAAGCCACAAAAGCAACACTAAAACCTACTAAACAAAAAAATAACACAGAAAATCTCACAAAGTAACTGTAAATTTCCTTTTCCACCGTTTTAACAATTTGCAGCCACAAGGTTATTTAATAAAAAAAAATATGCAGGAATGGACAGTAAATTGTTTGGGAAACAATAAATAATAAAAATAAATGCCATAAATAATATAAAATTTTTATATACTATTATATGGAATTCATTTAAGAGCTTCATGGGTACAAAGGTGATTGTTGTTGGTTTTCAGATCAGCTTAAAAAAAGAAAACAGACACCTTTCACATCTGCAACTGTGACACCATACAACGTACTTTAACTTGGGCAGTAAACAAGCATTTTGAGAGAAACCTATCTTTCTCCTATAGAAAATGTTCTTAATTCAGAAATGGAAAGAAAAGTGAAAAAATGCTGTGTGATTGCAGCAACTGGTCTTTCAAAGGATATATCCCGTGATGCAAAATCAGATTTGAAAATGAGACACTTGCAGCACATGCAATACCAATGATTTACCAGATATTTGCTGATCTCTAACTCCACATTAGTGGTTAAATGCAAGCAAAAATGTTCAGAAAAACATTCACAAAATGTGAATTTGCCTTGATGCAATTGCACTTGTCCAGAGAAGAGTGACAAAGCTCGTGAAGGGGCTGGAGAACAAGTCTTACGAGGAGCGACTGAGAGAGCTGGGGTTGTTTAGCCTGGAGAAGAGGAGGCTGAGGGGAGATCTTATTGCTCTCTACAAATACCTGAAGGGAGGTTGTGAAGAGGAGGGAGCTGGCCTCTTCTCCCAAGTGACAGGGGACAGGACAAGAGGGAATGGCCTCAAGCTCCACCAGGGGAAGTTCAGGCTCGACATAAGGAAAAAATTCTTCACTGGAAGGGTCATTAGGCAATAAAACGCTCTGCCCAGGGAGGTGGTTGCCGTCCCGGAAGGTGGTTGAATCACCGTCCCTGGAGGTGTTTAAGATGTGGGTGGATGAGATACTGAGGGGCATGGTTTAGAGATTGGTGGGAATGGTTGGACTCGATGATCCAGTGGGTCTCTTCCAACCTGGTGATTCTATCATTCTATGATTCTATGAGTTAAAATAGCCCATAACAAAAGCCCTCTATAATGACCATTACTAAGGTTCAACACCATGACTTGCTTTGAAAACAAATTTTATGACACAAGGAATTCAAAAGCTCTTGAGAAGGTAAACATAAAATACTTTACCCACTCCTTCTGCACTGGAAGCATTAACTCTTCCCATTCTGCCAGCATAAGAAAGCTTTACCAAGCTTTCTCAATAAAGCCTTACCAAGTCACAGTCAAGGCAGCAGAAAGTGTTAAATTTGAAGCACATGTTGGAGAAAACAAGGGTACCAACTTTGAATTCCTGAGCCACAGCACACCATCAAAAGTCACAGGAATTTTAAGGAGCCAGTTCTCAGGAACATTTTCAATAGGAAGGTCAAGATAAAGAGATTATTATTTACCTGCCAAGAAACAGCCCCCAAAACAGCAGTCGCCACAAGGCTGAAAAACACAAGTTGTTCCGAAATTAAGCAGAAGTGACGCATTCCTTTAGATGCCATAACTCTGTCCAGGCTGTTGTTTTCTGCACGGTGGGTATAGTATACCTTGTGACAGTCATTTAGTTTCGTGTGAAATCCCCAAAGAGTTATAAAAAAGATCACATGACAGATCATCCAGAAAATTCCAAAAATAGAAAACCCAGGTATCACAAAATACCAAAGATCCAAATCTTGCAGTTTAAAAGCTGCAAGAATGAAAAAGATCAGTTCAATGACTGCAACTGAGATGACAGAAAGCCTTCTGCAAATTTTACCACGGTACAAGTAGGGTTGCCATCGTTCAGTAACTGAAAGTCCACTGAAGTAAACGTCGAGAAGGGGATCTGAAATCAGGCAGCTGAAGAAACATGCCAAGGCAAAAGGGTTTGTGGGGATTTGCAGCGATGGAAAAAAGAGTAAGGATGCAATGGCTCCAAAAATTGCCAAATTTGGAATTGCCAAAAAAGACTTCATACGTAAATCAATAATCAACATAGCCAAAGCTATGACCAACAGAATGATACTCATAGATTTTTCTACCAGCATAGTTGTGCTAGCAATTGCAAATCCAACTAACTCCAAAAATTCAACTGTTGTCAGGAGTGTTGGTCGATGATGGATACAACCACAAATCCTTTCAACGAAAGCACACAATATCCTTAAAACAATAGCAGAGAGGAGCAAATACTTAGTAGCTTCTTCCTTCACATCTGTTTTGAAGGCAGAATTATTAAGAAAACAGAGAAGGCCAAGCAAAAAACCAAACCAAAGATTTGAAAGACTCAAGCTTGCTGCTTCCATTGAAAAATAGTAGTACAGTATGCTGGCAATTCCAAGAACAAAGAGCCCCAAAATAAAAATTACCAAAATCAGTGCATCTGCAGTTTTTTCCCATCTGACATAAAGGCCCATGCAAACGGCAACCAGCAGGCTGATTCTGGCAAGATAGCCAAGGTATCTGATTGATGAATGCATGTTCACTTCTTTGTTGGCTTCTTCTAGTCTTGCCATTGCTGCATAGAGACAATGACTAACACAGTAACGTAGTGACCTACACATGTAAACAGCAGTTAGGGGGTTTTACCCACTTGACTGAAAGTAAATACTTAGGTTTCATCCAACAAAAACGATGCAATTGCCGCCTTCTGTAATATCATTTCAGTAACATCATTTCAGTGGTCCAGAATCACTCAAGTCCTGGAAGAAGAATTTAAAAAGTTTTAATACCAAATAATTCCTCTTAATCATACACAGCATGATACATTCTTTCTCAGCAAGGAGTTTAGTATCTAAATTAAAAAACACATAATACAGACCAAGTAAGCGTGTTGTTAAAGGTCACTCAAAATGGATTATTAAAAACAATATAAAACGGGTTCTGCATAAATCTTATTTCATAATTGGAATGAGAAGAAAAGGTAAACCCAACCTGGCCTGTGCAGTTTTTCCACAAAACCCATCCATTAGGTCTCTCTCTGAGGCATCCATGAGTATCCAAAATATTCCTATAACATTCATTACTTTCTAAAATTGCTTAATATTGTTTTAAAATGCTTTACTTAGTCATTACATATGCTAAGTTATCACTTTTCACTAAACCTTTTCAGTATGCTGTGCAAGAATTCTTTTTAGTAGTCAAATAGCTACAGGACTGACAAAAAGAATTTCATCATCAGTTAATGAGCTTAACCCACAGTAGATAACGAAAAAAGGATATTACTATTATCTCCATTTCACCCAAGGGGAGCTGACACAGATTTATCAACTGCTCTGGCAACACTTCCAGAGACTTTTCTCAATGTGAAAATATAAGCCTTCATTTTCACCCTTCCATGCCACTTCACCCCCCATCCCAGAAAAAACACAGAAAATGATTGGGATAAAGATTATATTTTGAATACAGGATCTGCTCAGATCCATTCCAGTGACGTGTTTTTCTTTTTAATGTATTATAGGAACACAAAGTATTTTTAGGAGAATTTTGTAAGAAAACGTGCCTAGGCAGCTCTCGCTGGAGATCACTAGCATTTTACAGGATAAGCTTCTTCCCGGTTCTAGCTCACTCTTGACACGAGGATCACTGGTGTTTAACCTTAGAGAATGTACACGTAAACAATATTACTAATCACTATTATAAGGAAAATAAAATTATTGAAGAAATTCTATTTCCATGAAAATCTCCATTTCACTGCACTTACATACTGTTCTACTTATCTACTTTGCAGTCACAACTCTGCTCTGTATGTAAAACGTGTGGTGACTAAGATAAATGATAGGAATTACTCATAGAAGCAGTTTTCTGTGAAACTACATGTAAAGAGAACCACATGTACTTCTGATTTTTTATTCTTTTGTACCTAGAAACTCTACACCAGGAGTCACTAACAAATAAAACACAGCTACTTAGGCCTCTAGAGAATATAAGGCAGAACACAACAGGTGGATCACTAAAAAATACAGAAACAAGAGAATCATTTTTTTGTCTTTAATTTTCTTAGGAAGTGTCACAAATGGCAAGTCTCAGAACAACCAGTTGTCCAAATTCCCTTACTTAATGAAACCCTGTACAGTGTTTATATTTATGTACAATTTGTATTATTAATGAAAAGTATATTTCAGAGTATGATTATACAGTCGGGGCAGAGTCCTCAACAAGTAAGGAGACTCATATGTAGCTTCTGCCGTTTTTGCAGTAGTTACCTAATCACTCATCTCAGCAAGACTTCTGAAGAGTAAATAGTATGAGAGAGCACCCAATGTCTCAGGAACACGCAGAGCTAGGTTATCACTCCCTGCTTTCATTTATATTATGCTTGGAGAAGCATGAAAGGACACTCTGACAAAAACTCAAAATTTAAGATATTATTCTCTCTATTTTAAAATTCTCATTGTTTTAAATCACTGAAAAACAAAAGAAAAGGTGAATTTACTGATTTTCCCACAAGCTTTGGTTGATTTGAAGACCGACACCCAGTGTAAAACCAGCTTAAGTAACTGGTGCAGAGACAAACTAGGCCTAAGAAATCTTATTGTCTAGACTATCTAAGTTTGATAACATACATTTTTAAATTATGTAAAATACCTAACAACATTGTAGATATTACTTTGGAAGGAACTGTGCATTAAAAATCTGTTTAATTGAAACAGAATACATAACATATGCTTAAAGCAAACGGATACTACACAATGCTCTTGCAAGTTAGTCCACTGGATTTCGACTATGCATCTTCACAGCATTCATTATTATTGTTTAGTACCTACAAACTTAATTCTGAGTTGCTTTGATGCTTAAGATCTCATAATAGTTCTCCCCTCACTAGTTAATACACTCACTGTTTCTCTTAGCCTTTCATTTGCTTCTACTTCATACAGATAAGAAAGTGCAATGTTAGCTATCATATTCCAGGCTGCAATATATCAGGTCTCATAGCACTGTCCACACTCTCACTCTTTCTCGTACTACAATCAACATTTGCTTCATGGACAACACGAGCCATTTATTTCAACCCCTACAGATGCCCTTCCCCTCCCAGTTATCCCTGGTTCAAACCATGAACAGAATCACAGTCAGTTAGGTTAGAAAAGACCTTTAAGATCATTGGGTACAGAGGGACGATTTCACATCTTCTACCAACTCACAACACTGACACATGACTACTGCTACACCAAAGCACATCTGCCATCCCTGTCACCTTGATTCCTGTGCTTTTCTGGAACTCTTCCAAGTCAAGGAGCTAACACTGCACATATTTCCTGGGACAACAGCCTCACGGAAGTCAGCAGGCCGGCTGTCACACGTAAAGGGTGGAAGCTCCTGCCTAACAGCTGGATGAAAATGTTGCTAGCATCACTATGTTATTTTCCGGTAGGATTGTTACACCAGCAAACTCTCTTGCAGGCAAGCTGCCACTCCGACAGAAAACTACTCTGGTTCAGCTGTGCCAAACAGAGTTTTGTGTCCATCACACTGTGAGAAATACTGAAGAGAAGCTCCTCTTCTGCCGCCCCAAGTGCTGTACCGGGTGCCAGGGCAGGGAACACGCCTGTTCCTAGAAGACACCAAGTCTGCACAAGCACAAAGTATTCACAAAATGAAAGCTCCAACCATGCATGCAACCTCCTTTTCATGATCTTCTAGCCAGTTAGGAAAAAGGCGTGCTACAAATCACACTATTAATTATGAGTTTTCTTCTAATGAAAACACATGTTCAACTTTTAGGTGAAAAGAGGAAAAGGCAGCATCTTCATGGTTAATATATCCTATCATATAAACATTTCCAAATAAAAGTAATAAAAATTGAGACAATTTTAATGAAAACTTAAAGAGTAAATCAGGTACTGGAAAACACAGCTATTTGTTACTAATTTTGTGTAAGTCTTTGACTGTTTAGAGAAAGAATGCTCAGAGTCGGCAGTATATGCGTTGTTTGGTTTTTAAACTAATGGCCTTAAAGTTTTGGGTTCCAACATCTCAATCACGTATCTGAACAAATCACATTCAGCTCCAAAACAAGCACAGTAATACACTCATAAATATTCAACAACTTTTGCAAACATGGTTTTAGGCAAAACCTGGAGTGCAACTATAGATCTGGACACTGAACTATCCAAGTTTTCCTCCATGTAAAGGAAGAGCATTCCCAAAGTAGTTTTCACCATAATTTGTAGACAAAAGAACAAAAGCCAAAGACAGTTCAGTAGTTCAGCGTAGTCGATGGTCCAAATGAGGCCTATCTAAAATACTGGACGCACTTCCCTTCAGCTTTACTCACAGAATCACAGAATGACAGGGGTTGGAAGAGACCACTGAGGATCATTTAGTCCAATCCCGCTGCTAAAGCAGGGTCACCTAGATCAGGTTGTACAGGATCATACCCAGGCAGGTTTTACATATCTTCAGAGGAGGAGATTCCACAGCCTCTGTGGGCAGTATGTTCCAATGCTCTGTCACTCTCAAAGTAAAGAATTTTTAGCAAATATTCAACTGGAACATTGCGTGCTCCAGTTTGTGCCCGCTGTCCCTGCTCCTGTTGCTGGGCATCACTCAAAAGTTTGGCTCCATCCTCCTGATGCCTGTCCTTTAGGTATATATAAGCATCCATAAGATCCCCTCTCAATCTTCTCTTCTCCAGGCTGCACAAGCCCTATTCTACCAATTTGGTGGAGGTTTTTATAAAGAGCAACTCTGCGAAACTTTTTAAAGCAAAAACTCACTTACTAACGTATTAATACAGGAAGTGTAAGACTCAGCTGAGCGACTCTGCCAGTTCTCCACTGTCCCCAGCACACCCACATTTCAGGCTAGGGGTGTCGGACAAATGGAGAGGCCTTGTCTGAAGCCCAGAAGCCCAACTGTATCCTGGGCTGCATCTAAAGAAGTGGGGCCAGCAGGGCGAGGGAGGTGATTCTGCCCCTCTGCTCCTCTCTTGCGAGGCCTCATCTGGAGTACTGTGTCCAGTTCTGGAATCCCCAACACAAGAAAGATTTGGAACTGTTGGAACGGGTCCAGAGGAGGGCTACAACGATGATTAAGGCTGAACACCTTCCCTACGAGGACAGGCTGAGAGAGTGGGACTTGTTCAGCCTGGAGAAGGCTTCAAGACCTAACAGCGACCTTCCAGTACCTGAAGGGGCTGCAGGAAAGCTGGGGAAGGATAAGCGCGCGTGCAGTGATAGGACGACGGGAAATGGCTTTAAACGGGAAGGGGGCAGATTTAGAGTGGACGCAAGGTTTCTTCACCACGAGAGCGGTGAGGCCCTGGCAGGGGTTGCCCGGGGAAGCTGCGGGTGCCCCATCTGTGGAGCTGTTCGAGGCCAGGCTGGACGGGGCCTCGGGCGCCTGGTCTATCGGGAGGTCCCTGCCCCGGCCGGGGTTGGCCCTGCCCGCTCCCTGCGGCCGATGCCGCCCCGGCCCCGCGCCCGCCCCGCACTCACCTCGCCGGCCCCGCAGCCCCCGCCCCCGCCGGCGCGCGCGGCCGGGCGAGGCTACGGGGCGCCGCGAGGCCCAAGCGCCGCCACCACCCGAACGGCGCTGCGGGCGCCGAGCCCCGCGGACCGGCCGGGGGAACGGGGGGCGAGCGGGGCGGTTCTCCCTCCCCAGCTCTGTGCCGCCTTCCCCCCCGAGCTCGGAGCAGCGTCTTCTTGTAGGAAGAGTCACCGGCATCGGGGCCGGGGTCGGCGGGAGAGGGCGGGCCGGTGGCAGCGCTCCTGCACATTTTTAAGTCTATGGGACCTGATGAGCTGCATCCCAGAGGCCTGAGGGAAGTGGCTGAGGTGGTGGCCAAGCCATGATATTTGAAAAGTCATGGCAATCAGAAGTCCCTGGTGACTGGAAGAAGGGTAACATTGTCCCCGTTTAAAAAAGTAGAAAAGACAACCCTGGGAACTACCGACCTGTCAGCCTCACCTCTGTGCCTGGGAACGTCATGAACAGCTCCTCCTAGAAGCGATGGTAGGATGTAGAGGTGATTAGAGGCAGCCAGCACAGCTTCACCAGGGGCAAATCCTGTCTGATAACGACACGGGTAAACCCACAGATGTAATCTGTCTGTATTTCTATAAAGCCTTTGACACAGTCCCTCACAACATCCTTCTCTCTAAATTTTAGAGAGATACAGATTTGATGGCTGGACTGTTCGGTGGATAAGAAACTGGTTGGATGGTCGTATTCAGAGAGTAGTTGTCAATGGCTTGGGCCCATGGCAAGTGGTGTCCCTCAGGGGTCCTTATAGCGACCTTCCAGTACCTGAAGGGGCTACAAGAAATCTGGGGAGGGACTGTTTACAAAGACTTGTAGTGACAGGACAAGGGACAACAGGTATAAACTGTAGAGGGGAAGAACTAGACTAGACATAAGGAGGAATTTCTTCACAATGAAACTGGTGAGGCACTGGCATCGAGGTTGCCCAGGGAAGTTGTGGCTGCCCCAATCCTGGAGGTGTTCAAGGCCAGGTTGAATGAGGCCTCGGGCAACCTGGTCGAGTGGGAGATGTCCCTGCCCAAGGCAGGGAGGTTGGAACTGGGTGATCTTTAAGGTCCCTTCCAACCTAAACTATGATTTGATCTGCACACTCGCCACCCCCCCCCCCCCCCCCCCCCAGCTCTTTTGCTCTCAGGGAATTCAGAAACAGCTAGATGATAAGCAAGGGTGAAAGCACATCCTCCCCTCCATATGCAAACATGTCAACGTTAATAGGCTGGAAGAATGGCAAAAGCTCAACCTGCAAGCCTCTAAACACTGTTAGCCGAGACACGGGACACAGAAGTATGAAGGCAGTGGTTGAGCCTTCGTGGGGAGAGGACTCTGGCCCAGGACTCAACCCTGCTTCCTATACAAAAGCTTTCACCACCCTCACATTATATAGAAGTCACACTTCCTTGACCATCAATGTTTCATAACACCTGTGGTGGAAGATGAATGTTTTGAATTGGCCTTTGCATGCAGCTGGTAAGGAGCAGGCAGTTTCTGGATTGTAAAAGCGCTATTGCTTACAGACAAAGGAATAGTAGTTTGAGTTTGATAGAAGTTTAGAGAGCTGCTGCAAAGGACCTTTTTGAACTGCAAGAGGGCTGGCCTGTTGCAGATTTATGGTTTTGTTTCTGTAATGCCTTCATCACAACCAGTCCCTACACCCCCTTAGTCAAGCATTAGTACAGTCCACCAGTAGCAGAACACTCAAAACATCTCATCTTTGACAGTCTGTCTTTCCCACCTCAATTACTTAGACAACTGATTCTCAAGAACCTCAGTTGTCTCTAAAACCCTTACACTTCTTCGAATTTCATATAAAACTGACCAACAGGCCCAAGAGTTACTTAGGGTAAAAAAAAGTGAAGAGGTTTCCCTTTAACATGCAGAACAGCAGAAATTTAAGTTGCTCTGTAAATGTCACCTGCTTCAGATGCTTTACCATCATTATGGACAACACTTGGTCCTGTATCTGTACAACTGTGATTCGGGAACAGTCTTCAAGCAACTATTTGCTGAACATATCTGGGAATATTTTACTTAAAAAGTAAAACCAACTAAGTTTCTGTGCAAGTTTGTGAAATACAGCCCTTCTAAAAACACCTTCCTGCTGTTCTACAGGTACAAAACTATGAATTGAGGAAATTAGGAAAAAGGAGTGGAAAACCTGAATATATGCATATATCCCAACTCCAAGGAATCAAAGATATGCTTCTGATTCATGGAGACACAATTAGAAAGACTTAAAATGACCACAGTTTTAAAGGCAAGCCAGCGTGTCTCCCTGAAGAAGAAAAGCTCAAAGATTCTGTAGGAAGCAATATGGAGAACAGCTTTGAAATTACATTTTCTGATCTTCACTGTCAACTAAGAGATCAGAATATATCAGCTAGACTCTGCAGGGCTAGGGACACACATCGTTTCCACTGAAATCTCGTTTTCTTAGAATGTGGATTTGAGTAGGAGCCTTGCATTTTCAGGTTTTTAGTTTTTTTCCCCCATTTTCCAAACAGCCCTAGTGCTCAAAATCACCATGTAGAAAAATACAGCACCACCCCTCCTCCCCCACCATGGGCCAACGTACAACACGTGCTGCAAAGATTCAGGGAGATAAAGGAGAAATAAAAAACATCTAGAGAAAGAAGAGAGGAACTGCTTTAGAAAATGGTCACATCCTAGGCATGCAAGCAAGTAAACACGATACAGGACAAAACAGAGGAACGCCAAAACCCCTTCTGTAAATCAAATACCATAACTAAGATGTAGAAGCTGAACCTGAACTACCAAATTTAACATCTTTACTATATAATTCAGTTTATAAAATAATCCAAGCACAACTATTTTCTTGACATAAAGAAAAATAACTATGCATTGGTTTCACTGGATTTCAGAAAAAAATGACTGCATAGGGGAAAAAAAAGGACATCTCCACCTCAAAAAAAACCTGCAAACCTTTAAAAAGTTTTTCTTTTTTAATAAATGTGCTTTATTCACAAAAAGTAGTGACATAAAGACAACAAAAATGTGAATACTTTTTTTCCTTTTCCTCTCCAGCACCTTGAGAACGAGAGATCTCTTGCACAGTCATAATTTTCAAACATTCCATAACATGGAAACGTTCTTCTTGCACTAAAGCCAAATATCCAACATCTCCTGATATCAGCAATTTACTGTTCACAGAGATATAAGTAATTTATGTAAATCTCACTTTCCTCCTTCACAACAATCTATGTCCCTTGTTAAAAAAAAAATAAAAAGAAAAGAACACTTCAGGTATTTAGAATGAGCAGCAAGAAAACTGTGCTATTATGAACCTCAGGTCCCTAAACCACACATACAATGGTGTCACCAGCCTGCCAAAAAGGCTTAAATTTTAAATGGTAATATCTTAAACTATTTTGGGGAGGGATATCTCTTGGCCTGAATTATTTTTTTTTTTTAATGATTCACAAACCAATTTACATTAACCAATGCCACCATACACATTATCTGGTATACAAATGTTTTTTTAAAAGCAGTACCAGTTAAAACGTTAGGTACACTTTGAAGTATGCACAGATTAAGTTTCTATAAACAACTGAGTTTATAGCACCAATATTTTAGCTTTAATTTGGACACTGCTGAAGTCAGTGGTTAACTGGGAAGAAAAAAGGCTGTAAATGACAAACATTTTAGTGAAAGTGAAGTGGTAAATCATTAGGTGCAAATGCTGACATAGCCAACTTTGAAGGCTTTGTGTATTTCATTGGAGAAGTATTCTCTGTAAAAAGGTTTTTAAAAGTCAACCATGATACTTACATGTCTAAACTTAATTTTTCAATTTTTTTTTTAAACATGTAAGAATATAATTGCTTGGTTTGTATATAATTAATCATTCAGATCAAATAACTAATTTGAATCAGTATTAGGGGATGCTTTAAATTTAAGAATTGAGACATAAAAGCTTCTATTAAGAATAAAACATTGGAGTCCAATTCATGTTTGAGTGTTAGCCAGACCAATGCAGGATGACTCTTTGTAGGAAACAGTATAAAAGAAAAATAGGTAGGTCAATTCACTGCAAAACTTCAAAATCGAGGGAGTGAGTTTTGGTTTTGGAGCAAACACTGTACAACCCACACTACAACTTCAGTTTATCCGGTGCCTTCTGTATTGAAAATAAAACATGGAAGGTTAATATGGTGTACGGTATATTTCATTACAACCATCTGTGAAATATATATATATTAGTATTTTTGACCATTTTGAAGTCAGTCTTAAAGCCATATGCGGCACCTAGTTCCAATCATTTATTAGGCACTTATATATAGATTTAACAGCCTAGCATTCAAATTTGAAAATCCTGGCCATTATTTTCAAAGGGAGAGAAACCTAAGCTAGACTAATACTGGATCCTCTGGTTTTACCACTGAACAGAATTGGTTTTTTCCTGCAAAACCTTACAGATTTTTAATTAAAAAAGCCCCAACAAACTTTAATAGATATGAAACACTTCTGTTCTGCCTCCTTACAATGCAGACCAATCTTCAGACAGCTATGGAGTTTTTATGTAACTAGACGGAAGATTTTTGGGTCCAAGTAAGCAAACAAAGAGTATATGTTACCTTTGCTTATGTGGTCTGAATACATGGCTTTGTGCAAATGTGTATCCTTGAAAAGCTTGTGTAATTATTTCCTTTTTTACAAAATGGGTCTGTAGTTACTGTATAATTTGGGAGGTCTACAAATATGAAAACAACTAAAGAAAAAAACGCTTGTTTTTAAAATGCATAAATAATTTACTTTAAAACATGACAAAACCCACCCTGTCCCCCATAAAACACAGTTTGAAGAGAATACAGAATCCCATCATTTGGGAAATATTGATACACGTTCGTGCTTGTACACTTACAAAATTGCAAAACCATGTTCCAGCTTTGAAGTGAAACATAATTGTCTAGACGTACCATACTCCTCTGGGAGAGATAACCTCCTCAGAAATCTCATGTCTACCTAGTATTTACGCGATGAAATTACACAGTATGTATAACTATGGATGAATATATTCCAGTGTTGTGGCATTATCTCGATTTGGTATTATATCAAGAGGGCTACAATAAACAAAACCAAAATGTGCAAGCATTAGTTTCTCCAGCCCAGGCTTAACCAGAGTGAAACAAATTCTGGAAAAAAAGTTTTGTTCCATAATTAAGAAGGGACGTGTATAATCAAGTGTCTTAACCTATCTGCACATTAAATTAAAGTGCAAATTATTTCTTCCTACATACTCTTCTCAGAAGCCCACCAACTCCAGTGCCTTAAGCTCAACCACACTGAGTTAAAATATTGAAACAACATTGAGCAAATTAAATAGAATTCACACGTCACAGCACTAAAGAAAAGAATGGTACCTTCCTGGAAAAAAAAAAATTAGTGATACAAATCTAAAGAAAGTATAACAACAATTTATGCTATGACATGAGTCATTTGCATAAAACTTGTGGGTTTTTTCACTTTCATATAAGAATAAATTTTAAAATTCAAAAGTAGAAAAAAATAGCAAACTCTGTAAACCTTTGCATTTTCTTTATGCAAACCATTTTTGTGTGTTGAGCCCATGTTAGTATAGCAAAATTAGTTAAGCAAGAGGTTTGACTGAAAGGGCATTTCAACGACTACATTAACTGAGAAGCAATATAGGATCTTCTAACTCGTAGAAAGGAATTGAACTAGACTGGCTTTCTCCCGAGTCTGAGTCATAAGGAGCATCTGGTAGCTCCATAAAACCATAAGCTAGTTGTTCATCTTCTGTATCTGATCGAACGTAGCAGGAACTGTTGGAATACTCCTCCTCCTCTACGCTGTTGAAATCCTGGGGAATATACAACATTCCTGGGTAGTTCCTGCTAACTAAGTCACTTGTTGTTTGCAGGGATGTTTTCCTAAATGCCATCAGATGCATGTGAGAAAACTTGGAATACTTGAAGCGTTTAAAACCCAAGGACTCTATGGCAATTTTCCAGCTTTTCATCATCATAGCCCGGCGATTCTGATGAGATGAATCAGGAGTTATTACAAGCAACAAGCCATTTAATACGAGAAGTTCATGTGCCTTCTTGCAGCATATCCATCGTTGATAGGGTGATGGAAAGTAAGAAAGGAGGAGTGAGAAAACTACAACGTGGAACAGTTCTCCAGGCAGAGAATCAATGGGATTTTTCAGTTGCTTAAGAAAGGCATCTATAGCATCTTGTGCCAGTTGGAGAGGTTGCTGAATTTGAAGATTTAAGAAGTCACATTTGTATACGCTCTGTTGGAATAAGAAAAACAGCAAAAGCCAAAACAAAGATCAAGATTAGTTTAAAGAGCAAATATAATTAAAATCTACAGAATGATCAATGATACCTCTTCGTTCCCTTGAGCAAAATTCACACCCGCTGAACATCCACCCCTTTGTTATTAAATCAAACAATCAAACCCAACAATTTAAAAATAGTGCATACTTCCAGCTCTTTTACTTGCAGAGAAAAGTTTTAGATGTGCAGTAATTTACTGGGGATTTGATAGCTGAAGAATGCTCATTTAAAAAAAAAAACCACAACTAATTAGCCTGAATAGAACAAAGTGTCAAATCAATTGTCTCACAAATGATTTTAAAAAAACTCAGATAAGCCTGTATTGCTTTTGTTTCTCCTGGTGCTGGAAGCTAAAAGGAACCACTATCGACTGCCAAAATTACATGCTTTCCTAGCATACTGTGCAACTGTCTTGACAACGTATTGCAAAATGTGGTAAGACCATGAAACAATAGAACTGTTAAAATTTATATCTAAATTGTGTGGTGGTTCGTTGCTCTTCTCTGGACTCGCTCCAGAGCCTCAACATCCTTCTTGTGATGAGGGGCCCAGAACTGAACACAGTATTCAAGGAGCGGTCTCACCAGTGCTGAGTACAGAGGGAGAATAATCATGTTTGGGCAACTGATCCACCCTCACCTTAGACACCTTCAGGGAAGGTGAATCAACCACCTCCCTGGGCAGACCATTCCAATGCCTAACGACCCTTTCCCTGAAGAATTTTTTCCCCTATCTCAAGCCTAAATCTCCCCTGGTGGAGCTTGAGGCCATTCCCTCTCATCCTGTCCCCTGTCACTTGGGAGAAGAGGCCAGCTCCCTCCTCTCCACAACCTCCCTTCAGGTAGTTCTACAGAGCAATAAGGTCTCCCCTCAGCCTCCTCTTCTCCAGGCTAAACAACCCCAGCTCTCCCAGTCACTTCTCATAAGAGCTGATCTCCAGCCCCTTCACCAGCTTCATTGCTGCTCTTTGGACTCGCTCCAGAGCCTCAACATCCCTCTTGTGGTGAGGGGCCCAGAACTGAACACAATACTCGAGGTGCGGTCTCACCAGTGCCGAGTACAGGGGGAGAATAACCTCCCTGGACCTGCTGGTCACACCGTTTCTGATACAAGCCAGGATGCCATTGGCCTTCTTGGCCACCTGGGCACACTGCTGGCTCAGTCGGCTGTCAACCAGCACCCCCAGGTCCTTCTCCTCCTGGCAGCTTTCTAGCCAGGCTTCTCCTAGTTTGTACCTCTGCTTAGGGTTGTTGTGCCCCAAGTGCAGGACCCGGCATTTGGCCTTGTTAAACCTCATGCCGTTGGTCTCAGCCCAGCAGTCCAGCCTGTTCAGGTCCCTTTGCAGAGCCTCCCGACCCTCCAACAGATCCACACTTCCACCCAGCTTGGTGTCATCTGCAAACTTGCTAAGGGAGGACTCAATGCCTTCATCCAGGTCATTGATAAAGACATTAAACAGGACTGGACCCAGGACTGAGCCCTGGGGAACCCCACTTGTAACTGGCTTCCAGCTGGATTTAACTCCATTTACCACCACCCTCTGGGCCCGGCCATCCAACCAGTTTTTCACCCAGGAGAGTGTGCACCCGTCCAGGCCAGAGGCCGACAGTTTCCAAAGCAGAACGCTATGAGAAACTGTATCAAAGGCTTTACTGAACTCCAGGAAGACCACATCCACAGCCTTTCCCTCGTCCAACAGTTTAGTCACTTGGTCATAGAAGGTGATCAGATTACTCTGGCAAGACCTGCCTTTCATGAACCCGTGTTGACTGGGCCTGATCACCCGGTTCTCTTGCAAGTGCTTCGTGATAGCACTCAAGATCACCCGCTCCATGACTTTCCCCGGTATCGAGGTCAGACTGACAGGCCTGTAGTTCCCCGGATCCTCCCTGCACCCCTTCTTATAGATGGGCACGACATCAGCCAGCCTCCAGTCCAGCGGAATCTCCCCAGTCATCCAGGACTGTTGAAAGATGATGGAAAGGGGTTTGGCCAGCACATCTGCCAGTACCCTCAAAACTCTTGGGTGGGTATAAATTGATTTTCATGAGAAGAAAACTAGATAGCAAAATATTAACTATCCATGCCCTCAAATTAATTGTTAGATTCAGTTCTTGTAATTTCAGCTGCCTAGGCTCCCATTATAATCACTGGAGTCACCTCACCATGAAACAAATTTTTGTTTCATTACATTTAGTAGATGCCCACTGACTGTAATTGGAACTTAGAACCCCAGATGTAGACACTCATGATCTATATATCTCAGTTAGAAATTTACTTGGCCATTTATTGCCAATTTAGATGCGACAGGCTGCCAATTCAGTGGGATGTGTCTCCTTTACATCCTGGGTCATGCCAAATAGATGTCCTACAGCCTCTTAAGTTGTGGAAGGCAATCACAGAATAACCAGGTTGGAAGAGACCCACCAGATCATCAAGTCCAACCATTCCTATCAAACACTAAACCATGCCCCTCAGCACCTCATCCACCCATGCCTTAAACACCTCCAGAGAAGGTGAATCAACCACCTCCCTGGGCAGCCTCTGCCAGTGCCCAATGACCCTTTCTGTGAAAATTTTTTTTCTAATGTCCAGCCTGAATCTCCCCTGGTGAAGCTTGAGGCCATTTCCTCTTGTCCTAACCCCTGCCACTTGGGAGAAGAGGCCATCACCCTCCTCTCTATAACCTCCTTTCAGGTAGTTATAGAGAGCAATGAGGTCTCCTCTCAGCCTCCTCTTCTCCAGGCTAAACAACCCCAGCTCTCTCAGCCGCTCCTCATAAGGCCTGTTCTCCAGCCCCTTCACCAGCTTCGTTGCTCTTCTCTGGACTCGCTCCAGAGCCTCAACATCCTTCTTGTGATGAGGGGCCCAGAACTGAACACAGTATTCAAGGAGCGGTCTCACCAGTGCTGAGTACAGAGGGAGAATAATCATGTTTGGGCAACTGATGTCTGCCCTTCAAATTAAGCAAGATGGAGTCCACTCAGAGTTTCTTTGTTTTAGATAAAACTTTGCTTTAAAAAGCAATTTATCAGGCTCAGTTTTTTTCCAAGAATATCTTTCATGATCTCTCAGCGTATATGTAAAATAATAGATTAAGTGTTAGTGGACTAAACCTGGTGACTACAACAAAATACCATGCATTAGCAAGTAAACCACACTGCAGCAAATAAGAGAATGTTACTTTCAACTTAACCGTATTACTGTACTTGTACACTTCTCTGTTGCTAGAGAGGGTTATCCTCAGCCACTGATTTTAATAAAGCCTGATTTTAAACTGTAAGTGGTCAAGATTTTCAAGTGGTCAAAGGTTTTTCTGTCAGAAATGCATTCCTTTCTGTATCTTTTCCTTTTTATTCCTCTTTGTTGTTTTGTTTGGTTGATTAATGCTATTAGGACTGTCAAAAGTTGGGTCAAGAGCAAAAGACAGACAATGTATGACTACAGCAAAATTAATGCATTTCAGAACCTTACTATGTTGAGGAAATTAGCAACTTACTCCTAAAGTGCTGACAAATCTGTCCTCGGGATTGTGGAGGTCCAGTAATATGTGTAGCAATAAACTGAAAAGCCTCCTTACTCCCAAGAAAAACTCACCAAGTACAGCCTGGAGAAGAGAAGGCTTTGGGACCAATACCTATAGGGGTGCTACAAGAAAGCTTGGGAGGGGCTTTTTAGAAGGGCATGCAGAGATAGGACAAGGGGAAGTGGCTTTAAAACTGGAAGAGAGAAGATTCTGATTGTCCAGGGAAATTGAGGATGCTCCCTCCCTGGAAGCGTTCAAGGCCAAGCTGAATGGGGCCTTGAGCAACTTGGTCTGGTTGGATGCGTCCACAGCAGTGGGGAGTGGAACTGGATGATCTTTAAGGTCCCTTCCAACCCAAACAATTCTGTGATTCTATGACTGATTATTTCCTTCTGTCAGTGAACGCAACTTACTAGAAGTTCATGCCCAAGTGTAAGCCTACTCAGTTTTTGTTTATGTCTTTTAAGATGCAAGGACTCATGTGAAATGACATTAAAAGAAGGCTACTAAAGTTTTGCAGTTTTAAGATTCACAACTGCATTATGAAGGCAGAACTATCATTTAGAGCCTGTTCATGGGAAAGGACCTAGCAGGAGGGCAGCAGTTCATTTAACACACAAATATTTAGGATACACACTTAACTAAACATACTTTTTCACAGTAATTTTGAAGCATTCTGAAATACCCAAGAATCAAATTCAGCAAACATTACATACCTCAACAGCCGGAACGATATCTATGCCAACCGTCAGAAATTCTTCGAACTTCAGGAATGGATTAAAGCAGCTACCAACATCAAGTAATCTGATCTTCCCCAGTGAATGGAGCAATCTAAGAAGCAGTAAGAATTCAGTTTCATCTTTATATTCTGAAGTACAATTTATATATAGTTTATATTCTGAAGTACAATTTCAGATAACTAATACAAAAAATTTCTCATAGAACACCACAGTAGTGACTAACAGAAGTGAATGGCTTAGTCACATTGCTAAGATATCTAAAGAACCAGGCTACATCAGTAAAGCAGATGGTCCTCAAACGGAAGAGCATGTTCAAAGCAGCTGTAATACTATTAATTTGTTTAATTCCTTACTACAAGTGCACTAAAATGGCAATGAGCGTGTCTCCATTACTTTGTGTTTCCCACTTACCTTTCTGTGGTATTCGCTGGTGTTGAAGTCGCACAAATTACCACAGTCAGAATTTGAAGAGTTTAAATGAGAAACTGACAACATTCCATGATCTACCTACTCATTAGACTATCTGAAGTCAAGTACCATAACTGGTTTAATAAAGACAAGAGAAAACATAGTGGTATTCCAAGGTAAATGAAAAATATAAAAACTGGAAAGCATGTAGTTATTCTCTGGAAAAAAAAAATTATTTGCTTTATCTTACCTAATATTTTTTAAAATGCTGGAAGTTTACTCCAATTCTATTTTCAATGGATGCTGTGAAAGACTTGGAACATGCAGAGCCACAAACTTAAAAACTGGATGCTCAAGTTGTAGGGAAGTTATTCTAAATATCTGAATTAATTGAAGTATTCCCTTATTTTTTTCTCAACTACTAGAGAAAAAGTCTTTTCCATGCCATGCACTCAGTTTCCTTTCAGAGCGTCCAAAAGCTTTCTAATGAGAAATAGTCAAAAATAGCTACCTGATTTAGGAAAGAAACTCTTAACCAGAGCACTTTTGAAGTACTAAAAAATGAAGATGTATCCCCATTAGAATTCTGGAGAACAGTTCAGTGAGCTAAAAATCTATGTCCTTACCTGCCACTCTGTGATGGCCCTACTATTCAAGGTAAAAATATAGATAAGACAGTCAACATCTGTAATGCTAAACACTTATCTATGCCACCAAACAACTAAAGATGAATGATAAATAAAAAGGGGGGCAGGATATACCTTCTGAAATCCTGACACACTGCTTGGACTGACAGAAAGAGGGTGACAGGTTACTGAGGACACTAACACTTTAGTTCCAGAGTGGTGCAGAGGTGCACATACACCCTTCCAAAAACTTCATGGAAAAAAGAAAACTAAAACTAAAACCAAACCAAAGCCCAAATAAACCCCATTGAATAACTAGCCCATCATCTTCTCAAACAGATTCCACAACTTCCTGGAGTAAAAAACAACTGGAGGAATGGGAGACAAAAGAAAATGGCAGACAAGAAATAAAGAAGACATTTTGGTGGAAGATCCCATAATAGCACAGCAAAAGATATGCTACAGGCTAGCAGATGAGATTTGCCTTTTCTTGGGAAGTGCTGACATCATCTGTGACTGACTGCAGAACCAACCTGAAACATCTTTATGAAGATAAAGACATCATTGCTTTTTCTCTTTAAGCTAAAGAAATAGTTAAAAAAAAAAAGATATCTGGCAACTTTTGAGGATAGTGCCTGCTGCCACCAGTTAATGCCAAGAAAATGTATGCCACTACTAGCACCTAATAGTTTGAGCTCAGTCTACTGGATCATTTACAGGGCTACATCTAAAAATTTCCATCACAATTCATAAGATTTTGCAATACCCCAGATCCATTAATAGAGGCAAACAAACATGAACTCACAGCATTCATAGGGAATTCACAGCGAGGAGAATAACAATTTCCCAGCAAGCAAGTGTTGCCTTTTGCTCCAAGTTTCTGTAGCCAATTCCAGCTCTAGAGGAACACAACTGCAAAAACTCTCAGAAACAGAGCTGCAGGGCCAATGGCTGTATTCATAGCAACAACACAGCAGTAAGGAATAATGCAGAAAAAAAAATCTTTTAAGCAGCAATAAGAAATTTGGGCTCTCTGTGCTCCTCCTGAACTCCTGGTGATCTACCACGGAGAAGATGTTGGAGAAGCTCAAGCAGACAGATTTCTTGTGGCATTTCTCTGCCAAAGTCAAAGTTTAAGCATTTTGCTTCTACATTGAATAGAAAATATCCAGGGGATATGTCTGTCAAAACACCAGCATCATCAAGGCAAATAGTGAAACAATTATGTTTAAGTTAGAACTGCACACGTTACCAGCCTACCCTCTAAGTCAGTCAGTACTGAGTGAGATTTCAGAATGAAGATGATAATATTTTTCCAGCTTGGATACCAGTTGCAATGTAATCTGTAAAACAGGAATTTGAATACTGCAGAGGGACCATTCAGATCCCAGTGGCCACAAACACGGGCTGTTTTTCCACGTAATTGGTATGAGATTTCTCAGACCAGCACGTCTCCTTGTCTAGCAAATGGAGATAGAAATAGCAGATAGTCTCATTCAAACACAAAAATGTATGTCAGTATGAATGCTTGCATTCTACATAAGAGTGCAATGATAAGAGCAAAAGAACAGAAGACACATAGGACCACAGGAAATAAGAGGGAATGTGACTCTAGTACACAGAAAACATCCCTCTAGAGATTTTAACACTTTCCATTTAACATGTTCAATTAAATATTTTTTCAGGTTAAAATTAAGCAGCAGCACCTTGAATCTTCTAATTTCCAGGAGATTATATAGGAGACCTATAGATCACTCCACAATTCTTCTTTGAAGTATTACATTACCAGAAAGCAGTGACAGTATCTGAACAAGTGAGGGACAGGTTCCCCACTTTGGACTTCACTAAATCAGTGTAGATATAGTAGAGAAGCATCTCAGGAGATAAGTATGTTGCGTGTCCCCTTCCATTCTCATAAACTTTTTAGTTTCTTCGACAAGGCATGGAGGAAGAAATGGAGTTTTGATTCTCTAGGCAGTAACTTGGAACAGCCGTTGCTTTGTTGCTTTAAGGTCTGTACAGCTACTAAAAATCTTATTGCCATTTGTTGCTTACTAAGTTAAATATTCTAAATCTTGCCTTTGCCAGGCATGTCTTTATGGATATATGTATTTTTAGGTTTTGAGAATGAAGATAAAAATCATCATCACTCACTATATTAACAAATACTTTTGAAGTTATTAGCTAAAAACTTCTCCATTAACTACTTTTTAGACACACCAGTCAGAAGAAAAGGTAAGGCTACAGACTACTGGTGGCAAGAAGAAACAATGGCAACAGTCATTATGAAATCTGTATGAAGTATGAAGACCCAGACCAACTGTACCCTGGGCTGCATCAAAAGAAGCATGGCCAGCAGGGTTGAGGAAGGTGATTCTGGTGAGCCTCCACTTGGAGTACTGCATCCAGCTCTGAAGGCAAGACATGTTGGTGCAGGTCCAGAGGAAGGCCATAAAAATGATCAGAGGGATGGAACATCTCTCCTATGAGGAAAGGCTAAGAGAGTCAAGGTTGCTTAGCCTGGAGAAGAAAAGGTTCTGGGGAGACTTTATTGTGGCCTTTCAGTACTTAATAATGGCTTATACAAACGATGGGGACAAGCTTTTTAGCAGGACGTGCAGTGACAGGACAAGGGGCAATTGTTTTAAACTAAACAAGAGTAGATTAGATTGGATACAAGGAAGAAATTTTTTTACCAAAAAAGTGGTAAAAACCCCCCAAAACAACCCAAACAAAAAAAAAAGGCACAGGTTGCCCAAAGAGGTGACAGATGCACCATCCCTGAAAGCATTTAAGGTCAGGCTAGATGGGGCTCCAAGTAGCCTGATCTGGTGGAAGATGTCTCTGATCACAGCAGGGAACTGGACTAAATGACTTTTAAAGGTCCCTTCCAACTTAAACTATTCTATGACTCTAAAGAGCACATGCAAAGAGAGAGCTAATGCTTTATCATGACAAGATTTCCCACTGGAAGACAAATCAACTTTAAGTAGTGTATGATCAAACCTATTGATTTAAACAAACATGTATCAACAAATTACTGTTTATAGTAATGCTAAAATTATGTTTTAAACACCAGCATTATTGAGATGTTATAACGTAATAGTATCTCATCAGACCTTTGTGCTGAAGTGCCTGACAGTTCTCATTAAAAACAGATATTCATTTTGAGGCTGACTCAGCAAAAAGAGCCCTAAAAAGAGTTGGTTTAGAAAGTCAGCTTGAGAAGCCATGACTTTCATTTTGGAAGCACCTGTTTTGTCTTGTCATGATAGGACAACAAGGGGGAAAATGTTTTTGTTTTGCATTTAACTATTTAACTACATATGCATTCGGGATCTTTATGCCTTTTGCAAGTTACATTACAAACATGAGAAGCCACAAAAGATGCCATCTGGTAGGGACAGAAACATCTGCTAATAACACTAGTAACATGCTCATTCCTTTTGTAACTTATACCTAACTTTAAGTGCTGATCACAGAAGAGATGCTACAATAATGAGAAAAATCTCTTCACAGAACAGAAAAAATTCTATTGCAGACAGTTGTAGGAACTGGCCTATAAAGAGTATGACGCAAGTCATAAGTGTAATATTTAATGATAATACGCAGTCATAAGTGTAATATTTAATGATAATACGCTTATGCATTCTTTATTCCATTATACTTGCAAAATATTAAATTCTTTCCATCACACATGGAATAGCCACAAACATGACCCATACTATTTAAGGAAAAAAAAAGGCAGGTGGGACTTAAACTCAAATAATAAAGCTAGTCTTGAATGCCAAACATAAAATACTTACTTGAGTGAAGGTCAAAACCAAAATTAAAGCTGTTGTTAGGAAAACACCTCAAGGATACTACAACTTCTGCAGAGCCAGTCATCAGAAAGCTAGCGCATTTAAAATTAAGGGTTACAAATCAAAATTGCTTTTGAAGTGTATAATTGGAATCAAGAGTTTCTCTGCAATTATTTATGAAGAGAAAGTTTTAAGTACTCTCATATTTACATTTAGCACTTTGTACTTACATAAGCAATTGACTTTTCAACAATGCTGAACAGCCATTAGATTCTAACTTAATTAACGTCTCTCCTGTTTCACCTCAAGGTTTAATATAAATTACATCGCACACTGATGACATACAAAAGTGAAATTGCTCTAACACTTAAATGAAGATAACTAGGTTGTTATTCTCCAGCAATTTTTTATGGCGTCCACCAAAACATACAACATAAATACTACTTGTAACATGTATATATTTTCACATGAAAAAGGACTTTCTCAACTATTAAAAACACATCAGACTGACTAATTTGTTATGGGGAAAAATGTCCAGGTAACTCTTATTACACATAGAAGGGAACAAAAACATCTGGAAAAGAGTAAAACTTACTCTTCTGCTATAGTTTCATGACTTGTCAAGTCAGAGTTTGGTAAGGGTTCTTCAATCTTGGGAGCCTGGGGAATATTTAAAGCTGGAGTGGTCTTAGAAGCAAGAAGTGCTCTTTTTTCGTCTTTTTCAAGTGCTTTTCTTTTCCCACCATTCTGAAAATATTCTCGGCATACACTGAAAAGACAAAAAGAAAAATCCCCCAGAAAACCAGAATGCTATTTTCAGTCATTGATATAGGTAAGACACAAGACAGAGGTGCAAGAGGTACAACTGCAGTTACCTTTTAAGCAAATCTCAGTTTTATTGCAACTTTGGTAGATCAGTGTTAGGAAAGATGCAATGCACCCAAAGACATACTTGAAATGGAGTGGTGTTTCAGTTCCCAATATTAGGCATTAAGTCATAGCTGAGTAAACAGATTCAAAATAGTTTCGTCTGACTTTTAGAGCAAGACAACAGAAGTCTTTCAGAGCATCAACAGAGGGTAAACTTCAGCTGCCATTATAGTACCACAGTTCTCCACTAAGCAGCTCCCCATAAATGCAGGGGATTTTGAAACATTTGTGTCTTGCAAGGCATGTAATGTGGGGAGGGGAAGAAACACAATCCAGGCCTATGGGCTAACTTACAATCACCAGTTTTTAATTTTAATTGAGTTCATCTGGGTATTTTTTAAGGAAAAGGTATCTGCAGTAGCTGTATTATTGCAAAAGACTCATTTTAGCCTTCAGTTTCCCCCCATACTTAATTATTTTGCTAATGGGAACCAGAAAAAAAAAATCTGGTCCAACTTGAACAGAAACGATAATCAGTTTAAAGGAATGAATGTTATAAAAAAAAAGTTACATTCTGCATAATTCAACCAGCAGTCATTGTTAGAAGCAAGCACTATATTTAAGAATAACTGAATTTTGTCCACAAAATAGAAGCAGAATTGGAAACAATTTGTTGCAGTGAAATTAAAAAGCCTGACTCACCCTGCACAAAGCCGGATTTTTAATTAGATGTGTCAGCCAAGTATTTGCATGGAAAGTTTAACAGAAACAGTACTTCTTGGAATGATGTTTTCATAACAACATATTTTATGATGTTCTTGAAACTCATTCTAACAAAGTTGCAGCAATTTGAAGGAAATATCCCAGAAAACATAAGTTCAGGTATAGTTTAATAACACATGATGCACAGTAGGATCAAGATAACATAGTATTTCACATCACAGATTTGGGAAAGGACATGTTGGTATAATGCTAAGTTTAAATCACAAATAGACAAGGACTTTGAATACACAGGCCTTTTTAGGATGAACCCCCTGTCAGACATGTATGGGTAGTTTCAGTAAAAGACAGTATGAATACATACTAATTTGTTAATACTCTCCAGAAATGAGCTTTGTTTTCGAATACAGTGACCAAAACCAAGGGTTTCAATAGAATATAAAATAAAAAGAGGAGGAATCGCCGAAGAAACACCACATGGAAATTTAAAAGCCATGAAAGAATCAGTAGCTAGTTCTTCTCATCAAGTAATAAGGAAAAACTAATTTAATGCTGGTGTGATCAGTTTTTATCATGGCAAAAAGCAGTTTCTGATAGCTATTATCAATGCACAAGGGTTTCAAGCAGCCAGTTTCACAGGCTAAGAACTGATACAGTCTATCTCTTTCCTTCTGCTTTACAATAAGGAAATAGTGAGCTTGACTTATGATCCTTACAGTATTTACTAACCAAAATTTAATATTGAAGATGAAGTTCAGTGACAGTACAGAGAAATAATATATGACCCTTCAGAGCAGAAGTAAAGTCTGAACTTGACATCATGGTTTGTGCCTGCAAAATGTTTCTTGCCTCCTCCCACACAGTGAGGAATTCATTTATTAATGTCAACTGACAGAGCTGCTGGACTGGAAAAAAAAAAGGTATAAACTCTTCTATGGGTTTAACCCACCCACCCCCAATCTCCAAAGAAGATCAAGGAAGGGAGAATTCTCTGTTTCCCTTGTACACAATAACCATACCTAAAAAAGCACAAAAGTTTCCTCTGGACTGGAGAATATTTTGCTATGGTCGTGTGCACCCTGCTTTAGGTTAAGGAAATGCTGTGTTCAAACATAGTTAAGAGAATCATAGAACCATAAAATAATCAGGTTGGAAGAGACCCACCAGATCATCCAGTCCAACCATTCCTATCAAACACTAAACCATGCCCCTTAGCACCTCATCCACCCATGCCTTAAACACCTCCAGGGAAGGTGACTCCCTGGGTAGCCTGTTCCAGTGCCCAATGACCCTTTCTGTGAAAAATTTTTTCCTAATGTCCAGCCTAAACCTCCCCTGGCAGAGCTTGAGGCCATTTCCCCTTGTCCTGTCCCCTGCCACTTGCGAGAAGAGGCCAGCACTCACTCTCTACAACCTCCTTTTAGGTAGTTATAGAGAGCAATGAGGTCTCCTCTCAGCCTCCTCTTCTCCAGGCTAAACAACCCCAGCTCTCTCAGCTGCTCCTCATAAGGCCTGCTCTCCAGCCCCTTCACCAGCTTCGTTGCTCTTCTCTGGATTCGCTCCAGAGCCACAACAGCCTTCTTGTGGTGAGGGGCCAGAACTGAACACCGTACTCGAGTTGCAGTCTCACCAGTGCCGAGTACAGAGGGAGAATAACCTCCCTGGACCTGCTGGTCACGCCGTTTCTCATACAGAAACCTGGGCACACTGCTGGCTCATGTTCAGTCGCTGTCAACCAACACCCCCAGGTTCCTCTCCTCCAGGCAGCTTTCTAGACAGGCTTCTCCTAGTCTGTATCACTGCACAGGGTTGTTGTGCCCCAAGTGCAGGACCCGGCATTTGGCCACGTTAAACCTCATGCCATTGGACTCTGCCCAGTGGTCCAGCCTGTTCAGGTCCCTTTGCAGAGCCTCCCGACCCTCCAGCAGATCCACACTTCCACCCAGCTTAGTGTTATCTACAAACTTGCTAAGGGAGCACTCGATGCCTTCATCCAGGTCATTGATAAAGACATTGAACAGGACTGGACCCAATACTGAGCCCTGGAGAACTCCACTTGTAATTGGCCTCCAGCTGGATTTAATACCATTTCCCACCACTCTCTGGGCCCGGCCATCCAACCAGTTTTTCACCCAGGAGAGTGTGCGCCTGTCCAGGCCAGAGGCTGACAGTTTCCATAGCAGAATGCTGTGAGAAACCGTGTCAAAGGCTTTACTGAAGACCAGGAAGACACATTCACAGCCTTTCCCTTGTCCAGTAAGTGGGTCACTTTGTCACAGAAGGCGATCAGGTTAGTCTGGCAAGACCTGCCTTTTGTGAACCCGTGTTAACTGGCCTGATCACCTGGCTCTCTTGCATGTGCTTCATGATCGCACTCAAGATCACCTGTTCCATGACTTTCCCTGGCACTGAGGTCAGACTGACAGGCCTGTAGTTCCCAGGATCCTCCCTGCAACCCTTCTTGTAGATGGGCACAACATCAGCCAGCCTCCAGTCCAGTGGAACTTCCCCAGTGTTCCAGGACTGTTGGGTGAACCCCATCTGGCTCCATAGCATTAGGTTTCTCAACAAATTATTTTTTATCACCGTAATTATATTTTGTTAAACTTTGAGTTCAGAAACTTGTATACAGTATATTTTCCCTTTTTATTTTTCATACTTGATTTCAGTTCTAGGGTTTTGAGACATCCTCCTTTCAAGAAACACAATTGGGTCTGTAATCAGATGTTTCTCTGGTGTTGCATTTACCCCTCTACCTCAAGCAATGTTCTGGAAGCAATGTCCTCCATTATTAGAGGATTCCAAGAACTTGAAAATAGCCAGCAGGTATCACATGATTACTGGTCTGATTAGCTCTCATGTTCAAACAGATACAGTTTTGTCAGAACAAAACATTATTTTAGAGCAAAAAAGAAGACTGTCATACAAACATTAATGTTACATGAATGTTTTTCTAGTTTAAATGGTTTCTCTTCACTCTCTTAATTCCATCCTGCTGACAGTGAATCACTCTGTATTCATCAAAACAGCTGCAAAACAGTTTTGAAGGGACTTCAAACATTCATTCATTCAGTCTTCCAAACCCAAACAAGATCAGCTTTTCAGTTTAGCAGAGACCCATTATTCTCAAAGATCCTGTAAGAGATTGCTTAGCCTTCTCTTGACTAAAGAGCTCCACTTTCTAGAAAATAAAAACAAACACCCAGGGATTTTGTGGAAAAAAAAAGTTTTTTTTTTCTTGCAGTTGAGCTGTTTGTTATTTTTTGAATACAGTAGCCAAGGTGATATTTTGGCTAAGAGCAATACTAAATTAAGTCAGAGGAGTAGTTTACATATCTCACAGACAATCTAATTAACACACTCCAGTATATTTGCCTTTATTGCAAAAGCATCCCATGACTGTTTCATATTCAACTTGCGGCCTGCTACAGAATTCAAATGCTTTTCCAAAAGACTGACACAACCAATTACCCCTGGACTGTATTTGTATAGTTGATAATATTTGGTATAGTTAAGAACACTGTTAATTTTATTCCTGCCCTCAGAGTGACAATACTTTTTCTCTTCGGTCTCATTCGCAAATTTAATAAATAGTACACTTTTTTATTTAATAAATATTTTAGTACACTGCTAATTAAAATACTGATTAGTAATGGATGCAATGACAGGGACTAACAGAGTCCTCCTCAGTAAATCACATTTAAGATAAGCTTCTATCATCTGTTTTCTGCCAGTTTTTCTAAACAGCTCTGCACTTACCTGACATTAACTTCACCAAGACCATATTTCTTTAGTGTGCTTATAAAACAGTCAAGACTTTAAAAAGAATGCAGGTCTAGATAGTGCTTTGTCATGATAGTTAAAAGTGCAGATTTTCAGTTCTGTTATTTAAAAAAATAGCCAAGTCAACAAAAGTCTTAACTCTGATGCAAAAGCAACAAAAAGAAGTAAAGCTGCTAGTCTAGCTTATTTTGTTCTAACTAGAACCAGAACAGGCAGGCATTCATTTTCCATACAAAAGTTCACCAGCCTACCTACATCAGCAAAAATTAATTATTCAGCGTAATCATCATCTTACCCTAGTATGGTTTAAGTTTTGTGTCATAATAGAAATGAAGTGAAAGAGAAGCAGAAGAGTTTATTTCCATATATGATTTGTTAGTCTGTATTCAGTTTTCCACAGAGACAAAAAGAAAGCAAGAGGAGGACCTCTGAGCATTGCCCAGGCTTTTTAAAGCATCAGGGGATCATTAATCTGCATCTGGGAGGGGACAGAGCTTTAATCCCTCTCTCCCCTGCCTCTCTCCCCAGTTAACACTTGCACAATGTTGTCCTGAAACAATAAAACAAAACTGGCCCTATACAATGCAGTGTAAGGTCATCAGCACAGTTCATCATGTACTGTTTTCCATCTTTCATAGTTTCTCAAGTCTGGATTTGTGCCTGTTTACATCAACAAATAATAAAGTAGTAAAATATTAAGCTTTATGCCATCTGATTTAAGAACTAATGTCAGAATAAACATTTTTTCAGTGCCTTCAACTAAATACCTAGAAAGGCTTCTGAAAGGAGGACCCTTCAAGAAAATCATTCTTGATTCTGAGAAGCAGACATGGCTTCTCTAGCAGTTATTCTGCATTCTCCGATTTACTTTACAGGTATTTGCTTATAAGAAAAAATGAAAGAAGAAGAAAAACACCACCTTTGTTTTTCAGCTGGTGGAAAAAACACTTCTCAGTTTCAGATCTTTGAAAAGAAAAACAAAAAAGCTCGCACTATCCTTCCTTCAGCAGGGATACACCAGTGGTTCCCAAGTATTGTCAGCGTTCTACTCCTAAATTAAACTTCATCCTATACATGACCTAACTTTCTGCTGTCATGGTGACACAGTCAAAGCATTGAGCAAGGCCTTTCACTGAAGTCTCATGCAGGGCAAGCTCTCTGGCACACAATTATGCAGCCAGACACAAGGAGGAGTAACAAACATGGAGCAGCCATCTGTCCGGGCATACCTCCTGGCCCTTTGAGAGGAACAAAAAATTGCAGAACACAAAGTCAATCTGATGCATTCTGGTATCTAGCCATCCACACTTTGGTTTAATCCAAGACACAGAGGTGAAAAGTACTCTTTCTACTGATGTAAAACTCTTGACCCCTTTTCAGTGTGCAAACTGAAAAGGACGTGCTCTGATAGTGATATAGAGCATTTTACTGTCTCTTACCAGGTTGCTTCTCTTGAGTTCAAACTGCAAGGCCCAAACTGGACATTTATTAAATATGTCTAATTTGTAAATCTTGTAGGAAATACAAACAGAAAACAAGAGAGGCACAGAGCCAAATTACTTGAATATACAGGCCACCAATTGTTCCACCCCTGTCCACAAGGAATATTATTCTGTCCTACAGGGTGACAGACAGGCTTGCCCACACTAAGAGAATACTATTTGGCTGAAATTAATGTAAGTGTGCTCTCTATTGAAAAAAAGCTTTGACATATTAGTTGCCAATCAAATTGCACGAAAATATTGAGCAATGTTCCATGAGAATCGGTCCTGGGTCAAGTAAAATTGGTTTTTTTAACAGATAACATGAACATTGGAACAGGCAGTACTCCTCTTAACTGATCTGTGAACAATTCCAAGCCAGAAGGGGGGCACGGGGGGAAGACTGCAGTATTAGAATTCATCATACGATTCAAGAGAGTGTAATTTAGTAAAGAGAAGTAATGAATACCATACATACAAGAAAATAACTAGTAACTGATGAAGCATGTTAAAAAGAAGCAGGCAGTTGTGGATCACAAGTGAATATAAATTAATGCCACACAAATTAAAAAAAAAAACCACAAAAAACATGCCAAGCCCAAACAAACAAAAAACCATAGAAAATCCAAACAAGGTCAGCAAGAGTTAACTACAACCTCAATAGTGTTTCTTTATTTTACTTATCCCTAAAAAGGCCATTGGAACACTGTGTCTATATCTGGCCATAGTTCTGGGTATAGTTTTTCATGACAGATTCACCTCTCTTATAAGTGATAGAAAGACACATAAAACATGTCCAGAAATGGGTCTATTAAGAAACACTTAACTATGTACTACTTTTAAGCTAAAGGACACAAGACTGACATAAGAAAGAATAGTCTTCAAATATTTAAGAGTCTATGGCATGGAAAAAGGAAACCTGTTCAGTTTTACTTGCTCCATTCCCAGAAGCCAAAGAACAGCTCAAAATCTAGACTACATGTTGGTGGTAAACAACTGTTTCACAGTCATTCCCTTCTCTTTTTTTGTTTGTTTTTGGTTTATGGGCTCAGAGGACTCATTCATATAATGAATTTAAATTTAACAATACCACATCTGCTGTTCTTTGCTGCCTTTTGATCCGCACTTTACAACACTCACCTGCAGTACCCATGGGCTGGCACAACATCACTTCTTGTTTGCCTAAAGTAATTCCCAAAGGCAGGACTACAGAATAATTCTCTTACCGGTTAGATTTCAACAACAGTTTGTTTTATTCTGCTGCACAGATTACATACCATTTCACTGTATGCCCTGGATGCCAATTATATGTAGGAACCCTGAGTGACCAAAGGTTCACCTTTTTAAGGAGTTTATTTTCCTCAAGGATTGAAATAGTTTAGTTGAACTCACTTTGTGACTTTACAGTTAAGATAACCCAACAAAAATCAGATGTTTATGCCTTACAGAAATTCTAAAGTTTAAAATCCATTTTAAAAAAGTTTCATAGTGAAAGTCTGTTGCAGGAGATTAAGACTTGAAAGTTAATCACCAAATTTGCATTTAGATATCAAACACTATTATATACACGCATCAAACCAAATTAAACTTGAGCTACACTCACTGCATTTGCTGAGATTCAAATGCTGAGGTTCAAATGTATGGAAAATTTACAGGGTTACTTGCAAAGAGCTTCAGTTATTTGAGGGTGAAAAGTTTTTTGTTGAAGATACTTATAAAAAAGAGTCATAACAGAACACTTCATAAACTATATTTTCTTAGCAAGTTCAAACAGCATGAAGCTATTTGTTTTAGGAAGCAATAAATAATTAGCATGTTATAGAACAAATGTTAAAAACTGGCAAAAAAGCAGAAATGCTTAAGCCTTGTATTGTAAATAATTGCAAGTACGACTCTGCAATTGCATCTTTTCAGTATGTTAAAATTTACCTGCAGCACCATTCAATCCGGCCTTCTCCTTCACAAGTTTTGGCCCAGTGTTTATCTGCAAGATTTTTCATTGCCACAGCATATTCACACAGAGTTTCCTCATCCTCACAGTGCTCACGCCAGATCTTATCAAAGTCTCCCACTAAAGAAAACAACAACAGAAAAACCTGCAGATTAGATACAAGGTGCCTCATTATCTCCATGGCAAAATCCCCATCTTCCAATTAAACGAAGTTACATAACCCATCAAGAGATTACTTTACCTGCACGTAACAAAAACAAGGTCCCCTTTCACTAGTCAAACACAGTTCCAGATTTTGGATAAGGAAGCGGCTATTGGGTACTTGAGAAACAAGCAACATTCTCAGTATACTGATTTCGTTCAGTTTGTTCTGTGAAATTCAAGTCTCTGGGAAGTTTTACTTTCAGGTTTCTGTGCATGAAAATTAACATGACAAACATATTGGAAATGAAAGACTGAAAGGCTTCCTAGTAGCATTCATATTCATGGCACATACTGTAGATGATATTACATGGAAAAGCAGCAAAACAGACCCCTATTATAGATTTCTTTGGATACACAGGAAAAAGATTTCAAACTTTCACTGATGTCTGCCTAACCTAGACAGTCTCAATGAGTTTGCTTCTCAGGGATAGCACTGAAAAATCAAATCAACTATAGTGAGAAAATCACAGAAAAATTTGTCTGTTGATCTCCAGGGCCAGACTTATTATATTTTCATGCACTTCACCTTGCCAAAAAGAAGTTTTGCAGGTTAAATTCTGTGCTTTGAAGTAAGCAAACATGACGATTTCCCCTCTTTTACTGCTTTTTACTGCTAAGTACTCACTTCTCCTAGTTTGCTTCACATCAGGTACTGCTGAACAAAAACATGATAAATGCTAGTAGTGGCTAGCCACAATTTCTACTGTGGTTTCTACAGTGTGCAAACCCCTGATATACCTTTGTAAAAGGACATTTCTGCCCTAAGAAAGTAAACGCCTGCATACCGTATGATCTTCACTAATCCCTTTTTTTTCTTAATGACAAATGTGAGCACATCTAGTTTAAATATATATATGTAAATTTGTACAATAAAAACTACCAGCTGATTTTGCACCTACAAGCTGACAGAGCTAAACCCAAGTTTTTAGTTTAAGCTTTGACTTAGACAACCAATATACTTTTCACATGGTTACAGAATGATTTTTTGTAGTGCCTTCATACAACAAAGAAATATTTTAAACGTCTATCAAGCAGCGTGACAGTACGACCTGTCCTTCAGGTCGTTCAGAAAAAGCACAAAAGGATAGCTTCAAAGTAAAAAAAAATAGTTATTTCTTCATGAAATATGTATTTAAGCTTAAAGTTCATGTAGCTGGGCAAGCTATGGGGAAGAAAATCTATGACAAACTCCATATTCAAAGATGCAGTTTCTAACTTGGGAGCTTCTACACCACGAAATCACCTAATGACAAGAATAGTAAGCAAGCCTACAATGACACTCCAGCAGCACTTGTCACATTCTTGTCTAAACATCTGCTGGTGACCCATTGTCTATACTAGGCTTGACATGATGCTCTCTTCTCTGCCCTATCATAGAATCATAGAATAACCAGGTTGGAAGAGACCCACCGGATCATCCAGTCCAACCGTTCCTATCAAACACTAACCCATGCCCCTTAGCACCTTGTCCACCCATGTCTTAAACACCTCCAGGGAAGGTGAATCAACCACCTCCCTGGGCAGCCTCTGCCAGTGCCCAATGACCCTTTCTGTGAAAAATTTTTTTCTCATGTCCAGCCTAAATCTCCCCTGGCGGAGCTTGTGGGCATTCCCTCTCGTCCTGGCCCCTGTCATTTGGCAGAAGAGGCCAGCACCCTCCTCTTCACAATCTCCTTTCAGGTAGTTATAGAGAGCAATAAGGTCTCCCCTCAGCCTCCTCTTCTCCAGGCTAAACAACCCCAGCTCTCTCAGCCGTTCCTCATAAGGCCTGTTCTCCAGCCCCTTCACCAGCTTTGTTGCTCTTCTCTGGATTCGCTCCAGAGCCACAACAGCCTTCTTGTGGTGAGGGGCCAGAACTGAACACTGTACTCGAGTTGCAGTCTCACCAGTACCGAGTACAGAGGGAGAATAACCTCCCTGGACCTGCTGGTCACGCCGTTTCTGATACAAGCCAGGATGCCATTGGCCTTCTTGGCCACCTGGGCACACTGCTGGCTCATGTTCAGTTGCTCTCAACCAACACCCCCAGGTCCTTCTCCTCCAGGCAGCTTTCTAGACAGGCTTCTCCTAGTCTGTAGGTGCACAGGGTTGTTGTGCCCCAAGTACAGGATCTGGCATTTGGCCGTATTAAACCTCATGCCATTGGACTCTGCCCAGCGGTCCAGCCTGTTCAGATCCCTTTGCAGAGCCTCCCTTTTCATTAATGTAAGTTCCAAAACAACTGCAGATAAAGGACTCCCTTAAGATACTGGCACCATTGTGCAAGGGCTTTCAGAGAAGCATCTGAGGTCTAGTCTCCCTTGAGCAAGTACCAAGGTAGTGAGTTGCTTTGTTTTGGTTTTTTTTTGTTGTTTTTTTTTGGTTTTTTTTTAATTGATTCTTCTCCCATGTGAGCTTTGAGAAGGCACAGATGCACATCAGATTTACAGGAACCTGAATTCCAGAATCATGCCCCAATACTGCACTGCAAATCCACATAGTGCTTCCTATCTGTTGAAATTTTGAGGCAGTGACTACAACAGGTCTTGCAGCATGCAATTTCAAGCTGATACCCAGAACACAATAGAGCTACGTATTAAATTATTTGAACAATACAATATAATTCATGTGCAAATATTGCACTAACTCCATAGTGGAGTTAAACATTTATTTATGAATCATAGCTTGTATAACTAAAAAGGCAGTAAAATATGCAGGATGGTTTCACCATAAAACTAACAGTTACTAAAGAAATGAATAAAATCTTCTGTTAAGCAATCAATAATGCTGTACATTAAACAGATGTTTGTGGTAGGCTAATCTAAAGGAATAAAAAAAAAATCTTCATTCACATCCTGAAGATAGTATTTCACTTTGTGCCTTAAACTTTTCGTCTCACATACTCCTGACCATGCCATAATATAAAGTTTAATGCTACTCAACACTGTTATTATGAACTTGTAGATCACCTTTTATGCAATTTAAAACCTGTTTTGAGCACTGCCTCTTCAGAGATCTTCATGTGCCTCAGTTCTCCATCAAGGAACCAGTTATGCCAATGTCCAGCTGAAAAGTGTGATTGGGAAGACCAGCTCCTAACTGGAATTTCAAACACCTCTCAAATTACCTGAGTGACATTACTCTAAAAGTATTTAATACTTACTCTCCTCTCCATCCAGAATTGCCCAGAAAATAAACTACTTATTCTTCACCTTGCAGATTAACTCTTCCTTCAAACAAAAATAGCCCAATAGTCCACCTCTTTCTAGCAATTCTGTTAGTGAACAAATGACTGACAAAACTGTAGATTCTTTGTAACAGTCTCTTCTAATGCAATTACAAAAATCCTATACTCTTTACCTAGAATGGATAAATCCCTCTAAGTATTTCCCACCCATATTAATATTGCCCACAGAACAGCCAGATCATGTCCCCAGACACAGAGTAATCAGCAGTTACTGAAACCTGTCACAGAGAGAACAGGTCAGGCACATAAGAAGTTTCTTAGATGAAAGTAATTACAAGACAGTTTTAACTGTGGGTAACAGCAAAAGACACCTAACAGTAGCAGCAAATTTCAACAGCTGAAAAAATTAATCATAAAGACGAAAATCATACAAGCTCAGCAAGAACTCCCCTCATTCCACATTTATGTACAAGATCTCAAAGGTCCTCAGCACAATGCAGGAAGACCAGGCTTACCTTTCTCAGTGGGGCAATGCCATAGCATAATTATCTTGAAGCAGTCTACTTTTAAGTACAAAACCCCAGCTCTCTTCCATCCTATTTTTTGTTTGTCTTTTTTATTTTTAAAAGACAATTCTTTATAGAGTGTTAAATGGAACTATCATTAAAGATATGTTTATGAAATAAACAGAATAATTACTCATATCTATTGGTATTTTAAACAAAACATGAGCCTCTGCATATTGAAGAAACAGAGTTCAGTTTTGCTAAATGCAGTATTTGTCATCTAGGGATGGGATAAACCCCCAAACAGCTGATTTGAATCATTCTGTTTTATCAAGCAATAAGTTCACTCACGCAGAGTTAAAAGTACTATCTGCACCCAAAAGACAAGTGTTGTAATTATTAGAATCATAGGAATCGTTTGGGTTGGAAGGGACTTTATAGATCATCTAGTTCCAAATCCCCTGCCATGGTCAGGGACACCGTCCACTAGATTAGGTTGCTCAAAGCCCCATCCATCCTGGTCTTATTGATTTTTCCTTAGCTCCATTGGTGCTCTTATGAAAACCAGTGCAGTCATCTCTGACAATCTCAAAACCAAATAGAAAATATTTCATCCATCACCGAAAAAGATCATTATCCAAATTTAGCTGACACCATGGACTTATGTTTCAAGTAGATGCAATGTAGGTTTAGGTTTAATCAACAACTGCCTCCAAAAGAAACATTTTCTTAACACTTTAAGAAAAATTAATTAGAACAGTCATTATTTCCTTTTGAAAAAAAAGACCACAATTTTCTGAATTCAAAGTAGCTGTAATTAAAACAAAAAAAAAAACAACAAAAAAAGACTAAAAAAGGGTTTAAGGATTTGAAGTCTTTGCTACCAACATGGTAACTTGTAATGAAAAAAACTACATTCAATTCAATCCCGTTGTAGTACTTTTTAACAGCGCATTGCCTTCCTGTGTATACCTTTGATGGCTCTGGTAGAGAAGATAATAAGCTCAATGCATTCACAAACAATGAAAGACAGAAGCAAGAGTGGAGATTTATACTTGTACAACAGTTATTAATAAAGCCCCTTGAATTGTTCATTGTGAAAAGCAAACCTTTCCCCATAATTAGCAAGTGTCCATGACAATGCTGGATAACTTCAGGAGACAGATGCCTGAGCTTCCTTTTTGTGTTGTTGATGGCAATGCACTGTGGAATGAGAAAAATCTCTCATTTTTAGCTTCTTCAGACCATCTCTCACTTACTTGCCGGAAACAGTAGCTTCTACAATATGCTAAACAGTAGATGAGAAAAACAACCCTACACTGTCCGCTGGACTAAATCTGAAATCAAACCTCCATGAATATCTGACAAACTTCTTCATCAACAGTGACATGTCAGTCAAAATTCAGCTGTACTTACTAACTGTCTGGATACTGTGGCAATGATTAATAAAATAATTACATGAGGAATATCAGCTAATACTATGCTATTTACAACTTTCAGCGTATACAAGATAAATGAGTTATTTACTGAACATCTGTCATCATATCTAGTATTCCTATGAAAGACATCAGGTTTATTTGGCCTCACTATTTTCCAATTTTACATGTCTCAGTACAGAACATGAACTTCAACTCGAACAAAGTTCAAGCAATTTGAGCTAATATTTTTCTTCAATAGTCTGACTAGCGTTTGCTTTACATTTCTTAGGATTTACTGAAATATTTCACAATAACACCTACCAAAACAAGTGCAAGAACCTGATTTCTCAGTTTATCTCAATATCAATGTTCCTGCCTCCTACTCACACGGAAAGGATTCATTTGACCAAACACACACTTCTACATCTGACCTGTCAGGTAAACTTCCTATCCCTGTGTTTACACTAAACAGACTCCCAGGGTGCAATTCATGTGCTATTTAAAGCACCTACTAGGAGTCAGCTTCTATCACTCTGAAGAATGATGAATGTCTCTGATCTGCTATAAATCTGATAGCTGTCACACAAAAAGTGGGGAGCATATTTGTGATAGTTTAAGCAATTGCTGCCCCCAGGTGTTGGTTCTACTCTGTTGGAAACAATCACCCTTCTCTCCTCTTCCCCAAACTTGACTAGGTGCTGCAGCTTAAGCACAACAACGCAGAGATAAACACAACGCAGCAAAATTCGGAAGCAGATGAGGTCCAGGTAAGAGATTTTATTACACTGATCATGCAAAAGGAACATCATCTTCCCTGCCAAGGCAACAAATGAGCAGGGAAGGAGGTTATGTACAGCCCTTTGTTCAGTGGATGCAAATCTTTGCTGTAGCCAAAAACCTGTGGGCTAAGTAAATTCTCAAACTTGAAAATACTATGGGATTTCTAATGATTTTTTTTTTTTGCACGGCAAAACTCTTGTGTGGTAACTGTAAGGGCAATCATATCTCAATGCTGATGTCATAAAAGAACATCAAAACTAATCTTAATGGAATGGAATCTAGTTTTTATTGCTTGAAAATGAAACAGTATTACAAAATGTCTCCCTTTTCTAAGAAATTAATGCAAATGGGGAAAGACAAATGGAGATCTTGAAAACCTAGGCATATGGCTACAGTAAACTCTGAAAAGGAGTAACAGCTGTTAATTTATCATGTAGAGTTCAGTGACAAAGTTTTCCTCTCCTGTGAAAAATGCCACTATTTCAAAATGTTTCCTGTTTCACATCAGGAAGAACTTAAACTCTCTCAAGGTTTTTCATGAAAAACACGTGAGAGGAAGGGACGACAAAGCAACCAACTTCAAAATTACACTTTTTACATGACTGTCTAAACCACTTAGCTTTTCAGGCTACTCATTAACATCAGGCAGGGTCCTGCAAATTCTTCCTAATTTTCAGGATTTGAAAAACCTTCAAATAAAATTATCCATTTCTTTGAAGTTTCAACAAACCATTCTTTTAAGGAATCACCACCAAGAAATCTTTCTATCAGCTTCTGTGATACAGTAACTAGTATGAGGACAAATACCAGTTCTTCCTAATTCTGAGCCTGAACAGCCTAACAGGTGCACAGAACAAGAAATGAAAAGTTTTAGTGAACGTACAGCAAAATATTTCATAAAATACCTTTACAGATACCTCAGCGATTATTTCCCACTTGTACTCAAAACAGGTTTTCTAGGGAGAAGCAAAGGGTCATGTAAATCATCTTTCCAGAATATATTCAAAACCATCTATAAGTGAGGGTTACTACGCACAGAAAATGTTTACTTGATGAATACAGCTCTGCATGACTACAAAGGTAATAAAAAAAGAAAATGGTTGCTTCTGTATGAGGGGAAGGGATTTTTATCATAGTAAAAATTAAAACTACTTGGCTGCTACAGGCAACTAGAAACAAACAAATATCACAGAGCAGATGTTCAGTAGATCATGTTTAGTTCCCTTTGAAGTACTAAATCTGCTTTCACAAGCCTGTCAGGCCTGACAGACACCAGCACACATGCAATACCTGCAGCAGACGTGAATATGTAACTGATGCAACATGCTCTGGTCCACAGCTGCAGGTGCCCAGAAGACGTAGAGAGGGAAAAAACCCTTAACTTGTAATATCTGTGGTCACCTGTGGTACCAGGCAGCAGAACCAAGAGCAAGAGACTAAATCAAACATCACTTTTTACCCACCCCCATGTTGTAACAGGCTGGTAGGACAAAGTCAAACCTCATGAAATCCCCTAATTTCTGTACTTGAAGTGCTTGTGTTAAGCATGCAAAATCTTGAAGTTTCTTGTAAGTGAATAACAGTGCACTCGAGATCCATTTCAGCTTCTGGATTTTGTCCTGGTGTGTAAGGTAATTATGATTAAACCAATCCACTTTGGACAGGAAACGGGAACAAAACTTCAAAAACCAGGAGCCTTATGCTAATGAGATACACTCCAAAGTGAATGTGTTACACCTCAGGGTGTTATGTTCTCACTTAAGAAAGTTTCCTTCACGAAGACAAAGTTTATAGGCTAACCTGAGGAATTATGCATATTTTTAGGAACCACTAGACAGGTTCTGCCTCTGTTACTGTCTTAAAGTAGTCTGAAACAACTCACTAATGATTAACTAATTTTATTGACACGTTCACTCAATAGGGACAAGGAACAATCACCTCAATTAAAAATAAAAAAAAATCACTTTTTGTTCCCCCCACTGAAAAAACCATACTCACTTGTCAAACTTCATTAAGACATTTAAAAAAAAATACAACATATAATACAAACGTAGTATGCACAGTGGAAAAAAAAAGTATCCTACAATTACAAAATACCAAATCTGCCATGGCACTCATGATTACATGCTTCCCTTCTGTATTTACTAATTAACAACAGAGAGAGGGTGTGAGGGCAAGGGAAGGAAACCAAAAAGGATGAAAAGAAAAGTAAGGAGGGAAAAAAAATTATTCCCACTAGAAGTCATACTATATTAGTAATATCCCCAAAGTGGAAAAGGTAAGTATTAGTCACACAGTAAAAAAGTTAAGGGTCTTAAAGAAAAAAAAAAACACTTCAATGCAAACTTAAAAGAATTTAAGTTGAACCATTTCACACATGGCAAATACTTGTCAAATATACTGGCATGCTCTGCAGCTATATGACGTGAGCCACAGAACAGTAGTATATAAAAAAAAAAAAATCTATCCACCATATTTACAAGTAGAAGGGGTTCAACAAATGCAGAAACTGAAAAAGAAGCCAAAATTCAGCTTTGATGAATCTCAAGAGTTAGCTTTTCACCAGGAAAACATCGTCAAACCACTTAGATGACATGATGCTGACTAAACTTTACTCTAGTGCCTCCTTAGTAACTAGAAAAAATTGCTGTGATGCATCCTTAGTTAAGAAATGCTGCTCTTGCACTTTGAGAAGAACGCAAGGTCTTCAAAAACACGTTAGCTTGAAGTTTCGAAGCATATGGTCACAGCTCATCTTCAAAACAAGAGGAGAATCATTGTGGGAATTGAAACAAAATTATAACAATGGTGCCAGTCATAAGCAAGTCAGATAATACACTGGCTTGCCTTTTATTACAAGTGCTTGTTGAAACTCAGGGCTCGCTAACATCTGCAAGGCAAATGAATTCTCAAAAAAATCAGCTCATTAATATGAAGCCTGTATAACTTCTATCAACAAATGTCTCAGTGTCTCAAGGACACAACTATTTCCCTTCAACATCTCTAAAAGAAGACTATAACTTAAGATCATACACCCAGGACTTTTTAGACTTATCCACCCTGTGTAAGGGGAAAGATTTAGATTAGACATTAGAAAGAAATCATTCATTATGAGGATGGTGAGACACTGGCACAGGTTGCCCAGGAAAGCTGCGGATGCCCCCTCCTGGGAGCGTGCAAGGCCAGGTTGGATGAGGCCTGGTTCAGCCTGGTGTGGTGTGATGTGTCCCTCCCCATGGCTGGGGGTGAAACTGGATGATCTTTAAGGTCTCTTCCAACCCAAACCACGCTACTAATTCTTTGCAACAATCACATAGCTTTCAGAAGGATACTCAACATACTTTTTTATTCTACCAACAAAATTAATACGCAATTCTAGTACTGTTTGCTTATTTACACAAAATGGAACAATAGAACCCCAGTAAACACGAGAAAAGACAGAATAAACAACAAAAAACATGAAACAGGAAAAAAAAAAAACAAAACCAAACAAATAAAAGGACAATATAAGATTGTGGAATACAGATAGCTGTTTCTGCATTATACGGAAGTGGGAGCACTGCCCTATGGAGACAAGAGGTTTTCCCAGAGTAATAAGCTGTATGCATATGACAAAAGATGTATTTCTTAACTGCTTTTTCATGCCCAAGTTATAAATCAATTTATACTGAGAAAGTACAGATGTTTTGCTGCTTTTTTTACTTCTCTTTAGCAAAGTGTGAACTTTAATTTTGTCAGAGTATGTACTTGCCAGTCAGTGCCTCCAAATATTAGAAAACAAAACAAAACAACCCGAGAAGAACCTTCAGAGGTCAAGAATGTACTAGTATTACAATTTCAGAATGACATTTGAGGCACTGTGGAAGGAGATTCTTAAGTGTGCTTCTAGCAGATGAGATGTAGGGAGATCACGTAGAGAGATAGGTAGGGGGAAAAAAAGACTCAAAACCCAAATAATTCTGAAGTTGAAACAACCTAACCTATTAAGTACCAAAACTACTACTCCCTAGTAACTTGTAAAGACCAGCTACTAGTGGATAGTAGGTAATGGTGGAGCTCTCTTCATTGCAAAGATGTGATATGAGGAACTGCTTGTGTAACCCTCTCTGAGAAAATATATATGATGTTACTACTTTAAGGACAAAAAACAAAATGAATTTTTCACTAACACATGAATTATAGAACATACAAACCAAGCTAAAACCACTACTTACTCTTTTTTTTAACCAGTTACACTAAAGTGAAGATAAAACACAACTTACCCTCACATACTAACTTCTTTTTGATGAGAAGTAGGCTTACAGAGAGTTCCATGTAACTTAGGCTCTAATCTAAGAAAAAATCATTTGTTACAGAGATCGCTTACATTTTTTTTAAAGTTAGCAGTATCAACATTTGCCTGTCTTAATCCACAGGCACTATAAAATAACAGAGAAATACAAACTGCTCAAAGCTGAGCTCTTTTGCCAGGATTTGGCTGCTATGTCCTTTCACCTAAATGTCAGGAGAAGAAGGGAGATCCTTCAGTTTTGGCTCACCAAGGCCAAAACAAACAGTGATTCTTGATTGGTGTATGAGCCAGCACTGTGCGCCCACAGCCCAGAAAGCCAGCTGTATTCTGGACTGCATCAAAAAAAGTTTGACCAGATTGAGAGAGGTATTTCTTCCACTCTACTCTGCTCTCATGAGACCCCCACCTGTAGTACTGTGTCCAGTCTCGGACCCCTCGGCATAGGAAAGACATGGAGTTGTTGGAGCAGGTCCAGAAGGCGGCCATAAAAACGCTCAGAGAACACCTCCCATCCGAAGACAGGCTGGGAGAGTTGAGGTTGTTCAGCCTGAAGAAGGGAAGGCTCCAGAGGAGACCTTACGGCAGCCTCCCAGTACCCAAAGAAGGTCTATAGGAAAGCTGGAGAGAGGCTTTTTACAAGGATATGTGGTGATAGGACAAGGAGTTTTATACTCAAAGAGGATAGGCTTAGATTAGGTAAAAAGAAATTATTCGCTGTAAGAGTAGTGAGACGCTGTAACAGGCTGCTCAGAGAAGTCATGGATGCCTCATCACTGGAAGTGTCTGAGGCCAGGTTGGGTTGGGACTTCGAGCAACTTGGTTTAGTGGAAGGTGTCCCTGCCCATGGCAAGGGGCTGGAACTGGATGATCTTTAAGGCCTCTTCCAACCCAAACAATTCTGTGATTCTACAAGGGCCTACACTGGTAGATACCTGTGCCCAAATCCAATGAAGAGGCTCCTGGGGAGACTTCTGAAGCCCAGAAAGTAGAATGACCTTGTTATGTTAACAGTAGGGTCACAGAAATAGTTCCTATTTTATAGACGTCCCTCTTGAGGTATGCACCAGGTCATTAAGGGTCCACTGGAAAAATGGATGAGTGATTTTTTTTGTAACCTGCCTTATAAAGATTGGATAGATGACTACAATCAATCTGAGGAGACTACAAATTTCGGCAAACAAATCTCAACTCTTGACACTCAGCTGAAAGCATTTCTGGGAGGGTTAAGCATTCCAATACGACCCATACAGGCACTAAACTGATGACAAAGTAGATTTTTCAAGGACTCGGCACAATTTGTTTTATTACAGCTTTTCCCCAGCTCTTTTGCCTAGTGCTTCAGCCTGAACTATTCCTCCACAACTGAAAGGCAGGAGGCACGAACAATTCGGAAAGCCCTGCGCCTCTCCCGATCGCTATTCAATCTCTCCCGGCAGTCACCACCTACTGTCCTCCTCGCCGCCGCGGATCCTCAGGCCGGCGAACGCCGCCGTAGCGCCGCGGGGAAAGCTCCTGACGGACTCCCCCGCCGTCACCTCGCAGCGTTCTCCAACACCCCGCGGGAGAAGCTCCCGGAGACGCGCCGCTGGCCCCACGGAGAGCGGGCAAACCCCGGGGCTGCTCGGGGAGGAGCGGGAGGCGAGACACCCCCGCCCCCACCTCTCCGGCCCGGCTTCCCCGCAGGCCCGGCCCCCCGCCGTTACCTTCCCGGTACTTCTTGCGCAGCCGCCGGTGGACGCTCTTCACCACCCCGGACAGCTTCTCCTGCTCCAGCTTCCGCTCCTGCTCCGGCGGCGGGGCGGGAGCTGGGGGGGCGGCGGCGGCGGCCCCGCCGGGCCGGGGCTGTGCAGCGGCCGCCATGGCGCAGCCCGCCCGGGGGGAGGCGGGAGCGCCGGGCATGCGCGCGCCCGACGCGCCCCGCCCCGCGCGCCCCCGGCGCGCCCCGCCCGGCCCCACCCCACGCGCGCCCCCGCCTCACGCGCGCTCCCAGCACGCCCCCCCCCGCGCGCCCCCGCCCTCTACTGTCCCCTACTCAGCCCCAATCCTTCTGTGATTCTGTGATTGTTCATTCACCCGGCGAGCTCTGCATTGGATAATATTGAAAATATCTTGACTTGGAAGAGTGGTGACGCGTTGGAAGAGGCTGCCCAAGGAAGCGGTGGAGTCGCCATCCCTGGAGGTGTTTAAAATGATGTGTAGTCCATAGAATCATAGAATAGTTTGGGTTGGAAGGGAACTTAAAGATCACCCAGTTCCAACCCACCTCCCACTATACCAGGCTGCCCAAGGCTTCATCCAACTTAGCCTTGAACACCTCCAGGGATGGGGCAGCCACAGCTTCCCTGGGCAACCTGTGCCAGGGTCTCACCACTCTCACTGTGAAGAAATTCCTCCTTATGTCTAGCCTAAATCTGCCCCTCTCCAGTTTATACCCATTGCCCCTGTCACTACAGGCCTTTGTAAAGTCCTCCCCAGCTTTCTTGTCACCCCTTCAGGTACTGGAAGGTCGCTGTAAGATCTCTTTGGAGCCTTCTCCTGTCCAGACTGAACAAGCTCAACTCTCTCAGCCTGTCCTCGGATGGAAAGTGCTCCAGCCCTCTGATCATCTTTGTAGCCCTCCTCTGGGCCCATTCCAACAGTTCCGTATGCTTCTTATGTTGAGATTCCAGAACTAGACTACTCCAGGTGATGTCTCATGAGAGAGGAGCAGAGGGGCAGAAACACCTCCCTCGACCTGCTGGCCACACTTCTTTAGATGCAGCCCGGGATACGGTTGGGCTATGAGTGTCCATTGCTGGCTCATGTCAAGCTTCTCATCAATCAACACACCTAAGTCCTTCTCCACGGGGCTGCTCTCAATCACATCATCCCCCATCCTGTACTGAAAGGCTCTTTGGGACATAATTTACTAGACTTGGTGTTCTTGGGCTGACAATTGGACTGGATGATCTTAGAGATCTTTTCCAATCTTAGTGATTCTATGTTTCTGTTCAATGATTTCCAGAAAAACCTTCCACAGCCCCACATCTGGAGCAGGTCACCTTATGGTACTTAATAAGCTATCAAGAGAAATTAGGTGAAAAGCACATTAAGGGTCCAGGGGCCACATGTCTTGCAAGGCACCACCACAGCCGGGCTTCCCTCTCCTCCCTGAATTTGCCCTGTTCATGTGTTGCCCCAGAGACTGCTGTGAACGATGTTGCTGGAGAGGGAGCAAAACTTGCAGCCTGCAAAACTGCCCCTTGCAGGGGAAGCCCTTCGTCTGCAGCTCTCTCTGCCCAGCTTCAACCTTTCACTAAACCCCTCAGTACTTCAGTTCTTATCAGTCGTCATTGGAAATGAGATAGATAAAACTACTCTTCACAAGATCCTTGCAGGGAAATCAACCATGAAGCTGCTTGCTCATTTTACTTTGCCAGAAGCAGCGATAGCTAATTGTCTTCTCTGAAAATGTTAAAAAACATTAAGGAGGTAATTGCAGCTACAATTAAGTTGGTGACAAATCTGACTTGGGTAGGGTCAAGATTTCATCCTAGTGAGAAGTCAGTGACACATGCAACTTCATGCAGCGGGGTATGTAACGTCCTTATCATCATTGTGTCAGTCTTGCCAAAAAAAGATTTCAGAGCTAATCACAGAGCACAGAGCTGTTCTGCTTTTCTGGTGAGCTTCTTTTTGAAGGTGCAGTTATCAAGAACAGCAATGTACAAACAAAAGCTTTTCATCGTTATTGACTGCAAAGGTATCCCTTTCTCACTTCACTCTGAGTGACACGGGCAAATATTACATCGCAAACATTGCCGTGACAGTGTGTTGATCATTATAGAATCATAGTATCATAGAATAGTTTGGGTTGGAGGGGACCTTAAAGATCATCAGTTCCAACCCCCCTGCCACGGCACAGGGACATCCCACTAGATCAGGCTGCCCAAGGCTTCATCCAACCTGGCCTTGAACAACTCCAGATTCTTCCTTCTTAAAGAAGAAACTTAGAAATTTAGTTTCAGGAAGCAACGAAGTGGCATTTAGCAGAGGTAAAGTTTTCCTGAGACAAAAATGAAAGGATACTGGAGAAAGAGGCTTTATGCTTTCAGAACATACAAATACTGACCTCAGAATATATGGTGAGAGTTGGCTCCTGGTGACAGACTCCAAATGCAAGGCAGGTGAAGGAGACAGTTCCAAAGAGCACAGCACGGAGATACTGGGGGAGGCGATGGAGCGGGTGATTAAAGTAGGACTGGTTCTGGCAGACCTGAAACTGATGACCCGGTGCTCTGTCAAGGTGGAGAAAAAACACCTGTTCTCAATACATTTCTTGAAAACGATGCAGAAAGAGTCAAGGAACAAAGGAAGATGAACACAAGTGAGGATGTGTGGGCTTACTCCAAGGGGAAAATACAATAAACTAGTTGTGGGAGGATGATGGAAATGAGTAACTGGGCTTACTATCTTGAATATGAATAATGGCCAAACTGTCCTCTGTGTATTAGTTACTGTCAAAAAAAAGCCAGTTTAGGGTAGACTAGAAGAGTTTCTTTTGACATTTCTGCATATTTCACTTTTCATGAACAGCTTTAGAATTCACAGGCCGGGAGGGGGAATAACCCCAACCGTTTCTAGTCCCCGAGTGGCTGGAACGTTCACCAAGGATGTGGGAAAACCAGTTCACATCCTTGCTCTGCCCAAGGGGATCGGAACCCACATCTTCACTACAAGATTATACAAAGTGGAAGTGCTCTTCCTTCCTCAGGGAAGGGTGACAGCAGCCTATTTTAGGTCTTTCTCCACAGGGGAACTGGAAGAGAAGTAACATAACTTTCTGAGCTGTGCAAGTCAGCAGTGCTCTGCTTCCATCTTTGTTTCAGTGGTACTTCTAACAATCAAGTCTTCATCCATTCTACCTTATAGATGCTGGTTGTTTGAAAAGAAACCAAAAAAATCACAGCATGAAAGAGAAGAAGCCTTTGTAGACAACACTCTCTCTCCAGTGTGATGACATCATCGTAAGAGTCTCTAATGCTATGTAATCTGTAAAAAATGTTACCAAAAGCATGTAATGATTTTAGAGGAATACTGAAACAGAGTGGTAATTTAGAAGTGATATTAGGGGTTTTGTTAGATGTAGAACTGGTTTTGCTACGTGTATCCAGAGGGAGGACAAACAGGCAGCAATAGTGTATTTGGTTTGAAGTTAAGATTTTTAATTCTCCATTAATTGTGGAATCTGATAAGCCACAAAAATCAGATAGTTTGATTTAAAAAGTGAGAGTCACATCCCTGAATTTGCACTGTGGCAGTTATTAAGAGCTAGTCCATTATTACATTTCTGTAGATGACACATTTTACTAGTTTAGTAATTAAAATGACATAGTAATTAAAAACTGCTACCCCGTAAGAATATTTTTATAACTATAGATCCTGGATTCCATTCCTAGAGGCTGACACCTCTAAAAATAAGTTTACATCAGCAGTGCCATTACTTAGTCCCCTGTGTATTTTAGTGGAAAAATAGCTCTGGGATAGATGGATTGACTTTGGCTTCTATCTGAAGTCCCAGTATCTATGGAAATAAACATTTTACTTCTGCAAAACAATTGAAGGGCCAATTAAAGTTGCTTCTTAAGTTGGCAGAGACACCCACCTTGGAGAAGGAGGCTGAAAAGTCCTTCACAGATGGGGGCTCGTTGTGGAGTCTAGTTATATGTCCTCAAGACCATGAGAATTAGGTATTGATAGGAGATTTTATTTATTGAAATGTCTTTTGCTTGTTAGCTTGTGTTGCAATAAGGTAGGAATAGTTTTAATAGTAGCCAGTATTTCTGATGAACAATGCATTCACTGCCTTCATTGTGGCCAGTAGACAACTACTGTGCATGTTCGTGTTCTTTTGTCACAGGAGGGAAAAGTTAAGACACGTTTATCAGTGCAGTCTGTCACTTATTTAATAGTAAAATGGGAAATAAATTCTGTGGATCCACTGAAATGCGTACTGAAAACGAGCAAAGTACTTTAATCTGAGTTATTCCAGATGTTATGTTATGTGTAGAAAGTAAAACGATGCTTTTATGCTGAGAACAGATAATGCATTTTTCAAATAAATGCTGTACTTCATTGTACAACTTCTTTGCAATGTAAGCACTGCAAATATACTTAACACTCTGTTAAGAAAAAGATCATTAAATATAATTATAACTTATTGAAAAGTAATCCCAAGTTCCCTTGAAAATCTGTTTTTTTCGTTGATTTTAGTCTGAGCACATTCCTTTGTTATTTGGAATGTATGAATTATTAAATTAAGAGAGTCAATATAATGATTGCTTTAACTAAGACTACTAGCTACTCTTTCAAGATTTTCTTCTTAGCTGATTTCTTGCTGCCATAAAAGATTAACTCATAAAATCACTTTGATTTAGCAAGAGATGTCAAAACATCCAGCCTGTCTAACTGGTTTTCTTCCAATGTCAGTTAAAAGAGTGTGTGGTTTTAGCAGTGATTCATGTTTCTGTCAGCTGCTATGTATGAACTTGCTGACTAATCAATTCAGACACAGTAACTTCAAGACAATCAGTGCTAGTAGGAAAGCTTTTGTGTTTGATTATTTGTGCATCTGTGGAACCTTAAAGCTGTTATCAATTCTTGGGATTCAAATTCTAGTCTTCCCGTGTGGGTCAACTGTGTATAATTTAAGTTCAGCTCAATAGCAATGTAGCTCTACATTAGGTCATTTTCAACTTGGGAAATACTGCAGTATCCTTGTAATCTTGTATTGCAGGTATGATAGCCTGACTCATGAACTTAGATGACCTCACAGTCTGATTGAAGTTGCAGGTGCTAAAAAACACCCAGAGAGAGACTAAATTGTGTGTGAAATTTTGAGTCAGGGAAAAAAAATTCTATGGAGAATAATCACTTTCTGTGATGCTGTGGAGAGATCAGAGTATGCTGCATCATTCTGCTTTTCTCTTTCTTTCCCTTCTTAACACCTGAGAGAGCGTGGGAGAAGATATTTTTGGTATCATTAGATATGACCTATAAAGGAATACATCTCTACTATGGATAAACTATTTTTGTCTGTTCCAAAGATTGCCCAACTTCTTTTAATCTCTCTTGCCTCTTGAGTACTGTCATGTGGTTTATTTGGGACTCTGCTGAAGTTCAAGTTTTCAATTAAGAAGATGAGACAAAAGCAACAAAGTCTATCCATATAACATCAAACAAAGCTCTATCTTCTCGACAACATATTGCAGATGGTAGAATATACTTCAGGAAGAGCAAGAAATACCAAAGCTCTTACCCTGCACAGATGGTATTTGGTGCACAGTTCATGTATTAGGTTTGGTTAAGTCTGGCCTCAGTGATGCTAATGCTTAAGATTTTATCAGTAAATTAAAAGAGTTAGTACTCTCTTCATTGATTTGAAGGATCAAGACTCAGAAGCCTAAAGAATGGTAATAGGGCAAGTGAAACCATGAACATTAATACTGTTTCAGAAGTTTTGGTAGCAAGTACACAAAGGCGCTTAATAGTTTTCCATATGAATACCATAGATAAAAATGATCTGTTGTTAGAAAAATTGTTTCTCTTTTGTTCTCCAGAACATCTAATACAACAACTGTGGCAGAAATACCATGAACAGAGCATTCTCTATGCTAGATTTAAAAAAAAAAAAAATCTCATATTACTGTGGATTAAGAATGATCTGATAAGAGCTGCCCTAAGGTATGAATGAGACTACAGTCTGAAGAAGAGAGCAGTTCTGAAACGCTTATTTGAAGATAGGTAGAGTTGTGATAAATTTAAATAACCATTTCAATGTGTTGAGGATACGCTGATAAACTGTTATGGTCAAAAACTAGGAAATAGAACAGAAAGGTATTGTAGCAGTTAATGGAGATATACATTTCAGACTGGTAAGATTTTATTTAAGACATGAAGTCTTTCAGATTTCTGGCTAATAAAAATGTCTGTAGCTTCTCTCTACATGTAAGAGTGATCTTGGACATTAATCATCTTATTAACTCCTAGAAAAACTTTACTAATCTTCCATGATTGAATGCTATAATTGTGGATGGAATCTTAAATCTCTTTGAAATAATGAATTCTCACATGCTGAGAATGTTTCAATAATAATGTAGAGTGTGCATGTTTGAGTTACACGTAATATACATCATTACATTAAATGCAGATTAAAAGAAAAAAATTGTCAAACAGCAAAGAAATACACATCTACCTTCAAACACCCCTTCTATCTGTTCCCATTGGATATTCCATGTGCAGAGAGCTGCAGCAGCACCTCTGCTCCAGTCCTGCATGAGACCAGGGGCTGTCATGCAAATTTTTTTGCTGTTCTAATGTGCCTTCCCTCCTCAGGCAGGTCCTGAGGTCCCACCATTTTCTCCACCTGAGCCCCCCTCACAAAGGCACCGATGCTCCAGCCCCCTCAGAACCCTCCAACCCCCTATTCAGACTTCTGGCATCCATTCCTGTTGCATTTTCCTGCTTTTCCGTAGAATTTCCACAACTCCCATCCCTTTGTCAGACTCACTAAAAATGGTGGAGGTTGGCGACTGTGCTGAAGCCTGGCCTTGCAGAGAAAGACACAGGTGAAATAGCTGCTGCAAACCCATTTGTCCAAAATGGCACGTGGCAGCCCAGTTGAGGAGGAAACGAAGGAGGGAAGGTTGCCATCTGCCTCACAGCCGGGTTAAAACTTCATCCCCTAGGAAAGCTGGCAGTGCTGAAAACACTTATCTGGGGAGGATGAGATGATGTGGAGAGGCAGGAGGAGAGATGCATCCAGGAAACTGTGGAGGAGACACATTGGTGCAGACGCACACAAAGTGAGGGTAGCCACCACAAAGCATGAACCTTTGGACTCCGAGTCCTACAATGCTACTGTCCCTTCTTCTCAAGTGTCTTCAAAACATTTCAGAGCATGACCGTTAGCTCACTGGCATCCTAACAGGAGGGGGAAGAAGCACCTCTGGACCACATACATGGCAGCCTCCACCTTCATCTGGCTTTGGCCTAATCCCAGCTGTATGGTCTGAATGGCTCCATAATTACAACCACAATATATTTTCCAGCCCCTACAGGTGCCATATCTTTTTCATTAATAAAAAAAAAGGGCAGGGGGAGGGGAGGGGAAAAGCTAACTGCGACTACTTTCTTCAGAGTTGTGGCTGTCAAGCGGAACCTATGTCCTTACAGAAAATGTAGTTCCACTTTTGAAAAGCAGCTAAGTTTTGCTGAGGATCCACGATTGAAGTGCTCACATTTGTCATTTGACTTGTTCCTTGAAACACATCACATGGAGATATTCTGCCAGAAAAGTTTTCAAACTGGTGCAAACACCATAAGCATTGATGGCTTCATTACAGAGAAATGACATTAAGAATGCTTTCATATTAAAAATGACTGTTTAGTCTACTTGCTTTTCTGCACTGGTTACAGAGGAAAATAAATATTTTTTTTAAGTGACAATGATTTGCCAGCACATTGTAGTGTAAGGAGGGCATAAGAGCATAAGTCAGAGCTTCTGCTTGCTGGAATGTGAAAAGTGGATTTTTGCTGAATGAATCATTTAAATCCAGGTGAAATGGCTGTCAGTTCCTGGTCATATGCTTAGTGGGAACATAATATTATAAAGTTATTTGCCTGTTTTGGAGCCTAAAGTGATCAGCCAAATGCAACATGAGGCTTATCACAGAGCCTAATGGGTACCTGAAGCATCGCTGTCCTTGCCTTTTCAGAACATAGAATGGCCTTTTGGAAACTTTTCTACATAAATGGAAACAGCCTTTACTTAGAAGACATAGAAATAATTCTGAAGTATCAAAAAAAGGTAATTGTGGGTCATTTTCTTACATAACTTCTGACCTTTCAAGCTCTATTTGTACTCATAAAAGTGAATAGTATTCATTGTTACTTAGCAGCCCCTGAACCAGAGCTAAAAGTGTGACCAAAACCGCTTTTTGAAATAATTTTGTAGCCTTTTAATTAACTTTTTTTTTAAAAAAAATCTGAGCAATAATAAAACCTGTGTGGCAGGAAGAAGATTTTGGTTTAAAAGTATTTCAGGTAAAAGCATACCTCCATTCTTGTACCATGCAGGCTAAAGTCTGAAGACCCGTAGAAAAATAGACAGATCTAGCTGGCCTTATAATCATTGCAGGGTTGTACATTCATGTTGTGATTTTTAAAACTTTTATTTCAGAAGAAGTTGCCTGTACGCCTAAGTGTGTGGCACAAACAAATTTATGTTTGTCTGTGAAGGCTCATTTATGAGAAAAGCAGCTCAAATTAGACAGTGTGGGATATATTGGCTTTGTTTTTTGGTATTCATACTAGTCATATTTAAATTACGTTTGGCAAGGAAGTCCTAAGGGAATTCACATCCAGCACAAGGCACCCTAAGAATTCCCGTTGACAGAGTTTTTTCAGCCTACCTAAACAGCCCATCTATTCAATGGCTTTGACATTGCTTAGGATGCTTTGGATTTCCTAGGACAAGGGTGCATTCTTGGTCATGTTTTATGCCTGATGGTTTTCTTTAATTTTAGTCTGTAATTTGTGGCAACACAGCAGCTGCTTCATGAACTAGCCTTATAAGGGGGCCAGAAATCTTTGAAAATGGACGCACATCCACATGTGAACACCAGCTTCTGTAGCCACCCTAGTATAACCTGCTGGAGACAGAGCCCTAAGAGAGGAATAATCCACAATGGGAAAAAAAGACAAATGGCTATTGTACTTTAAATTCACACCTGGCTTGTTAGTTTTGCAATAGCTTTTTCATGCAGATTAAGATGAATGGGATCTTAGCCAATCTTCTTTTGCTGGAGGAACCTTTTGCACATGGGAATTGAATGAGTCTGTCTCTATTAGCAGTTAAGAGCGCTGCATAAATGTTTCTCTGATGTGCATTACCCTTTCCTGTGAATCTCCCATGCTTGATGTTCTTTTAAGTTACATCACTTAACTGGACAGGATTTCTTCCCAAAGGAGCTTAGTTGGCAATTGCACACCAGTGATTTTTCTAACACACCCCAAAGTTAATAGGAACATGTAATCTTTGGGCTGTTGAGAAAGAATACAGAGGTTGATCCTGCTATTACTTTGAATTGTACTGTAGCATCATTTATTTTTTAATCTAGAATTAGAAAAATGCCAACACAAAGGAGAGCTGTTTGCAATTTGAGCAAATCGATATTTTTTAAACTGTCAAGAGAGGGGCTTTCCAAAATGCCTGTGTTATTGGTGTGGTGCAAGAGACTTCTAAAAGAGTTACCTAATCCTCAGTGAGTCATGTTTTAAGTGGAATTTTCTTTTAAATAAACTATCTACGTTCTCTCCACTCTGGGGTATACGCTCAGTGACTATAATACTTGCTGTTCTGATATTTCAAATTACCAGGTCATCTGTGATGTTTCTGAGACTCCTCTTCCTATAGAACCTGGCATTTAAATGAAGGTGACAAGCAAATGGCTATAGTCTGAGGTCTTCTTTTGCTACTGGAGATTACTGAATTCACGTGTACTTGCTGGGTCTTTTTGATGACTGACATATGCAGCTGCCACATCTGACTACAGTTACTTTTCAAGTATAAATCTGAATCTCTTAAACTTAGTGGCAAGGCTTGGGTGAATGTGCTTAGTGGGTGACTTGTGATCACTATTACTCCACATATTCTCTTTTTACAGTAGTTTTACAAACAGTTGACTCCAGACTATTGTAATCTGCCTTTCCTCTAACAAAAAATCAGTAATGGCCATTTGATTGCATGTTGGCATCTGGTGTGGAAACATGCAAATTGTGACTGATAAATGGACAAAATAGCTGCATAGTTTTGCAACAGTCTGTAATTGTCTGCAGGAACAGTAGTCAGTGTGCTTAGGGGAATATTTTCTTATTTCAGTCCTTTACTCTTTCTTGTGTGATTTTATGCTTTCACATAAGCAGAAGTCAGAGGGAAATTGTTTCCAAAACATACTTGTAGAGTTGAGTCCTTAAGTAAGAAGACCAGAAGAGACTGCAATCAAAATAGATATTTAAATTGAATAAAGGCAAAAATAAAGAACCAATTTTTCAATCTTGCATATAAATTAATTGGCACATTACACCTTTTATCATTAATGTAATTATGTTGAATGTGTCATAACAGCTATAGAAACAACTTGCAAACTAAAACATAAGCATCCCAGCCAATATATAAGACCACATATTCACAATCATATGGCGGAGAGAATTCCTGATGTGCAGAAATTATTCTCTGGTTTTGGCTTCACTGAAGGAGGAGCTCTGCCATTCTACTGTGCACAACCATAGCTCCACCATCTCTTATGTCAGCACAGCAAACGCAGCTTGCCCAGCCCTGTCTAGCATGGAGGTTACCAGTGTGGAAAGGAAACATTGTGCTGTGAATTGATGAAACTTGGACATTATTGCAAGCAAGCATGAGGCAAAGACCCACTAAATCAAGATCACACACAACCCAGAATATCTGACAAGTCCTTGACCAAACTGAGGTTTACAGCTGGAGAAGGATTAGAGCAAACCGGGCTCTAGGTACACTAGCGCCCTAGACAAGAGAAGTTTCCCTCTTCAGAACTGTCCTTTAAGATTATTTCCAGGCCAAAAAAAAAAAAAAAATCATTACTTGTATCTGGTTCAGAATTTGTAGATTTTTTAACAGCAGGACTGTATTTTAGATGATGTATTCTGGAAGAAAATAAGATATTAATGCAAATGCAGCATATCATAAGCCATAGCTATAATTGGTCTGCAGCATCTGTGGCTCAAGCTAAGTCTTGATCAGAATATCACTTTTAAGAAATGAGATTTCTTTAAGAGCAGTCAAAGGGAAATTGGGTCTACCTCCATCAACTTTTTTAACCCAAGAGAACTGAGTAATATGTTTCTTGCCAAGTCACACACTTTGTGTAGTCACTTATGCATTTTACAAACTAAGAAAAACCTAATCCTTTATGTTATGTAAGATGTTAGACCTACTATCTCAAAGGACCGTTTATTTAAATCCTCAAGTTCCTCTTGCCACTTGGTTTCATTGTGGAGATGAAGCAAAGGCCATTTCAGCCATTTAGGCACAGAGTAGCCTCTTCTGGGGTACCACAGAGATCCTGGAATTCTCAGGAGACCCTCCAAAATTAATCAGGGGGCTTAACCTGCACTGCAAGTTTTGAGCCAGCAACCTGTGAACAGTTGAGAAGAAGTAGTTGTCTGCTGATAGACCCTTGAGGCAGAGCAAGGTAGTGAAAAACTGAGCCATAACTCAGGTTTTTGGTCCTGATACTGCATGGATTGTAGCTCCCAATATGATATTTAATTGCAAAATCATGCTTCATAACTGAAGATCGCACACTTTGAAATGGTAACTTTAGCCAAGTATTGATTATTTTTGAAAATTTTACAAGATTTCACATGATGGGATTATTTTTGAAAATTTTACAAGATTTTACATGATGGGAGTTGACCTAATAAATTACAGAAAAGCAAAGAATAAAACTTATACTAAGTGTATGCCTTCCAAATTTCACCAGGTTGATTTTTAGTCTACAGGCTAAGTAAAGATAATATTTATGAGGCTGCAGATTTACAGATTGTTTGATTTAGGCTATTGAGGCTGGACTGTAGTACTTGCAGATTTCCTCTAAGTAAAACACGTAGGTTTCTTGCAGGAACTAATTACCTGTAAATGGAAAGTGACCAAGCAAATGAAGCATGTAGAGACAGAAAACATAACAAGGGAATGTAACATTGTTCTAAAGCTCACAATGTGTTTAAAATAACAAAAGATGCTATAAGAATGGCCTGCAGTCAGAAAAAGATTAGTAAACTTATTTTTAATATTCTCTAGGAAGTTAAGGAATGAGGATGAACACTTGACAGGAGCACGTTTTAATCAAATTAGCCTGTTAGATGATCAATTAGACAGCACAGCAGGGGCAAATAGATCAATGGTTCTATCTTCAAATGAAAAAAAAAGTTTACTTACCAACATTTGCATCTTTAAGATAATTTCCTTTCTTCTGAGTTAAAATTTCAACTCTTGCTGAAGTTTTCTCTTTTTTTCCCCAAGCAATTACTTTTACATTCACTTGTTTTGCTGTTTCCTGACCTTGAGCAGAGGCTGGCTGTCAGGAAGGTGTCAATTCTTGATATCATAAAGCTCTCCTCAGACCATCCTTTGGTAGGAGTTTCATTCACAGAACTCATTTTCTTTTGCTCTGAAGTAAAAAATTCAGATCTATCCTAATTGGAAATAAATATAATTATTTCTTCATGTCTACTTGTCAGTAGCTCCTTATCTGCTAGGGACAGAAGCTCACATGGCACCTAGGTCACTAACAGCATCTACAGGTTGTTTTGAGAGAGGTGGAAGGAGCCACCACATCTGCTCGGACTAACCCACTACAGTCACGGGAGATCCTGTGATATGGATTTACTTCACAAGCATCCACAAACTGTCCCACTTCACACGCAACAGTGAGTTTGTGGCACTTAAAGCTGAACTGAACTAGAATTGAAGTAGAAGGTCAGAAAGCATAAGAGAGGAAGAGACTTCTTAGGAAAGACTGTTTCATCATGGAATAAAAGTAACTTTTTCTTTAAAATAACCGAGGAAAACCTCAGGAAAGAGGGAAGTGCGCTTCCACTTCCTGAGCAGTTACTAGAATATGGCCGAGAAGGATCCTTATCCAGAAGGTAAGCTTGAAAGCCTCCACCAACCCCCCATTAACAGTCACTTTAGTCTTTGTGGTGGTGACTTAAACAAGAAAAACTTCCAGTCATAAAGCCTGTGCTATGTGGAGATAGTTCTATTTAGCTTCAGGCTGTGCAAAGGAGGCATAAGATGCTCTTGTTCTTCCTGGTGTACAAGTGAGCAATAACACACTGTATACAATGAAGACAAGAAGAAACAGGTTGTTATTCTTAAGCTTGAGAAATCATGGGAATGCTTCTTAAATCATACTTCTTGTGAAATAACTTGTTTCAAAACCAATAAGTGACATGATTTGTGATTATGATGAAGCTGTCTACAATAAATTACCCTCCTCCTCTCAGAATTTAAGAATTGTGCAGTTTGTTCACCCCAGGGAAGAAAACCAGCTGGAGCCACAGTTGCACTGGCAGCAGATGTCATTGCCTTAACATTCATTGCCTTTAGGTGTAAGATATTTGCAAAAACCTATTTACATGGAGAAGCAAGACTAGTGTAGGGCTGTCTGAGCTATGGAGACTAAAAGTTAGTATCCATAGCTGAAGGTCAAATGAAATGCAATTCAACTTTCCGACTCTAATAAATATAATAGTAATTTTAGCTGATATACAAATCAACTGGTTCTGCAAAATGCAAGAGAAAGTTTAAAGAGAAATCTTTGCTGCAAGACTTTGCCTTCCTGTTACTCTAGAAGAGCATAAACAGCCTTCTCTGGGTATATAAGCACTGTGAAAATGTGTGGCATTCCAGGTGAAATATGCCATCAACATCTCAGTGTTTGCGTGTGATTACAGTATATAATAACTGGATAACAATAAGTAAATTGCAAAATCATCCTCAAATTCTGTTTCCTTCTCCCCATGTGAAAAAGCTGCCTTTGTTTAATATTTAGGCTTGGTTTGCAACTTCGAGGTCACAAGGAAATCCACAGTTTTTGGTGGGGAACACAGCTGACAGAAAAGTAAAAGAACATATATGCATTTTCTGGTGGCAACAAGTAGGAGTGAAGGTAAATGAAATCCATAGGTGCTCTGTACTCTGGGAAATAAAGACCAGGAAGAGACTCAGTTTACTGCCGTTCAGAACAGCTGTGGGATATGAGAGTTCTGGGATCTTCTCAACTTGCTTTCCTGCCACTTGGTTTTTAGTTGCTTTGCCAAGTCTATGTTTCAGTGATTGCTGTCTTCCCTTGTCATTAGTCTTATTGTCAGACAATGAAGAATCTGAGGTCCCTCTTTGTGTTGGCAGTTGCATGGCCCAGGTCAGAGCGTGGAAGGTGAATTTGCTCAGCACTGACAGGAGCAGCATGCAAAGAGTTCATTACTTGCTGTGACTCACCCACCTAAGCTGCCAGAGAGAAAAAGATCTTTTGTATTTTCTGCCTGCACTTGACTCTTGTTGCTGTTGTGAGACAGGAACAACAAGGCATCCTTTGACTCTGTTTTTATATTTAGCTGCATTTTCTCCTTTTCCCTTCTTAAGTATTTGACATGTAAAAAGCAGTGGGATACAACTGACTTTTCTGCTGCTTCCACAGACCAGATTTCCAGATGTTTGGAAGTAACCTGTGGACATCATCTACCTCACCTTCTGCTTGAAACAAAACTCGTCCTGGAACGAAATCAGATCAGCCATGGCTTTGTCTAGGTGAGTCTGGAAAAATTCCAGGGATGAAGGTCTCCTAGCTTCTCTCAGTATGTGCAGAGTAAGGTGAGTAGAAACAGAAGCTGACCATAGGCTTTCCTTTTTTACAAGTTTGCCACTTGGTAGGAAACCAGTGAGCAGAGGGAGAGACGGAGTAACCTGTGTTTCAAATCAGGAAGTTAATTTTGCAGCAGGTAACCTTGATGACGCAAAGTCAATCATGCTGTAATGTGGTGCTTGGGTTTTGTTTTATTTTGGTGATTTTGATGAAACGTCATCTTTTGGAATCGTATCAACCAAGAATATCATCTTACTCTGCTTTATGTGGAAGTTTCTAGTGATATCAATTGCAGAAATGTAGTGTGAAGTGAGCATACTCCCAAATTAAGTAGCCTACAGCCCTTTATGCCACAGAGAAGAAAATGTCTACCTGCTATCATGCAGGAGTTTTCCAACTGTGTGAAGGTTTGAAAGAAACCAGAGATGGTAGAGAAATGCTTCAGAGAGGTGCTGCCAATGGAAAGACACTGGAGCAGTGGTGATTATAACAAAGCAGCATTTCTTGTTTCCACCCTCAGCTGTAAAGAGTGGTAGGCTCACACCTGATGCTGGAAGCAACACTTACCTTTCCCTGATTGGACTGGAGCCTTTGGCACAGTTTTTTATTTTCTTCTCCATTTCCTCTCAACCCACAGAAGAGGTTTTCTAAAAAGTAATTTTAATACGATTAGTGTGTGATGGGAGTAAATGTGCTTATTTGCACTGTGACTAGGGAAGATGGAGTTAGGAGGGTAGAGAAATGTTCAGCTGGATTATCTGAATTCTCAAAATTCTGGGTAAGGGCTGACTGGGTTGGTTATTTTTACTTAAGGCCAGTTCCCTAATCACAAGTTTTAAAATGTAGTAATGCAGAGGAGAACCTGAGGGTGATGGAGAGCAAATGAGACAGGAGTTCACATTGTGATGAAGTTGCAAAAAATGAGTACTGTACCAGATATATAAATAGGGTATGACTTTTAAGGACAGGAAAATAATTCTGCTTCATGCAGTTCTGCTGACACTTGGGAATACTGTGTCCAGGCCTAAAAAGATTTTGAAAATTTGATGGTATCCTAGCTAACAGTAATTCTAAGGTTTGGAGGAATCATTCCTTCAGGGATAACAAAAGAATTTAAGTCTAGAGAGAAAAAGCTGAGGCTATGAGCCATTTCTTGGCCTGGAATAACTTGTGTCATTGCAATTATATGAGGCAATTGCTGGTATAAAAAAAAAGGGAATATCCTAAAATCAAAATTATTGTCCCATTATTTGATTCTAAATGAACTTTCAGTGACTTTAATTCTAAATGAGCTATCAGTGATTTGCCCTGTTTCTAAAGTGGCCTTATGTTTCAGTATAAGCAAGTGAGATATTTCCTGCATCACAGAAGATTGTCAGATGAATCGAAACCAGGATTGTGGTAGGCACTAGACTCCCCCATGCCAGCTTGTCTGCCAGCATGTCTTAAAAATAAAAGTTATTCTATCTTTTCCAGAATTTTACAGTATGTGAGTTACTACATCTGAACAAACATAAATGAAGAATTGTGTTTCTTTCCATGTGTAGCAACGCACAGAGATAGAAGTATTTCAAGGATAAAATATGCTATATCTAAAACCAGGCCTACTAATGAGTATTAGTAGACTAGTAGGTTACTATGGACCCATATATTGGCTAGATAAAGATGTATGATCATTTGCTTTGTATAGTAAGATGTGAATATGTTGGATTAAAATGAAGCAAACAGTTTATGATGTAATTAGGAATTGCTAGAGTGGATGCATCTACTAACACCAAACAGTTTTCACAAGTTGCTTGTTCACAGTGGTTTTAGTATGTACTACATAAAAATGCTGATTTTGTCTGTAACATGTGAGCCCCCCAAAAAGATGCTTTTTTTTTTCTTTTAAATGCAAGCATGTGTATGAATTATTTAATCTCTATATTTGTCCAACTATGTTGCAACTATGTTTGTGAAAATCAGACCCTTACGTAGTCTGATCTCTGTCTTGTATGTTGTCTCTAACTTACCTTCTGTAAATACAACATCATGGATGTCAAATACCAACAGGATGTCAGGTACGTTTTCATGCTGCTTTAATGTATGAGTAAAGGCTAATGACAAGAAAAATATAGTCTTTAAATTGCATGATATCATTAACCAGTGTTGCTCCAAACCTGCAGGAGACTAAGTAGCTGGAAGATTTGGCAACTGAAAGTAAAACTTTTTGATTCTATGCATAAGTAGTTACTAAATCACTACTAACTCTTATTAAATATCTAATGAGAGAATTATAAGACACTATTTCTATGGGTCTCTACGTGAGAGAAACAGCAGCATGTTTCAACAAAGTTAAGACAAAGTTGAAAAGCTGAACAAAGTATAATTTACTGACTGCTTCTTTCAAGAAGGATTCTTTTTTCCCCTGGGAAAAAATATTTATGGACGTAATCAGAGGCTTTCTTTTACATTATTTGTAAAGAGAAGCAACAGTAAGTTAAGTCAGAAGTACTCAAGCTCTATTGTCGTCTTTCCCCTAGCATTTAATCTATTACGCAAAAGTTACAAGAAAGGCATGGACAATCCTGTGAAAGGTCTCTTTCAAGTGATGAGATTGGGAGTGTTGCTGCTCTTCAGTGTTTTGTGCCCTCCGGGTGCTTTTCCATCCCTGCTGAAGGCTGAATCTCATACAGGGGAGTCATTTTATAATGCAGGTTGGGTTGCTCTCCTGACTTCTTCAGTGCTGTCATAAATATATTACATCAAGTAGGAAACTTCCATGAGCACATAACCTGTCCTGTCTTCACAGTCTTACTTGTCTTCGCAAAGCATGTTATGTACCTCTTCTATAGGGCTCTTAGAGATATTTTATGATATGCATCTGGGATAAGGCAGAAGCTGTCAGCTCAGGTACAATTAATCTGACTATCAAAACAGAAAAGTCAGGGGCTGAGGCAGTGTTTTCCTGAAGACTGATTCAGGATCACTTCTGATCTCATTACTCTCCATGCCAGGTAGAAGAGGAACTCGAGACCTGCTTTCATGTATAAAAGCTCACAGACTTGATGGTGAATGAACTCATATGCAACTTTTATCAGGAAAAATACAATGTGCTCTGTACATGACAGATGCTGTGTGGTGAGGTTGGGTTTTTTGTTGTTTTGTTTGTCTGTTGTTTTTTCTTTTCTTGCTGTGTTGTGATTTAAAAGCATGGTGTGAAAAGTGACATGGAAACCTGAGTGCTGCTGCATAGCCAGGGTTACTGTTAATGTGAATGATCTGTTTCCAGTGGACTGACCCAAGGCACAAATAAGGTTTTTAATACACATACATATATAAATGTATAAATATATTCTATGTATGTAGATATATCTTGTCTGCAATGGCTCCTGTTGAGTAAAATTTGTGCCATCTGCTGGGTTGCTTTTAGCCCTTTGGTTTCCTTCAGCCTTTAATAACACAGAGCTAAAAACCATCGATGCCTCAAACCATTGCCTTGCAATCAACTAAGAAATCAGAGAAACCTATTGACTGAACTGGCTTAGCTGCTTACCATACTGGCTTTAAACTTGGCCAGGAGTTTCTGTTTCAAGCATCACCACACATGGAAATACTTAATTACTCCTTTCTTTAGTCTGAATGGAAGGTACTTACCAGCCCTCTATGAGTAATGGATATTGTTGTGAGGTAAGCATAAACCTCTTACCCATTTGCCAAGCATTACTAGTGTGGAATTTTATTTTTTTTTGTTGTTCTTGCTCTTTCTGAAGTCCTCAAAATTACTTTCTTGGAATATAGCTATTTATATTCTGAAAAATATGTGTTCATGTTATGCCAAGAAAACTGTGAATTATTGGAATTATTTCTTCAGAAAGGTGGATTTTCCCATGCTTGAAATGTCTGATCATAAGATTGTAGCCTGTGTAATTTAGTCTTCTCAGAGCTCCACATTAGCTTTGACTCATGACCAGAAGAAACATGCAGTTGGATAAACCACATCTAATACCAATTTTCACAAATGTCCAGGGAAAGATGTGATTTTTAGATATTTTAATATACTAGATTGGATAGTACTGAGGCACAAGATAGTGCCTATGATGATACAGTTGTGTTTACTGGTTTCTGTTGATGGTCTGTTGGTGGAGCCATGGAACCTTTCTGATATGCAGGTGAACTCCTTCTATTTTGATTTCTGAAGTTTTACATAGTTTCTCTTTTTATAAGTGGTTTAGGTATATTCTCTGCAGATGTTATCTAGTACCTTTATTATGTGCTCAGTGAGACTGGCTTTAGGTCACTTTGCATGCTAAATTCTGTATAATCTTAATGTACTCTATAAACAACTCATAATCTAAAAAGAATTGAGGCGTACAATGTTGATGTATAATTCATGCATTCATTTACAGAGGGTGCAATATGCACATGCTAGCATTTTCCTCTGAGGACTGCAAATGGAACTGAAAATTGTTTTGACTTATATTCAATGTAGTGTATAGAATAGTAATTCTCCAAGATATATCTTAATTGTCAGAGGAAGAAGTGAATTACAATCCAAAGTAGAAAGTAGGACAAGAAAATCTATGTCATGCCACAGTCATTAGTCTGATCAGAATATTTAACAAAGAGGAGGGACCATGGAAGTGCTAACTTTGTCAGTCATAAAGGAGAACAGCCTCAAAACCGAGATTAATCTTGTAGTGACAATTTAAATGTTATGAATATTTTCTTTTATTAGATGTTGTCATCTCTTATGTGTGGTGTCTTACAAAATATCTCAGGGATTTTATTGGATGATTGGCTGGGAATAAGAAGGAATAAAATCATCGCGTGTTAAAATCATATCAATTTAGTCTTCAAATCCATGGGACTAGTGGAAAAAGCAATTATAGTCCTACCCTGGTATATTTTTCTGGGCTTTTTATCAAGGAAATTATCCATATTATACCTGTATTTGATTAACCAGGTCTTGTGACTTATATAGAAGTACATTGGGAATGAACATGAAGTGTTAACAGGAAGAATCATGAGTAGTGCTGTGGGAAGGACCTCTTGCAATTGTTTGAGGAGTTTTTTGTTTCTGCTTTGTGGGTTTGGTTTGGGTTTTTTTCTTTTTAAGTTATTTGAGAGTGTTGATTTTCCTGAGCCTGTTTGGTGGCTGGTTGTTTGGTTTCTTTTAAAATTTGTTGTTTCCCTTCTGGAAAGGCTTTCCTTTTCTTGGCCTTTTTCCCCCTTTCTTAGTTAATTTGGTTCTGTAGCGTAACCTCTTTGAGGTCAGGCATGGCCTTTCTATTTACTGTTCAGTATTTGTAACAATTCAGAAATACTTAACTAATTTCCACTATGATTCTCATCTTATCCATCAATACTGAAGTCAGTGATAAGGCTATGACACGGGCTTACACGGTTACTCTGTGCTATAAGTATCACATCAGCGCAGTGTTGGCAGGTGCCTGTTTTGTAGCTGAGGACTCTGGGACAGGAATTTAATTCCTTTGGTCAACGACAGAGACCAGTCAGAGCTGTAGTTGGCATGCAGCTCTTCCTCACAGAAGCATTAGTCTTTATTCCTATGGACTGATCCATGTCTTTCACTCTTCTGATCACAAAAGAGGCCGCGTACAACTTCAAGTGGCTACTGGCAGCTTTAGCAGGGAGCATGTGGTGGCATTAACAGCTCTGGAAATTTCAGAGTTGCTTTCAAGCTGCCTCCAAGAAGTGGAGAATCTGTCACCATAGGCTGCCCTTCCTGCTCTGCCTGGCTATGTGGAAGAAAACTTCAATGAATTTTCCAGAGATCTCTTTGGCTATTAAGTACAGAATATTATGAGAAGACCTGTGAACATGCCTGGAGGGAATTCCAACATTTCTAGCAACTCCAGAGCAGGAAAGCAACTGGATTGCAAAGGTCAGCAGTGAAATGAGCTGACTGGCTTGGGGAGGCTGAGGGACACCAGCCTCCTCTTGGGTGTTCACAGGTGAACCGGCACAAATGCCACGGGCATCAGCCTGGTATCCTACACTGCAGTGGAGTGCAAAAGAATATATCTCAGTGCTTTGGAACTATATCTCTGGGAAAATCCTGTCCCATTTCTGCTTCTCTTATCATTGTGGGGCATGTGAAGGCGACTACTACAATGATTCAAGAAATAAGATCCAATTTGTACACTTTCCTAAAGGGTTTCTTTTGACCACAGGCATTCTTCGTGCTCATGACAGCACTGGCAGCATGAGACTAGTGGTATTACATAAATATGTTAGTATGGTGCATTACTTTTAATGAGATGGTGAATTTAGGGCAGCGGGTGACTACTGTAATTTGGATAAGTTTGGAGATCTGAACCTCTTTGCTGGAGCCCTGTCAGGCTGTCGCTGTGCCCATGTTAGTCAAACACATCTAGACTAAATCCAGAGCTGTGCTGGCTCATGTCCAGCTATGTCAAATCTTTGTGTCCTGTATTCTATGTACTTCTGCCACCAGGGTGAGCGTGAAGGAGGGGAGTGAATACAGATCCCTCTGTCCCTCTGAAAGCAGGCACAGTCTGAGTGAGCTGTTGGTTGCAGTTGTCCATTCAAACACACCTTGAGACTGGTCCACAAACCCTGTTCTCTGAAGGGGAGCATCTGACTACATTCCTACTTGCATAAAGAAATGGCAGATGGTAAAAACCCCATTATTTCATGGCTTTAGATCACTTTAATCTACGAACAATATATATTTAGCCCTTGTCCCATAAAGTAAACATTTCCTGTGTAAGATGAGGCACAGCATGGAAATAAAACAAAAGTGCAGGGAGCACAAGCTGGCAATGAAAAAATGCTAGTTAGCCTGTTAAACAATGGTGTGACCATAACCCAAACCTGACGAGTTCTGTCCAAGACCTGTCTGAGCTTTAGAAGACTTTGCAGGCTTTTATACTGACATGCACTTCACTAAGGAGGAGAATTTTCAGAAGATTTTTGAAGGCTCAGCAGACTTTTATGCTGAAATCCACTTGTGCATGAAGGATGCAGGGGGGAAAAAAAGCTATGTGAACTTGAGACAGAGCTGCACAAAAAGTGCTTACAAAGTTAAGAAAGGGGGGGATGTAAAGCCCAGGCACAGTGGTAGAGCAAAGGGGTTCAAGAATTTAGCATAAAAAGAATCTTAAACAGGGGAAGAGCTATTATTTGTTCATCATTTCTTGTCTGCCTCTGCCATAGGAAGGAGGGCAGCAAGATGCCAGCCCTTGACTGTCAGAGTTGTCCTGCAGATATGCTGAGGACCGCTTTTTACCCCATGACATGGCAGAGGAAGAACTGCGTTGGTGGTGAAGGGCTGGGTTTCTTTCCTCTCCTCTGCCTCTGTGCTCTCCACAGCAAGAGTTCAACCACATTTAGAATCTGCTTTCATGCTGACTTTGTTTTTTTCACCCTATGAAGCCAGTGTGATGGCCCCACCACCTGGGAAGGCTTTAGCAAGGTATTTACTTGCAGCTCTACTTTCAACAACAGTTGTCAGATACTCTCTTGCCCCTTTCGTGATCCCGCGTACATCCCTGCAGAGTTGTGTGAAATACTGTCAAGCAGAATACCACTTTATACCCACTTTGCCCAGGTGTAGTGCCTCTGTGAAGTCACTAGAGTCCACAGAAGCAGAGAAGAAGTACACAGTGTTCCAAAAAGTAATTAGTCACTGTATGTAAAATATCAGCGAAGCCTTTGAGGGAGAAGTTGCTAGATGAATCAGTCTTGAAAAACTACACCCATTTAATCAAGTGAATTTAATAATCAATCTAGTTCATCTGGTGCAAATCTCTAATGCAGATTTACATTAATCTTTTTAACCCTTATGTATATTAATTTTGCTTGTGTCAGTAAGTTGTTGATGGAGAGCAGATATAATAAAGGGCTTAGTACCCATGAATTAAGTGCTGCAGTGCCTGAATTCTAAGTGTCTGGAGTAAAGTGCAATCCTACAGTAAAGCACACAGGCTCCATGTACAGATGACAGGAAGAGCTAAATGACTGGGGAGGGGTTTGGACCAACCCTTGTTCAACAGGAATCTCCTCCCAAGTTAGTGGTGTGGGCTGCTAAGTGCAGGAGTATATCTGGATATTTGCCCCTTTTTGGAGTTTTAATGCCTAGCCTGAAAAATAGGGTTGTGAACCTGTGTCAAAAGCTTCAAACCATTGTTGGATGTCTGAAAATACTCATAGTTTTAGAACCTTGGCCTTCTGTCTGTTCTTCTGCATAACAACTGGGCAGATGGAGCATGTGTCTGCGGCTGGGGAGCAAGATCAGGCCACCAGCTTTCCTCAGCCTGGAAAACTACTTCTGATGACAGCCCATTTCACTAAGTAAGGCATCTCCCACCCCTTCTGTGGATGTGGGATACCAGGGAGCAAGGACCACAGTCATCGTGTTTGTAGAGCAGGTAGGTGAGAGTCTAGGGTGGTGGCTTATGGGTGGAATGTTTTCCTAGAGCAGGGAACTTCTCATTCCATAGCAAAATAGTGGGGTTTTAGCCAGTGCATGTAAAACTACCTGTAACATATCCAGTTTTCATGGAGAAGGATGGCTGGGTCGTCCTTTGGAGACACCTGCCTCTCCCTGTGTTCTGCACTGATGCTTCTATTCCTTATTCTGGACTCTCTTTAGAGGCAAGAGGTTAACAATTTGTTTTAATGTATCCCCAAGTTTATTTGGGCTGAGGCCTGAGGCGTTCTCCGTCTGGATTTTTGGAGCTGCCCTTTCTTACTCCTCCTCCATGTTAATGTTGTGTTTTTATATGTTCAGTAAAGCCCTACTTCTGCTTCCAAGCAGCAAAGAGGGAGTGCGCAAAATAGGAAACACGGGGCAGATTGCCGAAACAAGGCTCAGAATTGCTGCTACCTGATATCTTGAGCTTCACTATGTCTGAGGCTCAGTGTCTGGGAAAAAAACAGGGCTGAAGGGAAAGAAGACAAGAACAAGGTCAGACTTATACCAAGCAGATCAGCAGAATTTCTGGGTCAGGATGGATGAGGTGTCCACGTGCTAGGCTGAGAAGTTTATAGCATAAACAATGAGGAGTGTTTGGCCTTCAAGGAGAAAGTTTAACTCTTTTCATTATTGTAGACATGCTATCTGACCTCAATCAAGCAATTCTAATGCTGTTTTCATCAAGCTCATGGGGAGCTTTGCTTAGAGACTCACTTGCAAGTGCTGGAGTAGGCTGACGTCTAATTGAGTTACCTGAGTCTAATTTTGTTGTTGTAATTGCCTGGGGGAGGCAGAAAGGGCTGGTTACCAATTAAGATTTTAATGTTATTAATTTAAGAGAGTTTGAAGGGTATATGTGGTCTAAGGAATCTATCTAATTGATAAGAAAACAAGTTAAGTATCCTCCTGCCTCAGATTCTAGCTGTGTTATCTGTCCAGGGAATTCAGTTTTCTATTTTTACATTTGAAAGGTCAGGTCTTTGCAGCCTGTGGGAATGTTGGCATAGCCATGCCATGAGAAGCTGAAATCCTAGCTGCAGCTCTGACTCCCCACAATGAGGGGCTGAGTGATGAATGAGGAGACACCCTCTGGTGCCCAAGAACAGCTGTAACTCGTGTTTCAACCTGGTGTGACATCAGTATTTAGGTCTTTCAAAGTTGTACCATCTGTCTTCTAGTACAAAGAATAAAAGAGAAAACAACCTATCAGGAAGGAATAGTGAGGACTGAAAGATTGTTTTTTGCTTCATAGCTCTTTATTGAGCAGAAATGAAGCATCTTCTAACAATCATATGAGAAATGCTACGCAAAATCCTTGCTACAATTCCCCGTACAGTTCATCTTTGTGAATTTCAGCTGTCAACTGACCTGAAGTACAGAATACTACATAGTTACAAGGAGTACTGCTAAAATCTGGCAACCCTTCTTTGGCAGATGAATATTGTTAGATCTTAAGGACTCAATAGTTGCTCTACATGTTTGTTATAATGAAAAAAAAAGTTAAACATTAGGCAACCTTCTGTTGCTTTTTTCCCCTATATATTTTAAATAAAAGAGAGGAAACATTGTGTTTTGAATGACTGCTGGAGCACGTAAACCCTTGTCACTTAAGTTATATAAAAAAATAATTCCTGCAGTATGTTTTTGAGTTTGTTTCTGCCAGCCCTCTAAACAGCCCTGGTATGGCCAGTGCATTCACTCAGCCTAGTAAGTCTTACGGTGCTTAAGGTGAATCTTTGGATGCTGAGGCTTGTTTCAAAAAGGCAGCATTGACTTCCTAAGGAGCAAAATGACAGTTTATAACAGAAGCTGCGGAGTTACATTTCCTGGTGTTTGAGATAGGGCAGATCTGTCTCTGTGATCTAGAGGGACTCTGCTCGTATGACCTGGAGGGCAGACCATCCTCTAACCGTCTTCAAGAATAAGGCAGCAGTATCAAAGCACAGCTCTGTGTCCTTAATGGGCTCTTTGAAGTTGCAGTAGCAGAGAAGGTGAAGTACTACACTCCCTCCCTCCTTCTGAAGAAAAGCCAGCACAGCATGTCTCTCTAGAAGTTACCTGTTTAAAGGTAGAGAAACTAAATATGATTTTTATGGAATATGCTGCTCTTGAGGAGTTCCTGTTTCTGTTGAGCTACCTTATTTGTCACTAAAGTTTTAGTTGTAAAGCTGCACACTGCTTTTGATAATGCTTCCCTGGTCTCCAGGTGGAGAAGTCTTGTGCTGCTTTCTCTGACACTGCAGTCCCTGTGTAGTACCTTGTACAAACAGAAAGTGATACTTCTACTGGTGCCACTATGAGGTTCACATAAATGTGTACACAAAGTGGAGAAAGAAGAGATTAATTTGACTGTACAATGAATAAATATTGGTGAGGCTTTAGGTACTCTGTTAAAAAGCTCAATTAGCCTATTTTCATATTGTTCTAGTTGTCAAATTCTGAAAGGCTAGCAGGTAAGATGACTAGTAGGAGTGATTGCCAAATTGGAGATTAACCAAATATTGAAAAATATTGGTGAAACATAGTACTGAAGTTTTGTCTTCACAAGGACAAATTTATTGTCTGATTTACATCAGTGCAACCAAGTTTGGGGTTTTTTTTTAAAAGCTCAACAAAGCAACATGACTAATCTAGTGAAGCAGTTCATTTTTAATACTGACTACTGGCAGCAAACTACTTACTAATAAGGCTCAGGATATGAATTATTGTTGAAATGAAGCCTTGAACAGTTTTGTATAATGTGTTGAAGAAAATCACAATCTGTTTGCAACATATTTCGAAGTAGAAAGAGATTAAATTAATTTCATGTTATACTCCTCATGAAAAAGCCCTTGGCCCTAAGAAATATTTCCTACTGGCATTTTTTTCCCCGTAATAAGGGAAAGCCTCACTAAAATAGAAATGGAATAAGCAACTGAAGTGAATATTCTACTAAGTACTGCAATATTAATATGGCTTTTTTCCTTCGAGAAATGGATACTAAGGCATTAACATTAAGGAATTCTGTTCGTCAGTGTAGGTCTACTCTCATGTATACTCAAGATAAAGCAGCCACTGATAATTCTGTCATCAAATCACCATTTTTTGTGGTTCCGTCAGTACCATCTTTACTCATTTATAGTCATCTATTACCTACTGTTTAAAAGACTGTTCAGTTTTCTCTCTGGTTTTGTTTCAGCATGGCACAACTTCCTGATTTAATATAAAAAATACCTTGCAAGTCCAAAAGAACCCTTTGAATTATATTCATGCCTGCAGACTTTATGCTGGATGAGATAATGTTTGCCTGGGCTACGGTGGTGCGAACTGTATAAAAACCTGGAGAATAACTCCTAACTTGACTTGCAACCAGACTTGAAAAGATATCCCTTCAATTAACAGCCAAGGAACCAAAGTGCCTTTGGGAATGTCAGTACCTGCCCAATAGCATTACTGAACACTCAAAGTTTACTTTGAATATTGTGAAATGTATATGCCAACAAAATACATAATATTACTGTGCCTTTTTTTTTGGTGTATGGGAGTCTGATGTATCAGGATCCTGTATTTCAGACTGAAGCTGCTAATGTTAGTAGTGATGGAGCACAAACATTTATAAACCACCTAAATGCCCTGATGGTCAGAGTTGTGGCAGGTAAGCGCCTTGGAGTCTGTTGCTTCATAGAAATCACCTTCATTTAAGTGTCCACATATGCATTGACTCAGAAAAGAAACACAGCAGCCAGCAGACGAGTGTGGACATGTCTAAATCATCCAGTTAGAAATTCACAATTTTTTGTGTTCAACTTTGGCTTGGATGAATCAATATCAGTTATTTCTCTTACGGCAAGAGCATTCCTGTATCTCTAAGCTGCATAGTAGGGGGAAAGGAAGCTTTGGTCTGCTCAGCCAGCACGAGCCTGCCTCAAGAACAACTTATTTCTTGCCTACACCTGTCGTTGGTCAAGGAACCATAGGTGCCATCTGTACCACCTGACAGAGTGGTGTGTTGTGGTTAGGTGCTGCTACACATCCCCTTTGCCCCTCAGCCACTTCATCCCTCCTGCAGCTCAGGGAGATGCCCAGGAACGAGCAAATGTGACCAAGCTCTGACAGGACTGCGCTACCTCTTGCTGGTGGGAACAGGCCCCAAGCAAGCAGCTTTGTTGGAAGGCCCCAGCATCACAACTGTCCAAAGAGAAGGAGAAAGGAAATGACTGGAGTCAATGACTAAGGGCTGGAAAAGAATCCCAACCTCCCGTAGCCTGGAGCAAGGATAGGGCATGGGGAAGCACCATGGGATGTGCACACAGCTACTTGGGCAGGCTGCTGACACAAACTCTGTAAGAGCTTTTGGCTGATGTCTTGCTTTTAGACTGTCTCTGGGATTTGGGTAGTTTAATAGATTTTGGTTTGGCATTAGAAATGCTTAAGCCAGCTTCATCAGTGAACCGCAGCCTGAATTTGCCCACCTGTAGAGCACCTGGGCACCAACTGCAGGGCCATTAACAGAGTGAGAAATCCAGCTCGTGACTCAGCATCCACAGGTTCTATGTCACCTACCTTTCTGTAGATTCTGGACCTCAGAGTTATTTGCTTTCCTTTGTTTAACGAAAACCTGCTGGTTTTGTGCAGAAACATATCCAATTTGCTAATATATTTTCTGTCTTTTACCATTGACGATGGACATGAAGTAACTCTACTCTAGTTATCTGGTTACATAATGCTTTCATTTTTCTTTCCTTTAATATTTCTGATTGTGCACTAAAACCAAAACCTACTTGTAATTTTCTCTGACTTTTATAATTTGTTATTGGCTCTTACAGATTATTCAGCAAATTGAAATTGCTTTTTGTCATAATTGGGTCTTGTCTATATTCTGCCCAGGCCAATATTCAGACTATCACCTACATTGCTTTCTGCCATAATAAGATTAACTAGTTGATACAAGGTATTTTGTACCTCATATTCCCCTCAGATTGCACATAAAACATTTCAGATTAACATATTTTGCAGCTGATTCTAGTGGTTGCTAGTGTCATGGTTTAGCCCCAGCCAGCAGCTAAGTACCAAATAGCTGCTTGCTGACTCTTTCCCTCTTGGTAGAATGGAGAGGAGAATCAGAAAGAAAAAAATAAAACTTTTGGGTTGGGATAAAGACAGTTTAATAGGATAGCACTGGAAGAGAATAATAATAGCTACAGAAATCATCATCATCATCTACAGAGTGATTAATGCACAGGGTGATTGCTCATCACCCAGAAACTGATGTCCAGCCTGTCCCCAGTCAGCAATCCTCAGCTACCCAACCAACTCCCCCATTTATATACTGAGCATGATACCCCTTTGGCCCGTTTGGATAAGTTGTCCTGGCTGTATCCCGTCTCAGCTTCTTGTGCACTCTCCACCTTCTTCTTGTCAGGCCAACAAGAGAGAAGAAAATTAAGTCGATCCAGCTAAACCCAGGACAGCGTCTACCCCCTCTTCTATACCATCTACATCATGCCTGAATCCTACACTTTTCAATTAATCACCACTGTTTTATCCTGTTTTTGATATATATACACACAGATGTAATTCCCTTAGTCTATGAGCCATCCCTCTAAAACATCTATTGAGTTGATTTAATCCATGACTTTAGGTTCCATCTGCCAGAACAATTTTTCAGGGCAGGAGAGATGGCATGTGATATTGGACTTTTGCACACTGCATCCACAGCTTGCAGCTGTTGTATCTGGTGTGACACGTGCCCATGGTCTGTGGGTTGATGGTGTCCTCAAGGAAGTTGCTGGATGTCAGTTGCTGAAGCCGGTCCTGGTCCCATCACTGCTGCACTTTGTTCAGTTTCACTGAAGTTCATTCTTCAGGAATTGGGGTGATTCTAACTATAACACCATTGATATGACATATGGCAACTGTAGCAGTGGTGCCATACAGTGGGGAGGTTATTTAGGAAGTAACATCGTGCAATTTAATTTGTGGAAGATAACTTCCTGACACAGCTGATGAGTGAGGGAGGGGAAGGTGCCCTGCTGGACCTGTTGTTCACAAACGGAGAAGGACTTGTTGGTGATATGATGGTTGGAGGCCGCCTTGGGCACTGTGATCATGAAATGATAGAGTTATGATTCTTAGAGAAGTGAGGAGGGGGGTCAGCAGATCTGCCACCTTGGGCTTCTGGAGAGCAGCTTTAGCCTGTTTGGGAGCCTGGTTGACAGACTTCCCTGGGAGGCAGTCCTGAAGGACAACAGAGTCCAGGACATTCTTCAGGAGGGAAGTTTTAAAGGCACGAGAGCAGGCTGTTCCCATGTGCCAGAAACAAGCTGGCACAGAAGATGACCAGCCTGGCTGAACAGAGAGCGCTGGCAGGAATTCATTAAAAAATGGAGTTTGTGACCTTTGGAAGAAAGGGCAGGTGACTCAGGAGGACTACAAAGATGTTATGAGGTGGTACAGGGAGAAAATTAGAGTGGCCAAAACCCATCTAGAACTTAATCTGGCTGCTGAAGTAAAGGACAATAAAAAATGTTTCTATGAACCTATCAGCAGCAAAAGGAGGGTTAAGGAGACTCTCCATGCTTTACTGAATGAGGGCAGAAACTTAGTAACAAAGAATGAGGAGAATATCTTCTTTGTTTCAGTCTCCAATAGTAAGATTGATTGCTCTCTGGGTGCCCAGCCCCCTGGGCTGGATGACAGGCGTGGGAAGAAGAAAGGATCCCTAATAATCTGAGAGAAAATGTTAGTGACCTGCCACACCACCTAGACATGTGGGGCTGCATGACATCCACCCAAGATCACTGAAGAAAATGGCAGAAGTGCTCACCAAGCCACCTTCATTTATCAGTATATCTTTCTCACTAAAAATAACAGGGAGAAGACTTCAGTCAGATTCTTCCTTCAATCATTTCTTTTTTTAGCTGTTGGAAATACCATCAGTACTGTATATTCCAAACCTATGGCAGGGGACTTGGAACTACATGAACTTTAAGGTTGCTTCTGAGGCAAACTATTTTATAATTCTTTGATATTCATAATGAAGAATATATACATCTTTAAATTGCTGCACACAGTGTACTTAAGTATATTTTTTTTCCTGTTTATATATCTCTACAGTAACAAAAGGAAAAGTGGAAAATATCATTTTTAATGACCTGTAGGAAAGTACAAGGGTTATATTTGTATGGCTCAGAAACAGGGTTAAAAGGGAGACCTAATTTTGTAGTGTTGATGCAGAAGAAATTCATATCCATTTTTATTTGGCAGCCCACCATCTTTATGTGGATTCACTACAAAGTTACTAAACCACCACTGTGTTATTAAACAACCTCAAAACTGAAGATATAGCTAAGCTTTATTATTACTACCAGGCACTTTAATAGAATATAAACACCATATAGGATGTCATTACTGTATGTAAAGCTAGCCATCCTATAATGTAATATAACACATCAAGGTGCTACATCTGTATATTTTACATGACTTTTCATATGCAAGCTTAAATTAAAATAACTTATCTTTCTGTAATTAGTACGTCAAAATATGTGAAAAACTGAAGTGCAACTGAGAGCAGAATTTCAAATATTATTTCAAATTTCTGTCACTGTTCTGAGTGAAAATATTTCATGTAAGTGTTCTTTTCCAATGTCGTCATCCTATCCCTAACCATCCATTTCCCATTTTTCCTTCTAGGCCTGGGAGGAATAGCATTGGTTAGCTGATGAGAAACAATGGTCCAAATTTCTCCTCCTACTTCAAACTAATTGTAAAACTTCATGTTTTAACATACTGACAATGTGGCCCTCCCTTGGAAGGAGGAGAGATTAGATGTGATGTTGAATAGATGTGATATTTAATAGGTTGTTATGTGACCTCAATGTTTCAAGAAGCTTCAGAGTCTGTGCGGGAGAAGTCAGTTTTATCACAGTCTGCGTTGGAGCTGTGGACAGGATTTTTCCTTGCCTGTCCTTCTAAGTTCCTTTTTCATATGACTGCATTAAGGAATTAAAGCTGGTGTCGTTATGCAGAACTTTCTTGGTGAGAATAAGATACTTAACGGTAACGCATCAGAGGATGAAACTATTTGAATAGCTTAGGTTTCTGCTGTTTCTCACCATTCAGAGTTCGCAGAGAAGCCATTTGGTCTGATCAGACCTATATCTCTGTTGTTGAAATCATATCAGTGTGTTGGAATGGTTCCCCCCAAACTAGGGCTTCTCCTGTTTCTGCTTTCCAGCTTTAGCTCATGCAGTTATAACACCTTGTTTCATACCTCGGACATGGAACAGGGCAGCATGTAACTATCTGGTATTTTAATCCCAGCTTTGGCTGCACTGAACTTAGAGGAGATGTCCAGATCCCTTGAGCAATTTGGGGAAGGCACGTAGCTTGCCCTCTTTGCAGAGGCACCTGCCTGCACCGTGTTTGGGGTTTAAGGGCTGCTGTTGATCTGCAGCTTTTGCAAATGCACATGTCTCTGCTGTTACTTTGCTTGCCCAGTTTCCCTCTGCTACTGTTGAGCTAGTGGTCGTAAAAGAATTTCTGGGTTATTTACTTAATTATAGATCATTAATGGTAAGATAATTTCCTCCTGACAAGGATATAAACTGATAAGTTGGTTCGACTAATCATTATCTCTTACTCAAAGTTCTCTACTTTTCAAGTGTGAAATTAGATGTTTTGTGTACTGTTTTACTATCAAAACTACCTTTTTTCCCTAAAAAATAGAGACAACAGAAAGCAAAGCTCACTAGGAGGGGTAAAGTCACAGCTGATAGTGGTTTACCGTGGGATTTATCATTACAAATAAGTCGAATATTTGTTCCTCTGCCCCCTCTTGTCAAATTTCAGCTCTGTTACCCATCTTTCTCAAGCATATAATGCTTGCTTGGTACAAAATCAATGTGGCTTTACCACTGGAGCACTGAAAAAAATAGCTGTTCTGTGGATTTTACCCTTTCCATGCACTGAATGAAAAGCACCCCCTTTCTCCTTATTTGCATCATTGTTTGTTTCTGATTGAATTGTTTCCGTCCACTGAGCCTCATAAAGGAGTGAAAAAATTAAATATCAATTGCATCTAAAGTGCATATAAAGCATTTGAACAAAAGCAAAAAATACTAATGTGTAGAAATACATACTGCAGGAGCTACAAGAATTCTGGAGGGAATTTTTGTAAAAGATTTATTTTTCTATTGAAGACTGCAGTACAGTTTTAGTTAATTATCCTCAGACATCTTCTTTATTATCTCCTCTATTTAATGACAGCAAGTGTCGTGTGTGCTGGTGTTAATTCTCCTTTTATTCCTGCAAATGTCAAGCCTACAGTCTTTTCTTGGCTTTCATCCATTTTTTTGTTATTTTGGAACTTCTTCAGTGAGAGTTGTCAATTCAAAGGTTCTTCTTTGGCCCTGAGGACTGCAACACAATATTGGACGTGGAAGCAGTAGGGGTCTGACAGATCCTGTTCTTGATATTCTGGAAATTGCATTGACTTCTCATCCTTCCCCTGCCTGACAAACAGTTGGGAGTAGAGAGGAATCACTGAAACAGGTATGGAAGTGGGATTTTATAGTACTCTAACTTCAAATATGCTGAGGCACAGGGACACATCTTTTACTGAATTAAAAAAAAAATTCAGCAAAATAAAAGGAAAGGCTAAATAATTGATCAAGGGGGAAACCTGTTACCAGCCTACATTGATGTAAACAGTAGAGGTCTTTGAAAGCAGTTACAGGACTGCTTGCTTATCTTGCTTGAGGTCTTTTTCCTGTCCTCCTTGTTGTAACATGTGAACTCCAATAGAATTGTAGAATTGTTATGTTCAATTGATTTTTATACACTGTTATGTCTTGTTTTGTAAATAAATTATATAGAAAATATCAGCGATTCTAAGAAGTGCACATCTCTCTGCAAGCAACTAGAGCAGAAAATCTTTGTAGTTATTGACCTGCTGAGATTAATTCAAATATTCTGTGGCTCTAATATGGCTTACTTCACCAAAACCTGAATACAACAGTCTTCAGAAGTAGCTACAGGAACTGGTCATTTTTCTAGGCAATGATTTTTGGGTAAAGGTAGGAAGGACAGAGACAGGAAAATGTACAGTGCTTGAGCAGATTTCAGTCCAAGAACCATTTTGAGGCTTGTTTTCATTATGACACTTTGGGACCAATCTGCTTCGTGCTTGAGAGTTGCTCCTACATTTGTTTCACCACAATTTCCTTCATAAGAGGAAAAGGAAAATACATGCAGGAGCACTTTGGGATGGTGTGTCACTGGCAGCTGCTGTACATCACTTCTGTACTTGATTTTATGACTTTTTGCAAACCTTGAATCAAATATTTTCTTAAAACAGTTTCTTCAGTTCTAAACCCAGTTCTATTTTTCTTGGTGGACAACTGTTCTTTTTAAGGAAATTACAGTTGAAGCATATTCATTGTCATCTCCACTGGCGCAGTCAATGTTTAAAATGTCCACTGGACATTCATTTCCCAGAGCATGTGTTTAGGTTTTGGCCCCCAAAAGCGTAGTGAGGTGTAGGACAAACACAGCTGATGAAACCTGCTCTGGCTCTTGTCGGGGTCATCATTATCCTGAATTTGGTGATCATTAGACTTCTCTCTGGGCACGATTCCCTGTCCTGCCTATCCCTGGGGGCTACTGCTAGCCAAACCAAGCGTACTCCCGAGGAGAGGCATGTGGGGTGGTTTCATACCTCTCACCGGCGTGTGGCCCTGCAGTGCTGGTGTTCCAGATGCTGTCTCTTTAGTAACTACAGTGCACACAGAGCCCAGGATGCTCCGTCCTGACTCCGTGCCACCTCTGTTCCCAACCAGCATGACTTCTCTGTGGTTTCTGCTCTCGTATGAGCCCCTGTTCCCCTCCTGTCCTGTCAGCAGTCATCTCTGGCTTTGTTCCTGTCTATTATCTCATAATCATTCTCTCTTAGGCCTTTTCAAATGCTGGAAGCACAGGCTGTGGCTGGAAATTTGAATTGGACAAACATGCTTGCACCAGTACATCTTTCAGTGCCTCCACGAGACCCACCTCTGCAAAGTTCAGGATCTGGGCACTAGTTTGTAAGCTTTGCAAGGCAGATGCCAGAGAAAAGGTGAAATTTCCTCTGGTAAGTGTTTGAATCTCATGCACCGCATGAAAAGCATACAGAACACAGCTTTCCCTGTATTTTTGCAGTTCCATGGTCTGGAAAAAGAGCTTGCATACACTTGGGGCTGGGTGACCCTATGCTGCCCACACAAATCAGTTGTGTGTGCCTGTGGTTGACCTGTGTGCTGACGGTAGTGCCTCTTCCAACTTTTTATGAAAAATCATACATCTAATAGGGGTTGCCCCATACTGAATAATTTCTTCTGTGTCCCAAGATAGCAGCTCCCAATTTGCTATATATTGACAGCACTGACAATCTGCAGACAGCTAGTCTTTGGTTGCCCAGCTTGAAGTCATTCACCAAAAACTTTCTGTGTTTTTGAGAATGACGAATTCCTATTTGTGCCATGGTCAAATCTGGGTGTTTAGGGGCACTGGATCCTGACAAGCTACAGGTAAGGTTTTCCATATAATTACTACATGATATCAAACATGACAGTAAGCATTTTCATCAGATGAAAGGACCACGAGGTGCATAGATGAAGGGACAGAGGTGATGTGGAAGGGATAGGAGTTTTGGAAAAGCCAGCTGATTTTGCACTCACTGAACTGTACTTGTAATTGATTTCTCTTTACTATATGTGTATTTTTCTTCTTGTTTCTATATTTTTATCCCAGTTTCAGATGATATTTTCTGTTTCACTCATCTCCCCTTGACCAGCTTTTGATCTGTTGGATGAGTATTAGCCACACTTGACAATGAAATAGGTTTAATGATGATAAAGGATGTTGAGTTCCCAGGAGGGCCCAGCACACAGCATGTGTCCCTCACAAAGCCTTCTAACTGGGATGAACAGAGCAGTTTTCCTTGGCTAACATGGACATGCAGGGGCAGAAGGTCTTCAGTCTGTTCATACCTGTTCCCATCCCCATCCCTCTGCACCATATCCAAGCGCAACAAGTGAGATATTTAAGAAGGAATAGAATGAAGGTGGGGTCAATGCAATTCAATTGTGAGAAAAAAAAAATCAAAGACAGCCCTTCACTCTGCTTCTCATAAAAGGTTTCTTTTAATTTTCCCTTATAAAAAAATCTCATCCATTTTTATTGTCTTCCCCAGCTCCATGTGAAATCCACAGACACAGAAATAGTTCTTTGTTTCCCCCTGTCAAACAGAAGGTGACATACTGAACAATTAAGGCTTTTTGTTCATAATAAGTTACAATGTCTAAAAGAAGAGGAGAAGACTCAATTTTAAAATAGTCTGGAGAGCAAGAGGACAATCTGCTGTCTCATAGAAACCAGGTCTTAATTTGTGGTAGAGTAAAAGTCTTTTCTTTTTTAGGACTATGAAATATATTTTACTACTCACCACTTTTGATTTTCAGCATTAACACTTGCTGTGGGAGCTAATCTAATTTCTATTGGCCCAACCTGAGATGCTTAGTGATATTTTATTAGCTAAGGCATTTTTTTTGCTATTAGAAATCCTATCCTCAATGAGTACAACCCTTTCTCCATGAATCCAATCTCCGTAAGGCCCTGGTTCAGGCTGCCTGTGCCATGTGTCACTTCAAAACCAATTACGAAGCTGTCACTGGGAGACAGGCTGTGAAAAAACCCCCACACATCTACTGGTAATTTGCTGCACCTCAGTAGGCTTTCTGGGGCTGGCTCCTTCAAAAATGCACCACAGGTAACCTGAAAGGTCAATTTTCCTTATTGTTGGCTTACTTGAAGTCTTAAACAGCCAAACACACTGGTAACAGTTTAAATGAAGCTGTAATTTATGATTTATAGGAAATACTATTCCAGTGAACAGATTAGTCCAAAAATATGTTTTTTAACTCGGTTATGACTATGTGGAGATGTCTTCCTCTCTATTTGAGCACGAAAAGACGAAAAAAATTACTAAACTTGAAGTAACCTTGTATGAATGGCAGATGAAATGCAAGTGAGACATGTTGCAATAAATAAATATACTGTTTGGGTTCTATAATTTTCCATTGCATTATTGTGCCCGAATATATTTAGATCAGTAATTTAGACTGGAAATTAAGGCTGTCTATGAGAACTGCTGTATGTTGATGGAAATACCGTTTCATGCGATATATTTTAAAACCATGTCATTGACTTTTGGAAACTGCTTCAAAGTTAAATGCACAAAATTACTTCAACAAAATAATGTTTTACCATACAATTAAAACATAAATGATTAAAGTTAAAGGTCTTGAATATTTTATGCATAAGATTTAATTTTTCTAGAAACAATTTAACTGATCTGGAATTGCTTTTATCGAAAGACACCGTCTGATGTAGTTAGAATATCTTAGACAAATCTTGCTTTCTCACCATTCTCTCTTTAGGTTTTAATTTTGCATTTATTAATAATATGCCCTAACAACGTCTGGCATTTTAAATTTCCAGAGCCTAGCTGAACTGTCCTCTGGTTACAGAATAAAAACAGAGGTCTCGGGAAACTCTGCAGGAACCCTGAAGCAATGTTCGTTTCCTAGGAGAATGCACTGAAATTGCAAGTTTTCCTGTGTAGTGTCCATGAAAAACTTTTGAATAAGAGCATCCTTTACCTGTGCACCCACATTTGAGGGACTTTTTTTCTCCCGACTGGCTTCCCATTTTGTGGTGAGTGACCCCAAAACCTTCTTTACTTCTTGGAGGGGCAAGTGTTAGTTCCAGTTCTATTCACATCAAGGATGGAAAGCCCTGAGTGAGTCAAGCTCTAGCAATCTCCTGAGAGTCCAGAGCAATCAATGAGAATAAATGCTCACTTCCTACTAGGATATCCTACCTCAAGAACTGTTGCTCAGCCTCAGGAGAAGACAGACATGTTTTGCCTGCTCCTAGAGAAGAGTAGCAGTGAGGAGGCAGGAAATAGTGATGCATGTTCTTGCAGTTCTTGGTGCTGGAAACCAACAGGTTCCAAATGTTGCCCATGGTGGCAAAGGGGTGATTCTGGCAGGGATGTTGGTATTGTCTTCATAGGGAAGAGCAAAAGAGTGGGTATTTGAGGACAGAGAAAAAAACTTAGAATGGATAGTGAGGGAAGAAAGCTTGTAATTGGAATAATAGAACGGTAAGAATGAAACTTCAGTAGCTGTAAAATCGTATGCTGTTCTGAAAGTAACAAATAAAGCTTTGACATACTTAAAAATTTCTTTTCACTGGGAGGGAAGACTAGAGTGGGGAAAGTAAATTTTCATTAAATACAGAGAAAGCTCTTATCCTGTATTTTCAATTGTTGAATCTGAAGGGGTGCTCAGAAGAAAATGAAAAGATGAACAACTATGTGAATGCTTCCTGAATCCATATCTCATATATCTAATAGGAAATCATGTATGAAAAAGCCCCTGGCTGACAAGGGAACACTTGGAGAAGTAGGCACTGATTCTGAATGTCTCTGCTTTTGATTGCCTCTTCTGATATACCTTACACTATGCAATAAAAATAAATACATATTTAGACAGGACTACTAACCAGCATGTAGATCCACAAACTGCAATTGCATGACAATTCTGCTCTTAGTAAAGACACTATATTTTTTATCTGTTATAATGAGCGCTACAGTATTTATGAAGAGGAAAATGCAGAGATCACTCTAGGCAATTAACAAATATGCCACTTTCAATATTTCCATCCAATTCAAATTTGACAGAGATGTTATTCCTCATCCTAAAGTTTTGTTCAATTTTTTTTACAATGAGAAGTAATTTCTGTACTTCTCCCTCTCTTCGCACACTTAGAAGCATGTGAAAATGACTGAACCTGTTTAAAATAATATGGAAAACTTAAATTAAAGTTTTAAAAATTCTTAGGAATGAAACATCAATTTCTAACATATCAAACTGTCAGATTCTGCCCCTACACTTAAAAGTAGCCATATAATACATTTCCTTCCATAAAATGCATTTTAAAAACATCTGGAGCTCACTTAAACCACGGTATTCCAGTTGAAAGGTTATCCCAGAAGTTCAGTTTGTTTAGATCTTCCTTCTAATACTTAGATCTGTGTTTAGATCTTCCTTCTAATTTCTAGGATGTGAGCAATTAATAGGCACTTGGTTTTATGTTGTCTTGTGACTTGGTATTTCTCCTTCCTTCCTGATGTTTATCATTGAATCACATCCTCCCCAAGCCTTTGGCCTGATTAATTACTAAACCATTTTTTTTTCTGCTAGGGTAAGTTGGGCTTTCCTAGTCATCTGAGCAGTCTCCTTCACATCCACCTGGTTTAAAAGTGGTGGTGCTGATGATCCAGTGCCCACACATTTAAGAAGTTTCCATTTGGGACTTCATCTGGTCTCTTTTTATGAGCTGAATGTCCATTAGCAGGCAACGCAGTCTAAATGTGCCTCAGGAGTCTATCTTCCAGTTTAATGTCTCCTGAATTAATCTGGTGCGTGTGATCTATGACCCCCCTGTGATGTGAACCAAGGCGTCATCAGCAGTGACTCACTCCAAAATCACCCTCCTGGCCCAGACTGAAACGCTGCTGTAGACAATCCCCAATAACACCACGAGACTTCCTTCAGGAACTGGGATTTATTCCAGAGCTCTTTCCCAAAACTCTTTCTTTTAATTTGTATATTGAGAGTCATGTGTGATGATTTGTTGCCACCCTCCACTACGGTCCATTATAATGAGCACTGTGTTTTTTCATGGAGAGGAAAACGCGGAGATCGTTATAGGCAACTAACAAATATGCCTCTTCTTACTACCCCCAAATGCCTTGATATTATTTTTTTCTCATAGGATAAGTCAATTAAAAGAAATCAATTTTTAATAGGAAAAAATTTTGAAATACAAATCCTAAAAGGAGTCACCATTTATCTACTTCAAGTGAACATGCTTCTGAGTTTTTGTTTAATGGCTTCTTTGTATTTCTTTTTTTGCTGTTCCAAAATGGTGTGATCTTACTAGGACCTAAATGTGTTGAAAAGCAGATTAACCAAGAGATGGGAAAAAAAGGAGCTATATATAGTTTTACTGTCCCTTTAGGGAACCATTGCTTGAGCTTCATTAATATGCATTTTAGCACAATCTAATTTACTCATATGGCTGGCCCCAGGTGTTTGGAAAGGCAACCAGAGGAAAATCAGATCATACTAAAATTAGAGACAAGAAATATTGAATGCCTTCCCTTTTAGGTCCTTGAAAGGCACATATTAATTATAACTGGATGAATTTATGAAAACTAATACTATGAACAGCTCCAATAGTAATTATTTTTGAAATTTTTTTTCTACCAATAAGTGTATTCCAAACAGAAGTGCACAGAAAATGTCTGCTAAAGAAAATACATATGTCGCCCCCTTCAAAACAAATTTATAGTGTAGTGCCCCATGACACCCTTCTGGTGTATATTTATTTGCTGAAAACTATAATACAGAGCGTTGTTTAATGTGTGCTGTTTCCTGAATGGCTTCAAATGGGCTGAAAAAAAATACATCTCTAATGGGTTACAGAAAGCATAGGCAGCAACACTGGAGAGGGAAAAGTAAAAAAATCTGGGAAAAAAAGTTAAAAAACCGTGTCTCTGTATGGCCTCATTAAGTGCCCTGTGCTTTTCTAAAGTCAATAGGAGACTTTGGCAAGCAAGTGTTCACAGCTGGTCTCTGAACTGCTAACGGGTTGTAGTGATGCAATAAAGGGGCTTTATATATTAATTTCTGAAGTGTCATTTTGATTTGCAGCAGGGAGCATAAGCAAAACAATGTCAAATATATTAGCCCTGAAGGTGCCTTTGGAGCAGAGCTCAGCAGTCTGCCCTTGCCTGGGTGCTCTGAACTCTTCAACTGAGGAGGTGCTTGCCTGGAGAAGAGACTATTTCAGACTAAGTCTTTAGGGCTGAAACAGCCTGAATTACAGTGGTAGCAGGCTACAGAGGGATGCATATGTTGTGGAAACACTTAGTCATCTCCAGTGAGATTCTAATCTGAAATAGCTGACCTTCCTACAACTCAAAAATACTGAGACATCACCAGAGAGGATGGTAACCACACAAATAGCAGCACAGGGGTACACATGACCTGTGCTTTGAGAAATAGTGCTGGCATCTCCACCCAGATTTTCCCACCCAGGAGAGCATCTAAAATACTTTGGAGGAGCTCAGCTCTCTCCAGGCTTCATGTATCTTGCCACAGGGTGTTCTGAAGAGATTTAATCCTATTGCTAGATATTTGGTAAGATACTGTATTTCAGCTTGGAGCCCAATTCACTTATTTGTAAAGAGGCAAAGTTACTTCTGTTTCAGACAGGGTGATTTCCGAAGACACCACACTGAAGCAAGCTCACATGCAGATCATTGGATGTTTCTCAGATATCCTGTTCATAACACTCAGTGAAGCACTACAGGCAAACATTACTTTGATGTGATAAGCAGGGTGACATTAAAGGTGAATACTAGAGTGTGCTATTAAGATGGAGTTTAAAATGTACTTATGGAAAGGAATAGTCTCCACAAAAGATGCCTTTTAAAAACAGTCCATCTGAAGAACATTCTCCTAAAGCAAAACATCAAAGAGATGATAGGAAATAAGTTTTAGGCCATGATTCTGGAAAGAAATCAAAGAATGAATTTCATTAAATCCCCAAGGAGTTTAAGAAGTTGATTCAAAACGTACATGAAAAATACTGCAGCAAGTGAAATGGGAAAAATAAAATATCCTGTGACTGGAGAAAAATAGAGAAAAGAAGATGACAAAAAAGGGATAATTCAGAGGTACCTTAGGGAAATACGTTGCACTGGTAGATGGAAAAAACACACAGTAGATTTTGCTCCTGTCTGACCACAAAACCAAGCAAAGACTATTCCCATAACCAACCTCTACATAAACATGATCCTTCAACCTTGAAAAACTAATTATAGGACCTTTCATTAAACAACCAAAAAAAAAAGTGGTCAAAGCCTTCCCCTCTCTGTACTCATTGTTTCTCTTAGACTGAGCCAATGAGCAAGTTTACAGGGATGAACACATACCCCTTAATCATTTAACTACCTGTTAGCAGAAGTACCTTCTTTTGCAATGTGTCAATAACACACCCTCCTCTGAGTGTCTCAGTAACATTGCTACATTAGGAGGAATGACCGTGGAGCTTCATGAGAAGGAGTTTTACTCTGCCCTGGCACTCAGACACCCACCCACGCACGACTGACCCATGGCCACAAGTGCTGGCTGAGCTGCAGCTTGCGGAGTTACAATCACAGCAGCGAAGAGAACCCCGAGAGGGAAGCCTGCACCATGCCTTTGGGCTGGGGTCTCTGCTAAAGGAGCTGCGTGAAGCCAGAGCCTTGCTAAGGACCTTTGTAGCCGCTGCCAGCAAACCTGCAGTGAGATCCTTGCCCACGCTGGTTGCTGTCACCTCGCTGCGGCCAGGCTGCAGCTTTTGGCTGCAGGAAGGAAGGGGAAAGAGAAGGCATGTGGGAATGAGGAGAGATCCACCCGGGGCTAGAAATAGTGACTGGGCTGTAATATGACAAGGTTAGTGCTTTAGACCCAGGGAGAAATAAGCATATTTAAACATACAGGCTTCCAACATGCTGTGGGTAGAACAGCTGCAGTGCAACACCGTCTCAGTTTTATTTCCTGCTCAGCTCCTCCCTTTCTTATTTCGTTACTTGCTTTCTATCACAGGTTTGAATGAATTTATCTCTTCTTGTAAGCAGTACTTTGTTTCATCGCAGCTGAAAGCAAACAATATTTTGTACTGCACATGCTCTGGCTAAAGCTGCTACAAGACTCCCCGGAGGTGGCAAGTGGAACCTCTCACAGGGAGAGGAGCCAGACTCCTCTTCTTGGCTGTGCTGTTCAGTTGGGTACTGCAGGGCTTTTTTAGTGCCTCTTTGTTCAACACCATTAGTTAAAATGCTGCAAGAAAATACACAAGAAATGTTAATTATATCTATTCCATGTGATTATTTTGTCTAATAAAATCACAGCACAACAAAGGTATCATCCAAAATATATTTTGTGTGTCTTCATCACAGTTAGTTGTATGGTGCCGCTGATATATATGTTTCTGTACAAGAAAATTAGATGCACTAATAAATACTTTTACCCAAGAGTGTGTTGACAGCTAACACTCAGGGAGCAGGGTACAGAAAATCCCAGATAAATCGGACAGTGAACCCCTGCTTACGCTATCCTTTGATAACTGGTTCAGTGGATATAATCATGCGTACTGTAGTTTTACCTGAGGATACATCAACAATGTATCCTCTACTTAAAAAAAAGAGATATTTAAGGACATCATGAAATGGACAGTAAACAGTTATAGTTTCTGTTCACTCAGATAGCTGAACTCAGGGAGAGTTTAAGAGAGGAATTTGTTCTGAAACACTCAGGTCAAATGCTGGACTGGTTACTAGAAAAGCAGAGCAGGAAGAAAAGGTGGAATAGATAGGTTGTGGATACTTTGTATTGCTCACATATGGAAAAGAATTTGTGCCTGAATTATGTCATATTTAAATCTGAGTGGTACACATTTTCTGCTTGGATAAAACATTATCTATCTGGAGTTAACTCTATTTCTTGGTATACATAACTGCGTGATTTTGTCACAGAGCAGGGAAAAAAATCGTTGGCTTCTTGACCTCACTGGCCCTGAGGAACCAATGCAAATTTACATCCATAAATAAACTATGCACTTATTATTAGCTAGGTGTGCTTCATTGAAGTGTAAAATTCCCTGCTTGTCACATGCCAGTATGCTGTGAATGGATATTACTATGCTCAGCTGTAAACTTTGTGTCCGATACGTCTTTGCAGGGAGCATCTCTGCCCTTGCCTCTTCCTGGAGAGGTTTACAAGGTCAGCCTGAAGGCACCTGAATGCAACCAACTACTTCACTTGAGGAGCTATTTCCTGATGAACACCTATTGCAGTCCAGAGTCTGGATGCCTTACACATGCTCTGAGAATCCAAACACCTGGAAAAAAGGCACTAAAAGTGAGAGCTGGAGATCATCTGATCCACTGCTAACCCCAGGCTGGATGAGTTTGTTGTTCAGTATTTCTAGCAATGGAGAATCTACCGTTTCCCCTGATGAATTGTTCTAGTGTATAATTACCTTGCTGCAAGAAAATGTGCCTTAAGGTTTAGCCTAACTATCCTGTCTTTGATTAAAGGTTATTGTTTCTTGTGTTACCACCAAAGACATGGATAACAGATCCTTCATACTTAGCAGCAGCCAGTCTTTGAGGTATCCACATTTTTGATCACGAGTACCAGCAACAACCCTAACACTTCCGTAACCTTCCTTGTAAGTTCTGGATTTCAGCCTTTGCATTCAACCTAATATTATTGTTATTGTATCTTTTTCTGTTTGGTTCATGTCATTCACAGAGTATGGTGCAAATAGCACTGCACAGAACAGTTCAGTTCTGGGCTCCACAGCATTGAATGTTTGAGATAAAATTGAGAGGCTTTGTGGAAAATATTTCTCTCTAATTCATTAGTTAACATGGTCATACTTACACCTGCTATTTGGGAGCACTTACCCAGGAACAAGAAACTCTGATTTCTACCCATTCCTGAGTTTGTAGGTGTTTGGATCCATGCTGTCACTGTACAAGGAGAATACTCTGTTTTTCAGAGGGCTAAAGTAGCTCTGCCTTCAGCTGTGTTGATTCACTCTGCAGCTAGAGAAAGAAGATTCACTTGGGCAGAGAAAAAGAAAAAAACTCAGGAGGGAGAAATGCAACCAAATAGTCATGACACTGGGATGGGAATGGCCTCCAGTGCTGATGCTTTTTTATAGTTGACAGTCCTCATTCTTTTGTGTTATCATTGTTACTCTACTCTAAGAAAGCACAGTGCTGGGCAAACTTATGCAAGGCAAGGAGTGTTGCAAGGGTTTACTCTTCTCTGTGGGGCAGGGACTGATGTGTTCAGGTTGCATTTGCACCATTATTCTGATTCCACATAACCAGGAGCAGGCATGCCTGCATTTCATGGGAGCTGCAATAGATATGAATCATCTAGAAAAATAACATTCAAGCATAAAAAGCCCATACATAACCACTTACTGTATAAAGACCAGAGCATTATTCATAAAAAATCACGAGGATCACGTAACTGGAACTACCTTTCTTCAGAAGAACAGCCTTGGAATAAGAAATCACTGAACAAAAATTTCCATTTGAGGCAATGAAAAAATATGTCACACGTATTGCGTACGTGTATATAGGCAGGGAGGCGTGTGTGTCTGAAAGAGACCTGAATTCTAACCTGAATTAAAATGTTAAAAATAGTAGGATCCTGTTTAGCAGAAGTGACATGAGACCTCCCTAATCTCCCAGTTTCCCAGTAATGCATGCTATTGTTTAATGGCAGACTGCTCTGTTTTGATCACCAGTACATCACCATGCATTGAGTCACAGAATCATAGAATCACCAGATTTGAAAAGACCCACTAGATCATTGAGTCCAACTATTCCTATCAAACACTAACCCATGCCCCTTAGCACCTTGTCCACCCGTGCCTTAAACATCTCCAGGGAAGGTGACCCAACTACCTCCCTGGGCAGCCTCTGCCAGTGCCCAATGACCCTTTCTGTGAAAAAAGTTTTTCCTAATGTTCAGCCTAAACCTCCCCTGGTGGAGCCTTGAGGCCATTTCCTCTCGTCCTGTCCCCTGTCACTTGGGAGAAGAGGCCAGCACCCTCCTCTCTACAACCTCCCCTCAGGTAGTTGTAGAGAGCAATGAGGTCTCTCTTCAGCCTCCTCTTCTCCAGGATAAACACCCCCAGCTCTCTCAGCCGTTCCTCATAAGGCCTGTTCTCCAGCCCCTTCAGCAGCTTTGTTGCTCTTCTCTGGACTCGCTCCAGAGCCTCAACATCCTTCTTGAGGTGAGGGGCCCAATGCTTCTTATCTCATTCTCCTTTCATTCCTCTGGCATACACTGCATCATTCTACATTTTGGGCCAGTCTGGCTGCTTTTGCACTTCATCCTTATGTACTCAGCTGGGATGATTTATTCATGACTAGAGAAGGAATTGCATGTCTGATGTGGGTATGGAGTGTGACTTACCAACATGGTGCCCTTGTGAAAACCCGTGTTACTAAGCTGTGTATTGTAACAAATAAAACATAGTTGATTTGACAGTAGGAAAGCCAGAAATATTTTTATCTTCCTTTCAGCTACTGACTTTGATGATGTCTACTTTTTCTTTAAAATCTGCAGTTTCTCTTGCATGGTATTTTAGACACGATGGCATTGCTTGATGAGAGCAAGGTTAGATGTGCACAAGACAGAAGAAGTCTTAAGTGGAAAAAAAAGTTGTAGAAAATATTTATACAGGAGCTTAGCCATCGTTAAAGTGCCTTAATTATGTATGATAATTTTGGTTCCAATCAGTTTTCATATAGTCGGGTAACTGGAGTGTAATGGGTATTCTGTCATCAAATTCCTACTGTATTTGCCAGCATTTCAGATACGCAGAGACTGTCAGGCTCCACTGCTATGTGTCTAGACAGCACTTAGTGAGGGATGGTCTGGCAAGGATTGCTGTGTGTAGGCAACGCACGTGTCTCCAATGGTGGGAGAAAGAAAACCTTTGAAGGTAAAAGTGAGTTAGTAGACATTAAGGTTGTCCCTTTACATAACCAGGTGATGTAAATTGCCCTATGTGAGAAGAAAATACAGGTTTAATTCTTCCAATGTGCCCCTGACTTTGCATGTGAAACTGGGACTTTCCTCCTTTAGCAGCTCCCTACTTTTGGATTTGTGATGATGATCTTTGCCTCAGCAGCCTGCCCTGGGACAAATCAGGACCATTTGGGAGGTGTTTGTATAGTGACAGGCTATGTGAAAGGGAAGTATGTAAATCAGAAATATTATTTGTTTTACAAAATATTTACTTAAAAAACCTCTTTCTGCTGTCTTTTCAATATTATGCAGATTTAACAGTAGTTTGTTTATTCAGTTGAACTGCTAGATATATAGCTAAATAAGAAAAGGAGATCTTATAGCTCAAACAAAAACTTTATCAACATTTCCACCGGCCCAATAAGCTAAGAATCCACCAGCATGCCTCTAACTCATGCATAGCCTCAGGAAAAAAAAGAGGAAAGATGCTATCCCACACCTAGGATGAAGTTGTTTGCCACCAGAGGGAGTCGTGTGAATACAGTACAAGTATTGGCACAGGAAGGGTCATTAGATATTTTAGTGATAAAGCTCACCTATCAAAGTTTTCTCTTTGGCCACAGCTAACTGTCTGCCAGTTCAACATGTAATGAAAATCTGCTTAAAACTCTGGCTTTTAGCTAAAAGTGTCTGTCTGCAAAATGTACATGTTAAAATTCTACCTTAATGATTCACACTCAACCTTCATAATTTGTACAAAGTATGTGCTTACTCAATAAAACAAAATTGCTAAGTGAGCCACACAATTCTCTTTTTGCTTGAAAATACAACTCTGGGACTGAAAATCAAGACATGCTTTAAATACCATGTACACTTTCACTGAATTAGTCTAAAAATTGAGATAATCTGAAATTTTCCTAACAGCTGCTTTGCTGGTGATAAAGCAGATTATATCTGATTGCTGTAACGGCTCTGCATTGCTGATAGCAGAATGAGCTGGAGAGCACCATGCAACAGATACTTTGGCTCTGGAAATGAGTAGGGGGTGTAAGAAACACAGCATTGTTGTTACAGAATTATTCCTTTGACTAGATCCAGTGTTTAAAGAGGAATGGGATATATTCCAAGTAATAATTAAGTCCTTTATGCTGCCAATGTGGTTTAAAAGTGCCTTACAACAAGCAAGAACGGCAGCTGATGTGATCTGGTGCTTCAGCAAGAAAAATACGTCCTTTAGAGAAGTCTGTCCATTTAGTGCCATGTTTGGTCTTGCAACACTTTAACTCTCAGGACTTCTGTCCTTTAATAGGGAAATGCATGTACACCCATCTTCAAATAACAAACCTATTAAAATTTTAGGAACCTATTCATCACTCATTAAAAAACAGGTTCCTATAGCTGCACAGGGTTAAACTCTGTATGTCAGAAATGTGAAGAAATAGCAGACTAATAAAGAACTCAAATAGCTCAGGAACAGCAATTTCAAGACCTGAGGGTGCCCACAGATTCCCCACAATGTTATGTGCCAGGTAAGGGGTGGTACTAGGTTATTTTATATATACAATATAATAAATATTATATATATATATATATTTCCCTCTATTTTTCTCTGCCTGCTGACTATTCCCCCTTCCTACTAACACACTCACTAATGTGCCACTGTAGCACTTACACAATTTTTCTGCAGGTCTCTGCCAAGCCAAAGTTTGTTTTAAGGCTAGATCATGTCACAGAAGAGGTGCTGCAAGTGTCTTTATATATTCATCATTTTCAGTGAATTCTTTATAAGCTTACATTTTTCCTGACTTTCAGGAACTGTGATATTTTGTGTTCTACAAACCAAATACCCCTATGATCTCTACAATTTCCATCACCCTTTTCCTTTAAAATCACAATAAATATTAAGTATAGAACTTGTGAAATCCAAATCAAACCATGAGGATCTTGCTTTCTGTCTTTCTTTGCAAACCTAGCAAAATGTAGCTGCTCTAATAGCAACCCAGTAATTATTTTAAATTATGACACTTACGGAATACCTCCTGTTCATAAACACAAATATAATAAGTAAAAATATTAGTAATACTTTTATTTTTACAAACTTCATACTTGCAGGAAATTTGTTTAGAAATAGAGAAAATAATTTTAAAAGGAAAAATTCAAATGGAATATATAATTTAAAACAACTACATTATTTTTAATATTTGAGACTATTGATGCTATCCTTATTCATTTTTCTGGGAACTAAACATGGAATTTCTTGTAAGGATCCATGGATGGAATTTTATCACAGTTTGCAGGAGTAGTAGTGAATCTATTTTGCTGTGGACCCTACACTATAACTCAGGCAAACTTTGTAGATGCTGGTTTTCTTGCACTTTCACAGAATCACAGAATCACAGAATAACCAGGTTGGAAGAGACCCACCAGATCATCAAGTCCTACCATTCCTAACAAGCACTAAACCATGTCCCTCAGCACCTCATCCACCCCTGCCTTAAACACCTCCAGGGACGGTGACTCAACCACCTCCCTGGGCAGCCTCTGCCAGTGCCCAATGACCCTTTCTGTGAAAAATTTTTTCCTTATGTCCAGCCTAAACCTCCCCTGGCAGAGCTTGAGGCCATTTCATCTTGTCCTGTCCCCTGTCACTTGGGAGAAGAGGCCAGCAACCTCCTCTCTACAACCTCCCTTCAGGTAGTTGTAGAGAGCAATGAGGTCTCCCCTCAGCCTCCTCTTCTCCAGGCTGAACAACCCCAGCTCTCTCAGCCGCTCCTCATAAGGCCTGTTCTCCAGCCCCTTCACCAGCTTTGTTGCTCTTCTCTGGACTCGCTCCAGAGCCACAACATCCTTCTTGTGGTGAGGGGCCCAGAACTGAACACAGTACTCGAGCTGCAGTCTCACCAGTGCTGAGTACAGAGGGAGAATAACCTCCCTGGACCTGCTGGTCACACCGTTTCTGATACAAGCCAAGATGCCATTGGCCTTCTTGGCCACCTGGGCACACTGCTGGCTCATGTTCATTCAGTAGCTGTCAACCAACCCCCCAGGTCCTTCTCCTCCAGGCAGCTTTCCAGCCAGGCTTCTCCTAGTCTGTAGGTTCACAGGGTTGTTGTGCCCCAAGTGCAGGACCCGGCATTTGGCCTTGTTAAACCTCATGCCATTGGACTCTGCCCAGTGGTCCAGCCTGTTCAGGTCCCTTTGCAGAGCCTCCCGACCCTCCAGCAGATCCACACTTCCTCCCAGTTTAATGTTGTCTGCAAACTTGCTAAGGGTGCACTCGATGCCTTCATCCAGGTTGTTGATAAAGACATTGAACAGGACTGGACTCAGCACTGAGCCCTGGGGAACCCCACTTGTCACTGGCCTCCAGCTGGATTTAACTCCATTTCCCACCACTCTCTGGGCCCGGCCATCCAACCAGTTTTCCACCCAGGAGAGTGTGCGCCTGTCCAGGCCAGAGGCTGACAGTTTCCGTAGCAGAATGCTGTGAGAAACCATGTCAAAGGCTTTACTGAGGTCCAGGAAGACACATCCACAGCCTTTCCCTCGTCCAGTAGCTGAGTCACTTTGTCACAGAAGGTGATCAGGTTAGTTTGGCAAGACCTGCCTTTTGTAAACCTGTGTTGACTGGGTGTGATCACCTGGTTCTCTTTCATGTGCTTCATGATCGCACTCAAGATCACCTGTTCCATGACTTTCCCTGGCACTGAGGTCAGACTGACAGGCCTGTAGTTCCCTGGATCCTCCCTGTGAACCTTCTTGTAGATGGGCACAACATCAGCCTCCAGTCCAGTGGAACTTCCCCAGTCTTCCAGGACTGTTGGAGGATGATGGAAAAGGGTTTGGCCAGCACATCCACCATCTTCTTCTATACCCTCGGGTGAATCCCATCCGGCCCCATAGACTTGTGGGTGTCTAGTCAGGCTAGCAAGGCTCTGACCACCTCCTCTTGGACTGTGGGAGCCTCATGTTGCTGCTCTAGCTCCAGGGTTTGTACACAGAGGGAACAACTTTCTTTACAATTAAAGACTGAGGCAAAGAAGGCATTAAGTACCTCAGCCTTTTCCTCATCTCCTGTCACTGTTGTTCCTTCTGAGTCCAATAGGGACTGTATGGTCTCCCTAGTCCTCCTTTTATTATTTTAGATTTATAGAAAGATTTTTTGTTATCTTTCACAGACTTTGCCAATCTGATTTCTAGTTGAGCCATAGCCCTTCTGATTTTTTCTCTACACAATCTCACTTCCCTCCTGTAGTCCATCCAAGAGGCCTGTCCTCTCTTCCAGAGTCCATAAACTTTTCTTTTCTTCTTGATATCACTCAAGATCTCCCTGTTCAACCAAGCTGGTTTTTCTCCTGCCGGCTTTTTTTTCCGGAACATGGGGATGGCTTTCTCCTCAGCTGCTAGGATTTCCTATTTGGAGAGCTCCCAGCCCTCTTGGGCTCCCTTGCCCTTAAGCACTGTCTCCCATGAGACTTTGCCAACCATTCTTCTGAAGATTTCAAAGTCTGCCCTCTGGAAATTTAATGCTACTGTCCTGCTAACCACCCTTTTCACTTTGCCTAGAACAGAAAACCCTATCATCTCATGATCATTTAGTCCTAGGCGTCCTCCTACCGCCACATCCCCCACAAGGCTTTCTCTGTTCACAAACAGCAGGTCCAGGAGGGCACCTTCCCTTGTTGGTTCATTCACCATTTGTGCAAGGAAGTGTCTTCCACGCACTCCAGGAACCTCCTAGACCGCTTCCTTTCTGCTCTATTGTACTTCCAGCAGATATCAGGAAGATTGAAGTCTCCCACAAGAACGAGAGGTATCGATCTAGGGATTAACCCCAACTGTTTATAGAAGAGCTCGTCAGCTGCTTCTCCTTGGCTGGGTGGCCTGTAACAGACTCCCATCACAAAATTTGCCTTCTTATGAGCTCCTCTGATTTTAACCCACAGGCACTCAATCTCCTCATCGCCACAATCCAGCTCAACAGTGTCCAAGTGGGGTAACCCTCTTTGTAAGGGAGGTCCAAGTGTCCAAGAGGGGTAACCCTCTTTGTAAGGGAGGGTCTGGTCTGCAAATGGGTCCCTCCGTTCCTTTTAGGAGGGAGTCCCCTATAACAATCACCCTCCTCTTCTTCTTAATGGAGGATGTTTTTATCTTTTTTGGTGCTTTCATGGTTTCATAAAGTATTGTCAAGTACAGTTTTTGCCCTTACCTCACCCTTTGGAAATGGAGAGGTATAGCCAAACCATTTCAAGTTGTCCTTATGGAAAATTGTGGCCTTTTTCAATTCGCAGGTTCAAGTTAAATGTTGAAACATACATCTGAGTAGGTGTTTTGATGATTAATTGATGTTAAAATTGATCAGAAATAGTTCTTGTTTAAGAACTCCTGACCACAGTTTTATTAATTTTTAAGTGTTAGTAAAACACGTTTCTCCATTTTTACACAGAAGATTTATTTAAACTGATTAATTATAATTAAGTACAAGTGAAGAAGAGTGTACTGATTTTATAATATAAAATTCTTAGTTAAACTATCATTTTGATTCACTTGACTTTAATGCTAGAGTATATATTTAAGTATGAGATTTTTTCATATGTAACATTTTATAATGTCCTTATATAAAATACTAAGTATTTCACTATTAAAAATCATAGCATTTCAGCATAAATACATCTCTATTTTTATCCCTGTTTGGAGTGAAACACCATGAATTATTATAGTTTCCACAGAAATGAACATTTTGCTTTCTTACAGGTTGTATTTCACTTGTTTGGAAAATGCCACTTAAACCAGTTCAAGCCTGAAAATGTTCCATATCACGAGTGTATCATTATGACATGTTTGGTGACTTGTTAGCTTGAATGTAGTGAATCAGATTCCATAAAACACTTAGTTTTGTTGGTAGTTCTTAAAAACATGACTAGGACAAATACTTTCTCTTCAGTAACATTTTTGACAACAGAAGAATCTCAGCAATTATAATATTGCTTCCAGAGCTAGTTATTTCTACAAGTCAAATAAGAAATGTACAGAAGGTTTTCATGCACTTCCTTCTAATTTAGCAAGAAAAACAATGTAGAAGACAGACAATCTTCAGAGCTGATTAAAGAAATCTAATATGTTAGAGAATATATGACTCTTCTAAGAAAAGAAGAATATCAAGTACCCTTTGAGCAACACTGAGATGTGACATTTTTACAAGGAACTCATTTGGAAAAAAGTAAAGAGCAGATACTCAGAAGAGACTGAGAAGACTGTGACGATTATCTTTTTCTATCATCTGGAAAAGGCAATGACTTGTTATTCTTATCCACAAGAAAGAATCCCTCAGTAAAACCAAATCCCAGCAAAATAGATATTGTCTGCTGGGCCTGTCTTCTTAATTCTCTCCCTTTATTTTCAGCTTCATTTATCATTCCTAGGGCCTTGATTCTAATCTCCTTGGAAAATTAACCAAGTGGTTAACAGCTGAGAAAAGATACGAATGCTCATGAGAGGAGATAGGAACACAGTCATAGATTCACTTATGAACAGCTCTTGCATACTAGAGAGCAATTCCCATAGGCAATGAGGTGAATACCAGTACATTGAACATTTTATATGAGAAAAGCCTCTGCAGTATTTCAGAAGTATTTCTACCCACAAAGCTGTCTGAAAGAAGTATCTCTGTAAAGATGTTTTTAAGGCGTTCATTGCTGGTATTTCTTATGGGAGCTGGATTTTGTGCAGCTCTGAGGCTGCACCTTGAATACTGTGTTCAGTTTTGGGCCTCTCTCTATAAGAAAGACATTGAGGTCCTGGAGTGTGTCCAGAGAAGGGCAATGAAGCTGGTGAAGGGGCTGGAGAAAAAAGTCTTAACGAAGAGTGTCTGAGGGACCTGGGATTGTTTAGCCTAGAGGAGAGAAGGCTGAGGGGAGACCTTATAGCTGTCTACAACTGCCTGAAAGGAGGTTGTAGAGAGGTAGATGTTGGTCTCTTCTCCCAAGTGAGAGGTGATAGGAGGAGAAGGAATGACCTCAAGGTGCACCAGGGGACATAAGGTTGGACATAAGTTAAAATCTCTCCACCGCAAGGGTCACTGGGCACTGGAACAGGCTGCCTAGGGAGGTGATTGCATCACCGTCCCTGGAGGTGTTTAAAAGATGGGCAGATTAGGTGCTTAGAGATATGATTTAGTAGTGAACAGGTATGGTTGGGCTTGATGATCTTAAAGGTCTTTTCCAACCTAGTGATTCTATGATTCTATGATCCACAGGAGCCAGTCCCAGAGCTGGCAGATCTTTTGGGGCATGCAGACACCCATGGAGAGCTGCTGCATTGAAACACTACTGTTACCTCTGACAAAGGCTCATCTGGATCCCACCTCCTGCTAGAAGGACCTAACATAAGAACAGGTTGGATCTGCACAGGTGACCCTGTGTAATCCAAGCCTGCTGGAGGAGCTGTGCTTGCAAACACAGTACAATTCTTGTCTCTCACCAACACCATCCATTGTAATACCTTGTCTTATACTGACTGCACAGCTGCATAGGATGTCCTGAAAAAGTGTGCTTGTTTTCATCACTGTTGAAAGGCAGACCAGCTTATTTGGATTCATTGCTGCTGTGTGAAACCACGGGTTTTGATTCTCATTCAGGGTGCTGTTAGGAGAAATCCCACTGGAATTCGTCTGAAAACTGGCTAAATGTGAGAAGAATCAGGCTCATTTTATGCAGTTATTTCCTGAATGTAGATAAACACAGATCACCTTATGCTCTTTATAAATTGCATTATTCGGCTGATGTATAACTCTCTTGTGGAAAGCCGTACGCTGCTGAAGTGAATCTAGATACAGTCTCAGCTGTTTTAATTTGGCTTGCATCTGTTTGCTCGTAAAGATATTAAAAGATGAAGTTAAACCACCTAAATCGATTCATGACGGCTTAAGGAAGAGAAGAGTTCTTGGGTCCGTTTGTCTAATTGAAGTGGCAACATCTTCTGGCTGCACACCTGAGAGTTTCATATCAAGGGAATTGCCAGCCCTTCTCCGAATGCAAACTCTTTTCTGGTTAGGTACCACCAGGGTTACTAATGGCTACAATTTCTTCCCTTTGTTTGCTTGTTTTGTGTGCTCTCCATTGAGCAATGTCTGAGCAATGAGCTGTGAAACTGCATTTGTTCACAAAATGAAACTCAAGTGATTTGATCCCAATGCAGCAGAAATTAAAACATTTGCCTTTACCTGTAAAAGAAGCTTTGCCCCAAGAGTTGCAAAGCTGTATTGAGTTTGGGTGGCAAGGTTTGGGTAACAGGGGGGCTACAGGGGTCGTTTTTGTGAGAAGCTGCTAGAAGCTTCCCCTGTGTCCGATAGAGCCAATGCCAGCCAAGTCCAAGACTGACCTGCTGCAGGTCAAGGCCAAGCTCATCAGCAACAGAGGTAGTGCCATTGGGATAATATATCTAAGAAGGGGAGAAATAAACCCTGCTGCACAACAGCAGAGAGATGAGTGAGAATACGTGAGAGAAACAACTCTGCGGAGACCAACTCTTTGAAGAAGGAGGGGAAGCAGGTGCTCCAGGAGCCAGATCAGGGATTCACCTGCAGCCCGTGGTGAAGGCAGGCTGTCCTCCTTCAGCCCATGGAGGCCCACAGCGGAGCAGATACCCGCCTTCAGCCTGCAGAGGAACCCACGCCAGAGCAGGTGGATGCCCAAAGGAGGCTGTGACCCTGTTGGAAGCCTGGGCTGCAGCAGGCTCCTGGCAGGACCCGTGAAGAGAGGAGCCCAGGCTGTAGCAGGTTTGCTGGCAGGACTTGTGACCCCGTGGGCGACCCATGCTGGAGCAGTCTGTTCCTGAAGGACTGCATCCTACGGGAAGAACCTGTGCTGGAGTAGTTAATGAAGAACTGTAGCCTGCTGCGAGAACTCATGCTGGAGAAGTTCATGGAGAACTGTCTTCTGTGGGAGAGACCTCACGCTGGAGCAGGGGAAGAGTTGAAGAGTACTCCCTCTGAGGAGGAAGGACCAGCAGAGACAACATGTGATGAAATGATCACAACCCCCATTTTTCGACCCCTGTGCTGCGGTGAGGGAGGAGGAATAGAATTCAGGAACGAGAAGTGCAAGAAGGAGAGAGGTTTTAGGGTAAAGATAACAAGCTGCCCAGGGGGGTGGTTGAGTCACCCTCCCTGGAGGTGTTTAAAAGATGGGTAGACGAAGTTCTCAGGGACATGGTTTAGTGGCAGATAGGAATGGTTGGACTCGATGATCCAAGAGGTCTTTTCCAACATGGTGATTCTATATTCTATGTTTTAAGATTTGTTTTTATTTCTTATTATCCTACTCTGATTTGATTTGTAATATATTAAATTTATTTTTCCCAAATCAAATCTGGTTTTGCCCATGACAGTAATTGCTGAGTGATCTCTCCTTGTTCTTATCTCGACCCACAAGCCTTTTGTTAACCCTTATCTAGGTGAGGGAGTGATTGAGTGGCTTTGATGGGCACATGGCATCCAGCCAGAGTTAATCCACCACAAAAGTGAGATAAAAATAAACAGCAAGCAAACAGCATGTGCCAAATAACTGGGATCTCACTGTCATCTAGAGTAGCGATTTTTATAGCTTTATTTGTTCCAAAAAAAACCCCAAACAAACAAGCAAACCAAAAAGTGGTAGATAGTCCCTGAATTTTGTTATGCACCTCTAAGCACAAACAACAAAATCCTTTCCATAGATATTGTTATATCGCAACACCTAGAACTTCAGAAATGGCTTGTTGTCCCCATTAGGAAAAAAGGGTATCACAGATTCTGGGAGAAGAATCGGTCCGTGTGTACTTTGAGGGGAGCACATCAAGACATCAGAAGGCTCCCAGCGTTGGCATTATACAGGTTAATACACCATAGCTAGTCAACTCTTAGAAGCCAGCTGAAGGGCATTAAATATTAAGATTTGAAAACAAATCTCCCAGAGCCTTTGCAGGACAAGTCTTTTCATCCAGTCCTGCTTTCCAAGCCAGAAACTTCCAGGGTTACCTTTGTAGGGGCTTCTCAAACTTCCCTTGGAAGCTTCCTGCCTTCCACCCACCCTGAGGTTGACATAATATCTGTGCTTTGCACGTTTCAATGATCTCCTGGATTGCACTAACTTCCCTCCTGCCTGCCCCATCCTGCAAACCTAATGCTCACCTCCAAGTGAGCAAGCACAGCCACATTCAAGGAAAATACAGTTTCTTTCCATCTTTCCCTCCCTTCCTCTACTTCTACCTTACCATTCCTGGTACTTTCCCCTCTGCCACACAGTCACTGCATTATTTTATATAAAACATACACTATATGGTGCCATTTACTGCAAACAAACACAGACCAAATATCACAGAGGGCAGAAAACAGGACAGGGTATCCCTATGCATAGCTATGAACAGCCAAGTATCTTGCTCTTATGGAGGCAGTTCAAATGAACTGGCATTTGAAGTAAAATCTTCTGTTTTCCTCCTGCAGTTCCCCATTTCCCAGCTGCATTCCTCAGCTGGATGCACAGAATATTTTGCCTGAGGGAGACAAAAAAATCCAAAAGAATAAAATTATGCAGACACCACGGTGATGGAATATAAAGGTTAAGAATGAAATAACTTTCTAATCCAAATATGTAGTTCTTTTAATTTCCTGAGAAAATGTTGTATTTTAGCCTGTGTTTCAGGGCAAGCCAAACAAGTTTGCAATTTGATCCACAAAGACTAAGCCACGTAAAAGCCTCTTGTACCTTCTCAGATATCCACCAAACGCTGTGCTCTTCCAGGATCACTAAGCAAAGGCACATGGTAGTTGTGGCCATCTGATGGCAGGTGGCTAATTCCCATGTGTGATGCTCCTGCTTCATTCTTGCTTGGAGAGTCGATGGGTGTTTGGGATTACATCCCCCTGCAGAAGAATTCTTCCAGGAATGGAACAACTTGGTTCATGGCAGAACTGTGTCTTGGCATGAGGCTAGCTGGAAGCCTACCTTTCATACACATTTTGTGAATGAAGAGCGGCACAAGACTATATTTGCAAAGTTAGATATCAAAAAACAAGACCTCTGAGTAAAAATTATGCAAATGACCCAGTTTTCATAATCACCAGGAACCTACACCTCTGATTGCCTCTGGTGTTTTATCTAGTAAACAATCCATGGGAAAAGTAGTTGATCAGCGCCTTAATTAGACCACTTGTATTTAGGTGAGTTTTGGCAGGCATTCAGCTTTAACAATTTTTCTTGCAAAGTTCTAAGCTTGCCAAGGTGGCTCTTAGTTAGGGACACATCAGCTCTAACACTTAAACTCTTAGAGAAATTTCTCCCTTATTTTGTTGGAGGCTGCCTTGGGGAGAGTGGAACAGAGGATATGATGTTAGTGTGGTTAACTTGAGACCCAGGAGAAGCAAGTTCAATTTTCAGCTCCACCACCATCTTCCCCTATGACAACTCATTGTTTCTGCCTCAGTTCATTCTTTTTATTACTTTTGAAACAGAGCTGGATAACTTTCTAGATTTCTTTTCAGACCATGAGCAGTTCAGCTCAGTCTAGAAGTCACTAAATGAAATTGAACAGCCTAAAAATACAGGAGGCTAGAATGGGGAAGTTTTGTGTCTCTGGAAAATAGGTTTGACACTACTTTTCTTACTTAGAGCTGTAAAACGTACTGAGATATCAGTAACTCGGCCATTGAAGTGCAATAGCTAAAAATAGAGAGTTTGATTAAACATCTGATACAAAACCAACAACATCAACTATTTTAAATTTGAAATCTCTAGTATTTGCTGTGGAAGGGAGAAATTGTCCAATTTTTCCAGTTTTTGGAAATACTGTGTAAATGGCAATAGAGTTCATAAGACATCTGAGTACATGATTATGTAAAAATACAAGCAAACTGAGAATAATACCAGAAGCTTGTTCTAGTTTTTACTGTAAGAAAACACTCATTTTTAATACATCTGTGGGGACTTAAAATGAATTTTACAGTATAACCAGGTAAAAGAGGAAACAACCGTTAAAGCTGCAAAAAATTAAAACAGCTCATGATCTTAGTGAATCAACAACAAATCATCTGTTGGCTCAGGAAGACCAGAATTTCACTCACAATATTTTATTTCTCTGGTCTCTGAAGTTGTGAGAATGGAAGTGTACCAGACACGGATAATGTATTGGAAGGGTTTTCACTTATTAGTATGAATGACCATACAAATGGACTTAAGTGTCTGAGGTTAAAGTTTTTGGGGTTCTTTTGGAAGAGTATAAAATGTTTCAAAGCCTTTAACACATCTAACATTCACAGGGTTAGTTGGTCATTAGATGAATTTGACAATCCATTTCACACTTTATTATCCCTTCCATGCCACTGCTCTCTCCATGTCCGCACTTTGAATCCTGTGTTCAGTTCTGGGCCCCTCACCACCAGAAGGATGTTGAGGCTCTGGAGCGAGTCCAGAGAAAAGTAACGAAGCTGGTGAAGGGGCTGGAGAACAGGCCTTATGAGGAGCGGCTGAGAGAGCTGGGGGTGTTTAGCCTGGAGAAGAGGAGGCTGAGAGGAGACCTTATTGCTCTCTATAACTGCCTGAGGGGAGGTTGTAGAGAGGAGGGTGATGGCCTCTTCTCCCAAGTGACAAGGGACAGGACGAGAGGGAATGGCCTGAAGTTCCACCAGGGAATATTTAGGCTGGACATAAGGAAAAAAATTTTCACAGAAAGGGTCATTGGGCACTGGCAGAGGCTGCCCAGGGAAGTGTTTGATTCACCTTCCCTGGAGGTGTTTAAGGCATGGGTGGATGAGGTGCTAAGGGGCATGGGTTAGTGATTGATAGGAATGGTTGGACTCGATGATCTGGTGGGTCTCTTCCAACCTGGTTATTCTATGATTCTATGTCATTGAAGGAAACCAGCTAGGCAGAGTACCTTCCAGAAAGGATTAGAATTCAAGGTCAGCTCCCAAATTTATATCTGATGCCAGATATTTTACGTGATGCAACTTTGACATTTTGGGGAAAAGGATTTGTAGAAATAAACCTGTCTGTACATCCATCCATCCATCCATCCATCCATCCATCCATCCATCCATCCATCCATCCATCCATCCATCCATCCATCCATCCATCTTAAAAATTAGACTCCCAGCTTAAAAATTAGACTGAAATATCATGTGGAACAATTACAGACCGAAAATGAATTTTAAAGATTACGTCTTTGTGTGATAAAATAGAGGTCTAAAGGCATTGTGAGATATAGTCTTTGGTTGTTCACACTGTTTTAATGAATTTACACGAATCTATGAATTTGTAAGTGAGTGTAATACCAATCACAAATCCATAGCAAGTTATAACTGTTTGCAGTTTGAAAAACAATTAATTTCTGAAATAGTCTGAAGTTTTGACCTGTGCACTTACCCTGTAATGGAAGACTATTATGTAATCATAAATTACAACAGAAACAAAATTCTGGGACTACTCTGACTTTTCCATATTTTGAGCATGACTTAAGTTTTCTGTCTTACCTTGCATCATCAACAAAGTAACTCTTCCAGGAAGCATCTCAGGGGGAAACTGAGTTGAAGCTCATCATCAACATCTTTTTCACCATATGGTGGATGAAATGAAAATCTGTTCCACCCTTTTTGGGGGCTTAGATTAGTTCTGAAAAGACTCTGCATTCCGTATTCATCTGTACAGGTGTCCTTCTGAGCCACTTCTCGCAAGTTAATTTCTCACAAGGGAGTTGGAAATGAATATTTCATTATTTATGTTCTGGTATAACTGGTTGTGTCCTAGGAACCACTCAACAATAATCGGGAACACTTAGGAAAAACAAACAAAACCAAACTGAACAAACAATACAATATTATTTAGTTAAACAAATTTGATCCACTAAAACACAAGGTACTTACTTGAAGCTGGTGAAAATAGTTAGAAAAAGTTTCATAGGTGTAACTCTATCCAGAAAATAGGTTAACAGTTATATACAGTCATATAGACAAGACATACAGAGAAAACTGCCTACTCCAATGAGTCAAATAACAAGGTTATCTTGCTTTTCTCGATTTCTATCAATGTTAACAGATAGCAGTTAAATTATACAAGGTCTGCACCTAATGGCAAAGTTCTAAAGAATTTAACCAGGAGCATATTTAAAGAGCCTTTTTTTTTTTAAACCAAATGCATGGAATTTTGAATAATTTATCATAGTCCATTGAATTCCAGAAATTTTTAGAGCCAATTCAGCTGGACCATCAATGCTTCGCTCAACTTCTAATCATACAGTTCTACGGGACTCGACAGACCTTATCAATGACAAGACGCAACCTCACCGACACTGAAAATGGGACAGTCTTATTAAATAACATAGTCCCATTAATGTTTGCTCCAGAAGAGCATTCAGATGCTGTATTTAGTCATAAGTGACTTAAACAGTAAAATTCATCTTCTCTTTGGCAAAATTGTGATTTTACTTACAGCTTTCACGACAACATACTTACAATTGAATTTGAATTTACCATGTCAAATCCAGGCTTTTGCAGAGCTCCACTAAGCACAGGTGTTATGACCCTACACAGGTATTTCTACAGCATGCAGCAGTACAAGGTGGAAGACAAAACAATCCAATAGGTGTAACTGACAAAATGATGTAATTGTCATTAAACTCTTAAATAACAGTTGTACTTAAATTGCAAAAAAACCCCAACCAAGTTGCATAAATCCACCTCTTTTTAGGTCAGCTCTTATACACGTGTTTTGATTCCAGTTTGTGTTTAATTCCTGTTGAATCCAATAGAATTTAACACACTGATGCTTTCCTGGCCAGAAGCCTAAAAGCAGTGTGTGAGGGGAGATGTGAGCCAAGCCGCAGGGATATGCTGCTATCAGAATTTAAGTTTAATTTTCATGGCAAATTATTATCAAGTAAATAAAACACATAGGCAGACATAATGCCTATTGCCTACTCTGCATAAGCAATATCATGCATTATTTCTTCTTTTTTAATGCCTGAATTCGAATAAGTTAATATTGTTAATAGAAGCAGTAAGGCATACACAAAGATGTTTTCATCTTCAAAACAATTTCATGAACATGAACCAAACTATAAAGAAATGTGTTCTTTGAAAATACCATACAACACAGACTTTACTTTTTTTGACATATTTTATAACTTCATACTCTGACAAATTGTGGAGCTGGGTAAATTATTGGCATTAGCACCTTGACGAAGTACTTGTCTATAGAAATTTAATTTTCTTTTGAAAGGAAAAAAGAGTTGGACTCGACGATCTGATGGGTCTCTTCCAACCTGGTGATTCTGTGATTCTATGATTTTGGAAGCTGTATCCTGCTCTACAACACAGGAGTTTTGCATCTGAATATTTTAGTGAAAATTAAGAAAAATTATACAATGAGTATTAACATATATTTATTCTGTCACTATAGTTGTAATTACTGGAGATCATGCTAATATGTTTTTCCATGATCTCTTAGTTAGCTTGACCTTCAGCTAGCCACACAATTTTACAGGTCTTAAGTATCACTTAATAGACACCTTTTTGAGTGAAAGGAAGTTTGTTTCTCTCCCCTCAACATTTAGGATAAATTAACGCTTAAAATAAACACATTTTAAAAATGGTTATTTTCTTTCAACACTGGGCAAGTACTAATCAGGGAGGGTCTGGTGCCTGAGTCCTCCAAGTATCTGAGGCCATGCTTTCCATTTTATGCATGAGAGAAAACACATGGATGGAGGACCTGAAACATGGAGAGGGGCTCAGGGAACAAACCAGTCTTTGTGTGTCCAAGCTGAGCAACCAGAACATCACCTACTCAGAATTAGTGGCTTTTTCTGAAAGTGTTGACTGATTTTCAGAAGTGTGTGTTTTCCTTCTCTATACAGAGCATACTGTAAGATGATTCTATTTCTAGACAAACAGATGCCAGTAACTTAATTTATTCTTCTTAGATTTCACATCTTATGCTGTGTTTGTGAAAGTTGTGCCCAGTTCTCCATGCTGTTTTTGCTACTGCTGTAGATGCTCTAAAAATAACATGTGTGAGTGTGATATTTTTAGTGATCATTTTAAATTACCTTGTCATTGGTTGCAATCACGTTAATCATGTTGAAAGTTTTTGAGTGCTCAAATGAAAGTATGTACCTCCATAAGAGCATTGTTATAATTTAATATCAATATCCTCTTAACACAGGCCCTAGTTTTAATGAGAGAAATGTAAGATATCTGTTGTGTATGAGACCGAGGTCAATTTTTGGAAAAGATTAATCCCTATTATTTTTCTCAAATGAAGATGATAGAATAAGAATAATGTGAAATTGAAGTAGTCTAGAGCAAGAAAAAAAAAAGTCTGTGAACAAAAGCACTGACGAGAGTTACAAATCTTGGACCCTGAGACCATTGTCTGTATTTCTGGGAACTGGCTGTTTTAGGAAGGAGAGATGTTGAGAGATGTTGTGTGTTACTGGCAGGTCTCCTACAAAACCTGGATGAAGTACAGTTTTTGTCCCCCACTGGAAGCCCACGGCAAAAAGTGACACAGCTGCTGCCAGCCATGGCTGGGAGAATCTATCCCCTACCACAGAGAGCTAGTCGCATGGGGATGCTATTTGCATACAAGCACTTCTCCCATGGGTAAGTTGCTGTTATGTAAAATAAACCTTAACAGAGGTCTCCCTTGTGTCATTCTCCTCCATGGTAAAACATATATTAATAAAATCTCTCCATTTAACAAAGGGATCAGTCTGTAGCTCAGCTCCTCACTATATTACCATAAGATTCTAATTTAATTGATGATTCCTGTGTTAACAGAATTTTCTCAGTTAAGGAAAAGGTGGTCATCTTCTGTCTTAAAAATGTCTCACACTAAGTTCCTTTCCTGTCAGTTAAGAGATACTTTTTGACATCTTTAAGCCAATGATATAATAATTTCTGACAGCATCAGTGTGCTTCAGCTATGGCATCTTGGAATGCCACTCCTTCTAAAAAATAAGAGAAAATGGCCATGTGGGCTGTTTTTTTTAATAGTACATTGGAGGCAAATATGTATATATAACTCTCTGAAAGACATTTTAAAAGAGTTTAGAAAATGCTAGTTCTACTTCAGCATCTTTTGTTGTAAGAATGTGAGCTGTTCTTTCTGTCAATTACTGAGAAATACTATTTTACACAGACCTGTGTTTTATGACAGAACCGAGTCTTGCAAAGATTAGTCTGTAAATATTCATATCCTTTTCAGAATTTGGGAAACCTGACTGTCTCAAAATTATGGTAAATTCTGCTATTAAAAAAATACCATAGCAAAGAGTTTGCATACTGCTCTGCTCATTTTATTTAATGCAACGTTAAGGCTGTCTTTAGAAAGGCTTTGAAAAAGCTTGTACAGGGACAGGATTTTTTTCGTTGCCAATACCTTTTCTAAATAGGAGCCCTGCAACCAGACATTTTTTGTTGTTTTGCATAGAATATTTTTTTCACTATTTGGAACTCATTTAACTAAGTCCTTTTCTAATGAGCAAAGATATCATATATGTAAACATGGCTAGTGAAACCCAGTCTGACAACATTCTTTTCAAGGAAACAAAAATCTGTGCATCAAAGAAACTTTAGGTGTTTATTAGGAGCTGGTGATCATGACAGCTCTATGAATTAGTGATCTACAAATATAAAATCATAAATCAAATCTTTCCTTGCACAGTGCACAATCGTTGGTATAAATGCTGGGTCCACACCAAATCTACATTCTGTTACCTACCTTAGACATGAGAAAAGACTTTAGTTAATTACAGAATTCCTATAAAACAAGTTAAAGGGTATGACTTTCCTCTTTGAAATCCACTACATTTTGGTGCAGTGATGTGTTTTTTTTCCATATTATTCATCTTGTCCAACACACTCCCCCATCCCATTTGCTGTAAAATATCTTTTAAACCAAAATCCCAAAAATGTTTTTGCAAAGCTACCTAAAGCATTTCTTCCAGGATTGAAAACTTCTATCTTGCTAAATTTCATCAGCACAGCACTGCTTGTAATTCTGCAAGTCTAAATAATTGAATGAACTCTTGAAATAAAATAGCCTATTTATTGTGGCAAACCGGATATTTGAATTTTAAAAGGTACTTCTTACTACAAATTGATCACAAAAATCATTGGAAATTAAGCTGTTTTACTCTCTCTACGTATGAGCTCTATAACAGTGTTCAAGGGGGAATCTTGATGTTAATGCCTATGATGACATTACGGTACTTTCAGTACTGCAGTTCATGAATATGGCCACCAGTCTCTCTGAAGTGAAGGACCATAATTCAGCAGCATGTGGGGTGTTTTATATGTGAAATAAAAGGCAAAGTTTGTCTCAGACCCTTTGTCTCTCTAAAAGCCTCTGGACATGGCTCCAGTCATCCCTCTCTCTCCCAGAAGTAACCATGTTTCTGATCTTAATTGCCACTTACTATTTTGGGAAGGTTAGCCAAGGATGTGGATTAGAAATATTGCTGACTACTTTCTATGCCTTTTTAAATGAAAGCTACCTGCCCCTCTGCCCCCTGCCTTTTTTTTTTGTTGTTGTTTCAGCTCTCAAAAACCATAGTTTTAACAGAACACCTAGACATTTCTATTGTATGGTACCAGCTAATCTAGAATCTCTCACCGCGCCTTTGCATTCCACAGTATTCAGATGAAAATGAACTTTCAAAAACTGACTCTTTCTCACAAAGTCACTAGTCCAAAGCCACAGTAAAATGAGGGAATATAAAAATATCAATAATCTTTCTTTTATTTTATCCATAAACAAAATAATTTTAATAGATTTAGGAGGCATGACCTTGTTCAGTTGTGTTTTGGGTTGGTTTTTTAACCATAGAACTATGTTGTCCCTACTGTAGTGGAGTTTTTTTTATTCCGATTTTAATTATTTCTGGCATTTAGAATGACCTTGAATTCAATTAAATCCTATTGATCCAGTTCACCTTTGAATGTCTTAAAAGAGCAGTGAAACACTTCCTCTACCCTAATCCTCCAACAAAGATGTTAGCAACAGATTATATGCCTCTGCTTGCATCACTTCTTCTTAAACATTCACCTTGATTTTTATCCCTAAAATCAGATCTCAAAAGTACTTAACAAGTGAGATAATTATCTTTATCAGAACTTTGTAGATGAGGAAATAGAATCATGGTGTCATTAAATGACTGTCTCAAAATCAGCCAGGAGAGGGGTGTGAGGGCTGAGAACTCAGTTTTCCATGTTCCAGTCTATCTTAATGTCCTTTTGAGTTTCACTGCAAATTCCCTCTGGACTGCGTGACTAGTTTCTCCTTAATTTAGTTTGTTTGGACATGACTTCTATATCTTCTATTCTGTTAGAACTTCTGCTAGCACTTGTGGTTGCATCTGTATTCTCTCTGATAAGCTGCAGTGTAAAAAAGCATGACTTCTGAGCAACACCAGTAGGCTTCTCAACTGTTGTCTTTAAAACCCTTTGATAGTTTAGTTCAGTTTTCCCCAAAGTATGGCCCATCAGACTGATCCAGCCCGACTAACTAACAGTTTTCCTAGCCCACAATTATTCCTGCAGCCTCTTCTAAGCACCCACAGGCATGAGCAAGAAGTGGGATGGTGGCTGAATTCACGGTTTTACCAGCCTGTGTTCCCTGCCTCCTTCGTTCCCTCTCTCCACAGCCCCTTCATCAACAAATGACTAGGTGGATGTGCTGCTATCTTATGGCAAAAATGATAACATTTTCCATTAAACTAGAGGTGTGGGATTTTTGGTCCTAGCAGTGCACTGGCAAATGTGGCTAGATACTGCTTGTCTGCTTGTGGTGTCTGATTAATGTTATTTGTTTCTTCACTGTTCGATGCCTTGATGTCCTTCTCCTGTGCCTGTTGATGTTAGCTGCTATTGTGCCTCCTTTACCTCTTAGATAAAAGGCACAGTACTTATTGCTCCACCCTTGGCAAGGGTGCCTCACGAGACATGTGCCTTACTGGATTTGCAAGGTAAATCTGATATGAAAATGTTTGCTTGATAGAAATTAATAAATAAAAGTATTAAGTCAGGTTTCTTATTTAGATTAATATTCCTGTTTGGTTCAGAACACATGGCTTGTCCTTGCGTTCTTCCAGCAAATTCCCACTGCCTGCAAAAGCAAATCCCTATGTGTTCTGAGCTTTGATTCTGCCGGTCTTTGTACTCAGTATCTCACTTAAGCGCCCTTTTAAAGTTTAAAACTATCCTAAATGTTTTCCTTTCAATGTGTTTATTTCAGTGTGAAAGTAGGAAAATGCACATTTTTATGAGACGGCCTTCTTTACATGATGGCTTATTTTAAAAGAAGATGTGACACATTTTTGAGATAATCCTTACCCCCTTTCTAAATCTTCCTGTTTCTTGGAAGGATCCTCGTTCCACTAATTCCGCTTACCTCCCTACCTGCAAATTTCTGGAACAGAGGAGAATTGTGTACTAAATCAGGAAACGCAAAACACTCACTTTTTCAGATCACTTCTGTAAACAACGATGGATTGCGATGTACATTGAATTATGTTCCTGAATTTCATTTTGTTGAGAACTTTGTTTCAAAAGAGACTACAAGATCTTTCCTTCATACACAAACCTTTGTTGAAATTTACTATAGTTGTTCCCATTCCATCAATAAAATTCAAACAATAATTTTAAGGTTAAAACAGAATTGCAATTCAAGATATCTAGATCTTTTTCTCATTCTAACAAGGATTTTCTCTGGGACTTTATTATAAATCACTTGTCAAGTATGTCAGTATCCAGCACAGTCATCTATTGCCAGGAGTAAGAAATACCTTAATAAATTCAAGACTTTCTTTTTGAAAGTAAAATGGCCTCATTTTACTCACATGTAAGAAGGAGTTCACATATTTTCTGGAATACTGATGTGTTTAATTTGCTGCTCTCTGGGGAGAATTTTTGGAGTGTTCAGAAAATACTAGAGAAATACTATAGATGTGTGCAGTTGTTATTTTTCAGATTAATTATCCCTGCTTATAAAGTAGCATGGAATTTAGCAGATTTAAAGTGACAAATGTTCCACACAAATTGTGTGTTAGAAAACATATTTCAAAACTTAGAAGGACTTAATGAAATCATATGGCTAATATACATTTCTAGTGTTTTCAAAGCCAAATTATAGCTGATCTATTCCTTAAAATGGCTGAGCAAGCCTAAAGAACAATTACATTTTTTTTCTTGAACTCTGTATCTCTGTTTCTATGAGAATGATGGAACCATGTTGAGATTTTTGAGCCCATAAGGCCCTTCGGGATCAAGTCTGATGAAGATTTCTCATAGAAAAATACACAGATGGAAATGTTTGTTATGATCATAGTTGGAGAAAAACTATTGCAGGGATTTGCAAATGGCAGTTGGCAGAAAATATGCAAATTATTATTATTATGTAGTTTATCTGGAAATAAATTTGTTATGACATTAATTTTTATAGACTCTTTTTCTTACTGTTTATTTGTTTTAAGTTGTTTGGAAGTCATAAAATGGTTAAAGAACCTTGCTATATGGGCTGAAATTACTGTCACCTCGAATGGAGATGAGACTCCATACTCTCTTATATCTCTGAACTAATGGAAAAGGAAAATGGAAGTAGAAATATTCTTTGATGGAAATAACTGCTTCTTTAATGGTGCAGAAGTAGAATAATGTCAAAGATCATTTAATGGTGAGTTATCACTTCAGACACTTGAAATCACTAGGAGACATTGGCAAGCTACTTTGAAATCTGCTATACTGAGAGATTATTACTGACTGAGAAAAAACATATCTTTTTTTCTTTCTCTTCCTAAAACATAACAAAAATACGCAATACTTGATGAGAAGAGATCTCAAGTCTGAAAACAGCCTCAGTGGAAGAAAAGATGACAGTCATGATGGAGGTCATAGCTACAGGAGGAAGCATTTAGGATCAAATCTTTAAGATATGACCATCTTACAACTACACAAAATGTGAGAAGAACAAGGAACATGACATTTCTAACAACTGACATAATTGAAGAAACACACATCACAACATGGAAAGCTAATGAATCCCCGTCTATTATCCTCAGATGTTTATCACAGTTCTATAAATAAATGCCTCTCAAGTAAAAATTTTTACTTGTCCCTTTGGCTGAGGTCTGTACAAGGAATGGACAGTGTAGGATTTACTAGGAGTCTGGACATGTGAGTCTGATCTTCCCACTGCTTCTGGGACTGCCTCAGTTTACTGATAAGAAGTGCAACTCTGTCAGCATCACAGTCATTGGGTAAAACACCTAGTCTTTGCAGAAGTTATCATAACTTTGTTCTCACTGTCTCTGGCCATAATAGTAGAGTTCTGGTTCACAAAATCACAGAACCACAGAATGGTCAAGGTTGGAAGGGATCTCTGGAGACCAGCTTGTTCAACCTCCCTGCTCAAGCAGGGAGACGGTCCTTCACTGGACTCTCTCCATTATGTCCACGTCTCTCTTACACTGAGGAGCCTAGAACTGGACACAGTAATCCAGAGGTGGCCCTATCAGTACTGAGTAGAGGGGAAGGATCAACTCCTTCAACCCGATGGCAATAGATCTCCTGATGTTGCCCAGGATACCATTAGCCTTTGCCACAATGGCACATCAGACTTTCAGACTGATATTTGAAGTAATTGTAATCAATTTGACTGTTCAATTTATTCCATCTCCAAGCTAAACTCTCCATTAGAATATTCAGAGTAAGCTAATGTGATGGTTTCTATTACTTTCAGAAATGACAGCATGGTATATTTAGGACTGTGAATTGAGATTATGCAATACCAGTCTTTCAGATTTCATTTAGAGACTATGCTATCTTCCACATAATCATTGTTCTAGAACCTAAAGTTCTTTCGTCATAGGATCTCCTGTCATTTCAGCACTGAAAAGGTTTCAGTATGAATGACTGTATGATATGCAGTATAATATATTATTAGAATCAACATATTATTAGTGATGAGTACTGTGAGTTATAATAATGTTTTCAAGTTTGTTCAGTTCCATGTCAGCCCACATGCACAGGATAGTAGCGATTCCTGCTTCACATCACTCTCACCTATAAACTCTGCTTGGCTGACTCCAGCATTTAAAGTTGTTTCGCATAAAACAGTGATAACTGGAGGGTAGGTACAAAACAGAATGAAGGTATTGTGTTATTTATCAGCAACAGTAGTGTAGGCTATATACCTCCTGATGAATGCACCAAGAATCCTTAATTTTTTGCTGGGGAAAAATGTGAACTCTATGTAGGCCAAACAGGATTATCTTCTTAATGACAGCAATTTGCATTACTTTTAATAGGATTTATTCTTAGTGGCTTGTAGCAGAGAATGAAAGAAATATCCCAGCTCATTCAACATGATGTTCCCTAAATGAGTTCACAGGGTTATATGTAATACTGGTATTGTATAGGCAGCACTGTGAAACAAGGCTAAATTCAATGGCACAGCCAGGAAGAATTGTGGAGGAATTGCTTTAGTCCTTTTGAACGCAGGCAAACATTTTGTGTGTGAAAAGAAATCCCCATATGATATTTGCCCAAGACAAGAAAAGAAAAAAAAAAACCAACAGACTATTAATTGCGTTCTTTTGTGAGGATGCGAGTGCAGCTTTTGTGGTGGGTAAGGAGAGAAACGGTTCTGCCCCAATGGCAGAGTCAGCTTGCCAGCCTCCTGCCGCTGCTATATCCTTCACAGAGACAAAAAATTGGATTGAGGAACATAAAAGACACAAACATTTTACTGTAACTAATTAAATTAATGTCACCTAAGACCTGCTCTCTGAACACCAGATAAGACTGCAGTTCTACAGAGCTTTCTGGGTAAGCAGTCTGGTGGAAACGTGCATGATCAGGAGATGTCTTGGCATGAGAGCCACGCACCACTGCCTGGCTTCTCAGAAGCTGCTCTTTTAACCTACACAGTGAAGGTGAGATGGTGATGGAAAAAACCTCCACTGCCAGCGCAGAAAGTACAATATCCACAATGTTCAACTTAATAGTTAACAGTTTTTCAGGTGTCATTTTATGCTTGCTACATACCCACACATAGGATGGAGTCTCTGCATAACTTAGGCCAATGTCTTTAAGCTGTGTCAAAAAGCAGATGCTACTTATGAGCTTAGCACTAGGGATGTGTAGGCTGCATAGTAAAACAGCTAACCAGATAGACTTAACTACAAAACCTTGCTATTTTGTGAACTGTCATCCCCTTTTACCCTTTTTCTATGTTTTATATATTTTATGCTTGTGCATTTGTAAAGATAAAAGAGATCAAGCCCAAAATTTAACACAGTATCATATGGTGTTATTGTTACGGTGTTAATGTTATTACTAGCTAAAAGAAATAGAAATTATGTCATTGAGGAATGAACCAGAGAACTAAAGCTATCTGAAAGCACTTTGGCATAAGCACCACAGCTGTCTTTATAATTTGACTACAAAATACTGCAAATATGGAACCATGTTAATTTGAACAGAAATATGATCTGCATTACTGTTACTTTTCAACAATTAAAAAACCGACAAGTATTCATTTTGAATGGATACTTTTAATTGAAAAAGACACCAGTATGAAACACAAACCTCTAAGATGAACTAACTCTGCAGCTTAAGTTACTGCAAGATGTGACTGGCAGCTGATTGACTCTAAATTCCCCAGAGGAAGTATTATTTCTGAAGTCTTAACAACTGTATCATTGAAGTGTGGCAATAATCAAGAATGATGTTTTCATAGATTATCTCCTGTTGTTTGGTAACTAGGCAAAATGTCAAATGATTTCAAGCCTTAACAAGGAGCTACTGAAGAAGTACAGGTTTATTAAGAAATATTCAGAGCTGTTACAGAAACACTTCGTAGTCCCTGACTATCTTTTAGTCACTGTAAAAAATGGTTAAGGGGAAAGTCTTGAGTTAGTTCATAAAAGGTAAAGGAGAATACTATGGGAAGGCAGGCTACTGACCAGAGCTAACTTGTCAGATGTTTGGGATATGGCCCAGGATGTTGTAGACTGTGATAGCGCCATTTGCTATTTGGCACAAAGGAACAAATTTTTCAATGTAGTGGAAAGAAATAATGTTGACATTTATTTTTGTTATTGAATGATAAGGAAGGATACAACTTGTAAACTGCAAGCTTGGGCTAGTGAAAATGCCCCTTGCTTAGTTAAAACAGAAGTCCTGCTGATAAACAGGGCCCTTTAGCACCATCTTTTAACTTAAGAGAGAACAGGGCAAATCTATGAAAGAGAATAAGAACGCTGTTACAGGAATGTTGATGACTTGCCTGACTGAACTCCGACAAACTACTCAGTGCATGCAGCTCTGCAAATGAGCTGAAAAACTCCACCTTCACATCAGTTCCAGCCAGTAAACTAAAAGAAAATTACTTTTTTTTTCTTTTGCATGTAGTATTTACCTCAATAATAACTTAAATGCTTCTCGAAAGAGTACATATGTGAGTTAAAAGCACTCTGAATGCCTAACATGCTCAATCTGTACTTGTATTTCACTAAACAGAAAGCCCAGCAGTTGTGCCAGTCAAATTATACGAGTCAAATTAGACAACTGAAGAGGGAGAAATTCATTACATCAAGAAACTATGCCTTTGTACAGTCGATACTACTGTAAAGTGGCCTGGGCGGACTAAAGCCATGAATCACTTGCACTTCAGGGTGAAGAGCATGAACATCCTCCTAGAATGAGTAAGACTCCTTGAGTTGGCCTGAAACCTAAAATATTACCTGTATCTCAATCTTTAGATAAAGTGCCAAAAGAGCTCAGACTACTAACTGACTTCCAAGGAAAGGGCATTTTCTTTAAAATTATCAGCAGAATGTTGTAGGCTTTTATGTATGATAGTCTTGCATACATAAATGAAAAAATATTGCTGTGTGGATTTTCAGCTGTTAGTAGGCAGAGGTGGAGGCTTTCTTCCTATGGTCAGGAAGCATTATAACACAATCAAACCAGCCCTACTCTGCGGCATAGAGCACATGCCACCATATGTGGCACTAACGTTGGGGTTGAACCCCATTTAGTAGATAAGGTCATTTTGAACCGATTTTGAACCCTTTGAGGAATAAACATCTTGTACATTTTCCTAGTATACTCACAACAGGATAGACAATCCTGTAATTCCACTGGCACAGAAGCTTAACTGGCATGAAGTACAAACCTGCATCAGAAAATGTGGTTCCATTTTAGTAACAAAATCCTTTGTGTGGAGTCAGCAGAAACAAAGATGAAAGTTTGAATTTGCAACAGTATTGTGGTAAGACTGAGTTGAGTCATTAGCTCTTGAAAATATTAATGTCAAGCTCTAACTCAGTCTCCAGTTCATTTTAATTTCTTTCTCCTTCAAGAACTATTTCAGCTAATGCAGCTCCCTGATGTGTGCTTTAGCTAAAGCAGAGGTCCCAAGAATGATGAGAAAGCTCAGAGAAGTAAGTGATGATCCCAATGACCTGAATGGTGGGGTTTAGCACTGCTGCTCCTTTTGGATGCCATCATATTCACTCCATCTCCCCATTACTGCTGCCGTGTGTGTACCTGCAGTACAACACACCTGCCTCAGGAATCCTCTTTCATCACAGATTTTGCATTTGCAGACAGGTGAGGAAATAATGTCAGTTTGACAAGATTTCACATCCTCGAGCTTCTGCTCCAAATTGTGTTTGCTACTCCTTCAAATCTTTTTCCCCAGTTCAAACGCCGGCAGCCATGTGAGACTGCACCAATGACAGAGGCACTGACAGTAGCACAAAATATCCTCAATACAACCTCTGTGGGCTGGTTTGTTTTATACAAGACTGAACAGGACACTTACACACTCTGTCCTTGGGCAGGAACAAGCAGCGGTGTAAATCTAGTATTAACTGGTAGCAGCGCTGTCTTGTAACACAGAATAGAAGAAGCATTGGTGAAGCCTGGGTTTAAACTGCAGAAGCAAGCTGGGACTAGATATAGCTCAAAAAGAAGATAAGCACAAAAATGATAAGGTCTAATGCCATTTAGTGTGACAGTGGCATAAAAAACGTAGGACAGAAGACATCCGTGATGTCTCTTTATATTTGTATTGTTAAGGATACCTCTCAAAAGCTTGCCAGTAAACAGATACTCATGTTTTCCACAGTGGTAAGGACTCCTGTAAAAAATTACCTGTTTCATCTTATCTGTGGAAATGGTTCATTTTTAATGGTAATATTTTAAATAATGAATTGTTTTCAGAGCTGGGAATAAACAATGGCATTTTCCACTTGGTCATTCATTCTCTTTATTTGCAGAGACCATGTAGGAATTGAAATTAAATTAATCTAAAGTGGCTGCCTTTTAAGATAGAAAAATGTAAACAACACATAAAATCATTCTCCTTATGGCTTAAGAATACATATTCCATATCAGAATAACACTAATTCTATATTTCTGCAACTATCACATTTTTTCCTTTCAGATATTAGCTTAAGGAAAAAAAAACAGATTTGTTTTCTCAGTATGATTTGAAATTAATATTAAGTAGTTGATTTATCAGGGAATTTAAGGTGTTGTTTCCAAACAGTCTCCTTTTGCTTGAAATAAATTTATTGCAGGAACAGAAAAATATGTATTAGTCATCCAAAGCTGTTTATAGATGAATTTAAAGTGCTTTCAACTAAATGTTTCTCAACATGTAGACTAAATTCCAGACCATTAACACACAGGAGAATAAGTGGAGGATGGATTAAATAGTCAGAGGTAACAGAAAATGAGGAAAGGTAATAATCTGCTTTTGGCTTACAATATAAATCCAATATAAAGGTTTATATTTTCTAACTTGGTGTGATTCAAAGCTTACTTTTGATACCGAGGCTGAAATTGAAAACATGACTGCTTATTTTAGATAAATATTTCATGGATGGCAAGTTAAATTCTGAACATGTCAGGGTTTTAAACTTTGAAACAATCCTAACTTCACTTGTTACTCTGTTAGTGCAACTTCCTAGTGTGAAGAGAAAAAGTTGGGTTTGTTGTGTTTTTGGGGTTTTTTTAATGAGTGAGACATGAAAGCTATGTCTGGGCTGAGGGTGGGTGTCTTCTGCACTGGAACTCACGGTCCTTCTCCCTCAGTCCTTCAGTTTCCTTCCAGCCTCTGCACCCATAATTCTACCCCTTTAGCACATATAGCCAAGAGTCCTTTTCTGAGGCTTAACATTTATCAGTGTTCATGTAAAGATGGAGCAAGTCATGGTTTCCATTTAGATCATCTGCTGCCTTCTGTAAAACCAGTCTAACAGTTACCATGCCTGCTCAGGAAGAAGGAAGCTTAAGTTTTAGGCTCTCTTCAGCTTCAGTGATACTAGTCCCTACACTGACCAAAGGCAAACCTGGAGGAAATTCCTCATGCTTCTTGCTCTTTATTGTTTTCACACTCAGCTGGGACTGGATGGAAAGTAACACAATCTCCCTGCCTTACCGACGTCTGACAGCCACTGCCAATAGCAGGAATCAGAACTAGGATTCTTTCCCCTGAGTTTGTGATACTTTGTGTAGCACTGAACTAAACTCTGCTGCTCCTCCGTGTTAAACTTGACCTAAACGTACCTTATGGAGTGGGCTTGAGAAGGACAGGGACAGTTTGTCGGTGAGATTTGACTGAGTAAAAGCATGAGATATACAGTAAATTTTTCAGCCCAGGCAGCATGGTTAAAGTTTGAATATTGTGCATGTGTCTGCACAACATTACCATGACTGATTTATTTTTTTTTATCATCGTCAGAAACATAACAATGTTGGTGTCGATAGGTTTAGTGTTGCTTAAGGAGCCAGGCATAGCTTTGAGGGCTGCACCACCGGGATGAAGTGCCTCAGTTACACTGAAGTCCCATGTCAGGTGCCCAGCTGCTTTGTGGGTCTGTGCACTAGTGCCTTCCTGTGTCACACACCTGTGTGAGTTTTGTGGGTGTGGGTCTGCTTTATTTCTGTGTTCAGAAGTTACAAACATCAGTGTTCCCAGATGTTGGCTACTTTTTTTTTGTACTGAGCAGAAAGCTACATTACCTGTATAGTACTGCTCTAAATTTATAGCTTGCAGAGCTTATTGAAATCCTTTGGGATAAAGGTCCTCTGTAAATGCAGGTATTTTATTAGTACACAAGAGAAAATATATTGACGTACTAAGTAAATACCTGCGGGGTGACAAGCAAAGGTTAACTATCACTGCCAGTCAAACTAGGACGGTGACAAATGGCCAGGAAGAGATACTCAAAGGGCAACAGCAGATGCTTTAAAGCTGGATAAAGCATTGAAAACAGACATTTGAACCCTTTCGTTTCATAGGGTTTTTCTTACATATGGGAGTGAAGCCACCAAGAGGGAGACATACTTGTTCCTCCCTCAGAATCCTCGTGGCAAAAGAACATAAACCAAAAAAAATAGTTTGTACTCATGGCAAAGGAAGAGGAGCTGAAGGGCTACTCACAAACAAGAATTCATTACAGATTTTTTGAATTATGGGAGTGCTTGCCAGCAGAGGTAAAGTTGAGAACCAGAAGAGTTTTGTAGGTGTAAATTGTATATTTTCCTTTGTGGTTTTGTCATCTAATGTCTCTGTTCAAAAATGTATTGGTCGTAAGTAAATTAGATAAGGGTACAGCATCTAGCACTGTGACAACGTTTTCTTGTGGAGATGAATCCCCTCTCACCAACCAAAGCTTTGCCAGAATCAGTATTACATTTAATGAACTGGAAAATAATATATGATCAGGTTAATATTCTTCAAAAAACTTCTATTACAGGCCACAGTTAGGGGAAAGGACACTGTATTGGTGACACGTGGCAGGAGGTCAATTACTGTGCAAAATCATTTCATTAGGCAATATTTAGTGCTCAAAACTTCATCTGGCTTGCACTGATTGGAAGACAGCCTGCATGTGAAATGCTGCGGAAAATGCAGGGTTGTTTGCAGTGGGTTACTGCATTGTAAATGTTATCTTTTGCATTTTTGCCATTTCCAAGCTAACAAATGGTGATGGCTTTGTCCTTTTAGTTATAATAATGTGTTGTCCAAAGCTTAATAATGCCCTTGCTAGGGACTAAGTTATTTTAATGGAGAAATCTGATTAAGATTTCCCCCTCGTCTTCATTTTCACAAGCCAGTGCCCTTCTAGAATTAGTGCTGAAATATTATGGAAAAATGCAGTCTTCCCAGGAATGGCAGCTTGCCTATATGTGAAATATTAACTGGTTTAGGACATTTTGGTATAATAAGATTAGAAAATAATTCTGCTGTTACAAATTATTAAAGTAGGTTATGATAAACATATGGTTCAGAGAACCACCAAGACTCAGAGATGGCTTTCTAATCTGACCTTCTCTGGTTTTGCTCACCTGTCACTGCATAGCACTGACAGCACTGAAAGTCCAAGTCATGGGATTCTTTCTTTAATTTAGACTGTACTTATAAGGTTTGGCTACTGCAGAACCACTCACTCCAGCAGTGAGACACCACCTTCCCAACCTCCCAATCCACCAAGACATTTCGGTAGAGTTGCTGTTTTGTTAGGCCCTTCTGCCAACCAGGCTGATCTTTTAGCTGGTTTTTTAATTATTTTTTTTCACAGAATCATAGAATGGTTGGTGTTGGAAGGGACCTTAAAGATCATCTCATTTCAACTCTCCTGCCATGGGCAGGGACACCTCCCATTAGAGGTGGGATCCTGATGGGATTAAGTAATAGTCTCAAATAAACCTGTTCCTCTAGCCTTTCAGGTTAAATAGTCTTTCCACAAATTTCTTTCAAGTACTTGTGCACTGGGACTGACATCTGGCTGATTACCAGGACAGTGAGTCATTGCTGGAGTGATTGCTCATTATTACGGAGCTCCTGATGTTTAAGTGTGAGCCAATACATTGAACAGAAGTGGATATTGTTTGCTTGTGCCTGCTCAAAAACACAATCCAAATTCTATCAGTGACCTGTCAGCCTCATTGTTTACTGCTTCCTCAATCCCAGTAAACTTTCTTAATCATTATTTTATTTTTCCTTCCAGGTCACTGATAAAAAAAATGAAACCATCTGAGACCAAGAACAAATCCTTAAAGGCTGCAGCAAAAATTTTTCTCTTTGATGAAGATTCAGAGTCTACATTTTCACGTTGTCAGTTACTTAATTTGCAATAGCTTTAATTAGGTTGCTTTTGTATCCTGTTTCTTAAGCAGCAAGTTGTACAAGCCTAGGTCAAATAATGTACCAAAGTGCGATTATGTCACTTCTCCAATATTGCTTTTAACAATTACCTTGGTGATTTAGTCAGATGTACAGGTCAATTAAAACTTTTCTTCATTGAGATAAATAATTTTTTAATTCTATCACAAATTCCATCACTGGGACTAATTATGGTCTAATTTTTCCAGCTGTTCCTTTATCTATCCTGGTACTGATAGCCGGCAACCAATTTGTAACTTGAGCAAACCCTTAGAAGAATTCACTCAATATAAACTTGTTTTGCAAACAGTAGTCCAAGATTATCAGCAATGATTTTGGCGTTTACCAGGTAGGCTACAATCTAGGACACAAACCTCTCATCAAAGAGCTATAATTATTAGTATATAATGCCAAATGCCTCCATGCTTGCTCTACTTTCAGTCCCGTCAGTCTCATTGTGCTGTGTAAACCATGATTGCACTTGAACAGATTATTCCATAGTCTTATCTTGGGGCATGGGATGAAGGAGTTGAAGGTTTGGATTCACTCAGGCTGAGGAGGTATTGAATTATTAGCTCTTTAATCATCCCTAGACTCCTATTTTAAAAGAATCATCCTCCCTCAGGAGATTTTGTGCTCTGGATCTTGTCAGGACTGGAGACCCTCCTGCGACAGGAGGTCAGAAGAGTGTTTCTGTGCCCATTGCCACTTAGCAGTGAGCTCTCTCTTTGGTCATTCTGTAGGCTTTCTTGATTGCCCTCTGGGTAAGCACCTTCTTCCCACTAATTTGATAAACTGTCTTAGCATATGTTGCTGCTTCTCTGAATCAACAAGCATGAATTATTTGTCTTATCTTTAGGCATTCCAGTACCTAAATTAGGGCCATCTTGATAGGAATTTTGGTTCTTTACTTGATATTACAGAAGTCAAGGGTAGAGAGTCATTCACTTTGTTGGCAGTGTGCCTAGATGATGGTTTCACACCCTCAACTATATATTGATTTAACCAGTATCAGAGGGCTGATGACAATAAGCACTTGCTCCTAGCCTATATTGGGAAAATATTCAAATGATTGTTCTTTTTTTTTAATAATTATACCATTCTATTTCTAAAGAAAAGTCATGAAATGTTCTAAATTGGGTTGAGATATTAAACTTCCATCTCATGTGTTGCTAAAGTGTTGCATGCCCATATTTCCTAGTAAAATGAAAGTCTAATTTAATAACTACACTTAAAATTGTACTTAATTTTGGTGTGTTGGGGCTCTCAAGATTAAATTCAGTGGGGCTAATTCTATTAGATATTGTGTAGATCTTGGTAAAGGTGCCAGCTTCTGAAGAACATAGTTATTAATCACTATGAGCCACATCATGCCCTCTGAATTAGCTAAATACATACACACAGATCAGGACTTAAACTAATATCCTTGAGGACAAGACCTTCCACTCCTCTAATGATTAAGCAGTGATAACAATGCTATTAGTGACAAAGCTTGACTCAAGATGAATTTGACTATCCAAACCTAGAAAGGAACAACTTAAATTTTTTCGTATATCTGAAGGTATTTAAACTAGACAAAATCATAAAGACCTCACGAAAGAAAACTGGTATCCACCAACATGTGGCTGGATGATAGAGATAATAGTATAAACAATGGGAAAAAAACAAAGTCAGTCCTGCAGTGATTTCTGGTCACTGGTTTCTACATTGGCAATCTTATCTGGAAGGACACTCAGAAATAAGAAATTAAACTTTTTTCAGCATATCAGTACACCAAATATAAAATGCTGTATACAATGAACAATGGAGGTGATACGTCCTTCACCTTGGAAACAGAAGAGCTCATGCCTAGAGTTTTAGGATTAATTATTAATGGATGAGCAAAATAAGTAAACTTTTGAATGCTGTGTAGGAAATTTAGATTTTCTAATAAAACATTGAAACAAAAACCAACTCCTCAGATCTCTCTGATCTATTTCTATTTTAGGACAGGAATGAAGGGACCAATCTGCTTCATAAGATGCCTTCAAAAGCAACCCTAATCCATGGTCCTAAATTCAGATCCTATCTCCTACCTAACCAGGACATATGCTCCACAAGCTCTGTATTCCAACCTTACTCTGACTTGCATTCTGTGTCATAAATTTTACAAAGTAAAGTATTGGGGAAATTCACAGTTTGTTAAGGGAACAGCAGCTTTCAAGAGTCTTTTTGATACATACATATCTAGATCAGCCAAGCTGACCTATGCTATGCATTTGGATCTGAAGTGAAATTAAAACATGTTATTAAACTTGTTCATCTACACTAAGGATGAAACCTGCTAATTACTATTAGCTCTATTATATACTGCAGTGTTGGCATCAGTATTTTGTAACCAGCCTCACAGGGTAAAAGGTATAATAATCTCTCTTTCCTCACTACTTGCATTACAGTCAAATGCCTAGGATACTTACATGAATTTAAACCTCATACCGTGAAGCTATTTTTTATTTCCTGAGCAATGGAGACAGGATAGTATATTTTCTATACTATTATTTACTTTGCATGTCCTTTCCCATAAACGCATGTCCTGCAAACACTTATATAGATAATTGTTTGCAGCTAAACAATTGTTTATCTCACTGAGGCTAGGACTAATAATACTCTACTTGACATTTTAACATTTTTTAATACTTTAAATTCAGTTTATGAAATCTCTTCAGAATTCCTTTTTATTTTGAGAAGCTTACTTTGCTGCATGCTTATTATTAGCAAGATGGGGGAAAAATTGTTATGTAATGATGTAACTTTTTCTCTTTTCTTCAATGATATATTTTGGCTTCACTCAGTGCCCCCCAAAACCATGGGGAAGCTCTCACTGGCTTAAATAGGTACTACGTCAAGCCCTGTGAGTGAATCATTCAGGAGTGCTGTTTCTATGATCAGACACTGACTCACCAGAGGACCACTGTTTCCCTTTTCTTGCCATTTCTGTTTGTTGCAATTCATTCCCCTTAGTCTAGTGGTATTCAAATAACCTTTCTGTAAAGTACAGTAACATAAGTCATATATTCCCAAGTCATTATTTCTGTTCTTTTCAAAATTGGCAGCTACTATCCTGATAATATTGCATTGTACTACGAATTCCTCTCAGAAGGCAGAGCCCCAGGCAGCAGTACAGGCTGGGGACTGACTGGCTGGAAAGATACTTTGTAGAAAGTGCCTTTGGGATCCTGGTGGACCCTAAAACTGAACAAGGGCCAGCAATAAGCCCCTGTGGCAAAGGGGGCTGCTCTAGGAGGAGCGTCACCAGCAGGTTGAGACAAATGATCCTTCCTTTCTACCTAGCACTGATGAGCTAAGTGTTGGGAGTGCTCCCAGTACAAGAGAGACGTGGACGTACTGGAGAGAGTCCAATGAAGGTCCACAATGAAAATTAAGAACTTGGATCACCTGATATATGGGAAGACACTGAGAGAAATGAGACTGCTTAGCTGGGACTGCTTAAGGAGTGACCTTATCAGTGTGTATAAATGCCTGTCTGGGGGAGTTAAAAAGACAGAGTCAGATTCTTCTCAGTGACAGGATGAGACACTGGGCACAAAATGAAAAATACCACTTAGAAGTAAGAAAAAACTTATTTACTGTGAAGTTGGTTGAACAGTGGAGTAGGTTGTCCAAACATGCGGTGGACTCACCACCCTTGGAAGCACTCAAAATCTGACTGCATGTGGCCCAGAACAACCTCCTCTAGCTGGTTCTCCTCTGAGCAGGTGTTTGGACTTCATATTTCCAGAGATCCCTTATAACCTCAGCTTTTCCATTATTTGCTTTAAAAGGAAAATACTGGGTGGAGAAGCAGGTATTGGATTGTGGTTCTTATGTCCTTGAATCCAACTATATGCACAGATATTACTGAGAATAATAATAACTGCTATCAGAAATATCAGCAATGATTAGTAGTTACTGGCTACAGGTTGTATATGCAAGATTAGGCCCTTCATAAATTCAAGAAATTCACTTCTAACAAGCCCATGCTTTCAATTAAGAGTTTTGAGTTGTTCTTGAACACAGCTTACTACAGGACTGCATTCTATATACACTTCACTGGTTAGACAGGTTTGATGGAAGGAGGGAATCAATAATTTAAGTTCTTTTAAAAATATGCATAAGTACATCACAGAGAATATAAAAACTTCAGGGGAAAGGTGATATTATTATTTAATGCCTTGTTGATGAGGTTTATTTTGGTAAGCTCTTGACAGCACAAGGTAACATATCATCTTTGCGCTGACATAAACACTATCAAAATGTGAAAGGATGCATAGCAGAAAAAGATCTGCATCTAAAATAGATTTTTGAGAGAGCAAATTCTTTTTTTCCTTCCCAACTGATTGTTGTTTTTTCTTTGTTAGAATGCTGCAAACACCTTTAAACAAAATTAAAAAGCATTTTCGTTATTGTGTGTGATTCTTTCCAGGTCTTTTTAAAATTCCCAATTTATTTCCACCTTCCATTCAATGCTAAACAGTATTTGTTGGTATTTGTGATGTGATGTATGTCTTCATATTTCCATTGCTTTTGCAGTATAACTGCTTTCATTACTCACTGCATTGTACACACTATGCTATTCATTTTTACATCAGAGACCAGGACATTTTTCTATTTTTCTCCTTTTATGTCCTTTGTTTGCTTTGCTATGAGAGTGATTCGGAAAGCTCCAGAGGGCAGTGTTGTGCTGAAAGCTTCGGTTCTCTTGGCTCTGCCTGGATACTTTTTGGGCATCTGAGGCTGAATGTTATTTACTCACATGCAGACTTGCTTAAATGGCTTAAGTCTTAATTCCACAACGTCCTTGGATATATACATTTTCTGATTGGGGTCCTTGCAATAAACATTAACCGTCCTCGTGCATATAATATGATCTTCAAGGTTTTTCAAATGCTGAGTTGGATGGAATCAGTTTAAAAAAAAAAATTAAATCTCAGTCATCTTAAATAATACTGTGCCAGATTTGGCAAGCAGGATCAATGGTTTGCAATGTTATTTTCCTTGCTTGTGTCACATGGGGGAAAAGGAGGAAAGAAATCATCCCAACAAGGGCGCAAGGCAGTGCTGTTCCACTTCTCCCTCAGGAGTTCTGCAAAGGAGCAGCAGTTTTCAGTTCCAATTAAAGCCTCAGAGGAACACACTGAGAGGTTGCAGGGGAAGAAACAAATCACACACCTCCTTCAAGTATGGTCTCCCATACCTTCCCTCTGCTTTGTGCTGTCCTTGATGGTGTGTGCACCAGAATTGTTATCTGGTCTGGAAAATACAGGATCATCCATACTCCTTGAGAACTTTCTGGCTGCATTCATCTCCTTTCCATAGCATGTTTCACATTTATCCATAAACAAAGGCATCTTGGCTGTGTCTAGCCTGACCTCCCAATGCACTGAATGGCCACTAATGAATGGTTACACTCCAGCAGCCTCTCCAACCACCATACTCTCCCACTAAGACCCACTGCCTGCCTGCCAATGCATTTCGTCTGCTCCTTGCCCCAGGCCTCTATATCTCTTGTAGTCTGTCCACGTACCTTCTGTTCCCTGAGTATCCACACTACTGCCGGGTACCCCGCCTCCTGACACTATAATTTCTGTCATCCATATATCTTCCTCTTTCACAGCAAAATCCAATGTCCGTCTGCTTCCTCCTGCTGCAGTTCTTCCCTTTACCCATCCTGCATTGCCCACAGTTTATTCTTTCCTAGGTCCTCAGAGACAACTCGTGCTGCTCAGTGTGCTGCTAAAGTTAAAGGCCTGAGCAATGACAACAAAGGTGTGGCTATTCTAATAGTCAACCAGCTGGCTAAGGACATGCCCGTGCCACCAAAGCTCCAGAGTACAGAAGCACTTGCTCACCCCCTCAGAATACAGAAATCACTTTGTGAGCTGTGTCTGGTTCACAGCCACAGCTTGAACTGTTTAGATGCAAAAAGGAAGGTCCTCAGAAGGAGACTTTCAAGAGCTGGCACGCCACCTTTTTTAAACATGTCCTCCAAGCAGTAGCAATGGGACAGGCATAACCATAGCATCACTTGAACCCACCAGAGGCATCCCAGAATACCAGTCTGTTTGGATTCTTTGCTAAGTGGTATGTGTAGGAAGATACTATGTGATGATCATTGTCAACTGATGGATGGAACTAGGGTCATGGAGCATTTTGCACGTCGGGTCGCCCTTGAGCCTCTATACCACTGAACAACAAAACCAGACTAAAGGCACGATGCTGCAGATGTTTATAGATATAAGCAGGCCTGACAGGGTAAACCTAAGTTTACATCTGGAGATAAAAACAAGACATCTGGGAGCAAGCACAGGGGCATCAAACTGAGTCAGCTCAGGACATGAATTACTATTTGCTGAATATTGAATAGGGACAAATATGGTTGAGTTCTATCATTGTTGACTTCCAAGAACACCACATCTCAAGGCTGCAGCAACTGAAAAAGGAGAAAGGAGGAAAAAACTGACAAAAAGTGCAGCAGTACTTGTACAGAGGTAGTGGTGACAGGACAATTGCTACAGAAATACCTCATTCCTATAGCTCGGGTAGCAAAAGATCACAAGTCTGTATTTCCATTTTTCATGTGAGTTCTGGCAGAAGTCTCTGCTTCATGGAACTATTTCTGGAACAAATACATGTGCATTTTGAGGATCTCCTAGAAGGCAGGGTCACTTGCACCCACACTGTTGATATGGGTGTCCTATGGCCATACACAACAGCCTCGTTGGCAGGAACAGTCTGTTCAGAAGTGCTCACAAGTGAAGCAGGTTTTCAACATGCTCATGAGACTGAGAAATACATTACTCTTTAAACTGTTCACATAGCAGAGGGAATCTTTGCTATTACATCTCTGGATAAACGTATCTCCAGATCTGTGACTTGAAAACAGTGATGTGTTCCATGCTGAGGAAAGGATGTGGAAAAGAAAATATTGCCATCTGCTTGTGCAGAAGTTTAAATTCATGCACCAGCTTTCCTGCACAGTGAAAGAAGAACGAGTCTTCCCTTTTCATTGCATGCAGTCTTGAGAGAGGCAGTGTTCTCACAGAGAGACCTGAAGAAAGACTGAAAGGGTGTTCACCATCAAGCCTCAGGCTCTGATTTAGGTGTCTACACTGAAGGCCTCCAGAATTCAGAGACCTTCTCTCTAAACATATCAATCAAACTGTCAATGTGTTTCTTGAAGCTCCACTGACAGTCAAGGGAATCTAGGTTGCTCATACAGACCCCCAAGGGACATGCCTAGCCTCCACAGTGGTATTATTCCCAGAGGATCATTACATATCACCTGGTTTTTGCAGGTTTGGGTTCTAATGTTGTATTGGTATGGTCAGGTTTCAAATACTAAGGCATTAAAATACAATAACATTGGTAAAATCCACCTAACTGATGACAGCATTGCTACCTGACAGAAGTAAAAAAATCAGGTATCAAGATTTGTTTTTATTTATAATATTTGGTGGTAGACATGGAATTCCCAGACAACTGTGACTTAATCATATGTAACTGCCAGCTTACATTTTTGCAGGCACATCTACCCTGACAAAGGCTTTTAATATTTAAAATCATGCAGATTATCTATTCAACCCTCAGAAAACTCATTGTGATGAATTCAGTATCTCAATTTCAGGCACTTCAACTGCTGACATCCTTCTTCAGGCTACAGAGAGACTTTACCGGTTGTATTAAAAATCCTGTGCAAATATTTAAAAAAATATTATTTAGTACTCAGTAAAATATTTTTTTAATTTGAGTATGTTATCATCTATTAATGTTGTCACGAGTCTCTAGATCTCAGAGTAGGTTTTTACTCTCCTTTTAAAATGCATTTTTATTCTAAGAGCCTCAGTTTATGCAAATTAATCAGTCACGTCTACTCAGAAATGCTTATATCGTATCTGAGGTCAGTAATTCAGCTGTATTTAAATTATATGCCAGATGGATGGGCAATGCATACATTTCAGTTCTTTGACAACTTAATGAATATATCTCTTGGCAAGATGAGGTTATCTGAACATCCCAAGTCATCTGTCACAGTTGACTCCAAACTTTTGGGCCGCAGTTTACTGCCAGCAGTGAAAGTTGACCACCACGCTGTCTCATCAGCCTTTAAATGAAAAAAATCTAAAAATTATTTGCTTGCCTAGGGTAGCCGTGGGCATCTTACCGTGGCCTTGTCAATTACAGGTTTAACCACCTATACTCCTACCACATTAACATAGTCTGTACTTATGGGTGCTGCATTGCCTTGGAAATCGATTCATCAGTGTCTTAAACTGGAAACACAAAATGTCATTGGATTGCTTAATTAGTGGAAAGTTGAAAAGTTAGCCTATAAAAATCACCCAAGGTCACCCATGCAATGACATTAGTAGCAAAGCTGCAATGAGAACCTTGAAGTTACTGGCTTTCATCCTAATGGTCACTTCACCAGACCAAGATACCACCGTTATGGTAGATAATGATAATAAAACACTGCAGTGCTCTCAAATTGCACATGAACCACACTTTCACTGTTCTGAAAGGCTATCATTCAATCTGAAAGTTATTGAAATTGCTGGGCCAACAGACTCTAAACACATAGTGTCACGAAGAACATGTAGCTTTTCTTAGTAGAGAACATTACAGAAAGCAAGAAAAAGAACATAGAACAGAAACTCCTATTAAAATGTTAATAAGGGAAGAATCGCATATAATGGATACTATTCAGTCTTTTGTCAAGCTCCTACTGAACTCATATTTAATACTGGCTACAGGACACTGAGAACACTGAGACCACAGCTGCCCACATCTTACTAATGTTGGAATCCTTTGGCATTGCTTCCTTTTGCCATGGGTTCGCAAAATGTCATTGAAAAGCAGAACCTCTACTACCCACCAGCAACCTGGTGAACGTCACTGTTGGCTCTTGCCTTTTTCCTGCGACACAGCAATTCTTCACTTCTTTGTCCCTCTCCATCCCTGACTGATGGAATTCCCCTTTCTTGTTATCGTCAGCCTTTCCATCTTTCCCAGAGTTCTCCATCTCCTGGAAACGCAAATCTCCCTACTTTGCTCCAAGGACATTCACCCAAATTTGGTCTTTCTGCCAGTCTTCCCTTCAGCTATGCTCAACTCCCACCATCCTTTCCAACATCCAGACCTGTCCCTCAACTACTCCTTTCCTGGTTTCATCACCTTCTTCTGTCCTCTCTCTCCTCCCATAACAATTAGGGCATTTTGTAATAATTGGGGGTGGGGGTGGAAGACAGGAGGGTTATCCCACTTATTTTGGCAACTACTCTGCCATCTCATTCTCCTTCTCCGTTTTAAGCTCACTGACTACAACCACTACCTAGAGTCTACCTCCTCAGCTTTCAAAAATTGTTTTCATTGAACCTTACTTTCAACATGACATCTAATGACCTCTTTCTACCTAATGCTGTGGATCAGTAGTTATTTTCTGTTCCTCCTTCAGCTTTGACGCAACTTTATTCTGCTCCTCTTGGCCCATCATCTTTGCTTCTTATCAAGAGATTCCAATCTGCTCACATTTACAGGCTATCACTGACAATTACCACCAGCAATTACATTTTCAGGAAACAGCCTTTGTACTTTCTCCCAAGCTGCTCCTTTCTTCTGAGAATCCATCTCCTTCTTATTTTTAAATTATTCTAAAACTTTCCTTTACAGTCTTTTCCTCTCTCTCAAAAAAAAAAAAAAATAAAAGCCCGCATATGTTGGGATCTCCTGGCCCCCCACCATGCTTACTAACATTGTCTCATAATTTTCTTGGAATCCCACTGGTCTGTAGCCATCCTGTGTTATCTTTTAATTGTTTGCTTTTACACAGAGGCTGCTTTTTCTCAGAATCTGATACAAAAGGGTACTTGTCTATAAAGAGGCTGTTAAGCAACATGGTTATGTAAATACCAATTACAACAGGAGTTCAGATTTCATTGCTGTAAGAGCATAATATGAAGACCTTGACATAAAGAAAACAGAAAAACAAATCCTTATGAATGTGAACTGGGCCTTAAAAATTCATATCTTAGACATGGTGGGTATACATAAATGCAATGTATACATCCATTCTATGCCATACAACCACTGTTTTTTGAAATCAAGGTTAATACATAGAATTCTGTCTTCACTGAAAGCAATTGGCGTTTTATTCCTAATTTCAGTATGGTCAAGGCTCTTCCATCTGATTCTTATCATATACACTTTTTCAATATTTGTAAAGAAGCAGTCAAGGAGAATATATATAACGATAACATTTTATAGTTATATTCAGTGACTAGAAATTATCTTGACAGATTGGTATCTAATTCTGTATTAGATCTGAATGCTAAGTCTAACAATACCCAGGTACCAAAGCCAATGTTTAATGGATCATATACATTACCTAAGAAAACATTGCTTGTTTTATTTTTTTTTTGTGATAGCTAGTTTTACACAATATCTTCGGAATTGAAATGAATAAATTATTTAGCAGAGAGCACTTGTCCTTAGATGACATAACTTAGACGTCAATACCACCCAAAGCATCCACATTTGCCAAACATGTCTGGCATGAAATGGAGTGAGGATATTTACATAAAGAAAATGTCAAAGCAGGAAATTAACCCCTTCAAGCATTTAATATATTATAATATTTCAATAATTGCTATTTTATCAGCATTTATTTAATTGATGCCAAAAGATTATAATATTCCCACAGATACTATGTCTGCCAGTTAGCCTGGCGGTCCTCGTGGTCAGTAGGGGGCAATGGGCTTTTCTGTGATGCTGGCTTTAAGTTAGTATGCTAAGAAGCAAATTTAACAGGAATTTTTAACACAAAAGATTGAAAATTGAATTGTTTTCTCCAATACAACAAATCTCAGGTTTTGTGACAATTTATCTCTTAGAGGAAGGTCATCTATATAGAAGAGTCTCCACAAACAATGGTGTCTGGAGATTCACATTGGAGTGAGAGAGTGAATGCTGACTGGGACAGACTATTTGAGTCTCTTGTGTGTTTATGTGCTAAATACAATGAAATACAAGAGTGTCTGACAGATAAGGTAAAACTGAGAGGGGCTTCCACACCTATCTCCAGCCTTATGAAATTCACACAACGTTTAGGCTCAGAAGGATTTTTGCTCAACCTATTCATCTTTACATGCATTTCTTTCCACCTATTAAGCACAGAAACTACTCATAAAAAACACTGAAAGATAAACGAGTTTCAAAAATTTGACTGTGACCAAATGATCCACCTGAAGTAAAACCTTAAACAGCTAAGTTTAGCAAATATTACAGTAGCACCACACAAGGTGCTTGGGGCAGGAGTCAGCTTATAATGTGTACTGCTTCCAGTCTGCCCCGATGTTAAGAAGTGGGCATAAGGATGCTGCTGTAGCACTGCACCCCATCTTTCTGCAGATGCCCTTATCACCACTTAGGAACTTACAAGAACATTTACAAATGAGTCCAGAAGCATTATTTACAACCATTAGCATAGGAAGCTATTTCCAAATGTTCCCCACCTTCCTTGCATCTGATTTTATACTCGTTTAGCATACTCTAGTGTGATACGCTGTGCACTCCACCAGGGCTTGAGCTGTCCCTGCTTGCTACCAACTAGACCACATTATTTTGGAGAGTTCGAGAGGAGTTTCTCCACCTATGTGTACACACTCCCTCCTGAAACTAATCAAGACTCCTTTTGCACATAGACTATGACAGACATTACATTTAAAGTCTCATTATGCCATGCTTTCACTGAGAACTAGTAGAGTAAAAAACATGAACACTTATATAAATTACCATATCTTACAGTCTTTATTGAGACGCGTTTCCACAAAAGATGAAAAATTTTCCTTGAGTAGGGATTGCAAGAATTGAGCCAATGTTAGAAGGATTACATATCAAATAGTATGCTACTTTCTCTTCTCTTTTTTGCTTTATGCCCATCTTACTATGGCTATGACTGAATATGTTAATCAAAATCCTATAGAACTGTACTAATTTGTGTGTGTTTACTTCCCATTTACATAATCATCTCATAAAAGGAGCATTTCTCCTTTTGTCAGATGTCTTACAACGTAATTTAAAGTTGCAGTTATTGAAATATCATATTCTAGTAGTCCTACCACTATCAATTCTATTGCCTTGTCATTACCATAAATTATTATACAGGAGCTAAATATACATTTCCAGCCTTCATGATGTCCAAACAGTCCTGCAGTCAAAGAAATCAAATGCTCCCTGTGGTGTGTTCTAATAATCTGCATTGAATGTTTTGGATCAAATAGGAGAAATTTCCAAAGCTTAAGGGCCTTCATAGAGAATTCAGGAAACACATAATTGTAGAGTGCCTTAATTTCAAAAATAGGATTTGTTTGTCTATAACACAGGAAATGCTTATGGAAATGAGCAAGCACATACACTGATATGTGTCTCCATAATCAGTGCAAAGCTACAGATACATCTGACTATTAAAAACATTTAAAATAATATACAAACTTGATTAAGCATAAAATCAAACGCTTATCTGGTAGTGGATGGGATGGGATGGGATGGGATGGGATGGGATGGGATGGGATGGAGTGGCTGAGATGGCACTCTCACTTCTGAGGGGCCAACAGTGCATGAAATACCAAGGAACTTACAAAAAACATTTACCTCTGGGCCTCTGCTCCTTCTGTTACTTCTCTTTAGAGAAGGCAAGCACATATCACACGTCTGTAGCCTACAAATGTTGTCTAGGCACTTTTTATCTCTGGTCACTGCTGAATTTCACCCATTAATACTTACAGTAGGCAAAACCAAACTCCTACCTAAACTCAGCATGAAGTGGGTCACAGACCTGCGGTGAGCCAGTTCCATAGGAGGTGGTTTTACTACGGGACAACGGTAGGATTTTAATTGGCTCACAAACACAGCTGAAAACTTTTTTTCTATCCTCCAACATGCTGTCTGGAGTAGTCATCAAGTATCTGTGCCACCCTCTTAAACTATCTTAAGGACCTGATCCGCCAAGATTATTTTAAGTGCAAAACTTTCTATCTTTAGCAGTTTCTTCAGTTTACATGAGGATGTTTGCACGCCTGAGCTTGATGCTTACAGAATGAAAATAAAAGGGCTCAGGAAGTGCTGTAGTTAATGATGGCATTCAAATTGTATCTATACTACACACAGACACACTGCTAAGAAGCAGTAAAGCCGGTACAGTATAACCATGTAGAAAATTCAGTCATGTAACAGCAAAGATAACCTTCACTTATGTATTATTGGCTATTTTTGGCCTCCCCTCCAACATGCTTGTTTTTCAGAGTTTGCCTTTTCATTCCTAAAATTGTAAATTTAACTTTCCATGGAAATAAGAGCAAAAATTAACTGGAAGTATGGATTGTTTTTTTGTCTTTTGCATCATAAGTGATTATTTATGAATTTCAACCATACAATATGTGATCTTATTTAAAATGTGACTACAACATCATCACATATAGGTAGCATAATAACTGAAATTCAAATTAATAACTTAATACTTGATGTCCTTAACTCCACATTACAGCAGAACTTGTCTTAGCCAGCCAATGAAATGATGAAAAAAAATATACATCTCTAACTGCATTTCTCTTTAACAAAGATGAAGTATACTTTTTGTGAATTAGCATGGGGATAATATTGAATTATCTCTGGAGACAATAATTTGCCTAGTAATTTGGAGAAGTTTTGTTGTAGCTAATGCAGAGTTTGTTGAAGATTTTATCAGATTAATTCTGTTTTTATATCTCTTGTGCTTATTAAATACCAAGAGTAACACAAAACCTGTGATGCGAAGGACAAGTCTCCCACTGGGCTGCATCAGTCAACTCACTGTCTACAGACATTGTTCTTCGAATGCATCAAGTACATAAAATCACTAAGCACTGAAAATGTCAATAACTGGTTTGTTAATGGTCTTTTACATACGCTCATATACAATTATTTTATTTGAAAAGGCTGAAGATTGCTGTTACTTATTTCCCTTTTAAACTACTAAAAAAATCTAACTTATTTACTGTGGCATTCCTTTGATCAGTATACACTTACGTAACTACACCATTCAGCCAAACAAAAAACTCCACAAAAACTCTTCTCTATTTATAATGAGCGATCTCTAAAATTCACCTTTCTTTTTCCATGCTGGCCATTCAAAGACTTTACCCATTTAAATGGACAGCTTTGTAATATTATTTTTTTCTAAATATAAAGCACAAGCTATTTTCAGGCCACTCTAGGAAGTCATGGTGTGTAATATCAAACTCTTTGATTTGTTGCTGGCACATGCATTACTAAATGTCATTTTGTCCTGTTGGTAATGGTCTTGGCCAGAGAACGCTTATGATCATTGCTGATTTAGATCACACTCAAAATCACTTCAGTAAACAAAACCAGAGACCACATACTGAATTGTAATTTTGAAGAATAGCATCTCAGGCTGAGCCTTCTCTTTTCTCTGAAAAGTCAATCAGATTATTAGTTTGTACTTCTATTCTCAATGAATATAAACTAGGAGGAAGTTGTCTGTTTGGTATGCAGAATTGCACAGTCAACTCTTGGTTGTCTGTGGGTGTGTAACCTGGGTTGCAGATTAGCAGTGCTATGCTAAAACAACACAGAAAAAAAGGAAAAACACTCACCATTTTTCTTTGAATTTCTGATCTCACTTTTTACTTCAGCTTAACTTCATTCCTCAATGAATGCAAGAAACATAGGAAGTTCTTATCCAATGTACATATGCTTTGTATTACCTACATTTTAGCTTTACGTGGGTTTACCCTATTTCTGTTTTTAATAATTAAGAGCTGACTGTGTAACTATGAGAGATCCCAGCAACCCACAGCTTTATTCAGCATTTGCTAAAAACCAGTTGTTTGTCAAAATACCTCTCTAATTCACCTCAAGAATCATCAGAGTTCCTTTCAAAATTACTTTTTTAAATCCATGAGTATTAGCACCTTGCTGAAATACGGGACTCTTATTAATATAAGGAAAACATTCACATGCTTGAATGGCAAAATAAAACCAATACAAGCGAACAAACTCAATGCACATAAAAGGAGAGAGATACAATGGATGTCTCTGCCCCCAAGGCCTAAAGCCTGATGGAAAGCCATTTTGTTATAATATTTTGTAACTGTACCAAAACCCTTGCAATAATTGGCTGACTGTACATTTTATTCATTTAGAGGGTCATTAGCATCAAACAAGCTTTAAAAAAAATTCAGATGTGCTTGGGCAATGCAACAATAACAATGGTTTCTTTATGAAGGAGTTGGGAGGAGGGAAGTTGTTTCCTGCTGCCCTCTCCCCATTCTCATTTTTCTCTGCATAACTAAATAGCATCTACTTCATGATCAAAGCCAAAAGACAGATATATCCAGCGTGCTAGCCAAGTGACATGGATGACTCCACAAACTGCAAAAGTAGCTGAAAGGAAGCAGAGGTCTCTCTTTGTCTTCAGGAAGAGAATTCAGGCAGTGACAAACCTTGGGAAGCTGCTGCAGGAGCTTACCTACTGGGGAGGATGGGCGGCTGAAACATGAAACATTTAATCTTGAAGAGGGATTGATGGGAGAGGCTATCCAAGGGCCAGTGGGGCAGCAGAGGGTAGGAAAGCAACAGTGACAGTCTTTTCTCCAGGGAACCTGTTCTCACTCTTATTTTCCACCATCAGGAAAATTAAAACTACTACCTTCGCATTACCCATGAGCATTAAAGACCACTGCAGATTAAAACAGCGTGATATTTTTTGCTATTCTGAAAGACAAGAGTAACCTAGCAGCCCTTTATTGTAGCTTTGGCAACACCTTAACTCCCGCACTAAAATGAATGCAAAAGCCTTTTCATACTGACGCAACAGCTTCTCGCTTGTTTCAGTATATACCTCAATACATTAGGTTTGATATACTGACCAGGATCAAAATGACACTGATGACAAAATCTGCAAGCACTGCTTTAATTCATGTGTACAAGTAATTCTTGTAGGAATCTCTCTAACTACTTGACATCCTGCGTCAGCAAGTTCCACCAAGTAAAAACCTTGCATCAAATTTTACTTCATCTGCTGCCTTTTAATTTCATTGAACGCCCCGTGTTATTTCAACACTGGAGAAAACATAAGGAAACACTTCCATCACAAGACTTCTTTCTGGAACAATTACAAAAGTTCAGTTAAAAAAACAGTACCGCTCCTTTGTCAGGTAGTCATACAACTGCGTATTTTGTCATTAACAAAAGGAATTATGTTCATATCAAAAGAAAACCATTTAGGAAAATACTTGCTTTCAGACTTGTTTACTGTTTATTATTTTAATTTACATCAGTTACTGCTTGCAAAACTTCCAGGGAAATACTTTTAATTTTTTTTTCTTTTCCCACTGCATAGTAAATACAGCCTTCTTAGTATTTCAGAAGCATATTACTATAGAAATGTTAGGGCCTGCTTCCGCTCCAAATGAAGTTAATGGGAAAACACCAACTGACTTTATTAGGAGTTAGGTCAGGCCCCAAATCTGCAGCTTTTGAAATGTCATAGCTGAAAATTTTCTAGATAATCTTCAGAATCGACTACTTCTACAACTATAACATTATTTACAATGTTATTTACATGTAGTTCTTTATTACAATATGTAATATCAATGTTCCTTGTAAAGGTTACTATTTTATAGAAATTAGACTGAAGTTATTGCCAATCAACCTTTTAATAATCTTAGGTGGGATAACTTTCACAATTTTTCCCAACATACGATTCAGTTTTTCTTCACTCTTGCTATCCTTGACAACTGCTTAACTACCCTAATTTCAAAGCCTTTTTCAGTGTAATAAAAAAGTCCTTTTGGTAGAAGTTTATTGGTCCCATTTCAAATTACGTTCTGAAACACTCTTGTACTGACGAGGACTCATTATTTTAGCAATTTTTCTGTTTCAACACAGTATATAAAGCCATGCCTCTCAACCAATCAACCTCAGTATAAAAGTATAAGTGAGGTCAAACAGATTGCTCACTAAATCTTTGATCAAGTTGTCTGATCACATATAGACACAACTCTCTGAATTGTTGCATATGTTGTGTAATGTTATCATACAAATTTAAGCATTTCCATTATTGACTGCTGCTTGTGTGTGTATATATTAACTTGCTGGCCATAAAACTGCAACAAAGGACAAGATATACCAATACTGAATTAAGATCTCCAGCCTTGTCTCTCCAAAAATTAAGGAAAATCCATGTTCTTTATGACTGACCAACTCATGATGTTGTACTTCAAATATACACATTTTCCAAAATTAAACTGTGAAGTCAATGTCAAATACTGTGTTGTAACTTTAACTGACATATTAGAACAGATAGATGGGTAATTATGATAAAATACACAATAGTGTTACTGTAGATAATATCGTTTATCAATCCTGTGGTCCCCATCATTCATGCATTTACAGTTTGGGAATACAGCGACTGCAAAGGATAATAATTCATAATGGCTACATTCTCAGTACTTCATGCTAGCTCACTAGACAAAATAAAAAAAGGTTAATTGTATAACTGGAAAAATGTAAAATTTTATTCCAAGAAAATTAACAAGCTACACAGGTAAATTTTGGCAAATGCAACTTTATATTGAAATCCACACATCTGTATCTTAAAGAAGGAAAGACTCACAGACTCTAATGTATTTCTAAAATACTAAGAAATCATATTATATGCTTTCACAAGTTAAAACTTAAATAATTTAAAACAACCAATACACCAAAATGTGCAGAAAATATAAACAAGACTGTGCCTTCAGTAGAATAAATGCTTCACAAATTGTGCAAGATATCATACTAAGGCTGCGGTCTCCCCATGACAGCTGTCTTAAAATATAAACATACATCAACTGCCTGTGTTTCTCAGAACAAACTAGAAAGGGCGGCACACCTAGAAAAAATGATATCATCCCAGTGATGTGCATATTGATTTTGGGAACCACTGGAGTAAAAAGGAAAAGAGGACTAAGTGATCTTTCATGCACTCCCAAATGACTGACCAGAGTTATTGATTCAATTTTCCTTGCTTATTTGCTTCAATGCTAAACAAAATGGAAGATACTAGATAACCCTTTAAGGCAACATGTGTTTATTCTGTATAATTATAACTGTTCAATTACGACTGGATATTATCATTAACGTTGCCTAACAGACTGATATCTAGCTTTTTAAAAAATATAAGTAAGAGTCTATTAAACTTTATATCAAATCAGCAAAACCCACAGAATACAGTTAAATGCTAGTAATTTCACTGTTAAGGAAAATGGTATTTAGAAAGAGTAATACATTTGGAAAAAAAAAAAGTAAAGTCTAAATTGAACAAAAATACTGCTTTGGAATGCTCCCCAAAACTTACTCACAAGGCAAACAGATTTGTAAGTGTGATAATCCAATAATGCATGGCACATCTTTAATCAGTTACAGTACTTGAGTCCCCAGTTTTCAGTCTTTGCAAAACAATAATTATATGAAATGTTTTAAAGGTCTTCAGATGTCTAAAATTAGTTTTATCAACACATTAACCTCATATCAACTTAATTTATTAAGATGTCCAATGCAAATCTTTTTGATGGTCTTATTTTATGTAGTGATATACACAGCATTTAGCACTGATACTTAGCACCTGCTACTTTCATAATCTAGATTTCAACCACATAAAGGAATTCAGGGCAGTAGTTCAGTCCTTTGTTCTTAATTACAAACCTTCAGCAGTGGTCAGCAGGAACATGTTTAGGTTTAAAACAGGATTAAAGGTGAGCTATTGCAAAGACTGCAGAATGTTGCCCAAATCCTTACAACTGCTGACATCCCATTCTTGATATTCTTCTCAAGACATGGCTACAGGCCACAATTGCTTAGCAGAGAATGGTACTGTTTCACAAGGCTAAAGATTTACAGATGCTCCCTCATATAACACAGTAAGGTTCCCTTGGTAACCTGGATTTTCTGCAGTAAAGAAGGGTTGTGCTGAAACAGCGCCTCAGCTCCCTGTTGGAGAAAATGCAGACAAAAGGATTGATTCCAGCTTGGGCAAAACTCATCCAGACAGCAGCCGTTAGAAATCCCCCTGGTACTACAGGCCCTCTTGCAAAAACTCTCCAGTAACAGGCTACCAAATAGGGACCCCACAAGGTCAGAAAGAGGAATGTCATGATGTAGAACATTCTGCTGATTCTCTTCTCCATTTTGAACTCATCTAAAACCAGTAGCCTTCTCCTGCCTGTGGTGTTCGCGTTTTGCCTGATTCCCAACAAGGTTGGAGGTGTGGGACCCCTTCCAAATCCAGCCAGCCAATTAGCAGCTGCTTGACCGCTCGCTCCGGGACCATGAAAAGTCCAGTTCTGGCTCACTGCTGCAACAAACTGGACTGGCTTCATTTTCCTGCGATCGTGAACAAAAAATATCAGCTTGAGGTAGACAAGCTGTGTGGCTAGGAGGATAAGGGCAAGAAGAAGCATAAATCCCAAGGAATCATTAGCCCTGAAGGAACGATGCTGGAAAGTGCATTGGTCTTCCTCCCTAATGAACGAGTAGGTGCCCACATCTAAAACTGGGGGGAAAGCCATGGCTACAGAGAGGGTCCACACCATACAGATAACAGCCAAACAGGTCCAGAAGGTCAGTCTCTTTGTATAAAAACGGTGGTGGGCAATAGCTAGGTATCTGGTGACGCTTATGCAGAATAACATGAAAGCAGTGTGAAAGCAGGACAAAACCCCCAAAAAGGCAATCACTTTGCAAGTAAGAGTCCCATATGTCCAAGTAGAGCCATTTTTTACAGAGGTGAAAACAAACGGGAAACAAATTGCAGATCTGAGGATATCTGAGCAGCAAAGATCCAACAGGAAGTAGTAAGGAGCTCTATGCAAGGTCTTATCTTTGACTAGCAAAATGGAGATCAGAAGGTTACCCACCACACTGACTCCTATTATGAAACCCAGTGAAGTCAGTTTCAGGAAAGCTGTTAAAGGAGAGAGATTTTGTAAAATGTTGTCAGCTGCATGGCTGTAGTTCGCCATAGATGGATGGATGATATGTATATTGCCTCAGTCAAGTCTCATGATCTATATATAAGAACAAGGAAAAAATAGATCCATACATCTTACTGAAAATGTAATCCACAAACAGAACTGATCTTGTGTCTAGTCATACAGTACATCCTCTTCTTTCTGATTTGTCATGCCATCAAAATATCTGAAAAAAAATCGAGCTATCAGTTCTTAAGTTAACAAGGAATGATGTCAGAAAGTGCTAACAAAGATGTTAATTTATGGAGAACCAAATGAAGTTGTAAATTTGAGTACTATTGTTTGTTTTTAAAAATCATGAGGCTTGCTTTTTTTTTTATACTTACTGTTTAGCATGATTGATTATTGGCATTTCCCAGATTTGGTTTGTTACAGTTTCAGAACTGACCGGTGCCCCTTATATTTGGTAGCATATATAATTTTACAGTTAAACCCTCAGAAATTTTATGAATCAAAAGATTCCCAGTTTGCAAGCCCAAGAGTTAATCACCAACATCTTTTTTTAAAAATCCCCAAAGACTGCTGAGATTTTGACATTACCTATATTTATTTCATGGTTACAGTGTTTGTCAACGTTTTAGAGGCAGCTGCTGTGTTGATACAGATCACACCCAAAGAAACCCTGCAGAATTTATGTTTTTTAACCCAAGTCACCAAAGCACATTAATCACACCGTGTTAGTTCATGCACATTGCAAGAGAAACAGCATTCGTTATCCTCCTCCCTCCCTTCTATAAACCATAATTTTATCATTTAGGCTTTCAAATAAACAGGTATGCTAGACAGTCAATAACACTATGCTTTAGAGTGCCCCCCCCCTCGCTTCAATGCAAATCTTTAAGCCTCAACATAATTCATAATAAGCAACGGTCGGTGTAAATACTGAGCAAAAACAGGCAACACACCCTAGATATAATGCCCATCTTTTCGAGAAGGCTGGTTTTGGTTATGCTTAAATAAACATATAATGAATTCATTAATTATTTTGGGGGTTTGGGTTTTTTGTTAATTAGGGTTCTGCGATTCCTACTAATCCTCCAAGTGAATCGCAGCGGAACGCATTCCACGCAATAAAATAAAATAAAATAGAGAGCTGGGTGCTGCCACTGGGTTTTTTGTTGGGGTTTATCCCCCCTCAGCCTCCAGAGCCAGCCAGGGGCAGGAGCCACGGCAGGCAGGCAGCATCGGGCTGCTTCGTTATTCACAGCTCCCTACGCCACCTCGGCTCCACAAAGGATATTCCCATCGAGCCCCAGCAAACCCTCCATCCTCACCGTCCCCAGAAGAGCCCGCTCGCCGCCTCGGAGCGGAGGCCGGTGGGACGGCGGCCGCGCTGCCCCCTACGGCCCCAACCCCAGCGCCGCCGCCCCGGGGGCCGCCGAGTCCGAGCCCCCCCCTCCCGCGGCCGCCGGCCCGGCCGAGGCGTCGCCCGCCGCCGCTCCCAACCTCCGCCATCGCCCCCCCGCCCGCGCCCGCGGCTGCGGCAGCGGCAGCGCTCGCAGCCCCGCTCCTACCTGTTGGCGCCGGCGATGCCCGCGCCAGAGCCGCGGGGCCGGGGCGGCTTTGTCCCGGCGCTCTCCTTTTAGAGCCGCTTTCGGAATTTCCCCCCGCCGCCTCGCATCCTTTCTCTTCCCTCAATCCTTTCGTTTCCCTTTATTTTTGCCCCCGGTCCCTCGGTGAGGAGCCAGCCGGCGGCTCGGGCGGCGCATGCTCGCTGCGCCCCCTCCCTGCGCGCCGAACCCCGTCCTCCCCTGTCGCAGCGGCTCCGCTCCCCCTAACGCGGCTCAGCGAGGGCCGGGCAGCTGCTGATGCTGCTGATGCCGCTGCCGCCGCTGCCGCCGCCTGAGCGCGGGCACGGCAGCACCCTCAGTGCGGGGAAGGCAGCGCGCTCCCATGGCCGCGCGTAGCCCAGCGGGGCTTATTGCCGAGCCCGCGGCGAGCCTGCTCGAGGAAAGGGAGGGGGAGGAATTCGCGCTCCTCGCTTACGCCTTTGAACTACCCCTCCCGCATCTCTCCATTAAAATGGGGGCTCGGGGGCGGCCGCTGCGGAGCGCGGCGCGGCTCGCCGGGAGGGGGAACCGGGCGGCTTCGTTAGCTGCCGCCGCTCGGGTGCTCCCGCTCCTCGCTCGCTTTTCTTTCTACTCGGTGAAATCCCTTCTTCCTACCCCACCTCCTCGGGGCTCCTTTAGAAAGCGCCGGGGCTCGGGGAGGCGCCCAGCCCGGAGCCGCCGCAGAGCGCGGCGCCGTCACGCCGGCAGCGACGCCCGCACGACCCGGCCGGGGAGCGGGGAGCGCGTCCCTCAGCCCTCCCGCGCCCTCCCGCCCGCCGCCTCAGCCCTCCCGCCCGCCGCCTCAGCCCTCCCGCGCCCTCCCGCCCGCCGCCTCAGCCCTCCCGCCCGCCGCCTCAGCCCTCCCGCCGGCCGCCTCAGCCCTCCCGCCCGCCGCCTCAGCCCTCCCGCCGGCCGCCTCAGCCCTCCCGCGCCCTCCCGGCCGCCGCCTCAGCCCTCCCGCGCCCTCCCGTCCGCCGCCTCAGCCCTCCCGCCGGCCGCCTCAGCCCTCCCGCCGGCCGCCTCAGCCCTCCCGCGCCCTCCCGGCCGCCGCCTCAGCCCTCCCGCGCCCTCCCGGCCGCCGCCTCAGCCCTCCCGCGCCCTCCGAGCATCGCGCATTCAGGGGCGCAAAGGCGGGCTCGGCCCGGAGCAGCCGAGGAGCGGATCGGTTTTAGGTCGAGAGATTCGGATTCTGAGAAACTTCCTCACGGGGAGGTCCCGCTCGAGTCAGAATAAATCCTTCTCGGGGTACAGATTTATGGGGTTGATTCGCAGTGCGTGTCACATCCCCGGGGCCGTTCCCAGTCCACGGGCATTCGTGAAGGCTGGTGTCAAAGTTTGGGTTCATGTTGGTTTGGCTCTTGCTAAAAGTCGTTGGAATTGGTGGCCAAACCACAAAATCTGCTTGAGCAGCAGTCTAGTCAGGCCCAAAGAGCTGCTGCTGTTGGAAAATACAGTTAATTCCGATAAAAAAACCCGCACTGTTTCAAGCGTATGGCTTGCTTCAGGTAGAATTTATTCCTGAGCTGAAATCTCGCACAAAGCTCAGGTACCACACAAGTTATTTATTTTTTTTCTCTGTGAATTAAAATGACTTTGTGTTGGTGCTTATCAGAGAATCAGAATAGTTTGGGTTGGAAGGGACCTTAAAAATCATCTAGTTCCAACCCCTTCTGCCATGGACAGGGACACGTCCCACATCATCTTTGGGGTTAGTTCTGCTTTTAAAAGTCGGCGTTTTGGGTGGTTATTAGAGTTACTACTTCAAGCTGCACTTTTTATGTCACAGTCGGCTAAGCTAAGCAGACCCCTCCAGCTATCCCTTTACTGTTGTTAAATGATGTGCGTATGTTACATACACAATGATTTTAAAGTAATTTTTAATGTTAAAATGGAAGGACAGGGAATGTTTTACTAAGCTAGCAAATGTAGGCATTGTAATGGTCTGTCTAATATAGCAAAGAACTCTCCGAATGCTGTGAAAATGAAACGTGTAAAATACCAGATTAGGAAGCAGATTAATAATGTGTGGTACAGGAGGGCTATATTATGTCTGTGGTGGGGGCCTGTTCTTAGACTCTGATTTATGGTTTGTTTAAGAGTAAACAATATGACATCATCATCATCATTGTAAAGAAGATTCAGCACGTTAGTTTTTAACCTTTTCTGTCTTTATTTTCTCTTAGAGGTGTTATGGAAATGGATTGTTATACAACATTCAAGAGCTTGCTTTGCTTTTATACCTGTCACAGAGTGTCTTGGAGTAACACGTGGATTTCAGAATTCCATTCAGTGTTCAACCACTGGTTCAGCGTAAGTCCATTTGTCATCATATGCATAATCTGAAAACCAGTGTTCCAGTTTTGTTCAATGAAACTTGGACATCCATACTGAAGTGAATGTAGCTAAGGTAGTTTCCCATCGTAGTCAATGGTGAGAGATGCTTCAGGGAGCAGGTCATCCTGTTCTGAATCACAGGACTAAAATATGTTGGGTAGATTGGACTTTGTTCTCCTTATTGTAAGGGTAGAGTTTGGGAAGAGAAGCCCATGTTACAGAGGGAGAGACTTCTGTTGGAGCATGACGTAATGCTGTTAAGCTGTTGTTCTGGGATCAGGTCACTTCCCTTGTAGAGGGAAAGTAAATTCAGGAGTCAGGGGACTGGGAATCTGGGAAGTGAAGGCAGACGTCAGCTAAAGATAGCTCCAGGAAGCATGAATCAGGAAATGAATGTGCAATTGGAAGGGGATGAGAAGAGCTACCACAGGACAGGTGAAAACATCTGTGCTAACAAATTCTTCAGAACAGTTGTGCTAGAGATATGGAAGGTTCAGGAAAAAATATGTGTGAGGCAGCCTTTGTTGCAAGGTGAGCGGATTGGGGGTAGACATACAAATTTCTTGGGGCTTCGGCAAAACAAGAAGTAATCCTGAATAAAGTGCCCACTCCGCAGTATAAGAAGGGCAACACTAAGGGCAACAGGAACGAGGTTCAAAAAACCCAGCGGACGTGCATGATGTATAAGCATCTCAGAGGTAAATAAGTGATTATTCTCAAGAAGGTAAACATCTTAAGTGTGTTTTAGCCCAGGAAGGAAGGGTAAAAGGAGGCATGTACGTGTAAGTGCAACATCATTCATGTATCCCATTACAGACAGCAACAAACTGATTAGAGCCTTCCCCAGAAAATGAGAGAGCCAGGACCATTTCCCTGATTTTCTGATTTAGATCAAAGACCATCTCCACGTCTGGGCAACCCCACTGCTAACTTACAGTTATGATACAGGGCTATTTCATTTTCTGCTGTTGAAAGTACTTAATAATCATGGCCTAAAAAGTAATTGGTGAAGTTGTGGGTGACTGAGGATCCTGTATTCTGACTGTCGTGTTTTCAGTTTAGGTACAATTTAAAAGGGACCAAGATCCAATTCATTTCACCCCCTAGCTTCATTCCGAGATCACGATTGTCTTATTGGAGAATCCTGCATCTAGATTCTTGGTCTTTGGCATCATCTGCAGATCTGGGCAGCTCATTCTCTTGAAGAGGTAATGATGCTTGGGTGCAAGTGACAAGGTACCAGGAACTCAGGCGCTGGGGTAGGGACAATTGAATGCTATTGCAGAGGAACTTTATTGGTGTGTAAGTAGTGTTTTGAGTACAGGGCACCTAATATCTTTTGATGATAAGTGCTCTGGAATACTTTACCACAGTTGAGTCAGTTTAGGATGCTGGATGGGTAATTGTCATTGTTTTGAGCTTTTTCCTTAGAATAGGAGAGTTTTTTGAGAAAAGTCTGACACTGAGAAATCTCGCCAATGGAGTCTGCGATAGAGATTGGGCTAGAAGACAAGCTGTTGATGACAAGTAACTATCAATTTGAAAGATTGCATGAGATATTGGCCTCACCAAGGACAGCATCAACTCTCTCAACAATTTTAGTAGAATGAGGATTTCAGTAGAGACCCAGGAGTTGTGAGTAGCTAAAATGTAAAATATTCATGCCCTATTCTCTTGATCATTTCAGTAATTAAGGTGTTTACTGGCTATCTTAAAATCTGTATATATGCAACGTATACTTTATCTGCGTAATGCAGACTCTGACGGACTAGGATTTTGCGATGTTTCTACAAAACAAGAGAGATACTCTGCAAGGTGTTCTCTGTGCAGAGGCCAGCACAAGATTTATGTATTGCTTAAGAGACTGTGATAGATGCTATCAAAGTACATCCTTTTCAAAAGGCTCAAGGAATTCTTCCAAAGGAAATTTCTTGCCTGTGCAGTAGATTTGTGAAACTTTAAATAGTAGTTAAGTAGGACTTGTGTAATACGGAGACCTGTGTAAGACCCCTGCACAATAGAGAATCTCACCTGCAATATATTTGGTTCCTGTGCTTTGTAAAGTATTTGTGAAGAAATTTGTTGGTAGTATCTGGCTCCTGGGTTGGCTCTCAACACATACATAAATTTCACTGACACTGAAAATCTCTCTAGTGGTCTATGCCTCAGTGATGCAGGTAACAAAATTACATTCCTGTCACTATAGTAACTCCTACAGATAGTAATCAAAAAATTTTTTTTTCATTAATCTTTAGCCAGATCCCCACGTTTTCTAAATATTCTGAAAAATGTTTAATTAGGTATTTTAGAAAATGTTTCATAACTGCCCTTTGAAACTTAATTTTTATTCTTAAAAGTTGATCTATGTTCTATGTCTACACAGGGATAAAAAAGGTTTAAGGGCAAATACACATAAGCTTATCTGCTGAGCCTATGATAAAGGCTTTGTCCTGTAGAGGAAAACCTCTGCTCTGTGTGACTGATGAGAGTGAGGCACCAATATGCTTCTGAAAATCCTGTTACATACTTAACTGTATCCTCCATCTTCTAAACACCTCTTTTCAGTTATTGATGCAAAAGACGTCTTTCAAAGTTGTTCAAAGGTATTCCTAATGAACAACTTCGAAAGACATGGCTTTTGCATCTAGGTTTTGTAGATACACTGTTAAATCAATATTGCAATGGTACATTTGGTTGGGTTTTTGTGCAATTTAAATAGTATGGATATGTAATTTCTTGACTTCATTTGCGTATCTAGTAGTTAGAAATGTAAATGAGCTTATCTGTGGCCATGAATAATTATCATTATTAAATTGTACCGGTATTTTTTTATTTGTGCCTACAAAAGGATAAGCTGCATTTTTCAAGTGGTGGTCTTCACTAATTACCTTTTCACATATATAATTTAGAAAGAGAGAGAGAAGAGAGAATTAGAGTGGCAACGAAAGGTTCATATGCAGTCTTTGTTGTTTGTGTGCTGTTATGTATGTTGTCCTGTACTGAAGAATTACCAAATTGCTTGTTTCACAGTCAAGTGGGGAGTGATAATCAGTAACTTAAAAAAGATAGAACCAGTCACATCCATAGTGATGCAGATCGATGACTGAACTACACAAAAGGAAGACAAAAAAAGGAACTCCCTAATATCTGGAGAAGTAGTTCCAAGTGGATATATTTTTTGGGACAATATTTAGAATGGTTGAGAATTTTTCTATGATACTGTCAGCTTGGATCCCTCATAAACTGTGTATACAAATAATGTAATATTCAAAATTTAATTTTTGAGAAATTTATTTTGCTTAGATTTTGATTTTTTGTGTTTTGATTTGGGTTTTTTAATAGCAGAGAGTAAACAGTATCTTATATGTCTCCATAAGAAATCTTTTAATATGAATAATTCTGGACTTCTAGTCTTGTTACTGGGAAGTGTTGAAAATTTGTACTTCATCAACAATTTTTAGTTAATATGGGCACTGCTGTAGAAATGCCTCTGTAACAGCGTCTACAGAGGGGTCCTGAGCTCCTGACTTTGGAAGGAAAAACTCGCTGTTATTCCCTGCGCTCCTGATGAGGAGAAGGAGCCTCTTGTCAGAACATCAGAAGAATGCGGACCAAGTTTACTGAAGTTCCTGCCATATTCAGTCTCTCCAATCTCTTTCTGCCAGAAAGACTGTTGATGTTCTGCTAACTGAATGTGGAATGGAGGGAAAAAGACTTTCTTCTTTCTCCATTACGAACGGTAAAATACCATTCGTTATAAATCTCATAGATGGGATTTGTAGAAGCCTGTGCACAGACACTGGGAATAGTCTTACAAAAATAGTGATTCATCTATTTAATGTATTTTAATCTGCATTTTAATTAATCCAATTAATTGTACATATTGTAGTATAAACTACATGACAACATGTCTTTCTGCGACTATAAATACGTTTCATTCGCTTATTTGTTTTTCTGTGCAGACATATAATGTGGATACATCATAGTGGTACAATTCAGCAACAAAAATAGAGGAAAGGAGCAATGCTGAGCATAGATAGGAATACTTGACTAAATCACCACAGATAAAAGACACAATTTTTGCATGAGGCTTGTCTAACCAATAATATGGAAAACAACCTAGTGAGAAACAGGCAGAGAATCTTTCAGTATTTAGAAGCTGAACTGGAAGCGCTGACCCAGGGCGGTGCTAATGACTTTCTGACTCCAATGCGTAGCTAAGCAGTCTTGGCCTCTTTGCTGACTGTTGTTCCCATATCTTACTTTCTGGCACTCTACCAACCACATTCAGGTGATAGTGGAGCATTACTGTGATATTAGAAGTGTCACCTTTGAGTTTTAGAAGCTGATGATAAAGGAAAGACTGTAGATTTTATTTTTTAAACAAAGGAAGTATTTTATTTGTATTGTTTACACACTTCACTCCTTCTCAGATACTGTGTTTGATAGTACTTTTGTCTATACTTTTTTAAGATTAGAGTTTTCAATAAAATGCTTTCTTAGAGGCTATGTAATGCTCCTGGTTTACTTTACTAAATGGAAATTCAGGACCTGAAATCAGCTAACCACTGCTGAAGCACACAGCAGCTCTGCAGCATCATGGTCATTAACAGTGCCAATCACAGTATTCAAGAAGACTTTTTTCCCATTGCCTTTACAGATGCTAGTGGAACACCATGGTGCAAAATGAATGAGGTTAGTGACATTACAGAACAGAATGCTTGCTTTGAGTGAGGAGCCTGAAAATGCCTGAGAGTCAAGGGAAGGGTGACTTCTTTCAGCTCAGCTGTGTCCAACATTTTCATGTACCTCACATTAAGTATAGCCAGCCTCATGTCTGAGATGCACATAACTATACCAGTTAGGTAGATATTCTTTGTCCCAAACTTTTCCGTAGTTTTCCAGCATGTATGAATATAGGTGGAATGCTTCTTTGTCTGACTGGGAGGAATGTTGGGCCATCAGGTTGGCAGGTATTGCTCGCATTTCTTTTTGTGCCGTTCGCTCACTGGAGATTATTAGGACATGGTCACGGCCTAATGGAAGGAGGCTCATTATTTTTCATATACTTTCTGTCATGAAGCTATAATAATGACTAAGTGAATTTATATACGTTTCCTCCTCTTCACTGTCTTTTAAAGCAGGAGGCTGATTTTAATGAAGTCAGATACATGAGCAGAGAGGTCTCAGAGGCAGGTAAGGTTCCTATAAATTTTGCGAATGTAGCAGTTGGCTGCTTGTTTACCTTTTTCCGTTGCTGTTTATTCCAGCTGGCCACCACTTTCCAGCTAGCCACCTTTCCCTGGGGACCCTGATTCATGCCTGAGGGGCTTCAGCATAGAGCAATTCATCTGCTGGTTGAAATTGACCATAACCTGAGGACTTTAATCCCTTCCCAGTTCAAACTCTTCATGACCAGGCATGGCTGTGCTCAGCTGTGCAGCTGAGCAGGATGCTGGGTATGTCACCATGGTTCCTGGGGCAAGTAGCAGGCATAGCACTCTGTTAGACCTGAAGAGCGTGCTGATTCTGTGACAGACCACACACAAGGATCAGCAGTCACACTGCTGAATTTGTCCTTGCTTCTATTGCAGTTTCTGCTCCATTTTGTCCAGTGCTCATAGAACTTTGCATGACTGTTGTTGGTATGCAGGTATATATGTCAAATCAGTCAGTTTTGTAGAGCTGAGATGTAGAAATAATTCAATTTTCTGCCATCTTTAAGGTCAGGTTAGAGGTGAACCATGAATGGACAGTATGTTGTAGGATTAGAGGGACTATTTGGCAATAGCTTTTTTCTATTCCTAGCAATATACTGAGAGAGGGATTTAAAAATAATAGGATAAAATAGGATAACTGTCACTGACAGCTTTCAGAGAACTTTTAGGCTGTGCTCAGGGACAAAAATTAACAATGGCAATGTTAGAAATATATATTTTTTCTGATATGACTTACATCTAGGCATTAGACCTCTTTACCAATTTATTGTTTAAATGTTTATTTAACATAATACAGACATGTACAGTATAATGACCGTGGATTGATTTAAAACCCTGCAAAGAAAATGTAAATTGGTTAAAAAAGTATACTCAATGATAATTGCTTTGAATGCATGAGACTGAGACAATGGAGAGTCAAGTCTGTAGTGTCTGAGATGAAGACTGAACACGGGCTTTGCAAATGGCTAGGGTGAATATATGTTCTACTAGTGAGCTTCAGGTCTTATGATCTAGAAAGTGGAGATACTCCTGGATATTCCTGTGTCTGCTCAGCTGTTACCAATTCACTGCAACTAATTTGGTATCTAGAACCTAATGCCATGGTCCCATTTTGTCAGCTTCTTGGATATTGGGTATGAAATGTTCTTATGCGTATGTAGAACAAGGAGAAGCAGTTTTAAGTTTCATACTTGCAAAGGATGCAGAGAACAGTCTATCTCCAGATAAAGGTAGGTCATCAGCTAAGAAACATGACAGTTTGAATTCTGCAGATACTATCAGAACAGTGCTGTGAAGGCACAGTTGGAGGAACTGCATGAAAACAGCTCTATGATGCGACTGTAAATATAAATTTATTACTGCATTGCCTATTTCATGGAGGCATGAAAGAATGAATGTTTTATTGAAATGTCACCTACAAAACTAGTCAAGCCTAACATTAGCAAATGGCAATATCTTTTCCTTAATTGGACTAGTATTTGCATATAATTAGGCAATGTTTGAGTATGGTATTTAAAGAAAATGGTAAAAAAAAGTGAGCATGGACAGGATGTTGTACTGTACCAAACAGGATACTCAGCTGGCAGGAGAAACACATGTGATCTGGTTCCTGCTACCTAGATTGTTTAGTGCTGGTTTTGTTTTCTGATAGACTACATGTCTGGCCATGGAGCTGGGACCAGGAACTAAATCTTGCTGTAAGCGGTGGGTTTCCCTAGCAGCAGACGTGGGAGTCAGTCTCTACTGTGCCCTCCTCCTTCTCTTCCCCTCCCCACTCCTTGCTCTTGCATTTTGACACACAGAAGGTCCAGGATAAACAGGAGAGCATGCTTTCCAGGATTGTGCCTCCTATATTCCAGGAAACTTTTTTTGGTGGTGGGAAAATGAGCATGAATTACAGGTCTTTTGTTTCATATGATGTAACTATTAGGTGGTTATGGAAAAGGTGGGCTTCCTGCAGCATTTATTCATTCGTTTGGCTCAGCTCTGCTAGTTGTGTACCTTATCTAAACACACCAGTCAGATTAGACTCTTCTAGGGACGTGTCTGGGAGTGAGACATTTCAGTTGCGCTCTGTCTCACATCTGGATCACACTGTTGGGCAGTGCTAGACGTGAATGGAAAGTTTGCAGCCTCACATCCAAAGTGTCAATCTCGGCTCTAAAGTGAGCACTAATAAGTCTTGCTGGTGTTGCAATGAGGATTTCTGAGTCCCTTTTTTGGAGGGTTTATGTCCTAAATTCTGTTCAGTTCATGGTTTAGATATTTAAATCACCTCTTAAGCTCTTGCAGTCCCTCACAACAGAATTTTATTAAACCTCAGTGAGCTTGTTCGCTTTCCATTATTAAAATAAAATGTGGAAATAAGAGATCTAAATGCTAGTAATCTGTTTTTCCTAATCTGGGATATATATCTGGACATAAAAGCACTCTGTTGATGAGTGAATGCACCAGTTCCTTGCAGTACATGACCATTAGTAGCCAAGTAAAATGTACCTGTTGTATAATTCTGTGCTGCATTGTAAATTTGGCATTAATGTAATGCCTTAAAAGCTAACAGAACTTTTAGTTGATATACTGTATCTCTCTATTATGTATAATATCTCCTCATAAATATGCATGTCTAACAAAACTGTGGCAATTTGAGGAATTTATGTAAAACTTATGAATTCTCTTTGATATCCTGGGTGCTCAGGATATATCTGCTTCAACCTGCATGCTCAGTATTGAAAAGAGCATTTTTTTTTTTCTTTTTTCATAATTTTTTTAGTGTTTTGCATTTTCAAAGGACATTGCCACAAGGTCAAGCATGGAGCATAACAATATGCTGACAACCTAAAATCAAATGGAAGACCTTCAGACAAAGTGACCTGGCAGTTGCTCAGGATGATTTAAGTGGGTTCATTACCAAGACACATCTCAGGATCACACCTTGGGAAAACTTGGTGAAGCTAGAAGAGATAAGTTAAAGAAGGAGGGGTAACTTAATGGCCATTCTGGAGTAAAACAGAAAAAAATGGAAGAAAAAACTTGTTGCTCTGATGGAAGAAGTTATTTTCTGCTGTCACAAGCAGCCATAGACAATTGAGAACACAGAATAAGTGGAATTGCAAGGCTAGATTTAACGGCACTTCTGACTAGTTTAGACAAGCCTAATTAGAAAATGAATGGGGCTGGCTTAACTTTTGGTAGATACAATGAGAGGCTGGAGAGAGCTAAAGTTATAGTCTTAATTACAAAACTCTCAGACTTTTGCTTCACTTGGCAGTCTTGGAATACGATAATGAACCTACTTAAACTAAAACTATTTTAAAGTGAGGTAGGTTTTCAACTCTTAGACCCTTTAACTTTTACTTAGAAATCTGCTAATTTTGGGATTTGACAATTCAAATATAACCCCTAACAAACAGATACACTACGATGTCTTTTGAAACAGAAAACAATACTAATTCCTTCTTTTTAATTGAAAAATACTAGATGTTAAGTCATGTCTGGAAGTTTCTGAAACTGAAAACTATAAGGAAGAATTAGAGGATGAGTGATTAATGCTAAGAAGATGGTGATATTTTAACACTGGGCTCCCAAGTGCTAAAATGAAGAGGTGCAAGTCCAGTAGACTTTGACTCGCTATTACAGTTTAAGGCTAAGATATGGTGTAATGTGGAAAAAACCCTGCATTGTATAGAAGTTTTAAGAAAGGATTTTTGAAGTGTCTCTACCAGGGGATGGTAGAAGATTTGTTCTGGTCTGTTCAGTGTGAGCATCCAAGAAGGAATTTTTTCAACCAATGTGGTTTATGGGCTTTTATTATTTCTGTGGTAAATGCAGAAAAACATACATACTTTTAAAACTCTATGAAAATGTCCCAGTTCCATATAAGCTGTGTGTTTCTCAGTCCTGGTAGTAAGTCCAGAAATTGTCAGTGTAAGCAGGTGGCAGGGATCAACTGGTTCAAAAATAAAACAAAACCAACAAACCATGGTCTTTCTTTCACCGATTGTGTTTATTCCTTAGCAATTTTTTTCCTTGAGAAACCAGCATTCAGCGGTAGCTGCAAGAAAAATGGAAAGTGGGTTTTTCATTCCTAGATAATGACAAAACAAAAGCTCAGTCCTGTAAGAGGGCACGGACTAATTATTGGGCAAGTGGCTTGGCTACTACTGCATGAAAGAGAGTATATTTAAGGTATGACTAACAGTGCCTCTTCACCCTTCTTCTATGACATTTACTTCCCAAGGCATGTGTTTTGCAGTAAATTAGACTGTTTTCCCTGTCCAGAGTTAAGACAGTTGGCATTACCATATATTAAGGCAGGAGTTCGATGACTACGTACAGCTAGTTTCAGATTATTTTGGTAGTGGTGACATGCTGTACTGTAGCTATTGGAAGGTCAGTATTCCTTTGGAATTAAAAGGGATTTTAATTCTTAATTCCTATTAAGTCTATTGGGAGTTAAGCAGAGAAACCTCTGGCAAAACTCATGGAAGTTTCTATCTACAGCTATAATAATTTCCTTGCTGCCCCTTCTGAAGTTAAGAGCATGTAATCCTTTTTACTGTGATTTCATTTTTACTTTTGGATCAGAAAAGGGAGTTCTTGAGGAACAGTGTGACATACACACAAACCAAACTGCTCTTATTACTGAAATGATAAGTACAAGGTGGAAAGGTAAGCTGGTGTAGATGAGATGTGTACAGCACAAATACATTAAAAGCATGCAAAGGAGCACTTTGTATTATGGTGGCCTTGAGAGTGGTCTATTATGTGGATTTCCCATTGCTTTGGTTCATAAATCTTGGGGGGTGAGAAACAATGGAATGGGGGGAGAAATAACTGAGTCTAAGTTGAATATACAAGTTCTGAAGTATATTTATAGAATAAGACTGGGGAGAATATTTTTTTCTAATATTTATTAAGATGTAGGTCAAACAAGTTACTGTAGCGGGCCAAGAGAATAAAAAAGACAGCGTCTATTTTAAGAACCAATTTAGATTTTCACAAAGATGGAAATCAAGAGTAATTCTACTGCATTACACAGAAGTGTAGGGGCTGGTGCAAGGTCAGAATGAATCCTCTTGTGATTTCTGTGCAAAATGAATTTAAATCAGGATGACTGCACTGATTTCAGCAACTTCAGGCTGTTTTTTAACCAGATGAAAATTCAGCATTCAGTTATCACAATAAATAATTCAGCTAATATTTTCCTAAGGAAAGAGATGAGGATGGAGCCTAATGTGGCTGCAGTTCCCTGTGAGAACCATCTGGTGCAAGGTGCACTGCTGGTCAAATAACAGGGACCCCTCCCTCCTATCAATGTAGCTACCGCAGCTAAACCCGTATTTTGTCTTTGACCTTGTCCTAAACTCCCACTGATTCCAATGGGAACTCCATGTGCAACAGTCTTTTATTCAGGCTGTCAAATCTTAATATTTTCAAAATGTTGACTTGGACAGGAGTTGAGATAATTTGCTTTTGAGGCTTTGCAGTGAGGCACTTGAATTCCATTTGGAGTACAGTGCTGGCCCCATAAACCCACTCTGAAAAGAGGATTACTGTACATATGCTGTATTTGCTCCCTTTTTTCCATAACCTTTTAATGCCTCAGGGACTGAGTTTCACTAGACGCAGTGGGAGAATCCTGGTACATCTGGTTTCCCTGTGGTCTTACACGATGACTGAAGAGCCGTGCAGCTTTTGCGGTCAGGTTCCCTATGGACTCACACTGTGATGAGATTTGTTCACCACAAATATATCCTTGTTTGCCATAAAGATATGAGTGAATTGAGCTGCTGTTTATGCATCACATTTACAACTAGGATTTCATAGAATCATACAGTAAATTAGGTTGGAAAGGACCTCTGGAGGCCACCTCATAGATTTCCTGGCTCAGTCTCCTCTCATCTTCTTTTTTCTCCTTTTGTAGATGGACAATTTAGAAATATCCTTTCAGCGGACAGAGTGACCTTTGCATTCAAATGCAAACACTCACCCCTGCCCACACATATGCCATGCTTTAAAAGATTATGTAAAAGGTTTTTAAAAATTAAGTGTAATATAAAGTACTACATTTTGAAATGTGAAATCTAGCATGGAAGAAGGTTCACAGAATCACTAGGTTGGAAAAGACTCACTGGATCATCAAGTCCAACCATTCCTGTCAAACACTAAACCAAGCCCCTTAGCACCTCGTCCACCCGTGTCTTAAACACCTCCAGGGAAAGTGAATCAACCACCTCCTTGGGCAGCCTCTGCCAGTGCCCAATGACCCTTTCTGTGAAAAAATTTTTCCTAATGTCCAGCCTGAACCTTCCCAGGTGGAGTTCGAGGCCATTCCCCTTTGTTCTGTCCCCTGTCACTCGGGAGAAGAGGCCAGCTCCCTCCTCTCTACAACCTCCCCTCAGGCAGTTATAGGTCTCCTCTCAGCCTCCTCTTCTCCAGGCTAAACAACCCCAGCTCTCTCAGCTGCCCCTGTTCTCCAGCCCCTTCACCACCTTTGTCGCTTTTCTCTGGACTCTCTCCAGAGCCTCAACATCCTTCTTGTGGTGAGGGGCCCAGAACTGAACACAGGATTCAAGGTGCGGTCTTACCAGTGCTGAGTACAGAGGGTCAACCAGCACCCCCAGGTCCTTCTCCTCCAGGCAAAAGGTTAATGATGTATAAGCCAAACAGCTGTTCCTGAATGTTCAAATAAATACCTAATCAACTATTAGGCTTTTTTTCAGAACAGGGGATGGCTCCATGGAGCAAGAGGGTAGCAGTGGCCTGGGCAGGCATTTGGCACCTGGAGAGACCCAGCAGTTGCTTATTTCCCAGGCAGGATCTGAGGCTTTCCCGCATCCCTTGCATCAGGACAGCCTGCTGCCATTACCCTGGCATGGGAGACGGCTGCAGCGAAGTTGTGTGAGATTCAAAAGGCAGAGTTTGGTCACCCTTTAGGAGAGCTTGATTTAATTTTAGGACAGTATAATTTTTTGAGCTGACTTCACTGAGATTTTCACCACGGCCATAATTATTACTAGATAACACTGACTTGTTCTTGGAAAAGCACTTTTTGCCTGTTTTTAATGTGTAATAGCTTCTGCGATTTATGTTTTCTTTCTGCAAATACAACAGAATGAAAAACATGGCTGTATGACATTTATTGCTGAATACTGGTTTCTTATTGGCAGCTGCTCCAGATATATGATCAACATCTTTAATTTTTACAAAGAGATGAAAAGTGGCTTAGGCACAGCCCATTGCGATGTTATTTTCTATAAGAGGACTTTTTTTGGGTTTTTTCCTAGATCTAGTCTATAGACTCTGTGGAACATATGCTCTCTCCAAATCTCAGATAGACTTTTAAAACTTGACCACAAATGGCTTTTCTGTAAAGATCAAACTTTAAAGAGGCATAATTGTTCCTTGCTATTCAAGCAGACACTGGAAAAAAATGAGTCAACGTGGCTTCTGCTGATCCTGCAAATCATTTGAACAGATTCAAATGAAGTTTAAAACTGCTACCATGTGAGTTATAAACATGTTAGGTTAAAGTCTGAGAAATAGCTGCAGGTATGGGCCATGTAATTTCCATAGCCACCTGAGCTCAGAATAAGGTTGTCAGAAAGTGTCCTTGAACAGTTCTTGGATTAAAGGCATTTGGATTACACAGGCAATTAATGAAATGGAAATTGAAACATTTTTTGAAATAAGTGATAATTCTTCACACTAGTTGTGCCAAGATTAAAATGGGTCGTGTTTTAGGACTGCTGCTATTCTGTTAGAGGGTTGGGTGGGAACTGTTGTGTTGTTATTTGTACCATTGTGAGGTGTGCAAAGTGCTGCACAAACAGCATAACAGCAGATAGATCCTTCTCTGATGTTTTATAGAACTATGGTGCTCTGCAGCATTTTGACACCATTGAGAAAGAGGAGGAAATTTTCATGCTTTTATACTTGCACAGCGGAGAGTAGCAGTGTGAAGATGTGAACAAGTGTGTTAGTGCCTTGAATGAGTGGCGGCTGGGAAAGCTGCTTCTTATGTTGGTTCCAGTTAAAATTTCCAGGACAAAGACTAGAGAGGACAAATGCAGCCAGTTCAGCGGGGCTCAAGCAGAACACAAACTTTGATCCAGTCCAGTAGCCAGCTCTGGTTTTTGTTTTTTTTTTCATAACAGATCTGCTGGAGGCCACTCCACCTTCAGGCCTCACACTGAGAGCTTATACAGGTCGATTTGCTTAGCATCGTAAAGGGCTGTTTTGTTATGTTTTTCTCATGAATATCTCTGTTATGATCTAATTAGATGAATGATCCAGAAACAAATGATGACTTCCTACAGTGTGCCTGCACCTTAATATGATAAAGCCTCCCACATATTTTCAGATTTCATTAATGAGAAACTTAGCTGAGGAGACCAATACAGCATCTGGAAATGTTTTGAAGATCTATGTAACTTTATTAGTCTTTTAGTTCAAGATAGGTGTGCTTTTATGGTATTTACCATATCACAGCTTGGTATGAAAATCCCAGCTTGCTTGATGGAAAGCTTACTTTCTGAGTATTGGAAATATAATATTTAGGTGCTACTGTGTATTCACAGAGACTGAAAATCTTCATAATTACAAGGCCAGCTGCATTCTTTAACAATTTAATACTTCAAAATGTGCTTCTTGTCAGTCAGTAAAAAAATGATCCCTTAAAAGTGTTGAAGATTGATTTCAGTGGGAATTAAGGGGTTTGGGTCCTGCACATCTTTAGTCACATCAAATCTTGCCTGATATGTTTTGCTGCATTTAGTTCTGAGTTAGTGGTCTTATTTTCCTAATCTGGAGAACAAACCTTACTTTCTGTTGACTTTGGAGCACTTACTAACAGTTTATTCAAGTGTAAACTGAAGACAAACAGATCAAAACCCTCCTTTCCACAACTTCTAACAATCTCTTGTCATTACATGACTTTAGATCTGCCAAACCTTTCATCAGATGTAAAAATGAATGGAAAGGTTACTTTTATAGTGTGATAATTATAACATGTACCATGGTAACAGACCTGTTATGGTTCATCTCTTTAGTCATGTTTTAAGGTTTTAATAAATGGCAATTTCAACTCCCTACTCCCTTCCCCTAAAGCTCATGTAAACAGATTTGTGCAAAGACAATCCAGAGCTTCAAGACTATGTCTAGTCAGTACATAGAGTCACTGGGCTAGTCCAGACAAAGCTCCTACAACAGGAGCAGCATGGCTGAGAACCACAAACACAACGCAACCCAGAAATCTCATTGAGCATCCTGGAGTTAAATCACCTACTTCCAGTAGCACCACTGCAAGTGTTTGCCCACTTGTCCCCCTCATCAAAGGACAGGACGGGGATGCAGACATTGATTTGTTAAACATGCAGTGGTTCTCAGATGGAAGATGCCATGCAATTGCCAAGCCTTGTGATAGAGTTAAAGCAGAAGGAACAGCAAGATTTATCCAAGTGGGAGAAAGGTTTCATGGCAGTGATTTAAGAGTTTTAATGCACCCAGAGAAGCAAGTGCATTTGTGAACTGGTGAAGTGTTCATATTCCAGTCCCAAGTACTGCAGAACGGTAATGCCAAGCTGGCAAGCAGCACTTGAAGATAAGCCATGAGGAGCAAAGGACTTCAGTCCATTCACAAAGGGAATGCTGACTGTTAAATGTTTGTAGGAAAGCCGGTTTTGAGCTATGCTGTTGTTAAAGCAGATGGGAAATTTAACAGTCAAAAGCTACTTGTTCCTGACTTGCAGCTTTCTTGCACTAATTAGAGGGCAAGTTATGTTTGTTAAGAGGTTAGCATTGTCAGGCTAGTTTTGCTTTCTGCTCTGAAGACTAATGGTATTAGTTTAGTGCACAAAGTGAGCTGCTTTGTGCACTAGCTGAAGTCCCAAAAGAGCTAGAACACTGGTTTATAAAATGCTGGGATAAAATGAGCTCTTTTGAAGTCTAAAAGAATGATTCATTCAAACAACTATAAAGCACTAGAACATAATTTTTCTTTAGAAAAAAAGAAAAAAGGTATTTTCTATCCTTAGGTCTCCAGACAGAAAATGCATAAATGGCTCTTCTGGTTTAAAGGTGACTACATGATAGTAATGTTGAAAATTCATAGGTGAGAGAAAAAATAAATGCTTCAAGTTTCCCTTGTACCAGAAAAATGGGCTTCTTTTGCAACTGCAACTTGACAGTTTTAGAGGAAACTTCATATGCTCAGACAGAAATTTCAGTGATATAAAATAACTGATATTGAAATGAGGTAATTTTTACACAGACAAGTAATAGGACCAAGAGAAATACACTCACCATACAAAAGTTCATGTGAAAACATAGGTTGGGCACATTAACTTGGAAAGTAACCTAACATAAGCAAAAGCATGTAAGAAAATAATATTTAATATAAGGAATGTCAGCAGTTTCAGTCATTTCTGTCATCTCTGTTTTCCTTTTTGTAAGAACTACTTCATCAAGCTGATGACAAATTATAAGTGAAAGTTTATTAAGGCAGAAGGAAAACAGGTATCTGATATTACAATCAAGTCATCCGCAAATGCAAGTTTTTAACAATAAAGCTTCTGTCAGAACCCAAGAAACAATGACATTACATTGTGAAAACACCTTTCAATGAAATACAGAGCTTCGGGAACAGAACACAGTTCCTCACATCGCTATTGCCTGATCCCAATTCCTCTGCTAATATTTTGTTCTCCTGTAGTGAAATTGTTGCACAATTCTGGGAAACTATTCCAAAGTGAAGATAAAGAAGTCTGTGAAAAGCTGCTTGTGATAAAATGTATTCTATCAAAAGAGCGGTATTTAATATTCGACTGAAAATTTGGCAAAACTTCATAATTTTGGGAAATATGAAGTGAATTGAGTGATTTGGTTTGGGTTTGTTTTTTTTGTTTTAAGGGTAATGGTTTACCCAAACTGGAACATGAAAGGTCACACTTGATGCGCATTTGCATCCACCCAGATGAATAATCACATACAGGATCATCTACTGCTGCTAGGCAGCTTTCAAAAGTGACTCTGCTGTCTGAAGCTCCTCTTACAGTTGCAAAGTTCATTTGTACATAGAAGTTGTAGTTTCTGACTTTTGGAAGCCACAAAAAGGGTTGGGTTCCTGAACAGCTACCTGGAAAGACTTGAATCTCATCAGACTAACTTTGTGACAATTATTATTCCTGTAACTTAAGAGCAGAAACCTACATTCTTGTGGCTTGCTGGGTTAAGTCCTACAGTTTCATCCTCAAGCAGTTTTGGAAGCTTTTGTTTTGCCTTCCTCCATCAGCCATGAGAGAAGGACAAACTGCAAGACTGAAATAGCCAAGGCTTCTACCTCTTCAGAGGTTAGAAAGAGAAGTCAAAGCAATCACAAATGGCATACAGATCTGCCCACCTAATTACTTACATAAGACCTGCCTGACAACCCTTCCAGCCATTTCTTTGTGCTCTACTGAACAGAGACACTTACAGAGGAAGGAGAGGAATAGTATCAAAATATATAGCTCTGCATCACATTTAACCTTTTTCCCTAGCTCTGAAAGATAAAAGCCAAGGTTTCTAGCAAGAGTGGCAGTGTCCACAGCACAAGATTAGAAAGAAATTCTGTGAACTGTGGAGAGCTCACCTTTCTACGCTACATATTCTGCAAAGAAATTCTGTGAACTGTGGAGAGCTCACCTTTCTACACTACATATTCTGCTATTAGAGATTCCTGTCTCAAGCAGACAGCTAAGACACTCTAACAAGCCAGAGGGACTTGTGGTAGATGTTCTTGGCTATGCATTTCACCTTTGGTACTTAAACAAAAAGGTCCTGGATATGCTACAGAGTAGAGTCTTTTAACTGTATACAATACAACCTGACTGAGCATGAACAGAATAAGACTATTTACATCTCCCATTTTGCATCATGTTTTTTTACTTTGGTTTTGGACCTAATCTTCCACGGAGCTCCTGTGCATCAACTGGGCAGGAAGTTTAGCTGAAAACATAAGTTTGTCATGAGGAAGACACTCAAGTACAATGGACCTGTTGACTAAACCTAGGATTTTAACAAAACATGTTGTTTCCATATCACAAAAGAAACGTCTGCACAACTGTCTTGTATGTAATTCTAATAATGCCCAATGCAGAAACACTACACAGAGCTCCTCATTAAAATATGTGAGTCTTCAGTTTTGGGGAAAAAAAATACCAAATGAAATAAGTCTTAAGCTCAGTGTGCCTAAAGGAAAGCTAAGTGCAAAGAATAAATGAGACAACAAAACATACCCCTCATTTGATTAGCATAGCCTTACATGTACTCTTCTGTGAAATATATGTTAAATAGTTGTCCCATTCTTAAGTGTATCTACATGGTAACAAGAACATAGGTTACAGGAGAGGCACAGTCTAAAATAAAAATACATAAGAAATAAAGTTTTCCATGTTTTCTTAGTTCTCCAAAGTCTCATCCCTGTGACAGCAGAAGTAAGCTTTTAGGTGTTAACTGTCATTACAAAGAATGAGAGCACATCCACACAAGTCAAAGCAATCTTCTCATTAGTTATCTAGTTAGGAGAACTTCCAAAGCTTTGTCATCGTAACTGGAAGATTAATAGCTGCTTCCTCCTGATTAACCCCTGAAACCAAAATTGTGGAACTTGGCGGTCTCCCACATATGTTGCATTTATAAACATCTGCTGTAGGCTACACTATAGTTTTCCTTCCCCATTCAAAAAGTTCTTACACTTCTCTAGGAAATACTTAACCACAAGCAATATAAAATCATCTTACTGTGATAACGACAGAATCCTACAAACCCCTTTTACAGGGTACAGTCTTGATACTGTTGTATTGCACAGTAGGAGGCGTTTGCAGAATTATCTGCTACGTGGTTTTTGAAAGTTATCCAAAACTGAAGCTCAGTTCTACACCTCAGACAACAACCCCCAGCTGAATTTGGAAATTCACTTCATCTGAGCATCTTTCTGAGCATCTTCTTGAAATCATTGCTGCCCATTTCTTTTCCTTGCATACAAGCCAAGGCAGGCACAGAATCCAACAACACTGACAGTGAGGCCAAGTAGGAAGGCGATGGTATCTCCTGCATCCAGGGCTTCAGCTCCTGGCAGCACCAGCAGCAATGAAATGAAGACCGGGAAAAGTTTTGAGGTGCTCTCGGTAGAAGGCATGTTGCCAGCCAGCTGACCCAAATGGGTGATTAAATGAGGAAAGTGCTGGAAAACTGGTACTATAGCAGTATCTACAAGGAAAACAAAAGAAATGTGACACTTCCCCTGGAATTTTCTTTCCCAAAGCCAACCACCACAATCAATGTATTACACACATCTGCATGGGACTTGGGAAATTTAATTTGTATCTTCATAATTACAAAAGTAAATGACTTACTATTATGACACAGCTACACTGGGTTTGCTACTCTGTTGCACAGCTCTGTGGAAAGAGACCTTTTGGAGCCTTACCGTAAGGCAAACTCAGAACATGCTCTCCTGCCTGCCTGTCAGCACCTGCATACTTCACACTTCTCCTTCATGCTTCACAGCATGTGGCCAAAGCACAACGCTTACCCATGCCTTCTGCTGCCAGGGCATTCCCAGGATCCGTGAGCCAGGGGAGGCTGTAGCCGGCTGGCAAGGTTGGGAACTTAAGTGCCAGCCATTCCCTGAGCCTGCCACGCACACGCGTGCTGTGGGACAGAACACCCCGCTTGTTTCCTCTTGCCTCGTATCAGTCCCTTTGAGGCTCACACTGGCACTAACCCAGACGCGCTGCTCCGCAAGCGTTTTTCATTGAATCATAGCATAATTTGGGTTGGAAGGGACCTTAAAGATCATCCAATTCCAGCCCCTTTGCCATGGGCAGGGACACATCCCACCAGACAAGGCTGCCCAAGGCCCCATCCAACCTGGCCTTGAACACCTCCAGGGATGGGGCAGCCACAGCTTCCCTGGGCAACCTGTGCCAGGGCCTCACCACTCTCACCATAAAGAAATTCCTACTTATGTCTAGTCTAAATCTGCCCCTCTCCAGTTTATACCCACAGCCCCTCATCCTATCACTACAAGCCTTTGTACAAAGTCCCTCCCCAGTTTTCTTGTCACCCCTTCAGGTACTGGAAGGTCGCTATAAAGTCTCCTCGGAGCATCCTCCAGGGTGAACAACCCCAACCCTCCCAGCCTGTCCTCGGATGGGAGGTGCTCCTGCCCTCGGATCATTTTGGCGACCCTCCTCTGCCCCCGCTCCCGCAGCTCCACCTCCTCCTCTAGCCGAGGATACCACAGCTGGGCACGATGCTCCGGGAGGGGAAGCTCAGGGGGGCGCCTTCCCGCGGGGAACGCCTCATTCCCGGGATACGCACGCCGAACACACCGCGCCGAGGTTCCCCGCGGCTGCCGAGCCCGCCTGGGCCACCCGGAGCCGCAACGGCTGCTGCGTCCCCCGGCCCGTCCCCCGGCGCGCTGCGCTGCCGGGGGCACCCGCGCCGCGGCCATGACAGGAAGAGGCGGGCGCGTGACCCGGCGGGGGCGGCTCCCAGAGCAAACCGCGCTGAGGCGGCTGGTGGCGGGGGGTAGCCGGGCGAGAGCGGGGGCGGAGCGCGGGGCCCGCTTACCTGCGTGGGTATCAGTTTCCCCAGAATCCTTATGCCTGTTCTGATACCTCCCAAGGACTAATTTTAATGCTGCTATGGACTTTGCAACAGTCAAAACTCTCGCAAACTTGGAGCTGGCTGCAGCTCTGCCTGACCTTGCTTTGAGGGGGGAGAGACTGCAAAGAGGTGATGGCAGAGAAGAGACTATGCAGCACAGATCACGCTGCACACGAGGTGTTATCGTCGTCAGAGTGAACAGTGGAAAAACTCTTAAAGGAAACATGCTGGGGTTGTTCAGCCTGGAGAAGAGGAGGCTGAAGGGAGACCTTATTGCTCTCTACAACTACCTGAAAGGAAATGGAGAGGAGGGATCTGGTCTTTTCTCCCAGGTGACAGGACAAGAGGGAACGGCCACAAGCTCTGCCTGGGGAGGTTCAGGCCTGACATTAGTAAAAAATTTTTCACGGAAAGGGTCATTGGGCACTGGAACAGGGTGCCTAGGGAGGTGGTTGATTCACCTTCCCTGGAGGTGTTTAAGGGACGAGTGGATGAGGTGCTGAGGGGCATGGTTTAGTGATTGATAGGATAACCTCATCTGGTTAAAGATGACTCTGCTTCTGCAGAGGGGTTGGATTAGGTGGTCTATAAAGGTCCCTTCCAACTCAAAGCATTCTGTGATTCAGATCAAAGTCCAGGCAAAACAGTAATAACAAATATTAATCAGTACCATTGTAAGCAATTCCTGCTCTGAGGGAAGCAGTTAAAGCAGTTCTGCAGGGTTCTCAGCACTGTGCCATGTAAAAATAAAAACTGAGACATAAGGAAATGTTACCAGGTAATTACCTGGGATCACGCCCAAAGCCTAAGTCAAGCTTGTTCCGATTTTTTTCTCATTTCTGCTTTGGACAAAGCTGCTTATAGAAATAGCATGTCACACCATTCTGTTACATAGAGCAGGATTAAAATGTCTGTCTTGTAAATGCTGCAGGGGAGTATTGGCTAGTTCATAGCCAAAGCTGAGTATTTATCAGTTGAAAGTGTATGTGCTTAAGTCTGGATAAAAGACTTGTAAGCAATTATGAATTCAAAGTATATGCAGTTTTGGAATGCTTGCAGAAAAAATGAGAAGAAACTGTACTAATCTCATGTCAAAATGAACCTAGCATGTATAATCTATTACATCAAGTATTAATGCATGAGTGAGAACCGATGTTCTCATAATGTTTCCCTAGGCCTGTGCAAAAATACAACTTTTGTAAATGTTTTTCTTTAGAGAAACAGTTTCTGATGGGCTTCTTGAAAAGCAGTGGAAACCCAGATAGGCTGCTTAACTTCCATAGAGCTTTGCCTCTGCCCAATGTAATTTCACTGTAGTTGCCTTTGAGCAACCATTCTTCATGCTTATAGGAACTTTGTAAATCTGAGGTGAGATGTTGCTATTGTGCTGATAATCATTCTTTTATTAATGCCCTTCTTTTCTCCATCTGTCTGGATCCATCAGCTGTCAGTTGTCTTAGACAATAAATTTCCAAGGACAGGAACGTCTTTTTGCCCTCTCCTTATATCAAATAGCATGAAAGCATCTTTTTTTATAAGCAGCAGTATGTAGACTCTCTGATAACACAAATAATAATCATAAAATCGTGGAATAGTTTGGGTTGGAAGGGACCTTAAAGATCATCCAATTCCAGCCCCTTTGCCATGGGCAGGGACACATCCCACCAGACAAGGCTGACCAAGGCCCCATCCAACCTGGCCTTGGACACCTCCAGGGATGGGGCAGCCACAGCTTCCCTGGGCAACCCGTGCCAGTGCCTCACCAGTATAAATATATATCAGTATATAAAAATATAAAATATATTTAAAATAAATAAAAATTAAAATAAATGTCAGTATAACTCATAAGCATCCTTTTTATTCATGAAACATCTATTTCACAGTTTTTCAGATCTGAATGCTTCGTGTTCAGTTCTGAAGGCATTTTCTTGAGAAGCTGATGCCAGTTAACAGAGAAAAAAACCTCATATTTCTGGGAAAGTTGTCATGGCACGGAGGAGAGTAAGGCTAGGTTCCCTGGCTTGTTCCTTAATGAATCACAGATAAATTGTAACCCCTAATTCTGTAGAACCCGAAGAGTGGCAATTTGAAGTGCAGTAGACAGGTGTCATCTTCATCACTGCTGTCATCTCAGAGAGTGGGCCTTGGAGTCCTGGCCCTCTTAGTTCCTTGCTTGGCCTGTTTACTGTGCCCTGCACCGCTGACAGGTAAACGTTACACTGTTCTGCAATGGCAAAAAGATGTTTAAATAATTTCTTTAAAATTCAGTGCTGTTTGCTGTTGCTACCACTTACTAACTAAAATTTTCAATAGTTGTCATTTAGTTCCAGGAAACAAATGTAAGGGGGTTGAACAATGACTTTCAAGTCTGCCTTTTATATCTAGAACTGTCAGTGCCAAAGAACTATGGCATCTTTGGGTTTAGGTATTTTGACAGTGAGGAGTGCAAAATCTGAGGGGAAAACTGGGCTTAATGTACTCATTTTATGGTCTCTCTTCTCGACAACTGTACAAACTTGCAGGCAGCTGAAATGACATAAAGAAGTGCAGTAGGGATGTGGAAAATATTGATTGTGCAATATGTAATTTATTAGTAATATCATGGAAGTGCCATTGAGAGCTAGAAAGCAGTGCTGTTTGAGGATATTTCTTTGGCTTATTCTTTCAATGTCATTGCATTTTGTAGCTTTGGCTGCAGGAATAGTGCTGCTTTGAAAAAAAGCCAACAAAATCTAAACTGTGAAGGAGGCCCTAGCAGTTTTTTGTTCTGTCTGAATAGTACAGAAGTGTGTATTCAGCTTCAAGATCTGCCATCAACTTCCTGCATCACCTCGGGCAAATTTTCCTTTTGACCTATCACGGTTTTGATTGCTTTGCTTGAGCTATTATGTAACTAATATTCAGAGGAAAGACAGAGAATTCCCAGAGCTGACAAGCTAGAGCTTTGTAAGTTTTGAGCACAAGGCTGAGGAGGTAGGCAGGAGACTGGAAATTGAAAATAAAGTGCACTTTCTGGAGAGGAAAAAGTTGCGAGCAGAACAAGTCTACACACTGAAGGGAGGATTCACAGTTGTTTGGGTTTTTTGTTTTGATATTACTTGGTTTATCTTCTTTTGAGATCCATTTGTTTATTGCATTACCATACTGATCTGAGAAGCTTTCTGATCAATTTTTGGACTTTGGAGGTACTGCTGTAATGAGGAATGCTAACTGATTACTGATAAGACATTGACTACAGTACAATGGTTATCGTTTCTACATCATCATGTCCACCTTTGAGCTACTTTTCCCTGGTGATACTTTATCTGGCATTTTAGATATCACTGTGTCATCATCTCTTCTCTTTACTCACAGATCTGCACATGTTTTTTCTGCTACAAAACCTGTGGCTTGCTTTATTTGGACTTCCCTGTGTGTTTTTATTTGAGCTTCCCATCAGAAAGTAGGCTCTACCACAAACCACCTCATTTGCCTCTACAGAAAAAACAAAGTTAAAATGCAGCATGAATTACTTTTATCACCTTTTCCATGTTCCCTTCTTATTCTGTTGTCACAGATGTGCTGACTTCATCCTTTCTCTTCCTTCCTCCCTCATTGTGCTCTCCCTATCATGTGGATCTCCTTCATCCTGCCTTCTTTTTTTTCTCAGAGTGCATAAGTTTCCTCTCAGATAAATGTAGGTAGTCAGTAGTCACAGACAGATTTCACTGTCATGAAAACACCGGTTGGATTCCCTTCCTGTACTATCACTTCATCTGTTTTATTCCTGTCATCTCCAACCTCTCCAAACATGCTGCCCAAAACTGCTCTAGTTATGTCCTACATCTCCATACAGTATAGCTCATGCCTTCCTTCATCAGCTGGAGCTGCTCACATTGGTCTCTCTGGCTAGCAACTCTAGCATGAATGTCTGTGTTTCATCACTGTCTCTTTGACTGTTGGACTGCTTTTGAAACTCATTTCTCTTCCCAAATCCAGCAAACACTTCCTTTTCTTTTTAAGAAACAACAACAACAAATACTTCCTTTGCTACCTCTTCTTCTTTTTGAATCTTAAGCACTTATTTCTCCTTTTCTGCTGCTGAGAGTGTGCTAGACTTCCATCTGTGTTTTTTAACTCTTGGCTCTCTATACATTGTCCCTGGTTGCCCTTATCAACAAATATGGCTTTGAATGCCATCCTTAACTCATGTTTTTCTTTGTCTTTCCCTCTCTTTTATTCCTGCTTGATGGTGTTGAAGTCTTACAGCCTGTAGCACAGCAGCTCCCAGGCCTAACAGTTCTCTTCTGAGCATGACCTAAAGTCATGTCCTGAAAATTATTCTTGTTTCCCTCTGTGGCTCCTGCAGCTTTGTTTATTCAAAATGCTACCTCAAAGGTGTCTCTTTCTCGAGTTTGCCATTTTTACTGCGTTCCCTCACTTCTTAATCCTCTGGTGTTACGTTCCATTTTTTATTGAACCAAAGACAATTTTCTTCTCAGTCCTAGAAGGTCTTTACAGTATAATCTTCCTTCACACTGGCTTATCCTATTGCCATGTCAGAAGGTTAACTTCTCCCTTTCTTTTGTCACACCTAGCAGACTCCTTTTGATCCCTCTGAGAAGCAAAAGTTGCTTCTTTCTGACAGCATGGAAAGGCTTACAGAAAGAATTGCACCACTTTTTGATGGAAAATTCTTTCCTTTGGTAACACATGCTTCCTGCTGTCCTTTATACAGGCATGAAAATAAAGGATTAAATAGCCCAGTGATTCGTTTTCCTTCAGTCCTTTGCTCCTTTAACCTAGCAGGGGATCTCCTCTGCCCACTGGAATCTCTTTGAGTTCTTATGCCAACACTTCAAAGATGCCTCTGTGCAGTGTTGGCTGGAGCAGAGAGGCGTGAAGGCAGCTGCCAGCCCTGCCAAAAAAAGCTCTGGAGTTGGTGCTGGCAGGAGGCAAGAGCAGCAAAACCATAGGAGTGAGTGCAGAGGATGCCAACCAGAGTTAAGCACCCATTGATTGAGTTCCCTGCTGAACGCTGCAGGGGAATGTGAGAGCTACCCATCAATAATGGCAAATCTGGGGATTCCCTGTAATTATTGCAGGCACTGTCATGCTTTTTCTGGATTATGAGGAGCAGGCTCCTGGGGTTTTTATAGAAGCATAACAGAGGTAGATATCAACTCGAATGATGCATCCAAACTCCCTCCAACTTTGAGGACATAAAGTCTGAATCCAGTTTTGTTGATTTTGGTCTTTGTTCCAATATAAACTATTGAGATGTTCTCACATTATTCATCAGTTTTTTCAGAGGTAGTTTGAATATCACGTATTGTTTGTCTGGTTCTTTTTGAGATCTTTTGAGTTCAGCTTCAGAGGGCCTGGTGATGCCACCTTTGTCAGTATTGAATGGTAAGCAAACAAAGATACTGTTCAACACAAGAATGACAGAATGAGATTTAAAGAGGGAGTAGCAGCTGTCATCCACACATTGTTTTGGGTAATGCATATTTTTCTCCAATCTATGCTGTCAGATGTTTTCTTGACTTTTGTGCATATGATTGTAATAAGTAGGAGAAGTTTAATGAAAATAAAAATTGATTTAAATATAATAAACTTGTATAATCACGTTTCAAATCTAGATCTAATCCATATTTTGATACCTGTTTATGTCAGCATGTCAATAGCCTTTTTAATTTTTTTTCAGTTTTGGGCATTGTTAGAAATAAAGCTTGCCAATTTCTGGAGTTCTAGCCATCTAAATCTGAGTGTTAGTCATAAATGAGAAAACTGGTATTATAAAATTGTCTCTTATATTCGCATGCCTAAAATACACCTTTTTTTCGAAGATGGATGCCTCAAAAGGAAGGTTGGTGAAATCAGAAGATATTTTAGGAATATAAGAGGTTAGTGTCAGGCTGTAGGTGGTAGTTCTTTGGCAGAAGAAGGGTCAGAATTCAGTAGCAGGAACAGTGCGATACACCGGAACTCACTGACTGGTAGAAGAGAATCACAAAATTGCTGAGGCTGGGCTGCACCTCTGGAGATCACCTAGTCCAACCCTACAGCTCAAAGCAGGGTAAACTACAGCAGATTGCTCTTGGCTGTGCCCAATCAGGTTTTGAATAGCTCCAAGGGTGGAAACTCCTCAGCATCTCTCAGCTATTGAGAAGCCAGTGTTCAGTCACTCTCATGGCAAAAAAAAAAAATTGTGTATGTTTAAATGGATTTTTGTTTTTTTCAGTTTGTACTGAAAGAACTCAACTGAGCACTCCAGATGTGTCTCACCAGTGCTGAGCAGAGGGGATGGATCACCTCCTTTGACCTCCTGGGAATGCTTTTCCTAATGGAGCCCAGGATGCTCTTGGCAGATGTTATGGCCTTACAATGTTGCTATGCTCTCTAAATTTTACAGTGATCAGAGCACTAGAGGGGTTTTGGAGTAATTGATACACCCCTTGACAGCTGTTCAAGTTATCACACTCTCATTAAATGCTCTGTGGTTTTGAGACACTAATTAGAACATGCTTTCGTGTAGTCCTTGTAATGAGGCCTTAAAAGGCAACTCAGTATGTCTGTTCAACAGGTCAACACATGCTCAAGAGGAAGTTTTTGGAGTGACTCAGATCTTTTGGGACCGTTTTATCAGGATCCAGTGTCAGTCCCCTGGGCAGGGACCAGACTGCTCAGCTATTGTTCATGAAGAGCTAACGGTCCTCTCACAAAATGAACAAGAGGTTGAGATGACTACAGATCTTTGTGGAAGTATATCTGATGCAAGAAGCAATTAAATTTATGCGCAGAAGCAGAAATGAACAAAGCCTGGAGAAGCAAAACAGGAAAAACTGAGAAGATCCAAGTCACACAGAGTGAAAATGAGGGTAAGAGTTGCTGAAGATGATCTGAGAAGAGAATAAAACTTCCTTAAAGGAAAAAGAAATGTCATAGTTGCAGCTGACACTGTTGAGAACTAATTAAGATGTTTGATATATTGTTTAGTGTTTCTGAAGCTGAATTCTCTATGTATTCTCTCATTGAAATGTATTTGAATTTTCCCATTGCCTTTAGTGAGGCCACAATTCCACCTGTGTCTGAAAAATAGGAGCCATCATTCTTCCCAGTATCACCAAAACGTCATTAATTTTCTGATGCATGTGCAGTCCGAGGATAGTGGTAAGCCCACAGGAAATCCTATAAATAATTATTTTGAAAATCATGTATCCAAAAAAAAGCTACATGCATTTGTTTGGTAAATGCTGGAGTTTTGCTGTTGCAAGCTAACAAAATGTATTTTATTTGTGGAATGTATTTCCTGTGTCTCATCTTGATCATAGAAGACCCTAAAAATACTTTGTAGAATACAAAGTGAATCTGGATTATTTTAGCGCCAGTCTAAAGGGAAGAGACATCATTCATGAGGGGCACATTTAATGAGCCAACTGTCCGCTCTCAATAGCCTGCAATTCATTCCAGCCCTTGGTTATTTGGCTCCCTTTTCATTAGCGAAACAGTTTGAGTTTCACTGTTGAACTAAATACGCAGCTGTTATTACAAAAGACACCGTGATCTGGAAAAATATAACTGCTTAATGCCTTTGTGTTTCACAGATTACACAAACTTTTAAAGGAAAATGCATTTAGCTTCTGTTACCAGTCTGAAAATTCATGCAGTGAGAAATATCACTTGCAACATGTAAACTGAGAAATATAGTTGTAAATACTTATAACTAAAACTGACATATCTCACCTTAATGGCTCCAGTAACCATGGTGATAAAAATATGAGACACACGAAATTTGAAACGATATATATTTTATGTGTATGTTTAGTAATCATGCACATCTAAAGAATAGAGCAATAATAATAATAACATTTGGATCAATATTAGAGCTCTCAATCCATACTCACACACCAAATTTATTAGAAATTTTTTAGTGGACTTAGTGGTTTTCAGGGGATGTTTAAATACTAGTTTTCATGCATAGATTCAATAGCAAGTTATGAAGGACAGCTGGAATAACCAAGACATGGAAAGATGAAAAAAATTCTTGCAGACAATCAACAGTACAGTCAGGAAAGGATCCCATGCTTTCTTAATCTTGCCACCTCTTTTCCCATTGTAGCTGATGGTAACTTCCACAGACTAATGTGGAAACAAAAAAGGACAATCCTTTTGTGAAAATGTGCTGTCTCTGTTGAGAAGCATGGAACTTCCTGCCAAAATCACAAAGGCCATGAATGTCTTAAGAGAAATCTTTTGCAATGACAAAATTCAGCGTTTACCATGCTGACTGGCCTTATGTTCCAACTGAGATAAAAAATACTGTGATGGAAGCTATAAAGATATATGCAACATAGATATATACTTTACATTACCATTTTCAAAATTGATTGGTAGCATCTTAAATCACAAAACATTTTATTCTACTAATGTTCAGATTCAAATGGAATATAGGCTTCACTTAGAAGACTGCTGTTTTGTGTAATTGATTTTGAGAATCAGTCCTTTCTTCAGAGCAGTAATAGGGAAAATGACACATTTTATGCATTAGGGAAGTATTATTTCCCTTCACAAGTGTCTATAAATATTGCTTGCAATCGTTTAATCTGTGGCTGTGAACATTTCAGTATCAACAGATCAAGGCTCAAACTTTGTCACTTCTTAGATAAAATACCCAATGCCCATGGTAATATAAATGTATAAAACACACACACTCGCAAACATGTGTTTCCATGTATGTAAACAGAGGTATATACCTAAGCACACATGCGCTCTTGAACTATTTAGGATGTTTCACTTCCCCCTTAACCTGAGCAGCATGACAGCCCATATGTTTTGGCTGACATCCTGTGACACATTAATCATATGCTACCCTGTACCCACATACGTGGAACCTGGACAGTCAGTGAGATGAGTCAGCTCTTTAAACTCACCTGCGTGCTTGATTGCTTCGTGGGGTCAGGAGCAGCACATTCAGAGTCCTGCCTGATAAAGCCCTAAACATGTATCCCAGCAAACGGGGAAGGCAAGAAATTCTTGCAGCCGGCATTCCACTTTTTCATGAGATTTTTCTAAGTATTAAGGATGGATTTTCACAGTGTCATGTGCCGTCACACACATCTGAGACAAAACATCAATGACCATTCAAACTTTATAAATACAAGCAAACATGTAGAAAAGTCATCTGCATTAAAGTGCCTTGGAAAATGGATTCTAATATGTAATGCTTTTGAGGATGTGGAGAATACACTCCTAAAAAGAGGTAAAAGGCGAGTACTAAATTTGAAACCAATTTTGTCTGAGGATCTGCATTCTAATGCTTTTGAATAAATTATAAACACATTGTCTATCTGTTGCCATTGCAGAATATCTTGAAAATATTTAATAGGTGGTGCTAATTGCTCATATTCGTAATCCCTGGGGACTCCTTTTGCCAGCGTCTGTCATCTTCTGCAAGTGTCAGGCACTGAGGGATTCAAAATTTATTCTGACTCTTTTATGACTTAAAGTCCAAAAGAGATAATAAGTCACACTTTCTCTTTACCAGCCCGTAGTAATGTAGCCTCTTATTTATCCATGACTGCAGGCAATTAGAAAGCATATATCCATTAGGCTGCGTATTTTGGAATGCAATAGCTATATCCAGATTGGTTTAGACATTGCTTTCTTTGCAAACATTGTCCTTCTGTTTCATGCTTTTTCATTATTTTCAAAGCATCAGAAAAGATTTATGCAGGTCATGGGGAGGCCATAAAGGAGAAGGTTATATGGGTCAACGAGGGAGATGACAAAAGCATGGAACGGTGTTTTAACACTAGATATAGAGTGAAAAGGTTGGATTTTGATTTAAAAAGAAAGCTGTGTAAAGGTCTTTTTTTTACATTTAGGTATCTGGCAGAAAGTAGGGATAGAAGATTACACTGCAAGCTGTAGATAACGTTCATCTTCTTCACACAATGGGGGAGAAACCACAAGATTGGTTTTGATGAGTTTTAAGACGTGAAGCCAGATGGAGGTCCTCTAAATTTATTGCTCTAAAGCAATAGGTTATGATCAGTTCTGTAACTTTCACTGCCAGTGGACCAGGTGCCTTGCACTATGATGCTGTGGCTGTTTTAGGAAAAGCTGGGATTATATTGGGTAATACAAAAGAAGTCAAAGAGTTAACATTTTTTTCCAAACTCAAGCTGATGGCAATCATTTAACTTTAGCAGGGTAATGATCAGCTGAATATGGCTGAAGGAAGAATGCTGGTCCAGACAGGATTTGAATTAATACTCAGATGAAAGGCTGAATAACCCCTTAAAAGCCCCTGAGAAATCCACATTCCTGGTTTCACTGCTCTAATAATTTTCTGTAGTGAAAGGTCAGCAACTGTTACTGAAAATTCTTCTTGCTGTGGTCCTTTGTTTTGCACTGGATCACTTTTTTTTTTGTGCTTGGACTAAAAATCTCAACAGCAAGTCATTGTGACAGTAATATATTTATATATACTGTGCAAAACCTGCTTTTAGGAAGATGAGGAAAGTTACCTGGACTATGTAAGAATCCTATGGTGTTTGGCTTTATTCATAATGTCTGTGTGGAGTGTCAGTTCTCCTGCTATCTATATGAAGGATGAATGATGAGCCCTTGATGTCAGTTTGAGGTGGGAAAAGAGTTGCTACCCTACAAACCCTATTGAATGACTAATACAGAGATCAATGCTTTGGCTGGTATCTGGAGTTCCTGTTTTTTAGAAGTTCAATACTAAGTCTTTTTGCCTACTTAACTCATACAAGAACCATAACTTATTCCTGGAAGTGGAATGTATTTATAATTATTTTTATTTCTAACAGTTTTCTAGGTATCTGCTCTAAGTTTGGGATAATTCTGAAATTAGAATAAACCATATTGACTTGTTTGGTTTGCTTCCTCCAACTGACATTTCCAAGCTTATAAGGCGCAGCAATCATACTTCCCTGAAGGTCTCAGCATTACCAAAAAGCATATTACTTAGCCTTTAGATGCAGTTGACCTTATCATGAGATGAGTAATGAGAAAATTAATTTTCTTTAGTCCTCCCTATATTCATCTAAGGAAATCTGTCATAGTGACTTTTTTTTAATTTTTACTTGTTCATTCTATGAATTACTGAACTGAGTTCTGAATGTTGTTTTCTGTGTTTCAGTTATGACGTGATTATGAGTAACTGACACTGAACTGAAGTATTGGTGACTTGATCAATAATGATAACTGTTTATTGATGGAAAAGCACTAGACAATTCGATACATAAAGCCTTGAAAGCACAGAATCCATAACATTGGTAAATATAGGTCAAATTCATCAAGCAGACTTAAGACTTATATGCATTTCCATGTATTCCCTGACTGCCTCTTAATCCATAGGTGTTCATAACCTTGCCACCAGCCATGTACAGAGCCATCTGTGAGTTGACACTGCTCTGTGGTTAACTAGATGTCCATTAGTTGTTCAACAGAGAGTTTAACTGACAGCTCCAGAAATGGGATCCAGACTTTGTGTTCGAGGTGTGCTCCAGCTGGATGTAACTTTCACTGCAGTCCAGGGACTAGGTATATAAATGCCAGTGTGTGTATAGAACAGTGTACTGTGTGGAACAACACCTTGCATCCTAAAAAATCAACTTCAAGTCTTGACCTGGGCCTAGTTTAGAGCAGAAACTTGAACTCATGTTTTCCATATGAGGCAGGACTGTCCTAGCTGCAAATCATAGAATCATAGAATAACCAGGTTGGAAGACACCCAACAGATCATCGAGTCCAACCATTCCTATCAAACACTAAACCATGTCCCTTAGCAACTTGTCCACCCGTGCCTTAAACACCTCCAGGGGAGGTGAATCAACCGCCTCCCTGAGCAGAAAGGCAAAGTGTCCTTAGATACACAAATATATACTGGTTAGTATTCCAGGCAGAAAAGGAGGAGTGCCCCCAGAGAAGTTAGCTGCTTAGCCTGAGCTCAAGAGTTTGAAGATCTTGTAGAGAAGTTCTCTACCCACCCCTCCACCCTGTGCTGTGCAGAGGCAAGGAGAGGCTGGGAGCTATGCTATATTAAGGCAGAATTATGCTCCAATGTGACCCGACACTAGTGTCAAAGGGGTTAGATACCTGGTAATCAGCTTTCAGGCACGACCAAGAATGTCCCAGAGCTAGGACTGCCTAAGAAACATAAGGCATCCTCCACTTGTGGCTGTGTACTGCTGGGGATCCTGCCAGGGGTCAGGCTTTGTCTTTGGCTCCAGTTGGCAGGATAGAGCTGCAAAGGCTCTGCAGTGCTGCACTCAGACTTTCTGCCTGGGAAGTTGGGTTTTTGAAATCATTATTGGCTAGGGTCATCTTTTCCTGCTGACAATTAATAATAACAATATTAAATATGTACATGTGCAATGTAAATGCATAAAGAAACAGCTAAATAACTACCTATGCTAACTGTGTTCATATAAAATTTGTGTTGCTCTTGAAGAACGTGAGTCCCGGTCCCTCAGCATGGCTGCTTTTGGGAGCAGCAGGTCCAAATACTTGTTTAAGCCAAGGTCACTTTGCTTTGCTTGGTTCCTGTCTGTGGCCTTCTCAGGCACATTTCCCATCCCTTCCCCTTCCTCCTAAACATCTTTGTACATCTCTCACATTTGTGTCTCGTGTATAAGCTGTGGGGCAACCTCCTCAGAAACAGGTGTTGGTGACTGCAGTTTCTCATTGCAGAGATGAGCAGTGTCATTTTCAGAAAGTGGTGGCAGATCCTAGGATACTGATAGGCCTTTTTTTTAAAACAAATTTGTCTCTTTGTTATCCTGCAGTTCTTCAATAACTCTGATATTGTTTTCTAAGGTGTTTTGGTTTTGTTTAGCAAAGTGTCAGGTGCTGTCAGCCCAGGATTCATTGATATAATTCTGTGATTATATTATATGTGCAGGAATCATAAAGAAACATGAAGACCTGTATGAGTGGAGAGTGAATGGAATTACAGAAGCACCAGAAGAAACAATGTGAAAATGGCACACGCTGATAATACCTGTATCAGCAGGTCTTGAAGAACTCAGTGCATCTATGTACAGTTTCTCCAGATACATAGACCAGAAGTCAAGGGACGCTGAGTGTGTCCCAACAGTTAACAGAGAAGTAACATGAATTGTGCTCCCTTCATAAAGAATACAGAAGAGCACATCCAAAACCAGCATGTCAACACCAACCTAAGAAGGGTCCAGGAGGCATGACGAGGACCCAGAAGCTGGCATCCCCTATCTTCTTTATCTCTCAAGATAGACAGACCGACCATCTGGATACTGGTTCATTGTTTTAATAGTTTTTATTCTGAATAGGGAGTTAATATGAACTCACTATCATGTATGTAGTCACAAATATAATTTTAAATTGCTTAAACTTATGTCCTCCAAAATGTAAGCCCATTGTCAGACACTGCTGTCAGATACAGCATGTCTGGCAAAAGCAGATTTGGCAGGAAAAAATTCTCACTTAACTGTAGCTATAGCTATCTTGGGGAAATGTAGATAGGAATACCTCATTTTTGCCAATCAGTGTAAAAATTCTAAAAATCTAAACTAGTTAAGTATCATGGCATTAACATTGTCATTTCATTTTGATCACTTTGTGGCTATGAGTCTTCTTCACTACTCCCTCTGGATATTTTAGTGGAATATTTAATTGGATTTTTATTGTCATGGTACTTCAGGACTGATAACTCTTTTAGGTAACTTCTTGTGTAACTTCTTTAACTTTTTGTTACTACCTCTGTGTTGTATCCATTGTGGATCTTCCTGTAGCTGTGCTTTTGTCTTACCAGTACAAAGGAACATTGATGGTTCTTAGAAGAAATCTCTGTGATTCTTCCTGTCTGTTTGGGAAGGCACAATGGTAAAGCCTCAGGTTACTATGAAATACCCTTGCATTATGTATTATTTACACCCTCATTTCAAAACACAGAATGAAAATTATATGTTGCTTTTGTTTATCAGTTTAAATTGTTTTTGTACTTTTCCTCATAAGAAAATGTCCTTTATGCAGGCCTCATCATGAAAAAATATATTGTATTTCCTAGTGAAAAACCTTGGGTGCCAAACTCTAACCCAACATCTTCCCAAAATGTTTAGCATGTGTAAGATGGGTTTTGATGTTCCTAGGGGCATTTGCCAGATTCTTGGAGATGCAAATGCCTTAGAGAAATATTTGATAAATACAAATACCACCTGAGGAATCTGAACATATATCAGGTCTCTGGGACCTGATGAGCTGCATCCCAGAGTCTTGAGGGAATTGGCTGATGTGATTGCCAAGCCTCTCTCCATGATATTTGAAAAGTCATGGCAGTCAGGAGAAGTCCCTGGTGACTGGAAGAAGGGTAACATTGTCCTCATGTTTAAAATGAGTAGAAAAGATGGCCCTGGGAACTAACAGACCTGTCAGCCTCACCTCTGTGCTTCGGAAGATTATGGAGCAGATCTTCTTAGAAGCTGTTCTAAAGCACATGGAGGACAGGGAGGTGATTAATGGCAGCCAGCATGGGTTCATCAAGGTCAAGTTCTGTATAACCAACCCAGTGGCTTTCTAAGATGGAGTAACCACAGCAGTGAACACAGGAAAACCAACACATGTGATCTGTCTGGACTTCTGTAAAGCCTGTGACACGATCCCCAACAACATCCTTCTCTCTAGGTTGGAGAGATAGGGATTTGATGAGTGAACTGTTAGGTGGATAAGAAATTGGTTGGATGGTCATATTCAGAGAGTAGTTGTCAACAGCTCGATGTCCAGATGGAGATCTGTGACAAGTTGTGTCCCTCAGGGATCCTTACTGGGACAAGTGCTGTTTAATATTTTCATCAGTGATATAGACAGCAAGATCAAATGCACCCTCAGCAAATCTGCAGATGACACCAAGCTGAGTGATGCAGTTGCCACATTGGAAAGATGGGATGTCATCCAGAGGGACCTGGACAAGCTAGAGAAGTGGGCCTGTGTGAACCTCATGAGGTTTAACAAAGGCAAGTGCAAGGTCCTACACCTGAGTTGGGACAATCTATGGTTTCAAAACAGGATGGGGCATGATGTGATTGAGAGTTGCCCTGTGGAGAAGGACTTGGAGGTGCTGGTCAATGAGAAGCTCAACATGAGCCAGCAACGTGCAGTCACAGCCCAGAAGGCCAATCATATCCTGGGCTGCATCAAAAGAAGTGTGGCCAGCAGATCAAGGAAGGTGATTCTGCCCCTCTACTCCACGCTTGTGAGACCTTATCTCTTGTGTCCAATTCTAGAACCCTCAACATAACAAAGATATGGAGTTGTTGGAACAGGTCCAGAGGAGGGCTACAAAGATGTTCCGATGGCTGGAGAACCTCCCTTACGAGGACAGGCTGAGAGGGTTGGGCTAGTTCAGCCTGGAGAAGAGAAGGCTTCAGGAAGACCTAAGAGTGACCTTCCAGTACCTGAAGAGGACCTACAAGCAAGCTTGGGAGGGACTGTTTACAAAGACATGTAGTGATAGGACTAGGGGGAATGGCTATGAACTGGAGAGGGGCAGATTTAGACTAGACATTAGGAGGAAATTATTCACAATGAAGGTGGTGAGGCTCTGGAAGAGGTTGCCCAGGGAAGTTGTGGCTGCCCCATCCCTGGAGGTGTTCAGGGCCAGGTTGGATGGGACCTTGAGCAGCCTGATCTAGTGGGAGGTGCCTCTGCCCGTGGCAGGGGGGTGGAATTAGATGATCTTCAAGGTCCCTTCCAACTCAAAGCATTCTATGATTCTATGACCTGATAAATTTGATAAAATATGAGCTCTGTTACTTGAAAGTATAATCTGCAGGTAATGGTGATGCCAAATTCTGTGACCTGATTTTATCACAGCTGGTATTCAAAAGATTCATGCTGACTATGCGCTTCTTGAGCACAAAGTAACTAGTGTTATCAGTGACTGCTCACTCCCTCTGTCTCAATAAGGTTATAATAGCAGTGAAGTGCTTAGGTTCTTCCTTTGTTTCAAACCACTTTTTCAGCACAGTGCCTGAGACTAGTGAATGCAGCTTTACTACAAACATAAATCTCCATCGCATGTAATTGAAATAATGCTTAAGTCAGTGATTTATGTGCAGCCTCCCTTCTCCTGTCAGGCATAAAAAAATTAAGCTCCCATGATCACTAAAGGGAGTGCGTGATTGGTCATGCATGTGAAGACCCCTGGACTATAGCACACAGAGAAGTCTGGTAGTACAGGAAGAAGACTGACAGCCCAGGTCGTACCTGTCCTGAAGAAGAAGGCAGCATCTGGTTGGTAATGTGTTCTGCCACAGCTGATCGAGCAAACAGCTATATTAAACACCAGCTGTGAAGTATCATAGTGCAGTATCGTAGTGCTAAAAGCTTGCCATGTTTCCTATGTCATGTTAGCTCTATGGCTGCACTTTGGTCCCTTAGTACAGTGGGCAGTGAGGGGGAAAAAAAAAAAAGCTTTAAATAGTATATCAAAGCTCCCTCTTTAAGAATCCAGGCCTTAAAAGACATTACCCCCGCCCCAGAAGTAATAGTGGATCTCACTTTCTTCTTTAAAAGGAACAGCTTTTTCTTTTCTAAAAATTTCTGGTTGTTAGGACTTAGATGTCTGAGATGATTGACTCTGAGTAGGGGCTGGTAATGGGCAGGAAGACGCATTCTTTTCCAGTCTGTATGAGCTTATTTTCAGCTCTGAGAGAGGTGGGGAGAGTCCTTTGCTAGGAATGTAGGAAGGGGGATCCAGAAGTTGGCAAAAGAATAGGAAGGACAATACAACCTGTGCACTCAGATGAACGTAGGGGTCCTGTACCTGTGTCCTGAACTCCAAATTCCAGATCTCATACAGCCTTGCTGCATCACCTTGATTCATACTGCTGAGATAGAGCTGTGAGAAATTCTTCAGAAAGATAAACTTATAGATAAGATGTGGGATTGATGAGACAGGATTGTTAGCAGCTGAAGCATTCAGGAGGAAAACACAGCATGGAAAGGTGTAAAACCTTAAAGGAAATTGGTCAAGGGTTAGTCAGGATTCATAGGGTCATTGAATTGAGTCATCATTGTTATTAGTGTCAATTAGGCTGGTGGGCACCAGCAGCTCAGCAACACTGAGGATCCCTTCCAGGCAGCTGCAGAGGATGAGCCTTCCCAGCCTGCAAAGACCTTCTTGGGCTGCTGAGCATACTGTGTCTAATAATTGGGTATTATAACTACTTATTACTGTTAAGTGTATATAACCTGCTTGTAAAGACTATGACCAACTGAAGATGCTCCCCAAACCAGAGCATAACAGCCAAGAGCACAAAACCTGGAGGTCATGTATGTGATTGTGGGAAAATGATGGCTCAATGCTGTAAATTTGCTAGGTGCAGTTTATGGGGCAGCAGGAAGGCCTAGTAAATGGTTTAGCTTGAAGTAGAGCTGAATAGGAGGAGACATGAGCAGTTTTTCACCATAGTCACGTAAGGCAGTAGTGAGGAGTTATACCAAAAGTCCCTCTGTATTAGAACAGTGTGTTTATCATGGCAGACTCCTGCCGTGCTCAAACTGTTCACTTGAAAGATCTCTCTCTGCTCTCACAATTTCACTGTATCTCTTTCCACTAAGATGATATATCTTTTGTTCTCAATAATCCATAGTGAGATTCTTTTCACTTACATGCACGGCAGGAAAAATGGAGAGATCATTCCAAGAGGCCCTGCCCTGCTCTGTCCCAAGCTGCATGCTGGTAGTGGCAGAGGGTCTCTGAAAGCTGCAGAAGAGGTAGGTATTTAAACAGTTTGCAGAGTCTTAACAGAGGGGAATTCATATTTGTAAAGACTATCTATTATGTCTTAACTGAGTGTACTGTTTGCCAATCCAAGCTGACAGAATTTCATGGTATTTGTTACAAAGTTTTCCACACTTTCTATTTAAATCAGATCTCTTAATCATCCTTTTGTACTGATCCAAAACCTCATTCCAATGCTCATTTAGTTCTTGTAAAGGTTAATATCTTACATCTGGAGGGGTCCTGTAGGAGATTTGCATAGCTATCTTAAAATTGTTTCTTCTCCATGGCTGTTAGAATTCAGCAGTACCTGAAAGGACAATAATTAAATTCTCATGTCTTAATATTCTTCCCCTTCTGATACCAACTCATAATTAATGTTGCTAGGTATATTAGATGCTTACATTGATGCCCCTAGTTATTGACTATAAGATAAACTTCTCCAAGTCATTCATGTCAGGTTACAAGCACAAATTTGTTTGTACCTTCATTGATCTTAAATCTCATTCTTCTTGCCGCTTCTTTCAAGTTTTCTCTAATTTTCTGAGAGTTAAGAAGGACTTGTTAAGTCACCTTTTTGCTTTTTGTGGCAAATACAAAGGTGCTTCTTTACATTTGTCTTGGTTTCTTTTTTTATGCTTTTTCACTTTTGATTATCTTAAGTTTTCAGGTTTGCTGTTTTTAAATCCGATATTCAATTTAGTTTATTTATATTGTACTGTGTTTTCTGATTTTCAAGAATATCTGTTCCCATGTATTACCCACACATCTGATACATAATATTTGAAGTTTCTTGAGAGGTTATAGTAGCAGAAAATTTGCCAATGTTTCAACCAAAGCTGTGAAAGGATACAGCTCACGACAAATTTGAAGAAGAGAACTGGAAACTTCCAACTCTGATTCTTTCTCTGTTGTTTCAGGCCATGTGACTCATGTTTCTGTAATTTATGATCTTTGAGGATATTTCCCTTCACCAGAAGATTTAACATCTTTTTCAGCTGGCATGAACTTTCACCATACTATTCCATTTTCTTTCTGAATGGAAATAGGTTTATACTTACTTTATTTTTCCTATTGACTGCATATTAGAAAAAGACCTTGACTATGGCACTCTAATAATATCAATAATATCACTGTATTATTAATATGAAAATACTTTACTTGCTTTCTGGGGATAATGGAGATCTTCTTTGATTTTTAAATTATTAAAGCTTACCTACAATGCAGATAAATGGCTAACAGACTTCGTTGTTAATTTTCCAGGTAATGTGAACTTTTAACTATTAGAAAACTCTGCTAAGGCTTGTAGTTAATTGCTTCTTGTCAACAAGAAGAGTTTTTGGTGTATATCCAAAAAAGTACATTGCAGATCAATAATGAATTATTAAGACCTTTCTAAATGCAGATTCTTGATTATAACATATAGTTTATTGCCAGGAAGGGACTTATATTTTTAAACTAAATTAAATAAGGGAAACTTCTTTTTAAGCAAAACCAATGCATTGGAGATGGGGAGGGTGCCAGATACGGTATGTGATAAATCCTTATACTTACTAAGATTCAAACTAAATGTTCATTTTGATTCCTCCAGGGAATCATAGTTTATCTGACCGAAGTGAAATGATAAACTAGCACATTTATGCTACATTGTGTTACCTTAAAATCAGAGAATGCATTTGTTTTAATGTGAATTTATCAATATGGATTTATTAATAACCAGAACAAGTTTACTAATTATTCACTCATTTATGAGAACAAATTTTCATATTCTTAGAATCCAATAGGAAACTAGTGTGGGCAAGAGGATGAGTATACTTTATTAGTAACTGTAAACCCTGACTGTGCTTCTTTCTTTGCCTTAAATATTTTGCCTGAAGGCTGCCCATTTGTGTGTGTGTTCGGCAGGAGCAGCCTGACGTGCTGAGAGGGCAGACGGGCTTTATAAAAGAACTCACAGGAAACCACGCAGGAGTCTCACTCCCGTGCTCTCTCTCGACCATCACTTTTATCGGGTGAGCCTGGACCTCACAGCCTGGAAGAAGCTGCTGCGACCATGTGTTCCCAAGGAACCACTGCTGCCCATCAATGTCATGTTTCCTTCTCTTTCTCTCTGTCTCCCTCCCGTTACCTCACGGTGCTCATGTCGGATCAGATCCAAGTGACCTGGGCTGCATTTGGGGATCAGATTGTGATATGAACAGGTTGGGATTTGTTCCTCTAACTTTGAGTCGCACCCCTGTGTCTCAGCTGTGCACCCAAGTATTTTGGTTTGTTTATGTTTGCTAGAGCCAGAATAAACATCGCTCTTGATTTTTGCCCTGGGAGTGAACTTGTTGGCCTCTGGATCGCCGCATGGATGAACTACCTCCTCGCAAGTCAGGCCTGGACATGAGTATGTGGCTCGTGGGTCTGGGGTGTGACAGTAACTAACAGTCCTTGAAACCAAGATGAGTTATTACCAGCGGAGTACAGCAGCAGAGCAGATGTATAGATTTACCAGGGCTGGGGATTGGGCTTTAGCATCCCTCCCAGTATCACCCAAGCTATCAGAGTTTCTCCATCCCGTGATGTGATTCACAGCCTCTCAGTTCACACTGCTTCTAATCTAAATATGAGTTCATGGGTAGTTCAGTGCACTTACTTGGAGTTGGTAAAATATTTAGGCTTGTTTAGATGAACTTTGTGAAGTACTAGGTGTTTTCTAAAGTTTGTTAAAATATCAGATCCATTTGGATCCATTTACCAATATTGCAGAAATAATCTCTGCGTCAGCTCCAGTAGTTAAATTATATTGCTTTTCAGGTTGGTGAATAGACATTCAGAGGAGGACCACAAAAATGATTGGAGGGGTAGAACATAAACACCTATCTTATGAGGAAAAGTGAAGGAGTTGGGGTTTAGCATGGAGAAGATTCCTGGCAGACCTTTTCGCAGCTTTTCAGTATTTAAAGCGGCCTTTAAGGAAAGATGCAGGCACAGTTTTAAATAGGGCTTGTAGTGATAGGACAAAGGATTATGATTTTAAAGTAAAAGAAGGTGGATTTAGACTAGGTATAAGGAAGATTATAAGGAAGATTTTTTTTTTTTTTTTTTTTTTTTTTTTTTTTTTTACAGTGAGTGTGGTGAAACACTGGCACAGGTTGCCCAGAGAGGTAGTAGGTGCCCCATCCCTGGAAACATTCAAGGTCAGGTCGGACAGGGCTCTGAGCAACCTAATCTGGCTGATGTTCCTGCTCTTTACAGGGAGGTTGGACTATATGACTTTTAAAGGTCTTTCCAACCCAAACCTTTCTTTGATGGTTCTATGTTATGCCTCCTAGAAAAAGAAAAGATACTGGCACGGCAGTCAGGAAACCTGGATCATATTTTTTGTCACTGACTTTCTTTTACTTGTTTGCCGTGCCTTTAGGAGTTCATTTTGCCTCTTTGTGTCTCAATTGCCTCTCTGATTTCTTACTGATACAGTTTATAATCTCTTTGCATGGGAATTGCCACTCACTACACGATAGTGAGGGCCTTACAGGACAGATTTGACTGGGAGTATAAATTATGTGAACTAGTCGTATCTAAAGAAGATGCAATTTGAACTTGGCTATGGTGACTGCTGTTGAGTGTATTTATACTGTGCATGTAAATTTATTTGCATTTATCCCTTGGCAAAGACATGTGGACAGACAGTTACCACAGCATGCTTAGCTGCAAGCTCATCCTAAACTCAACTGCAAAAGGTTCTTCAGCTATTTTTACCCATAATATCATTGCTCTGTGTATATGTTTACATGTGTGTATATAGACATAATAATGGTTGTGTATGTACATAAGCATATATCCATATCTAAAGAGAGAAAGAGTATGTCACCTGTATTTCATTTTGTTTTAAAAGAATTAAATATAACATATTATGCATATTTAGCAGAAAAGTGTCCCTCTTTGGTTTCGAGACAAGGACTTGCAGAGTTCAGATTTCCTAACATCTATGCTTTTATAAAAAATGTCAGAGGTCTAGTGCTCTGCCTTTCTTTTCTCTGTGCCTTGCTGTACCAAAATGGGGTATCGTGTCCATTGCAGTTTTACTTCACAGTGGTCCACATCATAGTAGCAGATGTCAATGTTTAATACTGTCTATAGCTTTAACTGATTACAATGCTCAATGTAGAAGTACATTTTAGGGCACTGATGATGGACAAAGGATTCATATTCTTCAGGGAACTGATTAATTTTAAACTTATTTCTTTCCTTGTGTCTATATTTAGTGTAAGAACAAATCATTTTCATATAATTTTCTCTTCTGGTTACAATCTTAAGGGTGTCAAGGGAATGGATAAATGGATAAATGTTCTGCTATTTTCTCTTTATTATTATAATTTTTCTCACAAGATTGAGAAAAAAGGGAAAGTATAATGAGAATAAAAATGTACAGTATTGAAGCATTAAAATTTAGTGATAATTCATTCCTGTGACAGGCTACAGCAAGTTCAGAATGCAGTGTAAGATATATTCATTCTCCTGACAAAACCTCTAGAAGGAGTAGGAAATAGTATAAAAGTAATTTACTCTTATGACAATCGTCCTAAGGCAGCAGTCTAGTGTCCTCTTAGAAACGTCCGTTGTGCCAATATAGCTGCAGATATTTTATTTAATGGTACTCATCAGTTTGGAATTATTTCTAATGTACGGAAACAATACTGGGTTTTGTGCATGGGTCATTAATTCTACTTTAAGAATATTAATATCAGTTTTTCTGTCATACTATTTAAAAGGAAAAGCTGCCTTCACTGTGATTTTCTAGATGTTGACATTGATATAGAGGTTTATTACTATATGAAGTAGCAAAACTAAAAACAATCAGGTTTTGACTTTTCCTTGCATAGATTTGGTTCTGAAGTACAGTATTATTTACATCAATGAGAACAGTAGTAGTTCATTTTAGAACTCTACTCCTTGATTTAATCTGCAGCTACTGACGTGTGGAATAATAGAGGACTTTTTTCCCAGGAATGTTGGCATGGGATTTGTGGGCTTGAAATATGTCACTTGAAATTACATGTCCACACAAAATTTAGTGATAGGTTTTTATTTGAGTGCTTACTATTAGACTACAGAGCATTATCTATTTCCTTAAATTGTTTCAATTGACTTTAATATAGTTTTACTGAGAAATTGTTGCAAGAACTTTACTGTTTGGTGATTAATCAATGAATTCCATACAATGGAGTTAAGCTTTAGACAGTATTTTCCCTGTGCTAGCAATCTCAAAGCACTCTGCCAGAAGATTTAGACACTAAAAAAGCTCCAGGTGGATGATGATGTTGCTATATGCTTAACAACAGTTTGCACGCTGTTGGTGATGGTGATTAGAAGTGGGGTTTTTGTTGACAGACAAAGGTTTACACAGACCTTGGACTAAGAACAAAGGGGTAGTTGAGCTTTCCTTTAGGGAGGTATCAAGGAACTGGAACAAAGGTATCTTTAGTGTCTATCGAACAGCCAAAGCCTACCTGAGGGTTACAGAGAAACAGAGATTGTATTATTGCGCAAAGAGTTGTCATGAGACTCGCTTGAAAGGAATTTAAATATAGTCATCTGTCACCCTGAAGGATCCATGTAGTAAGGTATTTAAAGTAGCTGAGATTAGAGTAGCCTTATTTGCAATTTAGATTTTGCTACAGACTACTTTTTGAAAGCACACAGGAGAGTCCTGGGATGTGAAGTGTAGGTTCACTGAGGGGTTATATTTGAATTGTTTTATGGTAGTGTTTATCAAACTATCTTTTGCCCATATCTGGCTTTCCCCTATGCCTAGTTTTTAAGGGAAGGCTGAAATGCTCGTACACAACTACTAACCCACAGCACTATCCAGTTCCTGCCTGTCTAGTCCTGGTGCAGTGCTAGGACTGCTAGGCAGTGCTTGCGCTGAAGTTGCTCTAGAACAGGTACCCACACAAGAACATGTTTATGTATTACATCTAGGTTGAGCAAATTAAACACGGGCCATGTGAAAACGTACAGGACTGCAGATCTCTGTGTGATGTGGAGAAGCACTTTTCTCTGGTACAGAAGAACCTACTTCATGGACAGGAGTAGGGATTGAAACGTGCCTGTTTGCAGATTTTTCTGGAGGGCTGGCAGTAGGTTAGTCCTTCTTCAGGCAGCTGCCTGTGAAGAGCTCTGTTCTGGGGCTGTGGGTCTCCCTGCTCACTGCAGAGGAAGCCTATGGGATTGATTCAGGAGTGTGGATTACAAGTGGTTAAAAAACACTGCTGTGCTCCAGGCTGCAGGACTTAAAGATTTGTTTGGGTTTTTTTTTTCCATCTGATTCCATACTTATTTTGATTCCTGTGAAGGTGTCCAACAGCATTTACAAGCTAAGAAACTGCAATTTTACAATTACAAATAATTAATTCCCCTTCTCTTCATTGCTTTATCAAGATGACCTGAAGGTTTAGGATACTGCACAGCCCAAGAAGAGATTAATAGCCGTTTTCTTTCCTAGTTAGCAAACCAACATACTCTCATCTCTGTCCCATCATGGGCTCTTCTGCTTTCATTCTGGGGCATGACAAACCAATCCCAGGTTCTTTAACTGGTGTGAAGTATAACAAGGCCTAGCTGCTCTATCTGGCAGTGTAATATAGACATAATGTTTCTCCTCAGTATGGGAGGTTCTAAAAATGAAGAGTATCTCTGTACACAATCTTGCAAAAGTACCACAGGTGCAGTTCTATCCTAATAGATAGAACTATGTTGGGAACAACATCTAGTCGAAAATGTTATTGATGGGAAAGATTAATCTACCATTATTTGAACAAATAGGGACCGCTACCATCTTAACAGGGTTATTTCAATGTATCCTGTCTCGTCCCACTCTGTTGAGATATTTGAGTGGCCCAATACTCCTGGGTCACTGCAAATACACACCCCGTTCTTGCCTTGCAGGCTGCTGGTGAGGCAACTTTTGTCGTAGCACTACCGCCAAGCTTTTCGATATGCTGGGGCAGATCCCGATATCCCCGGTGCTCTTTTTGCTTCTCCACCATAAAGTGATGATAATTATGCCTAGCTACCATCCAAAATATTTATCTATAAGCACTACCAATTGCTTTAGATAATTAATACAATTTTTTCACAATTTTTAATATGGTCCATGTATTATTATTATTCTTTATAACCAATATGTTCTTTCAGCTCAACCTCCAAGAGTGAGGCTTGCTCAGCAACCAAAAGCAGAGCACAGGCTCTACATTGAAGCATGGAAAGAATACTATTAGAGATCAAACCAAGTATAACTCAGGACAAACAAACGGCTCAGAAGCAAGGGAAAAAACATTGTGAAAAATAACAAAGTGAGAAAAGGGCATGCAACACAGCCGAATATTTATCCTCCAATTATAGCAACATGCAGTTTAGTTTGGTGACTATAAAACCCATGCTGACCTAGGATGCATTTCTTTTCCAAGAGACAATATGTTTGTGCTAACAATAAATGATCATTGCTGTTTAACAGCACAGCAATTCTGATCAGATGCTGGAATGAAGACAAATGAAGTTGAATTTATTTAACTTCTGTTGGGTAAACAAGGGGTAATATATTGTAAGACACTAGAATTCATATTTCAAATGGCAGTGTCTTCTGCAGAGTTAGCAACAACATCAGAACTTCTTTCAGTCGGTTAATGGCATAGAGGAAGCAACTAATGATTGTGAGAAAATCTTAGTCTTTAGAGCTTGGAACTGATGTCCTTTATTTCTTAGTAGAGATTAGATATTAGTAAACGAATATTTTTAATCTCAAATATTTTCTAAAACCCTAATAATAAGAAAGTGCTATAATAAAAATCTATATTATAATGGTTATATTGTCAATAATAGTGAAAATGTTTCTACTAGTGTTCATGAAATTGGGTTAGATATTGCAGTGTCTCTGTGTAAAAGTTGCCAGCTAAGTGCATTTTTTGTGAAGACCTGTCAAAACCTTGCACAGCATGGCAGTATGTTCCTTCTGTGTGAGATGAAACAGCTACACTGACAGTAAGAATATGTCAACATGGTAAATTTTCACCTCTCTGGAAGTGGGCAGCTTGATGATTGCAGCCTGATTGTGACACCGAGGAACATTACTGTCGGCTCCACTACTTTAGATCAGAGAGGAAACACAAAGGTATGTCAGCCTGAATAATCTTTTAAACAGTTTTAAAATGCAGATGGTGAATTCCCCCTCTTGAAAGACAAACTGCATGTCAAAGCAATCATGGCACACTAAATAGCTGTGTGGTGTTGGGGTACTTTTACTTCTGTTCTTTTCAGTTCTGGTAAAACAAATGCACACACTGACTAATTTGGTTTTGTACTTCCTGTGTATTTTCTTGTTAGAAGGCTTGCAGATAGCTCTCTTGCATCACCAACTGCAGTGACATCTTTTGAAGCTGAAGTGCCATGGCTATCTCCCTGCAAAGGCAACATCGCAGGTCCATTAGCGGGTCTGGCACAGTGGGAGTCGCTCTCTGCATGTTTTCATTGCTGCTATTCTTATATTTAAGGTACCTTAAATAAGATATTTTTATAGGAAATAAGGCCTCTTTGAGGGTATTATAAGTGAGATTTTTTTGCGTTGCTTGTCAAAGAGTAATAATGATATAATAATATTTTATACTTCTGTAGGCATTTGCATTTGCTATTCTCAAAGTGCCATAAAACTATTTCCTAATGTATGTCTGTAGACAAGTGGATAAGCACAAATCTAGGCCTGTTTCTCTTCCCTCTTGTGTTGGCTTTGCCATTGCAAACATGTTAATTTGTTTTTTTTTTTTTTGCCTGATGGAAGGACTGGCTTCCTCCGACCCTACCTGCGTCTATCCCATCATGTTGAGGGAGGGATAGAGGGGGCAGTACAGGCAGTATGGCCTGGAGACATCAGTGACAGAAAGTGTCAGGGCATAAACCCCTGTGTGAGGGAAGGGGAGGTATAAAGCTTTCCCTGGGTTTTCCAGGCAGTACTAGTCTTCACATCAGTGATTTGCTGAGTGTGAATGGAAACATATTGCAGAGAGCAAAGCTGTGCAGGCAGTTTTTATTTCAGTCATAGTAAATACTGTACAGTGTAGGTGTGGCCAAGTAAGAGCAACCTGAGGACAGTCTTCAAGAACCACAACATGGAGACAGTTGTATCTAATCAGATCCCATAAAACTCAATACTTTTGTTTTACAGAGGTCACTTCTGGGACATTTGCTGTGGGTTGTCATGTTGCTGTACCTGACTGTGGGGAGAGAGATAGTGTGCAGAAGTATTTGGGATATATTAAGAAAGTTTTTTACTTTAAAAAAAAGTTCAAAGGCAAGATTTTGCCCCTGCTGATCTGGCATGGTGTAAGATATTGTGCTATCCTTTAGCTTTCTGAGTGATGCAGTCAGAGCATATAACACTCTTGCAGTGAGGCGGATAAATATTTTATTTCATTCTGAAATGTCTTTTATGAGAGAGAAAAAGATTTCTCTTAGTTCACAGGGAATGGTGCACCTTTGAAAAATTCTGGCATGGTTGTTTGCACCTGTGTGCAACACTGGCTTTGCTAAGAAGTTTTGTACAAAATGGTATGTGTTGATATTGTGTGTGATAAAGACCACTGTATGTCAGAGAGACTACAGCTTGACTCAAATCTGATGCTAGAAAAAGTAGTTAAGCAGTGAGGCACACCAACAACATCGCATTGACAGGTGTTGATATGTCTGTAGGCATCCACATGTTGAATGTCCCACCAAAAAAGTCACAACCTGTAGATGTTTTAGGAAAAGCAATATGTCTCCACTTGTCACTCAGGACCTTACACACACACTGTGGCTGCAGACTATAAGATTGACAGTTTACTCCTAGAAATACGTTTTGGCAGCAGAAGTTGAGGCCAGGAGCCACCTCACCCTGTAATAAGAGTCATTGTATCCACTGAAGGGATCCCAGATCTTCAATATCAATTTTCTTGATGGAGCGACTTGATTTCCTCCCACTGTACTTGTAATAGCTTGTGACTGAGTATAAGAAATAGGTTTTGTTTCAACAATCACAACACTACAGCAATCTTCTTTCAATCTTGTTCGTTGTTGCTGTTAAATTCAGAAGGCATTAAAAGACAGTAATAGGACTATTTTTTCAGAGTAATTTACAACTGCTGAAAGTGTGGGCCTCGGATGTGCAGTTCTGACATAGATACCACAATTGATGTGCTCTCTTAGAAGCTGGAAAAGTTTTAAAGTTTGTTTATTTTCTCTTACTGCTTTAAGGCTTTGGGGGAACTGTCCATTTCAAACCAGCTTGGGATAACTCTTGAACGTGCCGGGACTTTCTGTATTTCCTTTCCTGTTCTTCATTTGCTGAAATTTGTGTACACGTGCTTTTGAATATTCATGTTTACTCTCTTTTTTAGGATTTGCCTGAGAACTTCTCTATTGTATTCTTTGTGTTGCGTGTTGACAAGTAAATTGAACAGAAACTACCTTTTTTCTTGGTTAAGTTTTGCTTATTAAGCTCAGCCAGTTCTGAATACTAGCAAGCTGTCACCTCTGCATAACCTAGAAGTTGTCAACACATTTAAATGAGGTCCTATAGAAGTTATGTCAGATTTTCTGAAGTTCCTAGTTGCTGTTCGTTAGCTGGCAATAAGACCACCACCCCCCCCAGCCTATATTTATTTCTTATATTTATTTATTTTTTACCTGGAATCATAATTGTTGATATACCAATATTTAATTGGTGGGGCTAATATACTTTTGTATCATTAGGAAGAAATTCTCACTGTTCATAATCCAATCTCAAATTCTTCATAATTCTCAAGAAACAACATGCAATGGCAATTTTGTATCAAGGCCATAAATACCTGAGTCCAAACCCCTCGTTACAGGTTCTCTATTTGAACTACACTCCTCAGCATTCAGCTCAGTGCTCTTTTGTGCAATAATTAATTTGGAAGTCGATGACCTCCGTTTGCCTAGTTTCTTCCTCAGCATTTTCTCTCTAGATCAGGTCTTTTGCCTCTGGTAAGTCCAAATCTCTGTAGCCCTAATGAGGTCAATATTCAGCTGGCAACGTTTCTTCTGTTGTCTGGAAAGCATTGGCTGGTTCTCACCCTTATTTTTAACTCCTCACTGTGAGGGAAATGATTTCAAAGGCTTGGTTTCCTGCTTACCCCCTATTTATTTTGAAATATTTTTTCTTGCTAAATGCAGAATTCAAAGCAGTATTTTTACCATAATCATGTTTACTGAGGTCACAACAAGAGATGAGAAATGCAGTAGGCATGGATTTTCCTCACAAGGAATTCTATACTTTGTGGCGTATTTTGAATGTTTCTGTGGGACTTAAACTACTATTGAGCAAGTGTTGATTGATTACTACAAGAACTGGGCTTTTGGCAAGAATTAAGCTTAACATTGGCAAGTTGCTTGATAATTATTAGAGTGTGAAAATCAACACAAATACATGCATTATGCAGGGAGATCTCAAGTCACATTTACAGTTATAAATTCCTCTTGGAAGTGATTCTAGAAGACAGAGTTATGCTATTTAATGTCAAAAATAAAACTAGAATCGATAATTTACTGCTAAAATATCTAGAAGTGTTAACATTAATTTCAAAATAAGATAAGCAATGTGGATATGTAGTCTTCATCATCTACATTTGTTGATAAGATGCTTCCTATTCCTTTCCTTTCTCTTTAGCATAATTCTACTATGATACTTCTTGAAAGAGTTTCCTTTTTGTTTTGTCTTCAGTAATTAGATTGTATTCTGTCCACAAATTTCAATGAAACCAACCATTTACAATTTGATAAGAGTTTTTTATAAAGAAAGATGAAATGCACTTACAAAGTATCATTGAACCATAGAATATTTGGGTTGGGAAGGGACCTTAAAGATCACCTAGTTCCAACCCCCTGCCATGGGCAAGGACACCTCCCACTAGGTCAGGCTGTGGAAGGGCCCATCCAACCTGGCTTTGAACACCTCCGGGAATGGAGCATCCACCACCTCCTTGGGCAACCTGTGCCAGTGTCTTACCATCTTCATCATGAAGAATTTCTTCTTAATGTCTAAATCTTTGCCTGCTCCTCCTGTCACCACATGCCCTTGTGAAAAGTCCCTCCCCAGCTTTCTTGTAGGACTCCTTCAGGTACTGGAAGGTCATTATTAGGTCTCCTCAGAGTCTTCTCTTCTCCAGGCTGAACACCCCCAAAATTTCTCAGCCTGTCCTCATAGCAGAGATGCTCCAACCCTCTGATCATCTTTGTATCCCTCCTCTGGACCTGTTCCAATAGTTCCATGTCCTTCTTCTGCTGGGGATTCCAGAACTGGACCCAGTCCTCCAGGTGGGGTCTCACAAGAGTGGAGTAGATGGGCAGAATCACCTTCCTCAACCTGCTGGCCATGCTTCTTTTGATGCAACCCAAGATATGGTGGGCCTTCAGGGAAGTAAAAGTGGAAGCATTTTTATCTTGAAATAGAAGGAGAATTTTCATGGTAAAGTCCCAAGGAAAATGCCATGAAAATAAAATTAAACAACTTAAGTATAAAACACTTCCTACTGTTGTGCTGGTATTTGCAAAAGCCAGGATGTAACACTGGTATCCAGGATAAGTTCTAATCTTGGAGTGCCATTTTACAGAGGATGGTATATCCAGTAATATCCAGAAAAGGGAATTCAGTGGTTTGCTATTGTTTCTTTAAGGCAGGAATCTCTGGATCTATTATAGCTGTGTCTCAGTTGGCAACACTTTGACTTTGTCCAACTGAGCATAACTTCTTACTTAAGGGCTGCTCTCAGTTCTGGTTACCTCCACCTTCCTCTCCTGTATATTCCTCTTCCTTCCACCCCAACAGGGCCACAATCATATATGCTGGCTTGACTCTGTCAATTAAGTCTGTCATCAATTAACTCACTGAGGAAATTAGCAACTCTAGAAGTTATTTAACATTTCAGACACCTTTCTTGAGATACTGGAAAACACCATTTTTGATGTCTTTTTCCCTCCACTGGTCTTTGATTGAGTAACTCAAATTTTGATGTCCGGATTCATAAATGTCTTAACTAAAAGAAAATGCATTTTACCAATCATCTCATAAATCAGAAGTTTTACTCTTGAGAGAAATTTACTGCTGTAGAGTACAGATAGAGAATAACATATTTCAAGTGTACTGGCATTTGGGGATTCAGACTCCTAGGATATTACAGGAACTCTGTGAGTAATGCATATTAATGGTGGTCATGCTGCTGTGGCATCACCAGGATACCTTTAAAACAGCTGTTTACTTACTTAAAGCTCTTAGTTATCAGCTTAACCTGAAGCTTGCACATATTTAGATGTTCACCATGAAAAAATTTTAAGGATGGTTTTCACCAAAAACCTTGACATATTAGTTTGAGACATCTTAGGGACATAGTTTTTTGGAGTATGGAGAAAAACACAATGAATGTGGATTGTCTTGTGAGGTTTTTTTGGTTCGGTGTTTGTTTTTTGGTTTTTTTTTTTTCAGTGTGGTATTTGTCTGCATTGTGCATTGCTTAGACATTCTTGTCTGAATGTCTTAAGGTCTGGAGATTTTCGAGGCAATCTAGGTCAGCATGTGAATTTTAGAGCACTTGGAGTATTTGATAATAAACAATAAGGCCGCCTTGACACTGCATGCATTGGTTCAATTAACCAGGGAAAGCTTCTGTGTTCATTCATGGAATACATATATAGGAGGTGCATTTTGAAAATACGTTGGGTACTTCTGCACCTGCACATGAGGATTTTTATTTGTAATTTCACCTTCATTTAGATTACTCAGGAGACAATATTCTCTTCAGAAAACCGCAGCTGTGGTTTAACCCTCTTTAAAAAGAGACAGAGTGATTGCGGAAAAATGCATCAGCTAGTAAAGCTGCTATTAAAAAAAAAAGATTACGTGAGAGTGGCTATTTTAGGATTTTTCACTTTTTCAAGTAAACAGGATAACTGAATTATTTCCGTTTGGATCTGAGGATCAATGACCATTTAAACTATGTAACTATGATTTATGTGGAGAGAGGTGATTTTGTTGATCATGGTTCCCATCTAATTGAGTTGGGAGAATTGAACAGTCAAATATTGAATGACATGGAAAATAATATAGCTGTTTACGTGACTAGGTTACATTGCACATACTACTCTACCACATGTGTAGCTCCTGTTGATAGATTCAGGCACTAATGGGGCCAAGACCAAAAAAAGAATGTATATACAGTTACATGGATTTTTGTATTTTTCCATTGAATTTCCATGGTCTGCCATGGGGTACTGCCTTCAGAACCTAGCTGTCTATATGCAGTGACTTTGAGTTGCGTATGTTTGTGACTTGTTCACCAAGTGCACAGTTATGATGTAACATCATATAAACCAAAATATGATACTAAGACCATATAGTAATATTTATGTGAGTTCCCAGATTTATCACATTTTAATTTTCAGACCTTGTGTAAGTTAATTTACATAGTTTGACCACATACTCCTAAAAAGTGGATTATTTGACCTGCATGCAATATAAGGGCATTGCTGATATGAGGAAAAAAAATGTGTAGACATGGCTTATGAAAACAATGTTCAAATCCAGACTGGTAACATAAACTGAGCTTCTAGACTTATAATTATAAGTAAATCTGTGAGCCACTTCATAGTCAGATGACAAAGTGCTGAAATGTGGAAAGCTGCAGAAAAAAAAAAAGTAATTCTTATATAAGTGGAAATTGCAAAAGGGTTAAGATCATCTGGATACTCTATATTTGCTCAAACTAAAGATGGAAAATCATGTTCAGCTTTTGCACTTACTGTCCTGAAATCTGAAATGCTTTTGATTGAGAATATTTTGTCACCAGTTTTATGAAGTCTTCCAGAAACATATATTGCCCATTATATAACAAAAGCAGTGGATCTATTAAGTGTGGTTACAAATTGTGCAAACAAAACTGACAGAGACCCAATTCTCTCTCAACTTTACAGAGAGACTCCTTTGACTTAATAGATTTGTTCCCATGTAATTGAGGACATGACTGGAGCAGAAAGGCATACTGGGAAATTCATTCTCCTGCCTTCATAAATAAGGACTTGATTCTATCATACTGTGATTATTACATAACAGACGATTGTCACATATGTTGCAAACCCCACTATTCTGCCCTCCTCTGTATAAGGCTAGAACTGAACCCAATGTTTCTACTTTAAACACTAAAATACAGTCTAATTAGTGGTGTGCTTATGTGTTATTCCTACTCTAGAGAAGTAACTCTTACAGAATGCTTGCATTTGTGTAACATATGTTTATTTCGCGTTTTGTAGATGTATTAGCTAAGTATTGTTTTTATGGTTCAGGCCATGGCTTATTAATTGAAACAGTAAAATAAGCAATCAACTTTGGTTACCATAGCGAAGCTACCCAAAATACAGTTGCTGAGGAAACCATACTGAGAATATACACAATATATAACCTAATAATGTTGAGGTACAGCTTTAAGACTACAAGGATATAAAATATACTTGTGCTCTTGTTGAGAGATTAAATATTGAATCTCATACATGCTCATTAATTTCTTTTTGAAAGTCTTCCTGTTGCATGTAAAGATATAGGTTACTTTTAACTATCAGATATGTTTTGAGTCTGATAATCTCTAGACTATGTCATGATTTTTTAAAAATCCTGCTTCATTAAGGGAAAAAGTAAACTTTGGAAAAAGATCATAAATGGATGAAAAGTAAGAAAACATCATCACCACAAATGCTCATGACAAAGAGCTGCAAGAATGAGAAAAAGAATAATTAAAAATATATTTTTCCTCCCCAGCATTGTAGTACTTTTTAAAACATCGTCAGAAAAGGCTACAATGACCTGCAACATTCAAGATCGGTCCTGTAACATACGCTGTAACAGAAGCATGTATGTACTTTAATATACCTTTTTTGATATGATCCAGTATGGAAGATTTCCCCTGGCAACCTGTTTAAGGGCTTTGCTCCCCCACTGTTAATAAGGTTTTGCCTGTTAGCAAGATTTTGCTGCAGCTTAAGCCGTTTACTTTTTGTCCTGTGCACCATGGACAGACAACAGAGTATTTTGTTCCTTCCTGCAGTATCTCTTAGTGTACATGAAGACTGGTATCATGTTTCCAAACTAATTGTATCTTATTTGATTAAATTACCACAGTTTTCCATTTTTTTTCTTGATGCTTTATGTTTTGTGCTTAGATTGTTACAAGTTTCCTAAAATTCTGAGACTGGAAATAGATCCCATATTTCAGCTGAAACCTAATCCATGCTAGACAGAGCTAAGAGACTATTTCACCTATCTTCACATATTCCTAATTATAAATTCCAACATGGCTGGTTGTCTCTTTCTTTGGAGTAGGGCATCATTCACTTATGTTCAGTTTGTGATCCACTGTAATCCTTATGATCAGCTTTTGAAGAACTGCTACCTAAATCAAATGTGGTACATCCTGCATTTTAGCACTCAATTATTGCTAAAAATAGAAACCTGCATTTATTCATGGTGAATTGTTTTTTTGTTCTTCAGTAGACCATTTCTTGTTTGCTAAGAATATTTGAACTCTGATGATACTAGCCAAGATCTTTGCAACCCCTTTTAGTTTTGTCTTTCACAAATAAAATAATCATAATAATGCAATAAAAGCATAAGAAGCCTTTATATTTAATCTTCAGACTCTTAATGAAAATCTTCAGACTCCAGACTAAAGCCAGGACAGACTATAGTGGAACTTCAATACATTATCTATTTTTGGCAGCTACCTACTCTCAGCTGCTATCTAGGTTCCAGTCGTCCAGCCAGTTTTGCATCATGTAGAAGGAGAGTGAGCAATATCATATTTCCGCAACTTGACAAGTATGACAAGTCTACCCTACTAGGTTGCTTTCCTAAGACGTTCAGCAGGCTGAGACTTCCCACTACCTAAAGGTATCATACTTTTTCCTCCTGCAGACAAAACACTCCCTTAGTGTAATCTTACTTGTCTGTAATCAACCGCTTCCCATGACTGTACCTACACTCTTCTGTCTTCTTAACCTTGAATAAACTTCCCTTCAGTTGGTTCAACTTTCTCCATATTATGAGTCTCCAAGCTGCTAACTGGGTGCTGAGTATAGATGGTAACATCTCATTACTTGCCTACTCTAAGTGAAAAACTTGTGTCCTTTAATATTGACAAGTGAGTCATAGGAGATTTTCAACAAAATACATGCTATCAGTGTCTAGTTACTTCCTTAATCGTGTAGTAAGGTTTCCATCTCTTCTCAGTTAACTTCACAATTCTAGTGAAGTTATGCGGATATTTAGCAAATCAATTCTCTTGCTTCTATACCCTATTATGAACAGTATTAGCTTTTTCATCTGAGTTTGGACCTTTGCAAAGGCTGATGTTGCTGCTTTTGTATTTGGTCACAAGAACTTCACACCAGATTAGCCTGTGACATGAGGAAGACACTGCCTTTGCTCAGCATCAAAGGGAGAATGACCATGGAAGGAGTCACGTCCCTCCTGACAATACCATCCGTACGACTGCACACCCATTACTCCTACCTAACCTCAACTCTTTAGATTTTCCTCAGGATGTTGCAAATATTCTTGGCTGGGGTTCTTCCAAGGCTGGGCAGGAGGTAGATGGTGTGCGAGCGGAGTTGAGCTGGGGATATTATTGGAGCAGCCCAGCTCCCTGTGGGACTGTAGCCACTAGGTCTGAGAATCCACTAGGCTGCTCAGGAGAGAAGTCAGGGTCAGAATAAAGACCATCAGGGCACAAGACTGGGCCCAGGCAGAGCTGCAAGCAGCCTCCAGCAAGCACCAAAGGAGGGAACCTGAGCTCAGTACAACTTCTACCCTGGCGGAGGCTCCAGAGGAGGTTTTTCAGGGCTCGTTTTCATGACTTGGCTGTTTTCTATGAAGTTGGATCCCAGGTGACATAGCAGCACCAGGTCAGGGCAGACCTTGTGCATTGACAATTAAACCCCAGAGGAGTGCTGTCATTGTCCATTTGAATGAGGAGACCTCATGGCTCTCTACAACTACCTGATAGGAGGTTGTAGAGAGGAGGGTGCTGGCCTCTTCTCCCAAGTGACAGGGGACAGGACGAGAGGGAATGGCCTCAAGCTCTGCCAGGGGAGATTCAGGCTTGAGATAAGGAAAAAATTCTTCACAGAAAGGGTCATGGGGCAGTGGTTGATTCACCTTCCCTGGAGGTGTTTAAGGCACGGGTGGACGAGGTGCTAAGGGGCATGGTTTAGTGTTTGATAGGAATAGTTGGACTAGATGATCCAGTGGGTCTCTTCCAACCTGGTTATTCTATGGTTCTATGAGTCTATGAATCTCTCAAGTTTACAGGATGATGTACTCTGTAAATTGAACTTTATTTTATGAGCTCATTGGGACAGAAAACATAAACATGACAAAAAAGGGCTTAGTCCCCTCTAGCTTTCCTCTAGTCTAATGTGAATTCACTAATTCATCACTTAATTCATAAGGTTTCTAATTCACAAGTTCTCTAATTCATTGTGTATCATAACTCATAACCTGTGCAGTTGTGAGCAAAACAGCCAGTCAATGGTGAGACTGCTCATCCTTCATCCTCTGTCATGGTGCAGGCAGCCACTGTGTCCCACTGGGAAGGAAGAAAGCCTCTGCAGTCCAGCTGCTGTTGGATCTACTTCTAAAGCTTTATGGGTAAATTGATGTAACTTCCAGATTGGAAGTTTGGTCTATCCCATTTCTGTGAGTAAGCAGATTCTAAAGCAGACTTCCAGTCAATCTGTGCATCCAATGCAGGGACTGCAGCTGCAGGAAACACAAAGCTTTAGCTGACAGTGGTGCATCATGATCTTTAGCCTTTCTGGCCACCATATCTTGCCTACGTGTTGCCCTTGCTTTGACCTAATGGCACTGCTCTGAGCATACATCAGGCCTGCGTTAGCAGAAGTCTGATCAAGGTTTGAATGACAGTCATAACTATGGAGAAATACAGCTAGATGTTGGTCAGGTCAGTGATAGCCTGTTGGTGCTCTTGAGCCATGATAGGCTATTTATGGCAGTAACCTTGGTGCTTTTGTAGGCAACAAATAAGAGACACAAAATCCTTGAATATCTTTTAGTTACTCCTGGAAGGTGACACAGTTCGTGATCTTCAGGTGGTGCCAGAGTGGTATACAAGATTGTTTTGTGGCAGGCACATGCTTTAAAACAAGTTACTTCACACAGGAAACTGATCATCCACCAACTGATCAATAATTTTAGCTGGAAACTTCAGTAAGGATTTTTAGGAGGCTGAGCTTAGGAGATTGTACAGATTTATTGCCTTGATGCTCCCTAAGCAAAGTCTGAGTAGTCTGGAATGGTTCTCAACTGTGTCAATGAATGATGGATTAAAGATTCCCCGGGTACTGTTTACAAAGCGACACTGCTGACCTGAATGGTTCCTTGAAAGCTCTTCTGGCTTATTGTGTCAGTGATCCACAGATAATAGGTCTCTGGGGGACTTTTGAACCAAGTTTTTCAATTCATGAAGCAGTAAGGATGCTCTGACTTGCCAAGTCTAGGCAAACTTTGGCAGATCTTGGAGCGTATTTGAAGGGCTTGAAGCAATGTCTTACAGACTTTTATTGAACTTGTAACAGATTTAAAGGAGGAACAGTCAGGAAATGCAATGATTCTGGACTTGGGAAAGGCATGAGTGGGAGGGAAATCATGCAATGCTCAGCCAAAACCTTAACTATAGAAACAATCTTCAGGCACAGAGATAAAGAAAAAGATTTTATATATTTTCAAGCCTTGCAATTTCTGCACAATATTGTGTCAAAGTTTCTGACTTGCTGCAGACTCACAGTAGAATATATTTACATTCTTATGCTGAAGTGAGAAGTAATCACACAGTAATTTCACAAGTAAATTAAAAAACATTAACAGTTCTAATTATTGAGTGATAGGTAGCATATTGATAGTTTTGTTTTGTGTCATTAAAAACGGCAGAAGGAAAATTTCAAAATTAAGTGCCACAGTTCCATGCAATGACGTGATTTGGAAGTAGGAAACTTAGGTTTGGAAACAAAATAAAATCTGTCAGGGATGGCACTTGCTACTGAAAAAGGCTTATCTCAAATAAAACATTTCTGCTTATTCAACCAAGACCTCATAAAAACTGGTATTATTGCAGGCATGTCTTGTTTCATGTTTGCATGCTCCCAAATTTAACTTTTACATTTAAAAGCTGTTATTAAATAAGCAATAAAAAGTGCATTTTTTTACGTAGTGTATTCTCATTATTTTTTTTAATACAACTCTTTTGTGAGTAAACCATGGAATTATAAAGACTTTGTCGTAGGGAAAAAGTCAATAAAAAATGTAAACTCCAGTGGATCATTAAATGTTTTTGCCAAATCCTGTATTTTCAGAATCATAAATTGCAGTTTAGAGATTTAGCTACCTTTTTTCAACTTGTGGATGAATAATCAATTAATACTGCTAATGACTTGTTATTATTCATTAATTCTTGTTATTCATATCTGGATCCTTGTTTATCCAATTGAACCAGGATTCCTCTGGAATGCGGACTGAGCTCATGAGCCTTAGTTTGCATGGAGTGTCTTTGCAAACAAATTCCTTATATTTGAAGTGTGCTTGTTTGTGGTGAATCATTATGAATCCCAATATGCTGCTTAGGCTTTACTTACACATCATTGGGTACTCCTTGAATGTTTTAACAAGAAATGTAATAACTATTGTGCTTTTCAGTAACAAATTACAATTCATCAGTGGACCCTTTCGTAGTAATACATACCAACTATCAGAAAATTAGATTGCTATCTTCTGTCAAGTCAGTGATGTCAATGACAAGTGTGACTCTTCCTTAGCATCCTAAGTGGAACAGCCACAACTGGTGCATGATACCTGTGTCTGGTCACATGAGTCATTTAGTTAACAGGTGGTCTGCAGTAACTAAAACTAAGGTTGCATTGAAATGCATGCCGCATACCTCTTTTTCTAATTTTTCCCATAGCATGAGCACTTTCTTTTCTATTAAGTTCTATATCAAATGAACATTGTGTCCTGTAAGAATTACAGCAAGAGGAAATGGTTCCTACTTATCACATTACAAAAATGCAGATCTTCAAACAACAATGTCAAATTATTTTTTACGATATTCCTTCATGTGAGGCTACACTTACTGTTTTGAATTCAGAGTTTTAAAGTTGTGCCTCCATTACAATACAAGTTGCAGGTGGCCTAATTAAAACCAAGACTTATTAAGAGTTGAGTGGGTAAGTCAAATCATAATGAAGGAAATCTTATGAATAATATATAGTCATTTATATGCAGCAGGAGATAAAATAGGTAGGCAAACTTTGAATCAGTTATCTCAAATTTATAGAGAGTGCATTCCGTGTTCTCCCATTTGAACCTTCGGAGGACCCAGGCTATCACAAACCATTTAAGTCTGTTGTAGCCTCTCCCTCTATTTCACTTGTAGTCCCGTTGTACTTCAGTTTCTTTGATATATCTAATAATCTAATTCTAATTAAAAGGATCTGTAGACTTTAAACAGTTTATATTCACACATATCCAAAACACTGGAGGCTGTACACCTGTCCCAGGAAGAATGCTAAGAGATAGATTGGCAGAAGTAGAGTGCTTATGAAGAGTGACCTTAGGAAAACTCAAAGCTGGCATATGCCACGTGCACCTGTCAGTTTGATGGTGACTGACAAAGGCTAAGAAAGAAATACATTTCAAAATGGGAATCAAAATAAATGCTTCCATGATGAAAACTCAAACTGCGCAGAAGTTGTTTGTTGGCGTGGCACGCAGCCTGCACATGTGTTGGAAATGCATCTGTCTTGTGGCATTCTGAAAAGGATTGGAAACAAAAGAGAGACATCCTCATTATGTGGCATGCTGCATTTTGTATCAATGTTTCAATGTGATGCCAGTTATGTTAAAGCACTGACAGGAAATTCAAATGCCCCTGATAAGCCTGTCTTTTCCTTTCCTTCTTAAAAAAACATGAAAGATGGGGTAAATTGTTCGATATGTACAGAATAGGCAGATTGAACAGTATATGAAAATTAGCATTAGTGCAGTGTTTTAATGCTGCAGTGTATTTTGCATTGAGCTTTATTCCACAGTTTTCCTCTTTCCAAGATTTGTTGGATACAGTCCTGCAAGGAAGCATTCAGGTAACAACTGATGTAACTGATGCTCATGTAACTAGTCTATGGTGACAATATCTGTAAGCATGGATATATATGGTGTCAGGATAAAACAAACTTATACATGTCTTAGGAAATACTAGCTCAAAACCAAAACCCCACAGTTTTTCACATTCGTTTTATTTGTTTGGTCAAAATATGCCAATGTTTGTTAGCTTTTTAAATGAGGATTCATGCTACAAGGCATTATGTGTTCCATTTGTGCTGCACGTAATCAGAAGAGATTTTGGGTGGGGGACACACAGAGAAAAACAATTTTAAGCCTGTTGGGGATTGCTTGTTCCCACACCTTATTTACAGGCATATCTTTCTTTGAAGAGCTTTTCCTGAAGACCGAAATAATTGGAAACAATGCAAGCAGGGCACATATACGAGGGCTTATAATGGAAATCATAAAGATGAAAATCACATTTAAAATACTTTTCCTGTGTGACAATCAAAGCAACATGGTTACTTACAGTGACTTTCAAAGAATTTTTGTGGACAAAATTAACTTCTATGTGTACCTCCCAGTTTGTTTACTAGCCTGGGCCTGCTTTTAGGATCCATTGGGACTTGCTCTCTGTTTTGCCAATGAAATGATAGGAACGGACTACCTCACATCACAGTGTTTGATGTGTGACAAAATCAGCCTTTCAGCCTCAATTCTCATTTCTAAACTTGATATAGGAACCATATGAATGACTTAATAGGCATTAAGTAAACTTCAGGGCTTTCTCTGTGCACTGTCCTATTTTCTTTAAGGTGCTACCAGCCCACAAATGAGTGGAAATATTTAATTCTGAAGGGAGAAGAAAGTTGGAGCAATTAGAAAAGTGCGAACTAGTGCATATATCTAACTCTGCTGAATGTCTAAGAGACATTAAAATCCCATAAGACTGGCAAGTTGGGTTCCTTTGGGTCTAGACCCCACCTTATGAATTCTATGACAACTTGCAGGACCATTTGCGCTTTTGTGACATCTATCAAGTCACCATAGAAAGCACTTTGTCCCACATTTTGTCAAGAATTGTGTTCTCACACTGCGGTATGAATGGTACTCAATTCTGGAGTAAGAAGGGTTGGATTACTGATTTCTAACCAGCTTCCAAAAAGGGCTGGTTTTCCCTGTTCTGTTGACTGGGTTTCTCAGGATATGACTACACAGCACAAAGCATGCTTCGTGGAGTGACCTATGCTAGCTTGGAGAGGAGAATTATGTAGCTATGCTATCCTGGTTCTCCTCCAGAGCACATTTTTCCTGTTAATGAGCATTGAGGATATAGTACTGAGCCCATGCACAATACTTTAAAAATTAATGTTTTATCATATCTCCTTTACATTAGCTAAAGTGGCTGTCTTGTCACAGCATTGAGTTCTGCCATGCAGATATATCCAAAGAAATATCAGGACTGGCCTGAGTGAGCCTGGGCAGAATGAGGATCTTGGATGTCAAATTCCATACTGACCTTACCAGTGGAAGAACTTTAATAGAAATGGAATGTCAATAAAACAGTATGTTATTATTTGTAAGCTTGCTTTCCCATTTCAGACGTAAGGAAGAAAGACAGTTTCCTCAAAAACGCATGATGAGTTCATTAAGGGGCACAGATAGTTTCTTGGCTCAGATGTGGAGGAGAAAACACTGTGACAGTTACATATTTTAACATATTCCCAAGGAAGTCAGTGGTAAGATTATTATTTACTCACTCTAGCATAAAAGATTGTTGCATTTATTTTAAAGTAACTTTCACATTTTTTTCTTTCAACCTGATTTGGATGCATGGTGCATTTATTTTTTAAGAAAATGATTCCATGAAGCTGACATAATACATACACAATAGCCGTAGAAAATAATTTAATAACTAGTATTAATCCCCTGCATAAGGAGAAGATCTTATGCCAGGAATCAAATGGAGAAGACTGCTGCCTCTTTCATCTTTAATAACAGAAGTGCTGCCTCTGAAGACTGAAGGTCGCTGCATGTATTGTTTCATAATGTGATATGCAGCCCCAGTATATAATGCTCCAGCCTGATCTCAGGGGCAGATGGCAGGAGTCACAGGTACAAATATACAAACTTACAATTTCATGCTGTTTAGATCAAGATGAAATGCTATGTGATGGCACCTGTAGACTCTGACGTATTTGCAGATTTTTCCTCTGCATTAAAAAATGAAAAGACTCATAGCTCAATAAACTGTTAGACTGCTTTCCCTTTCTGTGACAGTTCTGGCTCTCTCGGTCAGTCATTTCCCTCACCACAAATACATTTGGAAGTCACTGGCCAATGTCTCCAAAATTTTACTGAAGTCTCAAAGACATTAAGCTCTTAAAAATGTCATAAAAATAGTTGTTGGATAGAGGAAAGACATCAGAATAGAAGCCCACACATGCAGACACCCATTTAAATGCCTGCACTGGCTGATATGTGATCTGAATAATTATTTGTTTTGTTTGGGCTCTGGCTGGCCAGGCACCCCATGCACACATGTGCCTGGCTGCAGTGCAGAATAGCTGGGGAAGAAATGCTAATCTAGGATTGAAAAAGGATTTGGGGCAAAGGATCCAAAGGGGCTTTGTACAGAGTCTGGGGACCAGAGACAATTCAAGGTCACTGCAGATTCATCAGCCTGCATGGTGTGGGTGAAACAGTTTTGTGGAAGCTGGGACCTTTGACCACATCAAACTGTGATTAGGTCAGGGGAATATGCATGAAACTTGTTCCACTACATACAGAACAATTTTTAAAAACAATGAATGGGCATTATAATATAGGGGCTTGTAGCTGCCCTGTTGAGCGTATTTTGACCTAATCATTGCTGAGATCCAGTTCCTAAATGAAGCCAATGTAATTACCATTCATTGTACTGTATGTGCTGGGTTGGCCTCATCTGACTGCCACTCACCCATCCAGAGGCTCTCTTGCCACCCCAACAGGACAGAGGGAGAAAATAAGGTGAAAAGTCCATGGCTTGAGATAAGAACGGGGAGATCACTCCAGTTACTGTCACAGACAAAACAGACTCCACTTGGGGAAAACTAATTTAATCTATTGCAAGTTAATAACAGAGGAGGATGGTGAAAGGCAAAAAATAAACCACCTTCAACCCTGCCATCCCTCTTGCCATACTCAACTTCACTCCTTCATTCCTGACCCATCTACCTTCTTCTGCCTGAGTGGTGCAGGGGCATGGGGAATGGGGGACTTGCTCAATTTATAACCGTTCCTTACACTGCCCCTTCCTCACTCTGTTCTCCTGCTGCAGTGTGGAGACCCTCCCATACGATGCAATTCATCAAGAAATGCTCCAACGTAGGTCTTTCTGACCTGTGTGTCTGTGGGGCTTTTTCTAACTCATTTTTGTTCCTTCCTCCTTTTTTTTCCCCCTTTCTTAAATCTGTTTCTCTGAGGCATCACCACTGTCTTGGTTTGGGGGCTCTGCAGTGACCTGTGGTGGGTCAGTTGGAGCTGAGTGGAATCAGCTGCATCCAGCATGGAACAGCCCCAGTCTCTCCTTACAGAGGCCGCCCAACAGCCTCTGCAGCCAGCACCTTGCCACAAACATTTAGTGCAATAAAGGGTTTGAGTATTTAAATGTACTTAAGGATCAGGACTTAACAGCAAGCTTCAAAAATACACAGATTCTTAAACGGTTCAAAAAAAAAGAGCAATACTGCATAGAAATGAGTTAAACACTTTTATTGGTAACTATCAGGCAAAAAATCAGGATATTGACAGCCACTAGACCACTAAGTGGTTGGGCATGGACTTTGTGGGCTATGGACTTTGTGGGCTATGTTTAATCTAAAATTTTGGACAGTTATCGGAGGCTAGGGACCTGTGTGCTTTGTGTGGACCTTGTCATTGGCGCTTGTCTTTCAGAAATGTTAACTCTATGCTGCTCCAGCAGGATCAAAGGCCAGAACTTAACCCAAATTGCTTCAGCCTCACTCTTTACAAAATGTTTAACAATCTGACTAATAAATTTTGTCTGATTTTTCGTTCCTGTTTTACAGTGATTTACCAATGAGGATGGCTTACTCATCCCAGATTTTGTCTATACTTCCTCTGCAAAGCCTGAGTAAGTCTTCAATTATTTTTCATCTTCAGTCTTTGAAAACAAAAGTTCTATATGAATGTCAAAAAGATCTGCAGTGCACAAGGTGTGTTGTTTATGTACCATATTGGTAAAGGAGATCAACATATATTTTACACTCTTTATCAAAGTTGATTATGTTACAGGCCTCAGATCACTGAAGAAATTTTTTGGTTCTTAAATTGACTATTAGAACTAAACACTATTAATTTCATTCAAGGGAGAAAAGAATAGGAAGATTCTACCAAACTTTCTTTAAGGACCCTGATTGTTGTTGATAAGAGTTATTCTATTATTGGAAATTTCTATTATTAGAATTTCTTTCATTGGAAGAAGTTGCATATCTTAGCAGAGAACTATTACTACTTGCATCTGACCTGACACTGCAGAAAGCTAAATCCTTTACTAGCCAAATGGAGCTGGTGATGGCAGGCATACAAGCATTAAGTCAAGGGATTTCAGACACTGTTTGCATCAGATAAACAAAAAATGTGGCTGAAAGCAAAGCTGAAGAAAAATTATTAAGTTTCAAAATACTCAAAGCAAGGTCATCTCACTACTGTGAACTTGCCCTGTAAACTACACATTTCCCTAAAAATTATGTAGAAAATTTGGAGTGCAATCATGTAGAAAGACTGGACATTTTGCGAAGGGCAATTGTAGTTCTCAGTCTAACCAACAAACAAATGAAATTACTCTGCCAGATCCTAGTGTTCTAATGTGAACAGAAGATGTCTGAAATACCTTACAGATGCAATACTGTGTATTGCTAATGTTTCTTCTATATCAGGAAATCAGCCTCAGGCTATTGAATTAATGCTAGGTACTGGATCAGCATTTTCTGTACTACCCCAATTTAATGCCAATGCTTTAAAAGCTTGCTGCTTTCTGAGCCTAGGATACATCTGCAAGGAGTTGAATACCTGTGTTTGACTTTGTACGGGTGAATCTTTGATTGGTACATACTATTGCCTACTACATTCAGAACTGTGCATAGCCATTTTTCTGTCCTAGGCAAAGGTTTCTGGATTGCACCAGTTAGTTCAGAAGTTAATGGCCCCTCAATGTCTTCAGCTTCTTAAAAGAAAGTTCTAGCATCTGCTGTTGTAAAGGCACTACAAAAAACCCCACCAACTTTGCTTTGGAAAAGGGTTTGTCTGCAAAAATAAAAGCCTGCAAAATATGATATTTGGATGGCAAATGCTAGCACTTACTGTTCTCCATTAGAAATAAGGAGATTTCACTGTAAGAGATTCAAGCAGCCCAATTCAAGCATCAGTGAAGAAACATCTTCTGATGAGCTCTCTTAGTGATCAATGACAATTCTTCCCCAAAGCAGGTGAAGAAAAGGACTAGGAGTATTTGTGACTAGTTTTGTGACTGTAATATGCGGGCAACAGAAACACACATATTAAATAAATCTTTCTAGAGCATTGTGGAGCAAATTTGTTTGTTCATTTCACTTCTAAGTTACAGCATTTAAACCATTATATTATTATAACAGCAGACATCTGACAGCATTTGTTTCACCAAACTGCCTTGTTTCATGTGTACTGGAGAGATTTGTACTCCATGCACTTAAAAATACCAGTAATTGTTTAATTTGGACCCAGTTTTATCTTGATGGTGTATAAGATTTTAAAAAGCATACTGTAACACAAAAAACGTTGTCTGATAAACTATTCTGCATTAGTTCTTTGTAACTTCATTAAATGTGCTGCCAAGTATCTGGTTGTCTTTTTTTTTTTTTGGTGACACAAAGCTTTTGCAGACTGCATTGAAACCTTACTACTCAATATCTTGCTGTTACAAATACACCAGTGAAAGCTGAGCATTATTTTTTTGTCTTTGGTCTTTTATTATAGGATGCAAACTTGATTCAGAATCATGCTTCAATTGCTTAACTCTTTAGGTCACAGAGTCGTAAAATTTAAGGTTATTCCTGGATTACTATTCTGGAAACTTTACTGAAAGACTAAAGCTCAGTCAACAGTACTGGCAGTTTTTAGTGGTACCCATATTTGAGACAAATTACTCCTCTGATGGTGGACTTCTTGGCCAGTGGTGGCAGAACCATTGCAATTCATTTTAAAAAAAGGCTCACAGGTCAATGATAAGCAAGAAACTTCTGCATTAACTACAAGCGTATAAACAGCAGTATGAGTTACATTTGTTTGATATACCTATTTCTGAGAAAATACAGGAATGCCTGCAGTCCAATGGCTACATGTTCTTAAATGCCTTGATTGATCTTTAGTACAGTCCTTCATACTAAGCAACAAGTTTCCTTCACAAGTTGGATGTATGATATCAGATGTTCTTTGCCTCACTGTCTTAGAGATGCTGCAGGCAAAATGTGTAGTTGCAGTGTTGGTCTGGACTAGATATTGAGGTTAAGGCCACTCTAAAATTTTGCTGCCTGAAGGCCACATTATGGAACAGTAGCATTGTGTTAAATCATCATTCCAATTTGTCCTTTTCCCTAATTCATTGTAAGAAGAATTTGTGAGGGATAGCATAGGGCAGTAGTACTTATGTTACCTCTCACTTTCAGCTTCCATAAGTTAATTCTCCTTTAGTTATCCTGTGAAGCTGGAAGAGTTAGCATCTGACACCAAATTGCAATTTATATCCTCAGGATTTGAAGCTTTGCGCAGAGAAAAATATTATATTGTAGAAGGTTGGCAGTATGCTATTTATAAGAAAGTGGAAGAATTGGGTGCTTCAGTAAATGTTTGGAAGATGTTTTTCTGAAGTTAATCTAGGAGGACCTTGAAAATCTTTGCTGCTGATTTGCTCTCTTCTGAGTGAAGTCATTCAAAAGTGTGGCCAAAAACTGCTGTGCTCTGCACTCTGGTTTATACCATTTTTTTCATTTGCTTCTCAGCTAAACAACTTCTTCTGGGAGTAAGGTTCAGGATCACTAATTCCTACCCTGTCCTAAATGAGTGCCCTAATCACAGGATCAAAGTGCTGGCATCTTCCTCGTTCGCTCAACTTTTGATCCTGTGACTCTTGCTGCCTTGGTTTTGTACTGACTCTGCTTTGGCAGGAGGGGTGAACAGCAGCTTTAACCTATTGTTGTGTTTGTATTCTGGGGAAGTTTGAAACCTGACAGATGGGAGAGCAACTAAAATGCATTTTCCACTTTCTAGGTGAGCCATGAAACCCATAACCACAGTGCTATTCTGAAGAATGTAGAGAGCAGTACCAGTGCCATTACCTCCCCTCCAGTTCTAGTTTCAGAAGTAGATATGATAAATTAAACAGCTAGTACTAGAAGAGGACTCAAGCTCTGTAGAGAGGTGAGAGAATAAAGTCAGCTGCTTCCTGATGCTTTGATTGGGCCATAATTTTTTGGCAGTGCTTAGGCAGGAACTTAGTTTGTAAGTGGTGTTTGAAGTGTCAGACTCCTGTAATTTCCATTCCATTTTGCACAGTACAGGAGTCCCAAGATTCGAAGGCACATAAAAGTCACAGAATATATTAGAAATGAAAGTTTTTAATTATTCTGGACATTCCCTAGCCTATTGCCATCACTGGTAGAGGAGTGACAGCAATATGCATGGGAATGCCAAATGTAATTAAAAATGTTGGTTTCAAGTAGAATCTGTGATTTTTCTGACACGTGCAGTGTCACAGTTTTTAAATGGGTCTCATCCCACTTGAAGGTTGACAACCTACCTGAGCCTCAGGAGAAGAGAATCAACTGGGATAAAATGAGAACAGTGCCAAATCTTTGCTCTTTGAAATTTGTGCTGTACTTTCTCTGAAGTCTGAAAATATTCTATTAACATGTTCTACAACTGACAGTAAGCTTGGATAGCGTGTTTTACCGTGGCACACAGATAGTGCTGGTTGGCTGTGGTCTAAGCAAGAAAAAATCTGAAGCAGTCTGCTCTTCAAGTGGAAACGCAAACCAAAACCGTTATGCAAATATGCCTCTCGTTCTCCGTAGACAGATGAGTCAAATATTTGAATGGATGCAGTGGATGTCCCAGAGATGTTCCGTGGACACCAGGATGAGGTTAATCACACATGGTTTTAGATATAAGTAATGTGGACAACTATATCTGATTTAATCAGCCTTGATTCTTCTGACAGACAGTAAAGATAAATACTGGCACTTGCAAGGCTTAAGGTGTCCGATCTATTTTATATGTACACATTAGGCTAGGAGGAGTCACTCTGCAGAAGAACTCATTTTACATCTATAAAAAGTAATATTTACAAGTATAACATAATTGCAGATATCTACATTGTAAATTTTACTGGGGCAAATCTGATCTATCCCCGTGTCTGTGTAGGTGTAGTGCCTTCAACCAAACTGGTGGTGCCCGAGCTGAAATCTCTGCATTCAAACTGTATTAATCTACAATAAAGTCCCTGTATATCTCTCCTGATCTGAAGTTACGCTGAGAGCAAGTTTGAACCCTTTGCTATAAATTCTTCTATATATCATATAATTACCTGCACTTTGCCAAAACAACCCCTCAGAAGAGCTTGGGATGATTTTTGTCTTCTTCCTTCCCTTTCAGAAATGTTAAGATTTGGTTAAGGTATTGATATATTGCAAGCTGGCATTGAATGGACTTAGAAGGAGTTAAAGTGGGAAATGAGGACCCACACTGGTATAATACAATTGCCTGGACTTATGAGCAGACAAGTTAAGATGGAATTAATGTAGTTACCCTTGCACCTTGAATGCTGGTGGGAAAGAGGCCTCATTCTTCTTGATGGCTTGTATACTCGTATAGGAAGGTTAGCTACATCTTTTCAGTTTTAGCTCTGCAAAATATTCCTCCAAGGCTGCTCTAGAACAATGGAGCCTTACAAAGACATTGTATTACCTCCCACAGCAAAAGTTGCATTTATGCTGTTGCTCTAAACACTTCAATGGCAATAATTTGGCTCCTGTTTAATATTGTTCAAAATCAGGCTAAACTGTAATTATTGTTTGGTATTTCTGGATTTATAGGCACATTTTAACCCTTTAAACATTGCTGCAGGAACTTGACTTGATTTTAAATATCAGACAACTTTTTATACAGTAAGCAGAATTATTTTATTTATTTTCAGGAGGTAAAATTGACTCTTTAGTTGTTACTTGAATTGCATAACTTCTGCACCATCTGACTTGCTAATAAGCTTGTCACCCACATACATTAATGCCAAAGACCTGATGTCAAGGACACATACCATGCCGGTACAGGCTGTGCAGTCCAGAAGCTGATATGCTCACTCTCTGGGGTAGGCATCTGTCTAGCCACTGTAAGCAGCATGCCTTGCTGTCATTCCAGAGGGAAAAAATGCTAAGTGACAGCTTAACAAGAATTGAAACAGTGAGTGAAGAACAGCAGAGAACAGTGGAACAGAAAAAAACCATAAAATATGTTTTCTCTCAAAAAATTTCTCTTTATTTCATAGAACCCTAAATCTAAATGAGTATATTTCTTCCTGCCTGTTTGTCCAAGAAAATTAAAATCTTTTCTCAGAAAACAAGTTTTATTGCTGAAAAAAGCAGTGCTGTTATTAGTTTCCTTTTTAGTAGAAAAAGCCAGACAAAATTATCACTAAAACAATGCATCTGCTATTTTCAGACTACTTCATCATTCTAGCCAACTAGCTAAACAGGTCAGCAGGCTGTAATCTACAAGATGTGATAAAGGGCTAAACAAAAACATGGTAATTTGACAAAGCAGTGCCAGAGAGAGCAGAGAGAACAAGGAAGGAGCACTGGATCTCAGCTTTGGCTGGGAAGCATTTGGAGAACACTCTTTAGGCAAAACGTAGGTCCAAAGATGGAAGTGAAAGAACTGTGGCTAATCATTGTGCTGAATCAATCCAATTAACTTCATGGTGAAAGAAAAATGAGGGTGTTATTAAAAATGAAGTAGGATATATTGGGGTTTTGGGTTAGTTTTGTTTTTTGTTTTTGAGGAAATTATGCTGTCTGGACCAGAATCATAGAATCATAGAATCATAGAATCATAGAATCATAGAATCATAGAATCATAGAATCATAGAATGTTTTGGGTTGGAAGGAACTTTACAGGTCATCCACTCCAACCCCCCTGCAGTGAGCAGTTAGCTGGTTTCAATTAACCTGGTTTTAATAGCCTTTCCAGCTCTTCTCTAACTTTCATGTTTTCTTCACCTTACTCACATACTTTCTTTTAGTACTAAGATATGTTGATAACTATTCTTTTCTTCTTGACTCCATGATATTATGAAGTCTTTCACTTAAGAATGCAACCCAAACTTTACCCTGGCTTAACACTGCACCTTTTCAGAAAAGTGCAAGACCCCAACTCCTTCCTCTGTCACATGTTTGGACCAGAAAGTGGCATCTGGGTCTCTCTGTCACTGGAGCACTTGCTTCTTGGGGTTGTTTTCTGTAGTGCTCCAGTAGTCTGTCTCAAAAGCCTTCCCTCAAATGCAGCCTTCATCTGTTGATCAGCAATGTTCTCAGCTGTGTTCCTTGGTTTAATTTAAGTGGCTCCTTTTGGTGCGCTTTGTCCTCCTCTTTGAGCAAAACAGTTTATGGACACCAATGAAGGCTTTATTTAAGCATCAGCAAAAGTCTGGCTGCAATATCATGGTGCTCAGCATGTGGAAGCAGGAAGAATTTGTTTGCTTTTGTTGGAAAAAAGCCTCTTTTCTGCTACGGTCAGACTGCCACAAATAATAAGGCTAGTTAGCAAAACATAAGCTACGATGGTGTCAGTCTGCAAGCACAGTGCAGACACAGATAATGTCAGATTAACAATTCATGTGTCTGAAAAACTTAAATGCAGTGCTGATTTTCTTTGATATTATTGGTGCTCATCAGAAATCCACCTGCTGTTGAGGCATACTTATTTTTAAATAAATAACATATATTGCTGAGATCTTGCACAGCAGGGGGTCACAACAATTTCTATTTTGGTAGCTTTTGCTTAAAAGGCTGTGGACACACATTCTTCTCTTATTCTGACACACATTCTTCTCTTATTCTGGATAATATTTTATTTACTTTGTTTTCAGTTCTGCCTATTCATTATCCTGTTTCTTTTATTGTTGATTTTCTTTGTGCCATTTGTAATTTTCCAGGTTACTTTATTCAGGCCCTTTTTATCATAGGCAAAGAGACTGCAAACAGGATATACACAATTTACAAGTATAGTATGATTATTTAGTGGCTAATACAAAGATAAGTTAACAATAATTCACACAGAATCACAGAATCACAGAATGACCAGGTTGGAAGAGACCCACTGGATCGTCGAGTCCAACCATTCCCACCAATCCCTAAATCATGCTCCTAAGCACCTCGTCTACCCTAACCTTAAACACCTCCAGGGACGGTGACTCAACCACCTCCCTGGGCAGACCGTTCCAATGCCTAACCACCCTCTCTGTGAAGAATTTCTTCCTAATCTCAAGCCTGAATCTCCCCTGGCGGAGCTTGAGGCCATTCCCTCTCGTCCTGTCCCCTGTCACTTGGGAGAAGAGGCCAGCACCCTCCTCTCCACAACCTCCCTTCAGGTAGTTGGAGAGAGTAATAAGCTCTCCCCTCAGCCTCCTCTTCTCCAGGCTAAACAACCCCAGCTCTCTCAGCCGCTCCTCATAAGATTTGTTCTCCAGCTCCTTCACCAGCTTTGTTGCTCTTCCCTGGACTCGCTCCAGAGCCTCAACATCCTTCTTGTGGTGAGGGGCCCAGAACTGAACACAGTACTCGAGGTGCGGTCTCACCAGTGCAGAGTACAGGAGGAGAATAACCTCCCTGGACCTGCTGGTCACACCGTTTCTGATACAAGCCAGGATGCCATTGGCCTTTTTGGCCACCTGGGCACACTGCTGGCTCATGTTCAGTCGACTGTCAACCAACACTCCCAGGTCCTTCTCCTCCTGGCAGCTTTCCAGCCAGGTTTCTCCTAGTTTGTACCTCTGCTTAGGGTTGTTGTGCCCCAAGTGCAGGACCCGGCGTTTGGCCTTGTTAAACCTCATGCCGTTGGTCTCAGCCCAGCAGTCCAGCCTGTTCAGGTCCCTTTGCAGAGCCTCCCGACCCTCCAGCAGATCCACACTTCCTCCCAGCTTGGTGTCATCTGCAAACTTGCTAAGGGAGGACTCGATGCCTTCATCCAGGTCGTTGATAATGACATTAAACAGGACTGGACCCAGGACTGAGCCCTGGGGAACCCCACTTGTCACTGGCCTCCAGCTGGATTTAACTCCATTTACCACCACCCTCTGGGCCATGCAATTCGGGTAGGTGTTAGTGAGCTCACCACAGAGCCTTCATGGTCAGCAGCCATCAGTTTTGTGGGACAGGGCTGGACACGACTCTCAATGGAGTATGTCCTCAGTGGTGGTGAGTTCCTGTTTCCTGGATCCCTGGTGGTGGGTTCCTGTTTCCTGGATCCCTGGTTTTCCCTATAAGATTTTACACCTTCCAAGGGTCATGTTTTCCCTTTTGAACTTTCCTCCTTGAGCTGCTAACAACCTCAAAATCCCTGCATGTACAATTTTATCTCCATATCTTACCTCCTTCTTCTCTATATACCTAACCTTTCTCACAGCTTCAGTTTCCTTAGCATCCTGAGCCAGGGGGATGTGACTGGCCAGCGTCAGAGGTGGACCTTGGATTGCAGAGGGCCAAATCCCTCAGAGGTGTGGGAGTCACACTTCACATAACTCTTCATGTTGGAGTGTCTGGTCATTTCTAGGACCAACTCATGAACAGCTTCTGAAGTTATTCTAGGTAGATGTAGGCTTGGTAGAGGATATGTATTGGCTTCCAACAGGTACTTTTCTGAACTTTCAATCCTTTGTGGTTTATTATTCACTACTAACTCTTTTCCTTGGGCCCTTTTGCTTATTTTTTAAAATGACTCCAAATACAAATTAAGCACAAGTATTCCTCCCTCAGATAAAACCAATTCTTTACTGGTGTTCATTTATCATTGATGAAAGAGAGCATATGGCTATCAAAATCTTAACCCAGTCTTTGCAGTTTACAAGTTTACTATTTCCTTTACCTCTAGTCAGAAAGGAGAAATTACTAGTCTCCTTGAAGTACTTGGGGTAATTCTCTCTCTTGTTTCTCTCCATGGGGTGGAAGATGGCTACGTTGGGATTCAATGAGATTGCAATCTTTTAATTAAGCTGAGGTATTTACCTGCCTTAAGCCACCAAATCCGAATTCCCATGTAGCTCAATGGAGAACTTTCTAAAGCTTTATATGAGCACTAGCAGGATTAGAGCTGACTTCAGTATGTGCACATGCCTCCAGGCACGGTTCTGACCTAATGCAGAAGGAGAGGGACTACTTGGAGGCTTCCTCTCTGCTCACTTGCAGTGGGGACAAGATAAAGTTGATCTTAGAGCTTGATCAACATCAAAATCAGTACGAGTTTTGCTCTTTATCTCTCGGTAAGTTTTGTAGCAGGACTCAGATTGTAAGCAATTTTAGGTAAGGCAACACCTTTTTCAAGTCTGAATGTGAGATTTGGGAAAGGAATTGTCTTGCGACAGCATATTTAGGAAATACATCTTGTGTTGTGTCTGTAAAATGTCATCAAGCATGTTGGACCAATTAGCCTTGGCGGTTTCCTTTCAGAAGAAAGCATTTTATTAATTTGCTTGAATACACTGAGCTTCCCAGAATCTTTAGCTCTAATTCTACTAGAGAAAGGTCTTTCAAAGTACACAATGCAAAACTAAATTGTATTTACACTATATTTACTGAAATATAGCTTTCCTGACATATATAGTAGTCTATAACTGTCTAGACTTAAGAAGTGTTCCATATATTTCTTTTCATGTTTTCCTATTTTACCAATAATGAATTTACTCTAAAGGACACATCAACTGTGAAAGCCAAGGAAAGGATGCTCTACCTCCTTTTGCAGCACATGCTTTAAAAATGGAATAAACTATGTTTCAATAATAAAAAGCACTGCCACTCTAAATGGGCCAGAATGTCAGTATAGGTAAATTCTTGACGATCACATTGATCACTGTGAGAGAATTGGCTTATGCAAGCAGACACTGTGCTCTGGAATTGCGTGGGCATGCATTCCCTTCCGAGACAGATATGTGCTTTGTAGAATAGCTGGTTGCTACAAGTCATCACTGTACACTGTCCATTTTAAGCAATGAATTCAGAGCTTTTCAACCTCTATGAATCCTGACAAGCAGAAATGGAGCCATATTCTATTTTCTGAAATGTCTGCTCTCATTACCCATTGGTGCTCCTTTGACAGCTTCTTTTCCTGCTGTCATAACTTCTGTCATCCAGCTTTCAATGGGCTCAAAAAAAACTCTGATTTTTTTTATTAGCTAATGACTGCTGATATTCAGGGCTCTGTACTCATATTATCAGCACAGAGTTCTGTTAATTCCTTTTTTATGACATATGATGACACTGATGCAACTTTTGTCGTAGTGAATTTCTTTGTCTTTCCACAGAGCTTACATATTACAATGATGTCCGGAGTTCATACTTATCAGGTGAACATCACTCTCAATAGAAGCTAAAGCATTGCAGGTGGAGATACTCAAGGTGCTACACCAAAATTAAGAATGAATGTTATCGATCATATCACTCTGTTCAAGTAAATAACATATGAAAGTTTGGTTCATTAAAAAAGTAAACAGAAGTTGAAGTGTGTGTTTCATGACAGCCTCTTAGACACTGTAGTATTTTCCTCTAAATCTGATGAAAAGATTGGAAGGTATATTTGACAAGGACTTTTTTCCACACACTATCTTGACAGCCATATGATATGTCAAGACATGAAGTTAGAATAACAAATTTCCAGTAAGATATAAAAATTCCTATTAAGATGTGTTGTTCTACCACTCATCAAATGAGATTATGAGACAATTGCAGAAGCATTAGAATTGTCCTAACATTTTCCAGCTTTCCCAATACAAATAATCAGAGAGTATTCAGTCCTGGGGTCAAACTTCTTTGGTGAAAGGATGTCCTATGCCTAATACTTGAGAATTCTTTAAATTATTTAACAAATCTTCCTATTCATTTGAACCACTCATGTTAAGTTTGGAACTGGTAAGTGGTATTTAATGGAAAAAGTCATTGAATCAGTATTCTAGGATTTTTTGGAGGCTTGGGATTACAGGGCTGCACCAGCTCTGGCAGTAGAGAGCTGAGGGAAGAGGGGAAGACAGTGTAGAATCCTATCCATGTCTCTGTGAGAAAAGCTTGACAACAAATGGCTTAATAAGGTAACTTCTTCAATAAAACATAATGAAAAGAGAGAACTGGTGATTAAATCTTACACCCTGTCAGTTACTGGCCACCCCATGTCTGTGCAGAATTGGACAGAGCCTGAATGTATTTTCTCCACAATGGACAGGAATCCTGACAGTGGACAGGAGCTCTCTCTTTTAGCCATTAAAGCTATTACAAAATTTCCTTACAAGAAAACAATTCTATCTGGAAAAGATGTTCTCATGAAAACTTCTTGCTACAATGTTAGGCAAAAAGGCAAAAGTGGCCTTGCTACAGTGAGCTGAGCTCATCATGCAGCCAGGGGTTTGAGCAGGACGAGGGTGGCCTGTGCCTGTTCAAGTTAACTGTGAGAATCACCAGCTCCCAAATGTGTAACAGTCTCGTGGTCAGGGTCACTACATGGCGTTAGAGATAGGGCTGTTTTGGTCAAGGAAGGGGATCTTCATGGCACTTACGGGCATGTCTTAGTGGTTGAATTGGAAGTGTTAGGTTAATGGTTGGCCTTGATGATCTTAAAGTTCTTTTACAACATAAATGACTCTGTGATTCGATGATTCTAACCTTTACCATCCTTTTTCACTATTTTCTTAGACTCATTGAGTCTGGAAATTGATCAAAAGAATATAAAGGTTTGAATAAGCATGATTTAAGTATTAATCTAAGAATTTTAGCTTCTAAGCAAATTCAGTTAAATTGTAGCTGAAATATTCGGAACAGAACAAAATGGACATCACTTTAGCCAATACAGTTTTGGGTAGAGTTTAGTAATATAATCAACTACAGTTGGGGAAAACATGGATGAGAGCCATCTCTCAAAAGAGACATGTGGCTGGAGAAAGAGACGAATAACAAGAGTCTATATGGACTGGAAAGCTAATTATATGTAAATAATCTGAAGGGGAAAATTGAGTGTGTGTGCAGGTGCCTTTTGTATATCAAATCAGAAGACAAAGGACTTGCACATGTCTCTGAATACAAATAAACAACAGGTATAGTTGCTTTGTTGGAGGATTGAAAGTGGTGAAGGAGATGAAAAATGAGAGTGCTAGAGGACTCTAGACATAGTGGATTCACAGGGAAAGCAGATTTTTGAGGGAGATAAGGTGTCTTGGAAGACAGGCATGCTAAAGCCATGCTGCTATCAGCTGAAGGGGAGGAGAACAGGGACTGCAAGAAAGCTAGAAGGCCCTGTGTCTGCAAAGGTCATTGGGAACTTACAAAAATATATGTGACCATTTGCTGTTCCCCCATAATGCTCTCAAAATCAAAGGGTTCACAGGACTAGAATGGATAATGAGCATAACTGAGCCACACATCCTTACTGATGGTGATGCCAGCAGGATCTTCAAGAGATTGCCCTTTGTCCTGCCTCATGAATTCTGCTGGCGTTCAGAGCTACATGACTTAATACAACACCATCGTAAATATTTGCTATACATGAGCATTGCAGTAACTGAGATATCCAGTTATTGATAGGATAACAATAAGCAAGAGCTACCAGATTCAGTTTAAAAGGGTGGCACAAGCCCCCTAACTGGCAATTTTTGATGTGTGCCAAAATCCAATTTAAAATGATTTACTGAGAATGTGACATTGTTGATGTGACATTTTGAGTTTCGCTTCTTCATGTCTGTTCTGTGTAATGATTGTTGAGCTAGTCTGCTTGTGTATGGTGAGAAAAAAACAGATTTTTTTGCTCTAGCTCTAAGCTGTGCTGAAGGCAGATGGGAGTATTTTCTTGAAATAGAAAATGGCTGTAATAAACAAGGAAATATAGATGATGCTAATCATGATGGCTTCCATCAGATCTGTCAGACCTGCACTTATTGCCTGATTTATCAGAACAGCATGGGTGTTTACTTTTCCCTAAGACATCTGTCTTGCATAGTAGTTGGTTGAAAGTTTTAGTCAATTTTAAAATAGGAGAATTCCAGTGAGCAACATTTTGGAAAAGTAAATTGTTTTCCTGAATAGCACTGGTGTGGTTTATTCACATCATAAATATGTTTAATCATTGATTATTTTTCCACATAGATTCCTGCACTGCAGTTATTCCCATTTAGCAGTCTTTTACCATGATCTATATCTGATCAAAATGTTTTTTACACATCTATCACTCTCCCATCATACAGGAATTCTTGAGTATTTAAATTAACTAGAGATGGGCCCAAACCACCAATTTAAGACTCATATCTGAGTTTTGTCTGCTTTCTCTCTTTCTCTGTAAATGTTTTTTTTCCATGAGGCTTTAGTTCAGCTACATCCTCCTAGCCACATGTATTTGTCATTTTGACCGATGCAGAATTTTTTTAGGAAAAATTTTTCACCAGAAGGGTTATTGAGCACTGGCAGAGGCTGCCCAGAGAGGTGACTGAGTCACCATCCCTGGAGTATTAGATGATGGGTAGATGAGGTATTTAAGGATATCACAGAATCACAGAATTACAGAATCACAGAATAACCAGATTGGAAGAGACCCACCGGATTGTCGAGTCCAACCATTCCCACCAATCTCTAAATCATGCCCCTAAGTACCTCATCCACCCTCACCTTAAACACCTCCAGGGAAGGCGAGTCAACCACCTCCCTGGGCAGATTGTTCCAATGCCTAATGACCCCTTCCGTGAAGAAGTTTTTCCTTATCTCAAGCCTGAATCTCCCCTGGCGGAGCTTGAGGCCATTCCCTCTCATCCTGTCCCCTGTCACTTGGGAGAAGAGGCCAGCACCCTCCTCTCCACAACCTCCCTTCAGGTAGTTGTAGAGAGTAATAAGGTCTCCTCTCAGCCTCCTCTTCTCCAGGCTAAACAACTCCAGCTCTCTCAGTCGCTCCTCATAAGATTTGTTCTCCAGCCCCTTCACCAGCTTTGTTGCTCTTCTCTGGACTCGCTCCAGAGCCTCAACATCCTTCTTGTGGTGAGGGGCCCAGAACTGAACACAGTACTTGAGGTGCAGTCTCACCAGTGCTGAGTACAGAGAGAGAATAACCTCCCTGGACCTGCTGGTCACGCCGTTCCTGATACAAGCCAAGATGCCATTGGCCTTTTTGGCCACCTGGGCACACTGCTGGCTCATGTTCAGTCGACTGTCAACCAACACTCCCAGGTCCCTCTCCTCCAGGCAGCTTTCTAGACAGACTTCTCCTAGTCTGTACCTCTGCTTAGGGTTGTTATGCCCCAAGTGCAGGACCCGGCATTTGGCCTTGTTAAACCTCATGCCATTGGTCTCAGCCCAGCAGTCCAGCCTGTTCAGGTCCCTTTGCAGAGCCTCCCGACCCTCCAGCAGATCCACACTTCCACCCAGCTTAGTGTCGTCTGCAAACGTGCTAAGGGAGGACTCAATGCCTTCATCCAGGTCGTTGATAAAGACATTGAACAGGGCTGGACCCAGCACTGAGCCCTGGGGAACCCCACTTGTCACTGGCCTCCAGCTGGATTTAACTCCATTTCCCATGACTCTCTGGGCCCGGCCATCCAACCAGTTTTTCACCGAGGATAGTGTGTGTCTGTCCAGGCCAGAGGCTGGCAGTTTCCGTAGCAGAATGATGTGAGAAACTGTGTCAAAGGCTTTACTGAGGTCCAGGAAGATATATCCACAGCCTTTCCCTCGTCCAGTAGCCAAGTCACTTGGTCATAGAAGGAGATCATTTTACTTTGGCAAGACCTTCCTTTCATGAACCTGTGTTGACTGGGCGTGATCACCCGGTTCTCTTGCAAGTGCTTCATGATAGCACTCAAGATCACCTGTTCCATGACTTTCCCCGGTACCGAGGTCAGGCTGACAGGCCTGTAGTTCCCCGGATCCTCCCTGCGCCCCTTCTTATAGATGGGCACGACATCAGCCAGCCTCCAGTCCAGCGGAACCTCCCCAGTCATCCAGGACTGTTGGAAGATGATGGAAAGGGGTTTGGCCAGCACATCCTCCAGTTCCCTCAAAACTCTTGGGTGGATTCCATCCAGCCCCATAGACTTGTGGGCGTCTAGCTGGGCAAGCAAGTCTCTAACCACCTCCTCTTGGACCGTGGGAATCTCATACTTCTCTTCCAACCCCTGGTGTTGTGCACAGAGGGAACAATTTTCCTTACTATTAAAGACTGAGGCAAAGTAGGCATTGGGTACTTTTGCCTTGTCTTCATCCCCTGTTAGTCTTGTTCCCTCTGCATCTACTAGGGACTGGAGATTCTCCCTAGCCCTCCTTTTGCTGTTGATGTATTTGTAGAAAGACTTTTTGTTGTCTTTCACAGTCTTGGCCAATCGCATTTCTAGTTGGGCCTTAGCCCTCCTGACTTTTTCCCTGCACATTCTCACCTCCTCCCTATAGTCCACCCAGGATGCCTGCCCCTTCGTCCAGAGGTCGTAGACCCTCCTCTTCCTACTGATGTCTCTTAGGACCTCCCTACTCAACCACGCTGGTTTCTTACCCCACCGGCTACTTTTCTGGAACTTGGGGACGGCTTTCTCCTGAGCTGCTAGGAGTTCCTTCTTGAAGAGCGCCCAGCCCTCATGGACACCTTTGCCCTCAAGGAGCTCCTCCCATGGGACTTTTCCGACCAGCCTTCTGAACAGTCCAAAGTCTGCTCTCTGAAAGTTGAGGGCGACTGTTCTGCTAACCTCCTTCTTCATCTCACCCAGCACCGAGAACTCTATCATCTATATGGTTTAGTGGCAGATGTTTGGACTGAATGATCTCAGAGGTCTTTCCCAACCTGGTGATTTTATGATTCTAAGGATGACTTAGGAGAAAAAAGGTACTTCCAGTAATTTTATTTTTAAAGTTCTACTTGGATTCATATTTTGTAAAATTAATTTAAGGATGTTTTTCTCTAAGAGCTCTTTGAAAAGTATAGCCAATTTATATTACCAACACTGAAAAATAACTTTGGTCAATGTCCAGAGTAAATCTTACTACATTTATTTTAAAATGTTCATTTTATGATGGATTTTAGTTTCCTTTCTTTAGGGGTTTAAGTTTCATTTAAATATCATAAAGCAATTTATGCCTCTATTTCATTTTATATTTACCCCCAACTAATTTCTTTTTTGTAACTTAGTATTGCACTGTATAATATAATTACATTGTTCATTAATTTCTAATATGTAAATTTCATTAATAACAAATCCCTGTGTTTGTAAATGCAGTATTATTATCTAGTACTCCAGATTAAAACATCCCTTATTTAATAAATCTTAGCAATGTTCTGACAAAGACTTTCTTAATACATCTTAGTAGCTCTTTTCAGTACAGAAACCAATGTTTTATACTTTTTTCTAGGAAGACTGAGAATGGAAGGAAGGAATCAATATTACTCATTAGATTACATACTGTGCTTGTCAACATAATATTGGCTATAGATAAAAGCAGTTGCATGCACATCCCTTTCCAGTTTATACCCATTGCCCTTAGTCCTATCACTACAAGCCTTTGTGAACAGTCTCTCCACAGCTTACTTGTAGGCCCCTTTCAGGTACTGGAGACTCCACATATCTCACATGTGCAGGATTCTTTTGTTAGATATTTCTAGTGCTTCATCCTAAAGATTTTCTAGTGAAAGGAGATGGCCTGAGATTACTCTGTCCTTAAAATGACTGCAGATGCTCTTAAGATATCTATTCTGCCCTGCTTGTGGTGATTTAGAAAATGATAATTAAGGTTATTACAGGAAGACCTAGATAACAGCACCAGTTTGGGGGAGATATATATATATATATATATATATATATAGTATATATATTGTTTTTCTAAGCAAGATATTCAGTTGAAGTACAAGATGAGAAAGAAGCTATGACCACCTCAATGAAGACCATGAAATCTGGAAATCTTAGAAAATCCACTCCTATAACATTTTCAAACACCATTTGACAATGTTTTATAGAGTGCATAAAAATAGAACCTCAAATGTACCCATTTATATACAATGTTTTTGACAAGTACTTTGAAATTATCCAAATTCAGGTGAATCCTAGTTCCTGCTTTTCATCACAGGTATTGTACTTATGATGGATGCCCAAGGGCTAAATTATATTTTAAAACCTCCTCTGTCTTCTTGTGGTTACCTGAATTTCCTATATCATCTATGTTATTTTATTGAGTATAGGAAAAGCACACCCTTTTTTCTGTCAATGGCTTTTGGAGGAGGACACTTAACAGTGGCATTATGGCTTGCAGCTTGGAGAAATTTTCTCATCCCAGGGGCACTGGATAGTGCAACAATTGACATAGAGGTGCTAGCATCAGCAACATTGTGCTTCTCACTTTCACTGCTAATGGCATTGATGACTAGCTTAGAGCAGGCAAGAGAATATCAACTGAGGAGCCTGGGGACTGAAGTGGCAGCTTTTCTTCTTTTTTATTTTAGATTTATGCATTTTAAGTCACTCCTTGTTGATGTCTAGAAAGACTCCTAGCAGAAAAATACACAAGAGAAAAAAGTGAAGCTGTGGAATGCACCAATCAGTTCCTGGTGGTGGCAAGGTCAATCCAAGAAAAGAATTAATAAAATATTGCAAGTGCCAATTTTGTTTCCCATTCCAGCCTGGTGTTTTTACAGTGAATTTACTATGCTCAAGAAAGTGTCTTTGCTGAACAAGAAAATTAATGAGTTTCATTTGTTTCCCTTTGTTCTGTATAAGAAGCAGAAAGAGTTAGTAATAAAGTTATTCTTGATTCTCTAGTTAGGAAAGATCAACTAGAACTTGATTATGTCTGTTTTTCTCACTGTTCTTATATATACCACAGCTTCTAAAGATTGTCACAAATGACAGATGGCAGTAATAGGTTCACCTATAGGCCATATGGACTAAAGGCCTGGGGTAACAAACTAGGACCTCATGGAGTAGTCAAAAGTGATTGCCTCAAGGTTCAAGCCAGCTTTGAAAACTTAATTCTCACAGTCATCTAGCCTTGTTGATATTTTTTTTCCTTAATGAGTGGTAGATAATTTTCAAAGCTTCTGCTTTTTCCCACAGTAACTAAAACCAGTGATAGTGCAAAATATGTTAAAACTCTGAAGCATGTGATGCAGATTTTCAGTTAAGAAATGTGGGTTCTGTTCTTCTTTAAATACATATTTTGTTCATCATTCTTTACCAGCTAATCATAGGTATGTTTTAATGCCTTGTTATGCAAGAGAGTATGACAACAATTAAAGTATTACTTATTCTAATGATGAAAGAAGAAAAATATGAGCACCCTCAACTAATTGCTCCAGTTCCCTTTGCCCTTGCTTGATCTTTTTGTGTGTTTGCCACAAACCAGAATATCATTTTGGTCGGGCTCCTGAGTGTGGCAGTTTCAAGTTGGGCTGCCTTGTTCACTGTCACACTGTGGTGGGAATGATGGACAACTGTGGCTGCAACCTTATCACAGTGTCAGCAGGGCAGGAGTACTGCAGCCTTGGACTCAGAGCAGGGCAGATTACTTATAGCAAGACATAGGAATTCTAGAGCTGAAGGAAGGACCTGTAATGGCTGGAGAAAAAACATGGCAAATTGAGTATGTTGTGATGCACATATTTCCTGTTGGTCTGCAAAAATATCTGGAGAACTAAGGGTAAGTATTTTCAAGCTTTCAATAGATGGAGAAAAGATTAAGATAATTTTTATTTCTCCTCTGGGTGACAGAAAGTGTTATTTTATCAGTAAGCTATTTTCTTCTTAGTGATTTAATTTAAAATAATTTGGAAGAAAATAATTCTTTAAATTAACTATATTAATTACTATCCAGTACTGGATAGAACTTAGGTTTTTTATATGTTGGCTTTTCTGAAGTGAGGTATAAGATGGGCATATAGTAGTTTGGGAATTATTTTTTTCCGTTTTACTGTATAAATTAATACATGAGCCAAACTTTTACATGACTGTCACTTTGGAAGAGAAACATGCTGTGCATATTGACTGGTAGATCAGCAACCATTAGTGCCACTAGCAATAAACTGCCACAAGAGGAGCTCACTTAAATTGTCAGCATGCTGATGATAGAGAGCCTTTATTTTGTAAGAAAAAGTTTTCCAAACTTGCTTTGCAGATCAGCAATTCTTTAAAATGTTTTGAAAGCCTTCTTAGCATTCAAGAGCTCTTACATTTGTTCTCTTCAGATCAAATAATGCAGTAGGTGTCATTTCCTTCCTTCAAGTAATTTGCCTTGTAAATGATGTTGAGTTACTGTTGCCTTAACCTGCTTGGAGATCCGCGTTTCTCAGGTTAGCTGCGTAATGACACAGCATTTCTTACCCAGGAGCATGGAGATCGACAAAGCAGGGCCCTGGAACATCCTACCATGTACCCAGCTTTCCTGCATGTTCTCCCTGTAGTGGGAAAGGAGTGAAGGAACTGTGCGGGCAGCATTGAGAGGTGGCACTACATGGGCCAGAGGGAGGAGAAATGTACTCTGGGGGCCATAGGTGACACTGAAGGCTCTCAGGCACACTGTGACTCTCCAGACAGAGCATATTTCAGCTATGTTAGTTGTTGTAAGACAAAGTCTAGTGGCATTGCATATGTTCATAAGGCAGCACTAGAGTCCAGTTCAACCACTTTCTGAATAAAGCAGATCAAGGAAAGAACAAGCAGTGTCATTACTGTGGAGACCTACACTAATTTTATGTTCTCATAACACTCTGTAATCATAATACTGATTTACACATCAGCATGCACTGTGAATACTGTCCAGCACATTTTACATCACTTTCCTTTTCATATTTTGTACTGTTTTATTTGGGAATAACCTGTGACAAAACATACAGCACCCAGTAAAACAAGCACATTGATGATAGAGCAATTTCTTCTGGGATGGATGTGGTCTACAGGCTTTGAACCATCTTTGCAGAGAAAGGAGTTGTAGTGGTTCAGGACATGATAGCCCTGCGGAGAGGAATAATCTCTTCCTGGAGGTTGTCACGCAGATGCACTGGTTGCTGGGAAGCAGCCAGCTTGTCTTAGCTGGTCTGTTTTACAAACCCGTGCTTCAGCAGCCTTTCAGAGGCAGTTTAGGCTGCTAGAAGCCCTGTGCCTTGGGTGTGGCTGACGTGGGAACAGGCTGCTGCTTAAACGCCTTTGCTTATGGGAGTGGTAGCCTTCAGTAGAGCAAGGAAACAAACGGCTCAGGTTGATAATATTCCAAACCACTGCAGTGAGCTACCAGCAGTCATTGGAGACCTTATTGCTCTCTCCAGCTACCTGAAAGGAAGTTGTAGAGAGGAGGAAGCTGGCCTCTTCTGCCAAGTGACAGGGGACAGGACAAGAGGGAATGGCCTCAAGCTCCGCCAGGGGAGGTTTAGGTTTGACATCAGGAAAAAAAATTTCACTGAAAGGGTCATTGGGCAGTGGAACAGGCTGCCCAGGGAGGTGGTTGATTCAACTTCCCTGGAGGTGTTTAAAAGACAGGTGGATGAGGTGCTGAGGGGCATGGTTTAGTGATTGATAGGAATGATTGAACTCAATGATCCAGTAGGTCCTTTCCAACCCAGTGACTCTATAATTCTATGATTCTGTATGTCAGAGAGCAAGCCCCCTACAGACCACAGTGGATGGTATTACAGAAAATAAATGTGCTTTTTTGGGGAGCCGCTTTAAAATTAATCTGATTAATCTGATCTGTTTTCAGTACATGATGACGTGATTGAGAGCAGCCCTGCAGAGAAGGACTTGGGGGTGCTGATCGAAGAGAAGCTTGATATAAGTCAGCAATATGCGCTCACAACCCAGAAGGCCAACTGTGTCCTGGGCTGCATCAAAAGAAATGTGGCCAGCAGGTTGAAGGAAGTGATTCTGCCTCTCTATTCCTCTCTTGTGAGACCTCATCTGGAGTACTGTGTCCAGTTCTAGAATCCTCAGCATAAGAAGGATATAGAACTATTGGAATGGGTCCAGAGGAGGGCTACAAAGATGATCCAAGGGCTGGAACACCTTCCATATGAGGAGAGGCTGAGAGAGTTGGGCTTGTTCAGCCTGGAAAAGAGAAGACTCTGAGGAGATATTATAGCGATCTTCCAGTACCTGAAAGGAGCCTACAAGAATGCTAGAAAGAGACTATTCACAAAGGCTTGTGGTGATAGGACTAGGGGGAATGGATATAAACTGGAGAGGATTTAGACTAGACATTAGGAAGAATTTCTTCACAACGAGAGTGGTGAGACACTGGACCAGATTGCTCAGGGAAGCTGTGGCTGCCCCATCCCTGGGGGTGTTCAAGGCCAGGTTGGATGGGGCCTTGTGCAGCCTGATCTAGTGGGATGTCCCTGCCCATGGCAGGGGGGTTGGAACTGGATGATCTTTAAGGTCCCTTCCGATCCTAACTATTCCATGATTCTATGATCATATGGTTGGAAAACAGAGGCAGAGAGGTATGAATTGATCACCCTGAAAAATTCTGCTGTTCAGTACAAAGCATAGGTATTACAGAAATACAAATACTTTAAATTAAAAAAAAAAAATACTGGATACACAGTTGTATCTCTGATTTAAAAAAAAAACAACCAAACACATTTGCTCTGAGTTTCCCAGTTTTCCTTTTGTCTTTATTTTCAGTAGACTTTCAAAGACTTGAATTTCTATGCTTGGAATGATCCAGGATTTGTACATCACATGCCTGATTATTCACAAGTGGAGAGGTACATATTTATAGAATAAGACTGTCAAGATAGTGTGAGAACAGGCTCCTCAGAATGAATTCTTAAGTCCAGTCACTGGGACTGCTGAAATAGCTATATGAAATTCCTTTAGGCACTTGACTGACAAAAATATTTTTTAAGGAAGTCATCAAGTCAGTGTAGCATCTTAACACTCACAGAACTTTTTATTTCCTTTGTTCTTGTTATAGAATCATAAAAATTAAACGCTGGCGGAGCTTGTAGCCATTCCCTCTCATCCTGTCCCCTGCCACTTGGCAGAAGAGGCCAGCTCCCTCCTTTCCACAACCTCCCCTCAGGTAGTTATAGAGAGCAATGAGGTCTCCTCTCAGCCTCCTCTTCTCCAGGCTAAACACCCCCAGCTCTCTCAGTCGCTCCTCATAAGGCCTGTTCTCCAGCTCCTTCACCAGCTTTGTTGCTCTTCCCTGGACTCGCTCCAGAGCCTCAACATCCTTCTTGTGGTGAGGGGCCCAGAACTGAACACAGATTCAAGGAGCGGTCTCACCAGTGCTGAGTACAGAGAGAGAATAACCTCCCTGGACCTGCTGGTCATGCCGGTTCTGATACAAGCCAAGATGCCATTGGCCTTCTTGGCCACCTGGGCACACTGCTGGCTCATGTTCAGTCGGTTGTCAACCAACACTCCCAGGTCCCTCTCCTCCAGGCAGCTTTCTAGACAGACTTCTCCTAGTCTGTAGCTCTGCTTAGGGTTGTTGTGCCCCAAGTGCAGGACCCGGCATTTGGCCTTGTTAAACCTCATGCCATTGGACTCTGCCCAGCGGTCCAGCCTGTTCAGGTCCCTTTGCAGAGCCTCCCTATCCTCCAGCAGATCCACACTTCCACCCAGCTTAGTGTCATCTGCAAACTTGCTATGGGTGCACTCGATGCCTTCATCCAGGTCGTTGATAAAGACATTGAACAGGGCTGGACCCAGCACTGAGCCCTGGGGAACCCCACTTGTCACTGGCCTCCAGCTGGATTTAACACCATTTACGATCACTCTCTGGGCCCGGCCATCCAACGAGTTTTTCACCCAGGAGAGTGTGCGCCTGTCCAGGCCAGAGGCTGACAGTTTCCGAAGCAGAACGCTATGAAAAACTGTGTCAAAGGCTTTACTGAAGTCCAGGAAGACACATCCACAGCCTTTCCCTCGTCCAGTAGCCAAGTCACTTTGTCATAGAAAGCGATCAGTTTAGTTTGGCAAGACCTGCCTTTTGTTTGACTGGGCGTGATCACCTGGTTCTCTTGCAAGTGCTTCATGATAGCACTCAAGATCACCTGTTCCATGACTTTCCCTGGCACTGAGGTCAGACTGACAGGCCTGTAGTTCCCTGGATCCTCCCTGTGAACCTTCTTGTAGATGGGCACAACATCAGCCTCCAGTCCAGCAGAACCTCCCCAGTCATCCAGGACTGTTGGAAGATGATGGAAAGGGGTTTGGCCAGCACATCAGCCAGCTCCTTCTATACCCTCGGGTGAATCCCATCCGGCCCCATAGATTTGTGGGCGTCTAGCTGGGCAAGCAAGGCTCTGACCACCTCCTCTTGGACTGTGGGAGCCTCATGTTGCTGCTCTAGCTCCAGGGTTTGTACACAGAGGGAACAACTTTCTTTACAATTAAAGACTGAGGCAAAGAAGGCATTAAGTACCTCAGCCTTTTCCTCATTCCCTGTCACCGTTATTCCTTCTGCATCCAATAGGGACTGTATCATCTCCCTAGTCCTCCTTTTATTATTTATATATTTATTGAAAGATTTTTTGTTATCTTTCACTGACTTTGCCAGTCTGATTTCTAGTTGAGCCTTAGCCCTTCTGATTTTTTCTCTACACAATCTCACTTCCCTCCTGTAGTCCATCCAAGAGGCCTGTCCCCTCTTCCAGAGTTCATAAACATTACTCTTCTTCTTGATATTACTCAAGATCTCACTGTTCAACCAAGCTGTTTTTTTCCCCTGCTAGCTTTTTTTCCAGAACATGGGGATGGCTTTCTCCTGAGCCACTAGGATTTCCTTTTTGAAGAGCTCCCAGCTCTCATGTCACAGAATATTTATCGATGTTTAAACACAAACAGAAACTATTTCCAATACTTTTCATAAAATGTCTTTTTAGAGAAATGTATTCAGAATCTCTCATAATCATAATGAAACAGGCATACTTACATCTTAATTTTAAGATACTAAGGATTTTCTCTGGAGTCTGAAAGTGAAAGTATAACAGGTGCATTAGTAAACATTAAGCCTCCACATAGTTTGAATTTGGGCTATAATACTCTAGAGGCAGCTTCATGATGAAAGGAAATTCCTATGGAAATAAGAGCTATGCAGCTACACTTGGGCATGTTTGGACACCAGCTTTCACCAGCCAAGAAGAAACAAGAACAGTAGTTGACCTTTGTATAATATGAAGTTTGTTCCCTAATGCCATCTCCTTTGAATGGTAGTATGAACGTGGTTAGGGAATACCTTGAATTACAGTATAAGGAGGTGGTTGTTAGCATTGCAGATATTAACATGTGATGCTCTAAGAGATTGCATGTGGTTTAGAAGACTGTTAAAAACAACATTAAACTAAACATACATTTTTATTGATGAAAGTATAGTCCTTGACAGACAGAACATTGGTAAGTTTACCTCTCACTATTTAAGTCTTGAAACTCTAAATATAACTATCTGCCTTTTCTCTGAAATTCTGCTAATTGTGGATTATAAATCCATGGATTGTAAGTTAAAATCATGATAAAACGAGAAAGTTCAAATTGTGGTATAGCTGGGTGTGAGGGCTGGAGGGCTGTGCCTGGGCACACACCCAGCACACTCGAGACATCATTTGCCTGGGAGGCCCAGAAACTCCTCAGCTAGTCCCTGCACAGGGCAGATAAATGGTTTAATGGGTTTATTTGATACGAGTACTGTCTTAAAATAAGGTGATTGACTGAACTCTGCAACAAAGCTTTTGACTAACCCTTGAAGGAACTCGCCAGGTGGGAATTTTGGACAGCCACTTCTCCTAGGCGGCTCCTACTGTGCTTAGTCCAATTACTAGACACTATTTTTGTGCTTAAGATGTGCTGATTAACTCCCTGGGTGGAGAAACTGGCAGTTTTCCCCAGGCAATTTCTGCCACAGAATTGACCATCTCTATATAAATTATTTTAAATCGTTGCTGGCGACTGTTCCTGAAGATGCAGAAATGGTCACACAGGACAATACTTTGTATTTAGTTAAGATGGAACATTTTTCACACAAAATTCAAGGCAATCAATAGCAATGGGTCGTGCATATTCTGGAATAGTCACATAGGACCATGGCCCAGCTGAATTATAAGAATTCACTGAAACAGTTCAAAGACTTTAATTTGATATAGCTGAAGTTGTCACTTTAAGGGATGTTTGTACCAAAGACTCCTGTCACCTACTGGAAAATGACTAGACATCTCATTTAGGAAATCTGATTACATGCATAAACAATTTCTTGTATAAAAATCTTAATAAATTAAGATTTTTTAAAATGCTTTGCCTATGAGCATTTGTGCAAAACAATAGATGGGTCATTCAGTACACTCTTTCCTATAAGCCTTGTGGATAGTTAGTATATTCAGAATATTATTTAACTTTAAGATGCAAACTAGCTAACAGTCTGACCTGGTACTTGAAGTGCTTACAAGTACAGTTGCTTACATTTCTCCTAGTATTTTTGTGCTGCATTTTCAGAAGAAGCCACACAGTCATATATCAATGTATCTGCTTACAAATTCTGTCATAGTTTTCCTCAGCTAAACACACACATTTTTCACATACATAACAACTCCTGACTAATGGAAGAGTGAGCAGCAGTCTTCAAAGGAGTTTTAAATTCCAGTAAGATTAGAGCCTTGTAGATACACTGTAAATAATAGAAATTGTTGTTTAAAGTTAGCAAGTGGGAGCTATTTAAGGAAGAGAAATCCATCTGGGATTTCAATGTTAGGAAGGCAAATGGCTTGAAATCTTGAATTTTGCTGCAAAAACCAGTAATGAAAAAAACATTCTTTATTCTTCTGCATGACAAATATATTAAGATAGTAGGTGCCAAGTGTGGAATAGTGGATTTAGGAATGGGAGTTGTCAGAGACTACATGAGTTGCTGTCTTTAAACAGATCAGACAGGAACTCTGAGTCAAAGGAGAAATGGAACAGTGCCCCACAAACTCCAAAGAGGGAGCCTGAACCTGAGGTTCCAAAATTATCATCATAATAGCCAAAGATGACAGTGCACCTATCTGTCAATACTGGGGAAATAAAGGTGAAATTAGTGAATTTTTCTGTTCCTAAGTGCCATTAGCCTCTATATGACAACAATTTATTTGTTGGTTTTACTGCAGTCATTATTTTGTTTACTTGAGACATGATATATGAATTTGTGTTGCCATTTTACACGCCAAGATTTCACAAAAATGAGGAGTTGTTAAGCTCGATAATGCCTACAACTTCTGTTTCCTTACTCAATTTAAAAAAAAAAATCTTCAAGAATATTTAAGTAAGCTACCTGCCAAAAGCAGAAATAAAAATAAGAGAAAAAAAAAAGAAAGAATAACACTTCATGAGAAAATAAAAAGTAATTATTCCTGTCCATTCCATTATCTTCTTTCATTACTAGTGATTTCTTCCCTTCAGCTGGTTCATTGAACTTGCTGTTTTAATCACTCATTTTATAAAATTTAATTTATCTAGACATAATCATGTAAATTATAAGCAGTAAATCAGGTAGCAAGTAATAATTACAGATAATGCAGTTACTTTTTTTTGTTCTCCATGCAATACAATGATATACCTCTACCAGAAAAGGGAAACTGAAGCATTATCTGATTTGTCAGTGGTCTGTTCATGCATGCAACAAAGTAGGAGACTGGGGTTTGGGTCACAAATTTGGTTGTTCCTATATAAACCAAGAGAGTGTGGAAAGAATCTTGAGACTAGAAATAGAGATAAGCATTGATCAACTTCTGTACACAAGAATTGGAACCTATTTGGTTACCTGAGGGTCATCTTTTGTAGGTAGTTGCAGTAACTGTAACTCTGAATTCCTTTGCTCTAGACTTTGCTCAGTCCACAGCTGCACACCTGCAAAAAGTCAGAAGAATGAGTTTAGGATTGCATTTCTGTGCATATGCACATTATTGGCTACGCATGTACATAACCACAAGAAGGATGTTGAGGCTCTGGAGCGAGTCCAGAGAAGAGCACCAAAGCTGGTGAAGGGGCTGGAGAACAGGCCTTATGAGGAGTGGCTGGGAGAGCTGGGGGTGTTCAGCCTGGAGAAGAGGAGGCTGAGGGGAGACCTCATTGCTCTCTATAACTACCCGAGGGGAGGTTGTGGAGAGGAGGGAGCTGGCCTCTTCTGCCAAGTGACAGGGGACAGGACAAGAGGGAATGGCCTCAAGCTCCGCCAGGGGAAGTTTAGGCTGGACATTAGGATAAAAAATTTCACAGAAAGGGTCATTGGGCACTGGAACAGGCTGCCCAGGGAGGTGGTTGATTCAACTTCCCTGGAGGTGTTTAAGGCACGGGTGGATGAGGTGTTAAGGGGCACGGGTTAGTGTTTGATAGGAATGGTTGGACTCGATGATCTGGTGGGTCTCTTCCAACCTGAGTATTCTATGATTCTATGTTATAAAAATAAATGGATGTTTGATGTTTGAAAGTTCTACTGATTACAGTTGTTCATTTCCTGATATTTAATTGCTCCGATGGGCTCATTTCAGTTGTTTCTGCTGTAGCAGTCAATGAGTATCAAGTTCAAGAACAGTATAGCAATTCAGTTTTCCTCTGAAGAGTTACATTGTTAAATTTGGATATGAAATCCAGTTCTTAAAGTGTTAAATATCGACGTTTTAATCCTGCGAATCTCAAACCATTTAACTATGAAGTAGCTACTGATGGCTTTGTATGGTAGTATAGTCTCACATATTATTCTGTCTGCTCTAAAGATGAACATTCAAAGTTACTTAGTAGCAAGTGCAATGAAGTTCAAGACAGCATTGGAAGTACAAAAAGCCCTCAGCGTTATGGGTTAGTCCAAAATACGGTGTTATTCAAAGGCTGAAATTCTGCTGTATTGAAGAAACGGGAAACATTCGTCTCAGAGGCTGATTTAAAACACTTCCAGCTTTCTTTCATATGGCCCATAGGTTTGCTACGTTGCAGGTCTTTCCAAGAGAGAGACATTAGCATAGGCATAGACGAGGTAGTCAAAGGGCAAGAAAGTGTAATTTGTTTCTTGTCTGCCCTTAGTTTACCTTCAAATAAATGAAATGTTGCTCTCACTGAAGCCAAAGAATATTCATAAAGGATGCATGTGTCTGTGTGTCTTTGTGCATGCACTTGTGTATGTGTGTATATAATTGTGCACACACACCAGCAGAAAAAGTTCTGATCAAATTGTTTTGCCTGTTTTAAAAAATAGTTCTGCCCACGTAGTCAGTGTTCAGTGATTGAGTATGTGGCTGCGTTTCGGATCTTTCAGACCAGCACAGAGCACGTGTGCAGCTTGTGGGTAAGTAGGTGAGGTGTATATGAACGATGCACTTACAAGCCAAATGTTTTATATTGTGGATGTGTGGAAGTCTAATATGTCACATTATACAGCAGAGTGCTGCCATAAGGAACTGAAATGCTCAGCATGCTGCCAGACGTCACTCCTGTTCTGATAGCTTCATCTATAAAAGCAAAGTCATGTACCTTTTTACAACTGCTAACAGTGACAGTATTGCTTCCAACAGTGATAAAAAATGTGGAGCAATGTAAAGCTATATCTGATCTTCAAAGAACCTATCTTTACTTAGACGCTTAATTCCAGTTAGCTTTAACAAGTAAACACTCTGCTCGTGGGTATTAAAGCTGATGTGTGTAGAATTTATACTACAGTGAGTCTGTTGGAAGCTTTTAACAATATATGGAGATAATAACATATGAGGTCTGATTCTCATTTCAGATATATACCAATGCACAGAGTTGATTCGCTGGCTTCAGTGGGATTATTTACAATTTATGTCAGTGTAAACACAAGAGAATCACCCTGGTTGCAACCAAAGGTTACTGTCTGCTGGCTCTTGGGTGACATGTTTTTCTGGAAAGCAGAGCATAATCAATCCATAGTCAGAGAAGGTCAGTGATACTCTGAAGCATCCTTTTATTTTCTGGGAGAACTGGCAGGGCAAGAGAAGAAGGTCGTGAAGATCAAGCCACTAATGGCAAAAGAATGTTATCTAGCACAGGAAGGAGATTTAGAGGGACTGTCAAGCAAAAGCAATCAAACTGAGACAAATGTACTTAGACATAGTTCACCATCTCTGCAGTTTAACTTGAGAAAGTTTCTATGGTGAATATACAGGAATGATATTTGAGAAAAAAGATGTCAAAAAACCAGAAGAAAACCATCTAATAGAAAAATAAATAAAAGAGGCAGCAAAAAGACCAAATAAAAGGGAATTTAAAAAAGAATCAAAAAAAAGGAGTAATGCAAAGAGAAGTTAGAGAAGGAAAGAGATTTTGTCTTTTCTACCAAAATCTACATATGTTCTTACTCAGGTCTGGGAGTGCTGTCTAGAGAGCTGCTCAGTAAGGATGGCAGTAAGTGTTGTGTTTCAGGTAAACATTTCTTGCATTTACATCTACTGCAAAGTTCTTTTGCTTTGAAAATTGGGCACTGCAGACGACATCTACAGGTGTATTTATAGTCCAGCTCATCACCAATTATTTAATTTACATTTCCATAGTAACTGTTAACAGAATCCAGGCAAAGGAAGTATGCACATTCATTGTTCAACAACTACACTGCCACATACCCAGCATTGTTCAGTTGTAAGCAGCAGTTTAAAAATACACACCAGGGGGACTTTTTCCTACGGTTATGTCATTTTGTCACGGTAGCATCTGGAGTTCCTGGCTATAAAGAATACAAAACCACAGGAGAAGACTGTTCTTCAATACAGAGAACCAGTGGTTCAGATTTATAATAAGATGCAGAAGGCATGCAGATGCATGTGGGTGAGGACCTAAAGGAGGGGTTAAGGTTATAATAACTATAGGTTTCCTCACATACTTATAAAGGGATCATCACATAAGCCACAAATGAAATCCAGTTTCCTCCAAACCAGATACCAGTGACTTGGCAGTACTGTGGTTGGAAAAGCTGTGAGAAAGGGATTCAGAACAAAAAAAGCTGAGACCATGAGGAACGACACAGAATTTTTTGTTATAAAGGTATTCATGTGGAATTTGGGGAATTCTGGTGAGAATGAGGACCACTGCCAGAGACAAAGCAAAGCAACTACAGCCTTTTAAAATGCTAGGAAAAATGTCCTTGATCTTTTTTTCACAGGAAGCACAAACCAAATAGACAGGGATGCTACAGGAGTGGTCAGGGTAATCAATTTGTACTTTCAATAAGCTATTGGCAAAGTTTTAAAAGAGATCTTTGGAGCTTATTTTCTGCTAACCACTGAGGTAAAGAGTACATCCAGGTCCTGCTGAAGTCAACTGTGAAAAATGGTGACTTTTTTACTCTGGGAAGTGTCTCTGCAAACATAAGTTCCTCTTTTCACCATCAACTATCATTTTCTCCTCACTGACCATGAAAAGGAGTGGTTGCCTCAGGTAATTATGTGTACAGGAAGAAATTCTCACTGTTTCCTGAATATCACCAATAACATGTTTAAGTGATTTACTGTACCTTGTAATTGGTTTTCTGAAAATATGAATATTTTACTGCCACTGTGGCAACTCTCCACAGCATCTATAATAGTGACATTCTGCAGGACATGATTAATGAGTTTTATTTTTTGCTCTGTCTAGAAGTAAGAAGGTTAGAAGTTTTAAAATTATTTCCTTTTTGAGAACATGCAAAAAGATCATAAAGCTGCATCTAATCAATATATGAGAGCTTTTCTAAATGGTCAAGCAACAAAAATAACCCAGCAAATGTTAAAAACAAACTAGAAGAAGCCCATAATGGATAAAGTAATGCCATCTTAGTATCATACACTTCTTGACAGCTAATTTTGGGAGGAGGAATTAGCTTATCTAAGTACATGATGTGAGAATAGGAAAGCAGAGAAGAATGTCTGTGAATGTTAAAGCCTACTTTACTGTAGTGGGTGCCTTTGAAATCCCTTAAAAATATAGGTTGGGAAAATACTGTAAAGGTAAGGTGAGCCTCTCGATATTGTGTGCATAAGTAAAAGGAAATCAGCTTTCTAAACTGTACTGGAACTGAGATGGTGCCAAACACCAAGTTTGACACTTGCCCTGGAACATTTGCAACCTTGAGAAGATATTTTGCCATCCATTTCTCCTTGCTTACAAGTAGGAAAAAAAATCAATGATGATAAAATAAGCCCGTTCTGTTTATGCTGTTTTAAAGAATCTTAGTTTCTTGATCACATTAGGAAGGGCTCTTAAATGGAGATAATAACATGAGTAATTTCAAGTTCCTTGGCACCCAATGCAATTCACAAGCCCAGGTGAGGCACCTATGCTCTCTTATATAATGCCTCCAAACAGGTTTTACTAAAGCAGAAATACAAAGGAGAATAGAAGTGTTTGTGTCCTGCCTGTGACAGGCAGTTGACATCACTGAGCCAGTGATGGGCACCTCTTTCATAACAAGGTACTGAGCGTGCTTTTCAGCATTCAAAGTGAATTTATTTATTCTGAGAGACAATTGGAAGAGCAAGTCCTGTTACCCTTTTAACCACTAGACTGGTAACTAGGATACTTATGAAGAAGCAAGACACTTAAGCTCTGATCTTATGGCTTTATTTGAATAACAGCACGAGGTAGTTTTGAGTTGGCTTTACCACTATGCCCCATGGAAATAATCTGGATTTGCATTTGCTGTTTACTTACAAGCTAGTTGGTAGTCTTCTACTATATACCAAATGTAAGGGTCCAGAATCTAAGGGACAAGGTGGACACGGCAGATGGTTGCGATTGCAGAGTTCATTTATTTTCTTGCGCAAGAGGTATTTTCGGTATATACAGTTTGTGTTACATTCTGATAGGCTCCATGCTGTTTCTACCTGACTGTTTGCATATGCAGACATTGTTTTCTCTCCAGGATGTGATTTCCCATCCCAGGAGGTGTCTGACACGAACAATTTCTAGTCCCCCCCCACATCTTTATCTACCGTCTGCTTGTTATTTTTTAACTAGCTTTGCTCAACCCCCCCTACATCCTGTCATGATGGACCTCACATCAAACAGTCTGATTAGAATAGGCTGTAAAGCTTTAGAACATCTGAAGGAAAAGACAAAGAGGCAAATGGAAAATAGGAGAAGGCAGCAATGGGGGATAATATATGATGGATCATGCCAGACCAACCTGATCTCTGTCTTTGTTGACATAGCAAGCATTACAGGCAAAGGGAACAAATCTTAAAGGATAAATTCACCTGGCCTTAAATACAGTTTGCTGGGAATGATAGAGCACAATATAAGAACTGTAAAGCAGGAAAAAAATCAGCTAATGGACTGTTAAAAAGGAAAGAGTGTTGCTGGAGGAAGGTAGCTAGTATCATTCCTCAGGGAGAGGTCTTGAGGCTGATTATATGTAATGTTTGTATTGATGGCCTTGGCACAAAGAGTATCTGTGTGCTGATGAAATCTGCTGATGACACAGAGCTGGGAACACCAATCAATACAGAAGAACATCAGAATAACATATAGGAAACACTGGATGACCACGAGGAAGGGAATAGTAGAAATAGGAGGATAACATGTTGTACCAAATGTAAGATCACATACCCAGGGACTAGGAAGAAGAATGCTATAAAGTGGGAATGCAACAGGTGCAAATGAGAGAGGAGGGCAATTTTGTGAGTGTAAGTCAACCACAAAATGCCTGTGAGCCACTTAAAAACATAACTATCAAAAAAGTACGTTATTTTAGAGTATATTCAAGTATGTAAATTAAAATCCCCCTAAAAAATTACAACTGAATAGGTGCTGCAATGAAAGAGGAGTCTTGGGATGTGGATATGTGAATTAGCTACTGCAAACTTAGGAAGGGTGGAGATTTACTAGGTATCACACTGTAATAAGTGTTTGCCTGCTGACAATTGTCTCATGGTAAATTCAAAGTAGTTTTTCTTCATTGTCACTGAAAGATAAGCTGTCTTGCACTAACCAAGGAGATATATTATGGCAGCCTCCATGAGCTGGCTAATGAGACATATATAGGCATGAGTTCGTGTTAAACTACCCCTACTCTAAAATAAGTCGCTTTGCCCAATTTAGCCATGCGAAAGATGGAAAGAAACAGGACTGTGTCTGTAAATACACAAAGTAAACACCAGAGATGATGAAAAGACTGAGTAGCTGGTTATTTTTGGATGGAAATTATTGGATAGTTTCTGATCACAAGAGGGTGGGTGGTCAGAAGTTTTCCAATAAGCATATCTAGGGCAAGAAATCTAACTGCTTTTGGAGATATAACTTGAAAATATTTACTTACTGACTGCCGATTCGGCATTTGTAATTCTTGTTAGCAAGGTGTTTCATGTGTGGAAAAGCTGTGAGATGGATATTTAGGTTTTGAGAGTGTCTCAGGGCAGGAGACGGTACTCTGCAAAGCATTTCTTTCCTTTTCTGCTTTTAAGCACTTGATTATAACAAATAAAGACTCAGTGCAATGCACTTCTATGTTTTTCTATAATTCTAATCCTGTTCCTGAGCATTTTATGGTGCTCCTGAGCATTGTAATGAACGAATATATAATTTGAGCCTATTTAACAAAAATAGAACCTCTGTCTATTAATAGCATGGCAAGTAAATGAGCAGTGAGTGTATGATTCTGAGCACAGATGAATTTCAGTGGTCCCTTAGATGCTAGTGTGTTTTTCTCGTTCATATTTTTCATAATAATTATGAGTCATCTCTTTCCTGCAATATTGAAATGAGATAAACAGTTAAGATGATTGGTTAGGCTAACATTTATACAATATCATATTATACACAATTGCAAATAATATAAAAATAAATATAATACATTTAATAATTCCATAAACTGTTTAAAAGAATGACAAAATTAATTTGGATAGCATGAAGATGATATAAAACCAGGAATTTCCATAAACAGAACAAAAGCTCACATGGGGACTTTAACCTCAAAGGTAGAATGATAAGAAAACTTGGCAAAGAAGTTAAAAAAAAAACATTGCTAGCAAGCATGTGTGTTGCTACAACTGGAGAAACAGTTATCTACTGGAACTACCTCCACCTATCACATTTCTGTGGATACAGCAAGACTGTAAGTAATCTTAAGGCATATCTTTTTGAGTCTTTAATTAAGATCTTAGTTTGGGAATGGGTAACTAAGCATGTAGCTAGACTATTAAAGGGAGAAAATTAAGGCAAAGCATGCATGATTCCCGTGACTTCAAGATGCCTGAAGAAATGCCCTTACAAAATGAACAGAGACTGCAAGCAGAAAAACTTCCTGGCTGTCTCACTGTAAACAAATATAACTGTATAACTGCAAAGGAAGATTCAAACCCTTCAGCAAAATGTGTGGACAAAGAACTAAGAAGAAACAATATCTAGTATTTACTGGTGGCAATCTCATCAGAACAAAAGCAAGTTGCAGAAAGCTCAGCATACAGTTTCATTTCTCCTGGCTGCTTTGCCTATGAAAACCAGAAAAATAACTTATTTTATGTTTCGTTTTCCAGCCATCATTGGCTGACTGGGAAAATTAGTAAATATTATTCTGTCCTTTTTCTCCATCTTGGGTCTATTTATATTGGGAAAGAGCTGGCCATAATTCTGGACTGATGCCTTGTTAACAGTTTTGATATTTTGAAGTCTGCTTTCATGAAACATCAAAAATATTTTCAGTATGTCCAATGATGTGGCATTTCAAAAAACTTAACTTGCAAATTTCAGTTACTTTAATGAAAATGTCTGGAAGTGATCCATATTCTTACATGTTTTCACTATGTTTTCTTAGAGTTATAGCATGTAATATTAAGGAAGATGCTGATTAGTGGAGATTTTAAATCTCTTACATTCCCTTCAAGTTCAAGCTGTTTCTGTCCTATTTGTTTTTTAATGAAATAGTTTTATAGCACAGTTTCCATCAAATCCACTTTGATAAACATTTTTGACCAACTACAGGTAGTAATAACAGTTTGGAACAAAATTATGCCAGATAACCTGTTGATAAGCAATTTAGCTTTCCTGTCTTAGAAATGAATTTTCAGCTAATGGATTTATTTTCAAATAAATCCAGAGTGCTTAACATGTGAAACTAGGAAAAAAAATTGAATTGTATATTTCACTTTTTACTCTAAATTTTGTGTCACATATTTATGTTTAATTCTTGTATTCTAAAATTTAATACTTACACGGATTTGAATATTACTAAAATAAAGTCAACCCCACAGAGTTTATGATCAGTACATTTTAAAGTGACAAGTGTCAATCTGGCAAATCACTGCTGCAAAGGGTCTGATCACTAAAAATATACTGTGTGACCAGTGATTCTCAGCATCACTTAAAATCATGGAGTACAATTCCATGCTTCTTGTTAAGAAGTTCTTTCCATTCATTAAATACTTTACTTAAACGTTTTTGCTACCAAAGTCCAAGTTATATTCTTATTCTTGTTGTTATATAAACCCACAAAACTAATATATGACAGATATTTTCTGAGATGAAAATGTAGGCTGTGCCTGAAATAAGAGTTTGATTCAATAATGCTTTTCTATACTGATGTTTATTAGATAATTCTAGTGCTTTTTAAAGCAAACCTGCCCTTCTTTGCAAAGCAATTTTCCCAGAAAAGTGAGGTCATAAAATATACTATCAATCAGTTGCACCTAAACAAAATTTTACACAATATAAATTGAGTTGACTTGTAAGCCACAGAATATTTAGCAAGAAAAAATATAGAAGACATTTTTATTTTATTAGTTAACTGAGTTATTCCATTTCCAATGGTTGTGAACTTCTGAAGTTTTCTGATTCTGATAATCAAAAGAAAGGTGTTTTTATTACCCCAGAGAAGGTATTTGGGGCCAGACTTTTTAGCAGGGCCTGAACAGATAGGACTAGGAGTAATAGTTCTAAACTAAAACAAGGTAGATCCAGACTAGATATAAGGAAGAAATACTTTATGATGATGGTGGTGAAATGCTGGCACAAGTTGCCCAGAGTTACGGCAGATGCCCCGTCCCTGGAAACATCCAAGGTCAGGTTGGACTGGGCTCTGGCACAACCTGATCTTGTTGAGGATGTCTCTGCTTGTGGCAGTGGAGTTGGACTAGATGACCTTTAAATGTTTCTTCCAACCCAAATCATTCTATGATTCTGTGATATATTTCTGTTCATAAGCCCATTACTTAATTAATATATTTAAATTGTGTTAATCATCATGACAGAATAAGGAAGGACTCGGTGATTTTTTAAAACAGCAGGATTGTCATTGATCTAAAGATTTAAAATATTTATTTCCTGCCTGCAGTGTGTCTGCTGCGGTCAGTCCCTGGCATGTGGGGACTCCCAAACTGTGCCAGGAACTCTTTAGGAGATTGTGGGCAGGCACAGGCATTTCTGAAACTGCTGTGCCAACTCCTTGTTGTTGGCACTACACAGCTGCCGCTAGTCCTGCCTTGTGGACAGGATGGACGATCTCTTAAAATCCCTTTCTGGCAAAAGCTATATTTTGATAAAATATTGAAAACTGCTTACTCTACTAAGATCTTTATTAAGGCATATCGAATCAACTCATTTTGGTACACCAAATTTCAAGCACTTTCCTGATTGTCCATTCATGATTTAACTTCTTATTGCTGCATGTAGTATTTTGGAGAAGGGTGGGTCTGAACCTCTAAGAAGTGACCCAGGCTTCCTACTTACCACATTTTTCTCCTAATTTTTCCTCTTGAAAATTACTTATTCCATATCTTGAGAATTGCAAAGCTAGGACAATCAATGAGATATTTGCATCAAATAAAAAAATAACCCAAACAGAATTTCAGTTTTCCACTGTAGGTTAGTGGGGGATAATTTTGTTTGGAGGACTGAAGACTTCCCAAGAATTCAAAACCAGTAATTAGAGGATTTCAGAAAAAAAAAAAAAAAAAAAAAAAGTAGTGTATCTCAGCGATGTAGGAACACTGAGCTGTGGATCCCAGGGAGGGAAAGTGTCGGTCCCTCAGCAATTTGGTCACAAGCTTATTTCAATGTGCTTTGTGTGCTCCAAGTATCAGAAATGGTGTGACCAGCAGGTCCAAGGAGGTTATTCTCCCTCTGTACTCAGCACTGGTGAGACCGCACCTTGAACACTGTGTTCAGTTCTGGGCCCCTCAAGAAGGATGTTGAGGCTCTGGAGCGAGTCCAGAGAAGAGTGATGAAGCTGGTGAAGGGGCTAGAGAACAAGTCTTATGAGGAGCAACTGAGAGAGCTGGAGTTGTTTAGCCTGGAGAAGAGGAGGCTGAGGGGAGACTTCGTTGCTCTCTACAACTACCTAAAAGGAGGTTGTGGAGAGGAGGGAGCTGGGCTCTTCTCCCAAGTGACAGGGGACAGGACAAGAGGGAATGGCCTCAAGCTCTGCCAGGGGAGGTTCAGGCTCGACATAAGGAAAAAATTCTTCACAGAAAGGGTCATTAGGCAATGGAACGGTCTGCCCAGGGAGGTGGTTGACTCGCCTCCTCTGGAGGTGTTTAAGGTGGGAGTGGATGAGGTGCTGAGTGGCATGATTTAGAGATTGGTGGGAATGGTTGGACTCAATGACCCAGTGGGTCTCTTCCAATTGGGTGATTCTATTCTATGATTCTAAGTTCTCCTATGTAGAATCAGGCTCTAGGTAGCCAGGGAGAGTCTTAGCTTTTGCATTGGTGGTGGCTACACCATCAAAGTACTTCCTCGCATTTTAGGAAATACTTGGCTATTTTGTCCTGTTTCTGGGGATGACAGGCATTTCATTTTTATTATGAAATTGATATAAAAATTATATTATTGACAAGAAAATAAAAAACAGCATTATCTGATCACTCAGGACTCTATGATATATGGCTGTTGCCTCTTGTTTTTCCCAAATGGGAGGATTTATTTTTACATCTGAAGGCCAGTCCAGAGCATGGAAGTGTTAGGAAAGTCATATTTTTATCTGTGAGGACACAGATCACCATGTATAGTGACTATAAAGCAGTGTCTTTTAAAAGGAATTTTTATAAGAATAATTTTTATGTGAATATGTATGTAAGGAATAAAAATACTTAGAAAAAAATGTTTCTTTTTATGCAGTTTAAGTTCTGAAAAGTCATCATAGTGGTTTTTTTATCCAGCTTTAAACAATAAACCCAAAAAAAAATCTTCTGAATTCAAGCCTACAAGTCAGATTAATATTGCAATGGACCCTAATGCCCTTCTCTTCCTGAGGTTTATCTGCCTGTACTTTGGATGAAGGCTGACCCAGATCCCTGTCTCCAGCCCTCATCCTGCCCTCCCTTGCTGACTTGAGGCTCTGGCTCCTAGCTGAGATCCTGCCCTGCCTGCTCTGTCCTTGTGTTCAACCCTGGTAGCTGCAGGGAGCCTGGCCCTGGGGCTTCATGAAGCCTTGTCCCCACGGTTCCCCACAGCTCCACTTTGACTTCCAAACCCTGCACTGAGCTGTGGTCAATGTGTAGGTGCAGACGAATATGTCTTACTGAAAAGTTGGTTGAATACATGCACATTCAACTGGTTTCAAAAATATCTGTTGTTTAATGTTGTTAAGAAATATAATGTTTCTTGAACGTGGCTGGATCCAACAGACTGGAACAGTTGAAAGAGAAATGTTCTTATCCCTCATAAATTATGTACAGTTTAAAGTTCTTGTGTAGATGAAATGATAACGCTTTCATGCAGGAAAATTTTAAAGACAAATAAAAAAGGTTAAAAGATTTATTCAAGTTTACTGTATAAACATCTACCTCTGCCCCTGTTTCAGTTTTGTGAGCTCGCATCAATTTTCTGATTCAAATTAAGCACAGTAGGGTTTATATTTAATTTATATTTATGTGGAACATGGTCATTAAAACACTAAGCTGCAGCTTCTGCTGCATGTCTGCAACAAGTGACAGCATCTATTGTTTTTTGAATTTGATCTTAATCTAGCTTTGATTGAAATTCACCTGTCTACAGGTGCCTTCAAATATATCTAAATGGGTATGAAACACCAATAGCAAGATGTGGCATAAACAGCTCACAGTTGTAATTCTGTATCTCTGTGAAGACAATAATTTCACCTCCTAAGTACAGAATTCCATGGAAATCAATCTATGGGTCCAGTAAAAATAACCTCTCTCTGCTGAATACAACTTCTTTTAGTTATATGACTGAAAATGTATCGGGGCCGAATGCCTTCCATTTTTTAAGGCTTATCTAAGTAGAACCTTTTGAAGACTTATCAGGAAAGAGAGTAGAAATAAATTTTGCAGTCTAAAAGATTATGTACCAAGGAGGGCAGGGTTAGGTTCTTCCTCTTACTGGAAGGGGAAGACAGAACATGACGGGGCAAGTGCTGGAGGAATGATACCAGGAAAGCAGAGCTGCTGATCACCTTTCCTTACAGAAAAGCAGCTCATGGGCAGTTATTGCTGCACACCACACACTAATTGCTCTTTCAGCAGCAGCAACCAAGGCCTTATGAGAGCTCTTTCACAGACAAAGTAGTCAGCAGGAAATTCTACGATGGCTGTTACGGTAAGAACTTGTGAAAAATAACACTGCTTCCTTAGTATTTAACAGTGTTGTGATCAAGGAAACTCAGTGTTTCCATCTCACTTTTTTATATATCCTAGTTCAGATTATTATGCCAAGTGTCCGTAAGCCTGTAAAGGACAATGTTTCCTGGAGCTGCATTTTTCTTCTTGCTAATGAAGAACCAGCTAATGTTATAGCATATCTCTTTTCACTTTAGAAATATCCAGTTCAGTCTTGGTACTCCTCAAAGTACTATAAATCATGGTGCCTGTGTGCTCCAGTTTATTGGTAGTCAAAACACCTAACTTAATCACAACATTCTTTAAGTATTTCCCCCTAAATTTTCAAAACAGAGATTGCAATACAGCCCACAGCACGTTTCATAACTATCTAGTCCAGTAGGAGGATTTATGGTGAATTTACACGATGTTGGCATTAAACACAAGCTAGTCTGTGAGCTAGGGAGCTGAGAGGAATTACTGAGATCCACCATGAAAAACAGCAAGAATGAAGATTAACACTGGGTTCAATACGAAGGATGCCTCTCTCTTCCATACGCTGAGAGATCATACAGGAATGTAGGTTTAGCAGCTCAATTCTTATGAAACTTAATAGGCATTGCACACTATAATGTCTATGTCTGGCTTGAAAATGTAATCTTGGATACTTATGACAGACTTTCAGCATATTCCAAATGTAGTGTTAGTAGTGGTGTATCTATATGTCTGAGAATAAGGGCTGTTTGAGCAAGCAGAAAATGTCAAGATAATTATCCATTGGAAAAAAAGCAAAAATCTGCAATGGAAGTTATTCATGTGATATTGTTTAGCCATTTATAGAGCTGGCTTAATAAAGGACCTTGAATAAGTGATGCAAAAATTGCCAAGATTTACAATGACTTCTTTATAAAAGATACTTTCCCTAGCTCTAAATAGATTTTGGATCTCAATAATTACCAGAGAATGCAACATGAATACTAAAAATTACGGGCTCATTTATAACTACTGCCCTGATTTTATCAATTGAGTACTCTAGTTTAAGGACTGAATATGCTAAAGAGGCAGGTGATAGGTGTCTAAGGAAGAGTTTAAGATGAGCTTTATATGTTTCTGTTTCTGACCACAGTCACCTCTCTGCCTCTCCAGGTGCTATAATTTCCATTTTATTGTGTCCCAGGAATTGTAGTTAGGTTTCTGAACATGCCCAAAGCTGCCGTTATCTTTTCAAAACAAAATGTTTCATTGCATGGCTAAGAAACAGAAAATGAGGTCTTCCAACAGACTCCTAAATGGACTCTGTCAACCTTCCCCAGTATAATTAATGGATTAACTTACGTGTAGGTCCAAGTGCATACAAAAAAAGAATTTTTGTGTCGGATATCTCTCATGTAATTAATTCAGGGTACTAAATGAGTCCTTCCAGGTCCCAGGACTTTTAATGCATATTGTTCTAAGAACTGTGTTTTTGATGCCTGCAGAACTGCTGGTGCCTGAATCTTGTTTGTGGGCCCTGTAAACCTATATGAGTTTAAATGTTTGTTGTATAGTTAACCTTTGTTTTAAAAGCATTTATTTTTTCTCTCTTAGCCTAAATATTGTTAAACAGAAGATCTCTCCTCTCCTCTCCTCTCCTCTCCTCTCCTCTCCTCTCCTCTCCTCTCCTCTCCTCTCCTCTCCTCTCCTCTCCTCTCCTCTCCTCTCCTCTCCTCTCCTCTCCTCTCCTCTCCTCTCCTCTCCTCTCCTCTCCTCTCCTCTCCTCTCCTCTCCTCTCCTCTCCTCTCCTCTCCTCTCCTCTCCTCTCCTCTCCTCTCCTCTCCTCTCCTCTCCTCTCCTCTCCTCTCCTCTCCTCGGCCTGAGTCACTGTATATCTTATTTTAATGATAAACTCGATTTGACAGCCAACTTGCATTAAATCCCTAAAAATAGGGCTGCATAATGAAAATGCTAACGGATCCTTATCTGTACTAACTAAAGTGGGCATCACTTTAACCAGGAAAATGACTTTCAACTTATTTACTGAAAATGAGATCAGGTGACCATTTTTTAATTCCAGTTAAAATATGCAGTCATGCATGGGTATGAGGCTCAGATGGCCTTTTAATAAGTTTGTAATTTGGTTATCTCTCTGAACAGACTTTAGAATTTATCTCAAACACATAATTTGTATTCATTTTTTTAATGTTGAAACAGCTACTAGGAAGGACCATTTTATTAGTTAGAGTTATAACTGTCCAGTTTATCTTGAGCACTTCTTAAGTCTTCATTACTGGATTTTAACTTCTCTAGCTAGGCTTCATCTAAACAGTAACCTTTCATTATCACAATTACATTGATTTCTACAAGCCTTCAAGGCATAATTGACCTTTGTACATGAAGGAAGCATTTCTTTTCTCTTCATTAAAAAGGTGATCCATGTGTGTTATTAAATCATTAAAAGAAAACATTCATTGTCTTTATATTCATAAAAGGAGAAAACAAATCAGCAAGATGGAACTATAAAATCAGCTGTACCTTTTTACCACAATTTGTTCCATATATATGTTTCCATTGTATACTCTTGTACAGAGCATGGATCAAATCCTTATCTGGGTTTTGAGAAAAACAGCAGACATGTTGTCATATATCCTCTTATACCATGACAAGGCCTTGACAAAGATTTTGTTGTTTTTTTTTAAAATCAGTTCTTTTCCATTTCAAAATTACAGGCCTATTAATAAACTGGAATGGAGATTCCATATTAAAATGGTATTAAATATTCTTCTAAAATGTTTTTCTAATTATACAATCATTATAAATTATTAAAGCAAAATACAATGTCTTAAACCTCTAATTGTTTTTATTCTAGGTGCCATTTAATGTTTTTTATATTAAGTTCTGGTCAGCATCCAAGTTTCCTTATTAAGGAACATTATTTTGGTTACACTGTAAAGCACCTGATAATTGGAAAATGACTGCTAATGATTTCTAAGCAGAAATTTTATTTGCTTCCTTGTGAAAACAAATGATGAAATGGTCATTAATTATGTGATAAGTGATCCTAGGGAAAACGACTTTTTTTTTTTTTGTGAAATCTTGTTTTCTGTATTTCCTCCTCCTTCACCTCCCTTTCTTGTTACTTCTCTATTTTGTACTTCAGTTTCTTCAGCCCCTTCATATTTTGTAAGAAAATAAGTATTACTTTCTTCATGGTTTTTGTTCAACTGATCTTTGTGAGGCCATAGGTGAGCACCCAAAGTATATGGGATTGTTTTTTCAGAAATCAGGACTGGATCAAGACCACTTTCTAAGGATAACCTTATGTCTCAGCCAAGGCTTGGATGCGTGCCAGGGAAGGTGTACCACTTACTTACCCTTTTCTGATACTTCTCCTCAAGCTACTGATCACTGTCAGAGACAGGAAATTGAGCAAAAAGATCCTTGGACTGGAGGTTTTCCAGAGATTTATCACTTGGCTGAATCTGGGTAAGTTTTCACACGTTTGACAAAATTTCATGTGAGGGATATGAATTAACTCTTCTGACTGATGTCAGCTGCCACCTCAGAAGCCTGAGGTCAGGAGGGGTTTACTGTAAGACAGCCAGGATTCACGTAGGTAAAGCTGTATATTGCATCTGCTCTCACTCTTAGAAACGAGTGCATCATTTCCCAGAAGAACTAATTGGATAGAGACATGACCCAGCATGAAAAATCTGCTAAGATGAGATCTTTCTATGTTTCTTCTTTCCTTCTCTGTGGTGCAGTGAAAAAAAACAGTGCTAGGGGAGCAGGGAATGCCATGATCTCAGAGTGCTCTCTGATTAGTCACACTTGTCAATACTGGATCTGGCCTCTGTTGATGGTATCTTCATCACAGATGACAGTGTAGATAACAGGATCTTTCTTAGGTGAAATCTGAGAGGTTATGTGGCCATCTCAGAACAATTTAATCAACCACAGGGTCAGGTTGCATGATTTAACATCCCCTTGTAGGCTGCATTATTTCAGCATTCACAATTCCTGGGCTGGATGAATTCAGAGGAGGTACAATGCATCTGCATCTTTCCCAAATGCACAGGGTAGATCAGGACCAAATACCGGGCCATTTGGACACTGGACCACTGTGGAATGCCAAATCAGTTTTTTCTTGTCACCTGGAAATTAAAAACAGCAGTTGCATTGAGGACTCACATTGTCTGAGGCTCACACCACTCATCCTGGATTTGGGGAAAGCATGATATATTACTTTTACAGAAAAAGGCTTGTAAAAAGCAAAACGCATACTCAGTCAAACTACATAAGCCCTTTATTTCATGAAAAACATGTATGACTCATGGAGACTGTTCTCCATAGATGCTCTTTTATATTCAAAGCCAAACCGAGTTCCTATTAAATGTATTTTATTAGCGGCATCTGACTTTTATGTGAGCTACTCAATTAAGAAAAGATTTTTCTTCCTCCTTAGGTTAATTGTGTTTTCCATTGCATTTAAATATCATGTTTTTATCACAATGAGGTTATGCTAATGTTCTGAAATTTGGATAAGTTAGTCCATGTCAAAAAGATAATATAAATCAAGCATACAAGCTTGCTTCTAATTTAAAGCAAAGTATCAGTCAATATGACAATATCTAATCATCAGTAGCCTATATTTTATAAATCACTTCAGTGTGACAATTCAGAATTCTCTGGGTGGGTTAATAGGCAATGTATGAGATTCATATGACACATGTGTGTACAAGAGAGAAAGAGAGAATGAACAATCTCTTTTCCCATTCACATATTAATTCTGGTTCTAGTGTTTTTAGTTTTTCAGAACTTTTGAACTTATCATATGCAGAAGTTTGTTAAAAAATAAACCATCAAAAGGCGATATTTCAGAGAATAAAGGTCAAATAAACAGTGGTATCATGTTCTGTAAAATTTTGTTTCACTTGGGGGTAAATTTGGATGGTTTACTTTGAATCTAGAACACATAATTTCTTCAAGCATCTTAAGTATTGCTAACTTCTTGCTAAATAATTACAATGTTGAAACAACACTAGAATAACTAACTCATCATCAGTAAGCTATTTTGTGCACACTGCCACGTTTCACATACTATATATATATATAAAAAAATATAATCAGATTTATAAACAGTTGGTTATAATTGGTGTCAGTTCAATTTTCTGTCAAAATCAAGCTTGGCACAGATTATCCTGGGTCACCATTAGTAGAGAAAATAATTAGAAGACTCTAGTTTAAAGAATTAGATGCTATTAAAAAATCAAGTTTTTCTCAGGTTCAAACAGGGGTTCAGGAATGCTTCTGAAACAATATTAACCTGCTGACACCACCAAAATCTTGTCAACGGCATGAAGTAGTTTTTAGATTCATGAAGGAAGAAGCAGTTTTTGTTATGAACTTTTTCCAGTACTGAGCATAGCAGGATCTTATTCTGTCACAGAGGAATCCAGTGAATAGTGCAGTATGCACAGCATGAATTTCAGATAATTTTATGGAGGCCAGTAAAATTATAATAGATTAAGTTACAGGAGATTAAAACATGTGTCGTGTATGTGTGTGTGTCCCAATATCTGCACTCTGCATGAAGATATAGCTCCATCTATGGAGCTCTTAATCTTTTCTCTTTTTTAATATACTGAAATGCTCTGAAAGAACACAGGTAGCTGAAGGGATATTAAATGAACATAACATCTTGGGTTTCAGACACTCAAATCTTAATCAAGCTGGTGGAGGCACTACAAATTTGACCATTAATTTAAATATAAATTGAAAATGTGATCATCCAACTGTGAGTGCAGTGCTAACAAGTGACAGTGGTTGAGCTGGTAAAGTTGAGCTTCACTAGAAGCTTTCAGGTTTATCTCAGAAGCACACAGATGCAAGCAGAGGTCTGTGTTACTGACTTCGCTCCCTGAGTTACAGGTCACAAGAGAGCTCCTTGCTGCTGGATGGTCTCAATTTGACACAATGCTGGATATAAGCAAAAGAAAGGACAGGCGTAGTGAGGGAAGAACAGGAAAGAAGTGAAATATTTAATAATATTTGCTCAATTAGCAGAGTTATATAAAACCAATAAAAATTAGATTAACAGGACTGTTCTGCAACTGCTTGAAGGACCCTTTCTACAACCAGGTAATACATATCTGAAGACACCTGAATGGACTGGCACCTGGCAGGTTATGTGCACCTGAATAAACTAGAACAGACTACTTCTGACTTATGGAATGAGGAAGCAGTCCTTTGGACCTAGCTGTTCTTGAAACACAGGAAATATATGTAGAAATGCTAGTGATTTGCAGCAGAGCTAAAGAAAGAAGAGACCCACTTCTATGCTGACTCAAATATCTTGATCTCGGAGACTAAGAAAGAGCAAATTCTGCAGATACTAGAGTGAAAATCACGGCATCAGGCTTGATTAATATGTTTGATTAATGCATCACTCAGTTTTTAACAGATGTATTGTATATAGCAGCACATAACTAAATCAGTAGAAATTAATGTTTGGTATCTAACTCTCTTGTTAGTTACCTAACAAGAAGAGCTGCAACAGTGCCTTAGCATCATATCTGACAGGCAAAATGTAATCATATGTTATCCAACATAATTAAAAGTCTTAGAACATTCCTGAATTATTTGCTTTGTATTTTTGCCTCTTGCAGTTTAACTTTGGCTGATTACAGAGAGGTGATAATAGTAGGCTTTCCCTTGGTGCCATTAGAATAGTCACACGAACATTGACATAACTAATAAATTGCTAAAAATCTATCAGCAAGTGTAACCTTTCACTATATCACAGCTGAATAAAATATTAGCATACTATGCTTGGTTATCTGTCTGGTTATTTGATGCTCATTTATGACATTAATCTTCTAAGAAAATATAAGAATTCTCTTGTGAAAGCAAACGAGGTCATCTACCTGATATTGGTTATATATACATTTATTTATTCACTTTTAATTTTTTATAAGCTTTATAAGTAGAATATTTCAGGCTAGCATACTAATCTGAAAAGAAACGTTTGCTTTCATGAACATTGCTTATGAATGGCATGCAGGATGAATGTGTATGTATCAGTACAGGAACGGGTTCCAGACTTCCAAAAGAACCATAAGGTTAAACATCTTATAATTGGGTACTAGACATGCTTGTAAAGTTTGCTATAGAACTTCAATATTTCTCAAATACCACTGAAAGGAAAGATACCAAGATGATCTGAAGACCAAACTCCATTAGTGCTAGTATGATATTTTCCCACTCAGCTATTCAGTCAGAGTGCCTCAGAGTTATGCCAAACTGATTTGTCAATATGTCTTTGAAAGCTACTAGAACTGATGGTGGAAGATTTTATATAGGGTGCCCTCCTTTCCATATTTCAGTCATGAGGGAAATATATGTTGAACCTCTCATTCGCAGAATGAGAAGACATCCAGTTGTGTGGGATTTAAAAGAGGCTCTTGTCAACATAGTTCATCCACTGATCACTACGTCTAAATCAGCCACCTGCAGTATTCCTGATGCAGAGTTAATTTAGTAGGTACTACTTCAGTGTTAATACCTGAATAGGTTAGTGTTGCTGCAGAATCATACCAAAGCAACTTTGCATCTGCTAATCATTGGTTTCTCGTTCTCCTCTGATTAGTATCACTGCCTTCATGTACTCAGTTAATTAAAAAAAAAAAAAAATTACTAGAAATAGTTTACTTCTTTCTTACTATTGAAGTTACACATTCCAGTGTAAAAGTAATACTGAAATGGTAAATATGAAACATAATGCCTTGACAGGTTCTTTACAACTGTATTTTTTAGATATTGTTTTGCAGAAGGAATTTTGCAATTCAAATATTTTGGCACAGGTGGTAATGAAATTATGACTTGCTTGAGACATATGGCAGCAAGGAAAAGAAGAAGAAATAATATCTTGAGTGACTAGGGCTTGAATAAATTTTACATACACGTTTGTTAATTGTAGCAGTTGCAGTTGTATTCACTCTCAGTTTATTTGCTTTATACACATACCCATAGCATGTCTGGCTAGAAAAAATGTAATTTATTGTTAGATTGGAAGTCTTTGTGAAAATCCTTCATGTAGGTAGGTCAGTGTCTCAATATTGGGTCAAATGTGTTCACTACAGTCAAATGTGTTCACTACAGGCAAGATTTTTCAGTTCTGCAGCAGGGCACTGCACATGAATAAAGAAACAGAGGCAAGCATCCTGTCTCTCTTTTCCATGCTCTGGCTGCCATAGGGACAAGGGTGGAAGGGCAGGGGATCTGCTGCATGGGTCAGGGTTGCTTTCTAGAGCCTTTGAAATTAATAAAGAACTTTACTATTGAAAATGGCCTTTTCCTCTCCAAGCTGATTTACGCTCATACGGAAAACTGTGCCATGACTTCTTGTTTACTAGAACCCTTATTTGCCAGAAAAAAAACTCCCCTTACCTTTTCCCTCTTCACAAGCACTAAACAGCATAAGAAAAATATCCAAACCAAATAGTCATTTTCAGAGTGTTTTTTCCTGAATAAAATTAATCTCAGTTAAAAAAGCTTTTAAATTCTTCAAGGAAATGTAATTCTCGTTTTTGCCTTTAATCAACTGCGATGACACTGTGTGAGAGAGATCACACAAAGAGTTTGTGGGTTGTGAGAGAAGGCAAGAGTGGACTACAATTGCTAGTGGCAGCCAGGGGAGCTGTGCCCACTCTGCACGGCTACATATACCTGTAGCATGACTAAATTATTTCCATTGACAAAATGGAAATAAATAGGGGAATAAAAATGCCTGTGGGGAATAAAAATGACCCCAGGAAATTTGGCCAAAGGAAGGCTCTTCTAGACATTATGTCACTGAAGGCCTGTATATTAAAGCTGTAGTTTCCCCCTAAAAGTGGTTTAACATCAAGGAGTTTAATTTATAATCTATGGAGAAAACCCCAGGTCTTGATCCAGTGTTCATTAAAGCCAGCAGGAGGTTTGCCAACTTTTTGAGTAGAAACAGGTTCAGACTGCAAGTGAGTCTACCTTCCCAATGACTCCTTAATTTCAAACATCAGTCCTCTTTTTTTTTTAAGTAGGAGGTTTCTGTGCAGACTGCTTTTAAATGGTCATTCTTGTAAAACCTTAAAGAACTCATCCAGATAGGTCAAACTACAGCAAAGTTTTGAATTATCTAACTCATGGGGAAAAATATCTAGCTAATTTTAAAATGGTTTAATACTCCGAAAAGTGCTAAATAAAAGTATTATGTGAATGATTTCCTGATATTCTGAAAATCACTTTAATGCAAGGCTATCTTTTCTTTCTTTGTAACATACTGATCGTAATCCAACTCCATGAAAAGAATTTATTGTTCCATATGACTGCTGTATCAGATAGCTTTACACTTCTATTATTCCAACTGGAGCATCAAACTTGCTGTGAGATGCAGCAGTTATGAGCCAAGACTGTGTCTTTTCTTATTCAAACATCAGTGGTACTGTGCTGTGTTGCTTTTACTGCTCTTGTTGCTCTAAGGTTAAAAACTGTTTTGTGAAGGTGGCTTTTCCATAGTCTTTTATAATCGTTCTTTTCTTGGTTGTTATGGAGATAAAGCTGATGCAGTCTCTTTTCTGCTTACTTTATCATGCTCCAGGTCCAATAGCACAGTAAACAACCTATTACGCAACCTATTTATCTGTGTCATTGGTGCAAGTTCAGGCCTCTATTATTTAAAGTATGAATCTTTTTTCAGGTACATTTGCTTGGAATTAATTCCATTTTAAAAAAAAAAATTATTAGCTTTTGTGGGATTTTTAAAAAGATCAGAAAAACTGTTTTGGTAAATATGTCTTTTCCCCAAAACATCAATGTCTGTTGTCTGCTGAGCTTGTGTTTCAGCTAGTACATAAAATATTATCCAGTTTAATATTTTGCACATAAGATAGTTGAGAACACATAAGTTATTTCAGATTATGTTCTCATTGAACTCAGTAAATTAAAGTCTTTCAATTTTTCTTTTCTACTAGCTGGTTATAGTTAATACTTACTTGAAAGTCTGTCAATGATTAAAAAAAGGATAAGTTATCTTCCTTCTTTGTATTTCCCACTGAGAAATTAGATGCAGTTTTCTGACCAACTAATTGCTTATATTTCCTGTATTCCATTGAAGAATCAAATCTGAGTAGGTCCTTATTTTTAACGTGGTATTTTTTTTTTTCAATTTTGTTGTCATTAACCCCCCAAAGTACCTCTGGATGTGTCATAATTATCTACAAGGACTCTGAATCCATCTATACGTCCTACCTTGAAAAGTCTTGAGACAGAACATTGGTTCTTGAGCGTTGCCTTACAGGAGGTGCAGCTGAGTGGCAGTCTTTCCTATGAGCTAGGTTTTCTAGCTGGGCTTTACCTCCTAGCACAGGTTGCAACCACCAGTTGTGCCGACCCTAATCAAGAGGCTCTTCCATCGCAGGGGAGGGAGCTGACCAGCCTATGCTGGAGACTACTAATATTAAAACAGTTTGGGAGTGCATTTGCAATGAAATCCTAGCTCTCTGCAGGGGAGAAATCAGTTCCCAAACACCACTTTGGAGGCAGGTTTCTGTTGTAAACCTGAAGTATATAAACATCCTCAGCTGCACAGGTAAAACCTCTGCTACACCAAAATGTCTGAACATTTGACTGCATTCATAAATTGCTGGAGAGTCTTTGTTCTAGGGGAAAAAAACAAAGATGTTTCTGGCAGCTATAAAATAAGATATACAGGATATCTTCATGGCTGTATTCTGCTCTCCGGGGACCACATTAAAGCATAAAACATCAGCCTTCCCGACTTCCTGAAATTCGTTAAATATAAAAAGAATTGATCCTGGGAAATGCTTTGAGAACGAACTCTGCTTATGGAAATATAGCATTAGATCATCTTATTATAATTCTTGAGAGAAAAAAATTCAAACAAAATGCAACCTTTTTTAGCTCTATCTTTTTTTTTCCATTCCTGTAACTTCCATCATGGATTATTCTATTGTGAGACTTAATCCTGTAGATAAAATGACTCCTCTTACTGCTGTGCTGACTTGGGTATATTGCATTATGCAGTAATTTTCTTTTAATCCTTATCAAACAAAAGACATGCTAGAACAGTTTTGTTAAACCAGCTATCTATTATAGCTTTATATTTCTTCCTGTCAGTATCAGCAATGATGATTTTAGAAAACTTTTTGTGACACCTCAACAATGAACATGCAATATGTTGTCTACTGCTTATAACATAATTTCATTTTTTTTCTCTAGAGGAATTTAATACAATTTGCAGATAATAGTCAGACTGTGAGGGCAACTATCTTTATTTTTAGCATCAATTTTTCAGTCCCCATAATGTCAAGGGAGGGAGTTCAGTCTCGGTGTGGGGTTTGGTGGAACTGTGTCTGAGTAAACCAAGGATGAGTCTAGTGTAATAATATTTATGATTGTATTACAGTCTTGTAGTTTTGGGATGAGAGGGCTGAATTTAGTATTATATTACGATCTTATGAGTGCTTATAGAAGATGAAGAGTAGCCAGTCCTGCTCTGTCACTGCAACATTGTGAGATTGTAAAAATGGAGTAGAATGCAGGGAGAGATGTACAGTCACACCTACCTTCTTATAAATTTATATAAGTGTATGCATACATATACTTACATATGTACTCTTTTTTAACTCGGAGACAAGAAAACATAGGTTTTTTCCCCCTCCTCTGATTTGAGCCATAAATAAGCCCTCAATTCCATGTTGACAACTTAGTATTGAGTTGACATTGGCAGGGTCACCTTGACAATTAGACCCAATGCAGATTTAAAATAAAATGCTATTTCTTTTACATTTTTAAAGTGCACATATTATAATGTGCAAGTCTGGGATTTCTACCTATTTTAATATGAACCTACTTATGCTCCTCTTAAGCTATCCCAAAAAGCACCCTTTGGACTTAAGTGGGTGGAACTATCTCTGAGGGAGGTGGCAGCGGGTCTTTCTGCTTGTATTCAACCCTTGATCCCTCTGCAGAGAGTGGCACCAGCAGAACTAATGCTGGAGTTGCATCAGTCTTAGTGATAATGAGCAAACTTGGTACCTTATGTCTGTGCTTTCCTGTGAGCAGGGTTTATGCCTCCACTTTGTTCTCTAGGGAGTCAGTAACTCTTAATAAATATTAGTCAGTAATAAGGCATTATCGGTCAGGCTTTATCATTGACTGGCATTGAACCAGAGGAATAAATGCAAGTTGAATCTGATTGATAATGACTAATCTCAGCACCATCTGTTAGTGGTACATCTGTCCAAATCCTGTGGTTCTGCATCTTGTCTAGCACCACTTTGGATGAGGCCAAGCTGCCAACTTTACTGCATCTTAGCTTAAGAAAAGAAACCTTTAGGAATGAGCTGCTGTACTGCTAAAAGGTTCCTGCTGTTGAGATGCTGGTATATACTACATACAACCATTTCAGCAAATTCCAACTTTGTTCTCTATCAACAGTTACGTAGAAATACTTCACTGAAATGAATTAATGCACAACATATCAGCTTTGTCATATCCCCTAGACTCTGTGACTCCACAGATTAATCTTGGAAGGAGGAACATATTTCCCATGCATTTACTGTTTGTGGAATCACACGGAGAGAAAATACGTGATGGTAAGGTATATGGTTTAGTCATCTCACTTGGAGGGGTGCATATTTCTCAGGGGTGATGAAGCAATGAATAAATTAGGTTATATCAAGTGAATAGTAATAAACATTACCCCACCACCACGTATGCAGCATACGCTGTTTTACAGAAAGCATTTAAGAAACAATTCAGAATTCTACACAATGTTCTACTTTAGTTCTTCAAGGTACAAATCCAGGCTACCTTAATGCAGCCTAGGAAAGAGAAAAATAACTATGCTTAAAATGCCTCTGACAGCTTTCTCATACACTGGAGTGTCACAAGCTTAAATCTGAATTGCAAAATCTACCAGAAGAAACAAATGTTGTATTGCTATCTCTTGTCAGCGTTGATTTTTAAATCCTACTGATAAACTCATCTATCCAGGCTTTTATTCTGTGAAGGAAGAACACCTTTTAATCCTCTTATTCACAGATCTCAATCATATTCTTGTCCTAAGTTTTTTCATGGGCCAGTTGTGTGGCCTGTCTCTCCTCCTTCAGTGATCTGCAGGTGGGAAGCGTGCCAGGCTGTGGAACTCCTTTGAGAACCACATGAGGGAGCAATCCCTGAGTGGGAGGCTGTACCCCAATCTTGCTCCTGCTTGGTAACAGCTGTGGTGTGGTCACTGCAACCTACTGACCAGCCGTATGTGGTGTAGTCAAAAAGCAGAAGAATTGTGTAGAGTTATACCACGTAAGCACCCAAAGACGGGAGTCGGCTGCCTGAGTCTGAAGTTTGGTGTGAACTTGGTAGTCTTCATCTTTGGGGGAACAAAAACCTGTGCACCAGGCTAATGGAAACAAAAAGAAACATTTGCATTTCAGTTGCCTAGAGCAGATTTTTTCTACCTCTAGTTGCAACAAATGTCATTAACATAAAGCTACTTTTAGCTTTAATGTGAGATTTGACTGAGCCAGTTTGGGCTTGCACAAAATGAAACATTTAATAGGGCCTAACTCTCAAATAGTTGGTGGGCACTTCTGAATGGGTTTCAGTATTTCAGGGTAGTCACTTAAAAACCAAGCCACCTGAGTACACTTGTCTTCCTCTGAAGTCTAGATTAATAAGGGAGAGAGAGTGCCTTTTTTCTTACCTAGATTCTGGTAAGTGCAAATATTCTGAGAGAGTACAAGCTCTGAAGATCTATATGCACATTTATGAGGATTGTGAGATCTTCCATAATTTAACAAAGTTACCAGTGAGACTGCTGCAGGAAAGTTTATTTTTATGGGAAAAAATATTTTTGCTATTTCAGCACTTTATCACTGATCTATCAACATCTTTTTTAACAGGAAACTGTAGTGTAATAATTGATCCTTATGCTGATAGTTTAGGGCTGAAACCTGAAAATAGTAAGACATAATGAGGCAGTCCTGAGTGAAAATATTCAGATAAATAAATGTGATGTTAAACAACTCTCCATTAATTCTAGATTTTCATAGAACCAACATGCAAACACCTAATTGCTTCTGAGCTGTAAAGATCTTTAAGGCAACCAAAAGTCAAAAGAAATTTTTCATTTCTTTGTACCTTTATTTCTCCTACAGGCTATTGAAACAGGTCACTTTCCTCCCAAGGAAAAAAAGAAACCCTGGGTTTAGTTTGGTTTAAACAAGAAACAGCTCATTGCCACTCTTACTGACAAAGGTCAGTTGTATCCAAGTGAACTAGTCGTTTAGATTCTAGTTGAAGTGAATGGGCCCATCTACAGCAGCAGAACATTAATACACCAGCTAATGTAAAAGAGAGTAATTCTTGCTTCATAAAGCATGATTGGATCAGAGAATTTAATCCAGAATGTGGCTTACTGCCATGGATATTACATGAGCCTTGTCTTTCCTTTCCTTAGTACAGTGACTCAAATCTCCTGCATTTTCAGTTGATTGGAAAAGGCACAGTGAAATTCTCTCCTCATCTCCTCCCCTTTAATTCCTGAAATGTCAAAAACAGTTAAATCATTTTGAAAATGCATGCAAATTCAGGGCGTTATCCATATCAAAATATGATTGGTTGATACATCTGATGTTGCAGTTTCTATCATAAATATGAATGCTAATTTCTGATTCTAGAACTGTGCAAGGCACTCTCCCTAGAATGAGACTTATGACTTAAGTTTTTTCTTGTGGCATGTCTGGTTATGTCATCTGGACTGAAGAATCAAACACCTTCTGGATAAATATCTGCCTTCAGATGGCAATGAGCTCCAATTCTCCACAATTCACTGTTGCTCCACTACTCAGCCATCCTCAGTTTGCCATTGGGTATAACTATCTTCTGCTCAACATCCTAAAAAGTATTGCCAGGACGTGATGCAGAATACAATTTACAAACACAAACACTGCTGTACTTCAGCCAGAAGACCTTTCACAACTATGGGGGGGACAGCACTTATCAAAAGACCTGTGCAGTTCCCCCTTGCTCTTCAGTTTGACCACCAGGTCTTGACTCAGCCACACTGGTCTTTTCCCTTCTCTGCCTGATTTCCTGAATGTGGGGAGTGAGCTTTCTCATGCTCTATGGAAAACATCCTTAAACATTTCCCAGTTCTGTTCTGCTCCTTTGTTCCCAAGGACTGTATCCCCAGTAGCCCTACTGGCTCACTCCTTGGAGAGCTGGAAGTCCACTTTCCTGACATTTAGGATCCTGACTTTACTCCTCACCTGTCCCATATCCCTCAGAACCTCAAATTCCACCAATGTGTGATTATTGCAGCCCAGGCTGCCTCCAAACTTGACATCACTAGTAAGTTCACTTGCATTGGCGACCATCAGGTCCAGTATTGCATTCCCTTGTGTGCGAGTGTCTATTACCTATGTTAAGAAATTCTCCTCAATGCACTCTAGGAGTCTCCTGGATTGCCTACACCTTGTCATGCTACTTTTCCAAAATATGTCAGGGTGGTTGAAGTCCCCCCATAGGATGAGAGCTTGTGAGCATGAAGCCTCCTGTAGCTGGAGGAGGAAGGCTTCATCAGTAGGCTCTCCTCAATCAGGTGGCCTATAGTATACACCAAGCACAAGGTTCATTTGCTGCCTCGGTCTTTTATTCTCACCCACAAGCTTTTAACCTGTTTGTGGCTGCTCTTCAGTGACAGCTCTTCACACTTTATTCATTTTCTGATATAGCAGGCAATGCCTTCACCTCTCATTCCTGGTCTGACCCTTCTGAACAGCCTGCAGCAATTGACAGCCACATTCCAGTCATGGGATTCATCCCACTGATTTTCAGTAATGGCAATCAGATCGTAGCTTTCTAGGAGCATGGTAGCTTCCTACTCCTCCTGTTTGTTGCCCAGGCTGTGTGCGTTTTTTTAGGGGCACTTGATCTGGGCTGTTGGCCATATTGCCTTCTTAGTGGAAGACTCCTTATATCCCTTAAGGTATCCTGTGGAAATTTCCTTGATGGCTCCTAATGCCTTCAGATTCAGATTCAGATTGTTTCAGCTGATAAAATTCATAACGAACAGAAAGAAATCCTCCTGCATTGTCTGTAATTGCCAAGATGCCTGCTAGTTTTCTGGGCTTCAACAGTCATTTAAACTGAGATTTTCCCCTGAGCTTTCTGAGACAGAGTGGCATAGATATACATGTATACTTCATTTATACACAATTTTGGAAGTGCTAATGAGTCCCTGGGGAGTTTCTGCTACTGAACATGACCCTCCTATGTTAAGTGCTCAGATTCAAATAGATGGGCTAGCTCCAAAACCAGGCATTTCATTCAGTTTAAGAGTTGAGGTGGTGACCAGATAAAGGGTAATAGATCAGAAGATGTAGTCTACATGCTTTGGTACTTCAAGCATTTGAATTTGTGCCACAGGACAGAAGAAAACCAGTTAAAAAGAAAGGTGAATCTTGCCTGCGATATTTTGAATTCCCACCCTCATATAGAGGGCAAGGACATTCAACTATTAGACCCACAAAAAGCAGGAAAAGGAGCATAATAGTCACAAATCATGCTCAGTAGCTTTCTCTGCGAAAGATTGTTGTTGATTATTCCCTTAAGCCATATGTGCTCACCCTCCAAGTGCTTTTCCAGTCAGACTGCAGAAAGAATATATTGTGAGAAAAAAAGATACTTGAACAGTGCAGAAACTAAATGAATTTGCTGTAAATTCTGTCCTCTACCTTCACCACTTTCAATTCATATAATAGCTTCATTTTTCTTCCAGGACTGAGTTTTGATCTACCAGAGGTTGTTTTATGGACCAGAGTGCACAGTGAACTGGTTATCTCTTGCATTACACTTTGCATTTTGCTATTCACTGCTTTTAAGCTGGGATTCTGCCTCTCTTCAGAAAAGAATGCAGGCAAATGCACATGAGGTGATGATATGATTCTGTGGATATTAGTGTTTTATTTACTTAGGTTTACGGAGAGATGATAATATCTCATAGCCTTACAAACCCATGCACAGGCAATTGTGCTGTCCTATTTCCATACTAACTGTTAGTTGAAAGGTCATCAGTAATTAACCTGTAAGCTAGAATGTGGAGAGTTAAGAGTGTTAGTTGATGGATTCAGGAGGACTTTGAAAGGACTGAGATGCTTAGATTCTTTCTCAACTTTGGAGCCCAGAAAATATGGGTATCAGGGATATCCTGGAGACATCAAGAAACCACCTCTTAAAGAAACTTGTGTAGGAATGTGTTTGCATGGGCACTACAGTATTTTAGTGTTAATGCAATATAAATGTTTGGCAAATTAATATTGCAGCTGGAATCCTATTAATAGAGGTAGAAGAAGAAAAGAGCTATATCTGTGTAGGATGAACTGCAGTATCTCTGCTAGCTAATTCCATCCTATTTTTAGTTATGCAAAGCGTTCCAGATAATGTTTAATATTTTATGTTATTTATCGTATTTTCTCTGTGTATTTGATGTTTCCTTTCCTAAGAGCCCTTCTTCCGAATACTGGCTGGCAACAACTCACATCTCCTTATCAGTATTTTAGTTAAGTGTTTCTGAAGCCTGATGTTATGTAATGCTTTTGGAGCAGATAGAGAGCTCTGGCTCACATGCCGGCAGAGTTGAGGTGAGGGGTAGGGAAGGGGGAGCCACAGAGAGGGGTTCAGCAGCCCCCTTCCACATCATACAGGTGCAAGGAAACAGTCAGACCAGGCTGGGCTACACAATCAGTGGCTGGCACAGGGTGCCAAGTGTCAGACTGCTGTCAGGCTTCTGTGACAGGGGAGGAGGGGTGTTATCCTTCCACTGTGTTAGCACTGTCAGAAAGCATCCATCATAGTGAGGTGAGTGTCACTCAAAATGTACTGCACACTCCCCACCTTCAGTATTCTGCAGGTGCAGTCTTCAATTAGGCATGAGATTGATTCGCCAGGCGGCAGTTGCAAAGGCCAGAGAGGACATCAGATATTTTTCTGCCTTCAGATCAAATTGTTTTTATCCCTGCAAGGAAGCAACATTAAAATCTACCCCTAAATGCTCTTGAATTTAGGGATGTGGGTGTTGAATTTTGAATTAAAATTCAGGCTTTCTTCACTTTAGGGCATTCAGATTCAGCACATTAGAGCAAAAGAGGCTTGAACTGTCAGTTCTTATCCTTTGAATATTGCACCAAGCTAGTAGGGCACATCTGCAACACTCACTGAAGTATGTACTTCCCCTTCTTATTTCAACTGAGTTGGTTCAGAAAACTGCAACACATTTAGGAAAAAGACCTCGTATTTTCGAAAAATCGAAAGTGTTAAGAAATATTAGGTCTGATTGTGGTTTTGAGTTTCCAGATCACACAGGGACAATGAAAGAATGGGAGTCCCAGAAGAAGCCCTGGTCCGCTTAGACTGAACCCTCCCTTCCTCTGCATGATAGCACATACTGTCATGACAGCTCCTGCCACTCTTAAAAGAGCGTAACACGGAGTCCCATCTCTAGATAAGCACAGTTAATGCCCTACGGTCAGAACTAGTGAACAGTCCTGCCTGCACCTATGCTGAAGCAAGTGTTGCTGCAGGCACTGACTTGTAAGAGTGCTAAGATGTGTAGTTTTTACCTGCATTGGTGTGGGCTACTGCAGTCGGTTCCCACACTGTAGATACAAGATGCAGCTGAATGAGCTCAAAAGTGCTCCTTTATGGTTTCTGAGGCTTCTGCCAGTCAAAATAGAAGAAATCAAAATCTAGTGAAAATGATGTAACATCTAAGGTACGTGAACATATGTTTCGTGAATCTCTGGTAATGTGCCATGACAAAAAATGTGTAAAACTGAAATGTCAAAATTAATGCAGAAGAACAAAAATATAGTGATCATAATATGGTGAGCACCAACTATGACAGCTTTCCTCTCATGGCTATCCTGCAAGACTTTGTTGCTGCAGTAATTTGTCTACTGAATGAGAAGAGAATTTTAACAGGAGCTGAGGACAATTGCAGCCACAGAAAGTGGCTTGATCTGAAACTATGTAGAGAATGTGTAGGTGACAGTGAAACTTCAATAAAACCATCATTGTCCATTTCACCTTTGGTCAACCTATGTTCTAAATGAGACGCCCAATAAAGTTACAGTGAAGTTGTAATGCAAGCACTGAAAAGTTAGAAAACGCCCAAACTAAGCTTTCTGTGTATCTGTATGTATTTCTGTCTGTATAGCCCTGGGCTGTCCCCTTGTTGTGTATGAATTGTGGCAGATTGAGGATCACATACTGTTTTTTCTGTGAGACTGTCTTATTCTGTGCCCTGGGTGGACACCACCCAGTGATTGAGCAAATCCTTAATATTTTTGTCTTAATCTTAAATTTCAGTGCATGGCCCGTGGACACATTTACTCAACTTTTTCCATCCAACAGAATCACAACTGTCCTCGGGGCATTTTCCTATGGTGTTACTCATTGTAAGCTTTATTTGTGCAGTATTTTTGTGGTATGAGGTATTATATTATCTGCATTTTACATGTGGGGAAAGGCAGACAGATTAAATTAGCCTTTAATTTGGGCAACTAGTTTGAGGCACCAAAGACCATATATTTTGTAGAGTGTTTAGTGCAATGACTAATACAGCTTTAGGTAGGAATTTTCTGGCAGGAGTTGGGATAGGATTATTGTTAGGCTGTCTTAATCATTAGATCATTCTTTCATAGAAATTCTGTCTTCTTCAACAAGAATCTTTCACCCTCTGTTACAGATGCATTGAAGGACCAGCTAATGGAGAAACCGGGGGATGATTATAGATTGACATCTTTCTTATGGTCCAGGCAGTATTAGAAGTGAAATACAAACATCACACAAAACTCAACATTAGCAAGTCTGAACTTTTAATGATTTTGGAAATTCATCTTAAATCTAGCTTTTTTGCAATATCATTTGAGGAAGGCAGAGCAGTGTGGGCTGCAGCAGCATAAGCAAAGTGGTGCACAGGTCACAGTTGCAAAGAGCTACTCCCATCTTTCTGATGGGAACAGCTGGAGGGAAGCAGATGGCACCAGGTGCCCAGCATAAAGTCTTGACATGATCAGGAGGAAAACTAATGAACAGTTATTGTCAGTCACCTGTACTTGTACATCTTCCTACATCCTCTTGGCATTTCTTAGAATAACTGTAGATGCCTCATGGCAGCTGTCACATTAGCCCTTCACCAGACAAAGAGATGGGAAACTAACAGTTATGGCTTTAACTGGATGCAGGGTTACATTTCTCCTGGCAACTTTTAACCTCAAAGGAGAAAGCTGTCTTAGATCTTGTCAATACATATTCCTCTTAATATAAAGATAATTAAATTTTATATCAAGTCAACAGTTTTATTTAATCTCTTTTTTTCTGTATCTGCACGCCCTCCAAACACTGGGTTCCTCATCACATCTCTAAAGCCTTGGACTCCTCCCACAGGTTTTTCAATGCAAGAGCTCACTTCCCAAACCTGCTGTCCCCTATGGACTGAGCGCCCCTGCTCCCTTACCTTGCTCTACCCCACAACATGGCTCTTTCGCACTCAAAGCCTGGTTCCTTGCCCCAGCCTTTCCATCTCAGTTCTGCCTCTTTATGCAATATCCCAGAGTCACCCTGCTGGCAGTCCCCTTCCTGTGTCCATCCCAGAGCCTTGTTGAATCTCAGCTCCTTTCTGCTGCCCGTGTTTGCTCTCCCAGGCCTCTTTTTTTCACAGTGCCTTTTGCTAAAACCCCTATTGCTCATCATATTTTATTTTCCTCTTCCTTATCTTTATCTATGCTCACTGTAACCCTTCGTCTTGCCTCATGTCTGTGTCATTCCTGGCTGGGGAGGAGCGATGGCCTCTCTGCTTGTAGCTCCTCTGCTCAGCGCTGTGTAGCTGGATACAGCAGCAATGGGACAGCCCCCTTCTGTTCTCTGGCCAAAATTCAGCAAAGCTACAAGCAAGAGCAAACAGGGATTTATGATGCAACATGCTGATAAATTTAACTCAGAATCACTACTTGCCCTGCCAGTGACGATGCCGTGTGTAGCAGTCAACACAGAGCAGAAGACAGCTGATGTGTGTCACTTGCATTACCTATCCTTACACAATGAAATCATTTGCTAAAAATTTATTTTTATCTACCCAAGAGCTGGCTATATTGCACAGTTCCTTCTGCTTAACTCTGTATCTCTGACATACAGCTCATATAAAGCTAGTCAACTAGTAAAGACAGAAACAGTGGACAAGATCCTGAAAAAAATACTCAAATAAGATATTAAATAAACTTATCTCCACCAAGAGATTCACAATTCTCCACCAACACAGCTAATAAAATTAAGACTGATAACAAACTGATATATCAGAATTCAAATAGCCCACTTCTTGCCTGGATCTGCCTAAATAAATACTAATGTATTTGTATGACAGCCTCACAAAATGTCTAATCTTCAAAGAATTCACACTACAAGAGGACTGTTCTGATTCATGAACAGATATTGTAATCTAGTAGTATTTGGATACGAAGGGTTTTTTCTGCTATTGATTTAAAATCGGTTAAATGGCAAACCAAACTGGCAAATTGAATCAACCAAATGAGCTGAGACATGGCCGAATGTTCAGCTAAATGAAAGCATTACGTGTAAGTGAAAAAAAGTGAAGCTTGCCTGCAAGCATTAAATTTTTTGAACCTGTCCTTGCATCTTTTAGGGATAAGCTTGTGCTTTTCAAAAAAAAGCCAAAACAAGTAGGAAACCACAGAGGAGGTATGATGACACAGAGGAGCTAGGTATGACAGATTATAATCTAATAACTGTTATGATGTTGAGACATTTAGATTATGATCATTTTCTGTTAGGAAAGCTTCGAAAATTTTGAGATACAAAGCTGCAACATGAAAACAAGTTTGAAGCACCAAGAAAATTATCCATCCAGAGCACCACACACTTCTCAGCCAAGGCATGATTCTTCAGAAGAATGCACTGAAATCTCTGTAATTGACAATTCTGATGTCATCAGGACATTTATTTTCCCAAATCTCCTCCCAGCTAGTAGATGACTTAGAGATATTCTTCTTTTGTAACTGCTAATCCTTCTTAGTACCCTGATAAGCTCTCAGATGCAATGATAATCAGTAGGAATGTAAACATGACAGCTTAAAAGTAAACAAGTATCAAGAATTTCAAATTTCTTTTTATCAGTTATAACAAGTTGGGGTTTTATTTTCACTGCATAGTTTAACTACGCTTAGCTCTTTGTGGTTCATTAAAGCCATAGAAAATAGCTTCCAAATAAAAGTTGAGGTGAAAAATTTACTCTGGAAATATTAATTATGATATATTCTCAATTTTTAGAAGGTGCAAATCAAATAATCTAGACCAATAGTCTCCATAAAGGAGCTGTTTTGGAGTAACACTGTCAATACTGAGAGATCTGAATTTGATTCAAAGACTAAAAGCTATTACGCTCTCCCCATGGTCAAGCCTCCTAGTGATTAATTACAGTCACCATTAAATATTAGCACATTTCTTCCATTCTGAATGCACTTAGTTTAAAGTTCAAAATTTAAAAATTAAAATTAAATTTAAAAAAAAATAAATTCAGTATTGACTTGGCCTTTTTTTTTTCTAGGTTAATGATTTCACAAACAGTTTGATTTAGTATTATTTAATGGAAAACTATTAGATATCTTCGATATTTTTGTTCTCCCAGCTCTTCTAAAGTTGAATAATACAAAAGATCATTCTTCTGAAAACATGGCAGACATTTAGGCCGAATCTTTTAAAACAGAAATGTAAGATTCTAGGACAGCCAATGATGCAGTGGGATAGAAACCATCTGCCTGTAGCAATGCCACAGGATGTGTACACAAGAATTTGATCCTCAGTGGACACCAGGGTGCAAAATACTGAGAATAAAAAGAAATGCAAATGAAATTGACAACATCCAGGAGGACAAAACAGCCTGAAGAGCCTAAGCATGAGATCTGCCATGAATCTTCAGAGCACTCCCCAAAGGGACAGATGGTAGGAAGTTCTGCAGTCATATCCAGTTAACCTGAATCCATTTCTAAAATCAATAGCATGTATCCTTTTAAACTGGTTATCACTTTACAATGGCTATAAGCTTTTAGCAGCCATTCTCATATAAACTGAGAAATCAAGCCTTTACTATCTTTATCTGATTCTTTCCCAAGCAAAGAAATCGCATAAATATCCATTTAATACAATTCCACAGACATCATAATTTATCATTTTCACTACTAGAAGAAGAAAATGAGAGTGAGAAAGACTACATTTTTAGGATACATATTTTAAATCTTATTCTAATTACATTTATTTTAAAAGGTGTTTTCTTCATTAGAGATTTTAGATTCGATTTTGCATGATTTAGTTTCGATTTGCAAAATGCAAATGATGTTAAAGACAGCGTATTTAGTTGTGTGTCTACCATACATATCACAAATACTACCCACTCTCAGAATTTAAGGAAGAATCTCTTTCGGCCAGGCTCCTGCCCTCCTCCTGTCTCCATTTTTTTTTTTTTTATGGAAGTTCTTGTGTCCTATTCTCCTATGAAGTACAGATCAAGAATTGTAACAGCACATGCAATATTTCTTTGCCCTTCTTAAAAATCACGAGATTTTTGCTTGATTGATCAGAAGAATGGATTTCCAGACAATTATTAAATTTCGGTGGCAATTATAGCATTGGAGTACAAGGACAGGAATGAAGCTGAAACTCTGTGCCCATCTCAATAAATTTTACATCAGAATAAGGTTTCTGGGAATGAGGACTCACTTGCAGAGTCCAGAAAAGACAGGCTCTGCCTGTTTATAATAAATTTATAGTACTGCTACTGTCTTATAGTTTTCCTCTGCCTGATGAATTAAAGTCATGCATGAAGAAACCTAAAACAACACTGTGACCATACTCACTAGTCAAAGGTGTTGCATGGATATAAAGGTTTATCTCATATTTACACTGCAGAGTGTTAAAAAAACCCATGGAAATTAATTAAAATGTTATTCACATAACAAAATTTGTTCAAAAGAGCACTGATTCCAGGACTAGTGGTCCCCTCACAAAAAAGTGATCCAGTTCATCACACCAGTTATTTTTTTCAGTCCTAGATATGCAAAAGGTCTCTGATCTCACAGCACCAAGAACTGCAACACCTTGGGATTTCCAACATGTACCTTTTGGTGCTGTGGGAACTAGCAAAATTTTTTTTTCTTACTCAAACATTCATTTGTGTCGTATGGCCTTAAACAAGACCCCTGGAACCAGAAACCAGAGCCTGGTCCTCCTTCTCTCACTTCACCTGAAAGTCCTGATCCTTATGTGAGTTAACTCCTTAGAAATGTGACTGAAACAGCTTCAACGGGAGGGACAAAATAGCTGTGCCTACTGTGTGCCTACACAGAGACTGGAGCAGTGTCTCAGGAAGGTGAAAACAGGCTCCCCTGGCTCCAAGTTTCATGGAAGAGTGCCCTGGCTGAGCCCACGGCTGTGCCCTCCTTCCCTAGACCAGCACTCTAGGAGTCACTGGTTCTCTCGACTGTGCTGAACCCCAGCTGGGAAGGGTGAAGGGATGAATGCAAGGTCTGCAGGCTCTGAGGGACTTTGTGTCACCATCTTGGTAAGAACGGAGGAAATTTATTCATTAAAATCCTCAGATGCCTACAGATTTCAGACTTTGACAGAGTCAGGCAGCAGCCAAGCAGAGTATTCAGGGATCTATATTTGGACTGGAGTCGGGAGAGGCAGCTGGATAGAGTGTCAGCATGACAAATGTGACAGGCTTATATGAATCTTCACCTTCTCTTCAGAAAGATGATTAATGGGGCTTGGAATTACTGACAGCGCAGATGCGAGATCCATTTCATGCCATAACTTTTGTTGTCTGACTCTCACACTGCTCCAGGAGGAGAATCCAGGTACTCTGAGCTTTACTGATTTTTTTCTGATGCCATCCTTTCCTTGACACTGCCAGCAAAGCTCTTCTCCCATCCTATTCCCCTCCTCAAGCCAACAGGAACTTTTAATGTATAACAAGTACAGCTGAAACTTTCATTTAGATTCCCGAGGACTGGCACCACAGCTATTATATACCCAGACTGACAGTTCCTGCTGATTGGTGCCACTCAATTCAGAAAGCAATATCGTTTTGATATATCAACCTGGCAACTGCCTGCAGGAAGCTATTCTAGTTCTTCTCTCTGAATTTCACTCTAAGAAATATACTCCTTTCAACAGGATTTTTCAGGGAAAGAAAGGCAGAACATTTAAGAGACAGGATGGGAAACTCAATATGCACCCCACAGCCTTACACAAGAACACCTTTTTTTTTATTGAGGAGGTAGTAACTCTATAGGAGACAAAGATCCTAGGAATAGCCTTTACTCCAGGGTTTTACACACTTGAAAAATACAGGTCCTATTCATGAAAAAAGAGAAGAGTTTTTAGACATTTACACCTGACCTATACGTCCTTCATGAGGGATTTGATGTATTGGTGTTTCAGAAAATATTGTTTGATGTTTCAATTCAGGCTTTGTTGTGGAGTTCAAGGGTCTAACAGTCAAGATTTATGGAGCAAAAACAGTTGGGAGAGTCGTGCTCAGCAGCACTTCAGCTGGAAGGATAAGAAGAGAGTTCTCTGGGATACTTACAGTACTCAGCCAAGTTAGAGAACAGTCCTTTTGCCCAGTGTGGGCAACTCCTGAAATCAAGGAGTTATGGAACCAGAGTACAATTACATCAAAGTCAATACATATTCCCATATATTCCCATCAATACCTAGTACAGAACTAATCACGTTCTCTTGCTTCTGACTGCCAAAATACTCTTTTTTTCCCTGAAATATGGTATGAAACAACCTTAGTCATGACCAGCTCTTCACAATCCTATATCAAAGAGGGGTCACAGGACAGAAATTTTCCCTCTGTCCCATGAGACAAGCAAAATCTCAACTTGAGTTTCCTACAAAAGCAGCTGGGGCTGGCCTGATGGGGTACCCTGACACACATGGAAGACAGTGTTAGGGATCCACCCCTTAGATTTCCTATGGTTTCTCTGCTTTGTTTTTTAATGTTTAAGAAAGATTCACTTCAGTTCCTGTGGAAGCATTGCTTGACTACTACTTATTTCTAATAGTCTTTCCTATTCCTAAGTAACTACTTTTATAAAGGTAAGCTGTTCTCACAACAGCAAGCAAGCCAGAGCCTGTGGTTCAACCTGAAGCTCTGGAAGCAGACATGGGTGTATGCAGTGAAGTGCTCTGCTAGAACTGCCAATAGCAAGAGCCCAAGGACTTTCCAGAAATGCAGGTGGCTGTTTATGATTTCTTCATCTTTTCTGAATGGTATTGCATTCCCTTTAGCTATTGTTTGTATCATCGTTCCATTTAGAATTGTTTTTGTAAGTGTATCTGGAGGGCAGTGGAAGGCTTTTAGTGAAGTTGTATTGCATGCTTCAGTAGTGCTGTATGAGAATTTTCAGCCAATGGTTTATTTAAGAAGGAAGCAGATGTTTTTGACATATCAAAAATGTAAGAACACTTTATCTTGGTGAACTGCTTCTATCAGTTCCTACAGACGTTATTCACCTGTGCTCATCTCCAAAGAAAGGAAGAGCATTTACAAGCAGCAGAGAACTCTATCTGAATTGCCCAACATGCTGCTACAGACAGAGGTCACAACATCTCTGTGCACTTTGCTGTTAATAAAATTGTAGGTGGAACAGGTGGCAACACCAATTATATTAAATCCTATTAATTGAATGACTGGTTAAAAATACCATTTTTTTGTAGATTGTTTTATAGATATTAGCTATAGCGATTTAAAGGTTGGTTATTCAGCATATTTTCCAGAGATCCATATTGATTTTCTTGTAACAACTAAACTACAGTTTCTTTATCTTTATACCCTTCCTCTTCTGACTATCACCTCTTGGTTCCCTTGTCAGGATGTAACATTTTTTATCTGTCTTTTTCCATGTAACCTGCAAAATAATTAGGTCTCCTTCTTCAGTACACCAGTGAAAGAGATTCCATCATGTAAAACAGACTTTTTTCTCTTTATTTCAAAGCTACCATTTCCTGTATGAAGCTGTATTTCTGAATGACTTTATTGGCAAGAAAGCAGAATATGAGGTAACTGACAGAACTCTGTAGCTGCCCACCCTCACATCTTCATTTACATTTATGAAAGTGAATGAGAAAAAGGTAAAAAAATCCACTGTGTTGCCATGTGACTGTTAAGGCAGCTGCATATAATATTAAAACCCTAGACTTTCAGTGTTTTGCTGGAGCCGAAAGAACATGCAAAATATTTCTGTCCAGTTGGCAGGTAAGTTGATTAATGGACTGCTATCTAAGTGAAGTACCAGAGAATCAATGGGTTTTGTTCAAGGCACTTGATGACAGTGCAGACATCACGTTTGCTGGGCTGCACACATACATTGCATCTGAGAGGAGCAGTACTGCTTGACTTTCCTTGTAGTCACCTAACTGTACTATGAGACGCCTTGGCCTGCACAGTGAAATGCACCTCATCCCCCACACTATGAACTGTTTAAAGGAATGTTGCAATAAGTCTCCTTTCTGAGTATTCAGTTAAGTAGCATTTGCATTTAAAATCATGTTAATTCAGAACCATAAAAACTTCCCCACCTCATAGGACAATATTTTGGATAGCAAAAAAATTGATTTAAAGAGTCCTTTGAGAGAGGAAGAGAAAATTTGTGAATATACTTGTAGCTGTATTATCTTTCTTACAGATTATCTTTCTTACACAGACAAGATGAAAAATGTACACAAGGAAAACAAAAGGATGACAAGGGAAAAAGTTTCCGCAAAATGTTTCTGTTTCTGATTAGTTCTAACTCTCTTTTACATCCTCTTTCTGTTACAGAAATGCAGGACCTGGTCAGAGAGGCTGCTCATATAGACAGCAAGTCTAGCTGTTGAAGGCACTGATTTATCACAACTTTGCAACAAAACAGTTAGATTTGCAAACTAACGGCTTTCTTTTGGACATAAAATGGAGAGGAAGATTTAAAAAAAATTATAGAAAGCTGAAGATGGAAATGACCCCTTTGGGAGTGATAGTAGGATCTGTGTGCTTCTCTACTAAGCATCCCTGAGGATCTCATAGAAGCAGGTTGAGGTGATGAGGCTGCCAGTCTTCTTTCCCTCCAGCCTCCCAAGTATGAGTAAGCCTCAACAGTGCTGGGAAGACACAGTGGTACCGGGGATGATGACAAAGCAAGTTTAACTTGCTCTCAATATCCCAGATTGCACCGTATTAACTTTGGGGTTTTTTTGACAATGGGATGGCCTGCATAGCACCAGGTTTACAGGTATCAGATGGAAGCCACCTTTCCCAAGGGAGAGGAAAGTCTTTGCTCAGGAGCTTGCAGTGTTCATCGATAGGGTTTTAAATTAGGTGTGAAGAGGAAGGAGGGTAATACCAGGCTTGCCAATAACAAGCTGTGGGAGGATACACAATGGGATGCTGGTATGGGCCCTCCACCTGCTGCCCCAGAGTATACTGGGGATGCCGTGGCACAGCTGAAATCCTGTGGAGATGAGTGAGAGGCTCCTGAGATAGTAGGTGCCAGGAAGGAAACTTCCATAGAACACCTTAAGGGAAATAAGGGGTCTTCCCTAAGAAGGCGATGCAGCCAACAGCCCAGCTGAAGTGCCTCTGTACAAATGCACACAGCCTGGGCAACAGACAGGAGCAGATGGAAGCTACCGTGCTCCCAGAAAGATGTGGACCAGGGGGTAACCCCTCTGCCCCCCAGCTCTGCACTGTAGAGGAGGATCAGGTTCATGACAACTTGAGGTACCTAAACATATATAAATCTATGGGACCTGTGAAGATGCATCCTGGAGTCCTGAGGGAATTGGCTGATGTACTTGCCAAGCCACTCTCCATGATATTTGAAAAGTCATGGCAGTCAGGAGAAGTCCCTGATGACTGGAAGAAAGGTAACATTGTCCCCAAGTTTAAAAAGGGTAGAAAATATGGCCCTGGGAACTAACAGACCTGTCAGCCTCACCTCTGTGGCTGGGAAGATCATGGAACAGATCTTCCTAAGAACTATGCTGAAGCATATGGAGGAAAAGGAGATGGTTAATGGCAGCCAGCAAGGCTTCAACAGGGGCAAGTCCTGTATAACCAACCTAGTGTCTTTCTATGATGGGGTAACCAGAGCAGTGGACACTGGTAAACCAATGGATGTGATCTATCTGGACTTCTGTAAAGCTTTTGACATGGTCCCCAACAACATCCTTCTCTCTAAATTAGAGAGATAATGATTATGATGGATGGACTGTTTGGTGGATAAGAAATTGGCTGTCTGAATCATAGAATCATAGGATAACCAGGCTGGAAGATTCCCACTGGATCATCAAGTCCAACCATTCCTATCAAACACTAAACCATGCCCCTTAGCTCCTCTTCCACCTGTGCCTTAAACACCTCCAGGGAAGGCGACTCAATCACCTCCCTGTTCCAGTGCCCAATGCCCTTTCTGTGAAAAATTTCCTCCTAATGTTCAGCCTGAACCTCCCCTGGCAGAGCTTGAGGCCATTTTCTCTTGTCCTGTCCCCTGTCCCTTGGGAGAAGAGGCCAGCACCCTTCTCTCCACAACCTCCTTTCAGGTAGTTGTAGAGAGCAATGAGGTCTCCCCTCAGCCTCCTCTTCTCCACGCTAAACAACCCCAGCTCTCTCAGCTGTTCCTCATAAGGCCTGTTTACCAGCCCCTTCATCAACCCCTCTGGTTGCATTCAAAAAGCAGCGGTCAATGGCTCGATGCCCAGATGGAGATCCATGACAAGTGGTGTCCCTCAAGTGTCTGTACTGGAACTAGTGCTGTTTAATATCTTCATCAATAACAGACAGCAAGATCAAGTGCATCCTCAGCAAGTTTGCAGATGAAACCAAGCTGAGTGTTGCAGTTGCTACGCCAGAAGGACGGGATATCATCCAGAGGGACCTGAACAAGCTAGAGAAGTGGGGTCTGTGTAAATCTCATGAGGTTCAACAAGGCCAGGTGCAAGGTCCTACACCTCAGTTGGAGAAATCTGAAGTTTCAATACAGAATGGGGGATGATATGATTGAGAGCAGCCCTGCGGAGAAAAACTTTGGGATGCTGACTAATGAGAAACTCAATATGAGCTGGAAATGCGCGCTTGCAGCCCAGAAGGCTAACTGTTTCCTGGGCTGCATCAAAAGAAGTCTGGCCAGCAGGTCAAGGGAGGTCATTCTGTCCCTCTATTCCACTCCTATGAGACCCCACATGTAGGATTTTGTCCAGTTCTGGAATCCTCAACATAAGAAGGATATGGAACTGTTGAAATGGGCCCAGAAAAGAACTATGAAAATGATCAGAGGGCTGGAGCACCTCCCAAATGAGGACAGGCTGAGAGAGCTGGGGTTGCTCAGCCTGGAGAAGAGAAATCTCCAAGGAGACCTTATAGTGACCTTCTGGTAACTGAAGGGGCCTACAAGAAAGCTGGAGAAGAACATTTTACAAAGGCATGTAGTGATGAGACTAGGGGGAATAGCTGTAAACTGGAGGGAAGAAGAGTTAGACTACACATAAGGAGGAAATTCCTCACAATGAGGGTGGTGAGGCACTGGCACAGGTTGCCCAGGGAAGTTGCGCATGCCCCCTCCTCAGAAGTGTTCAAGGCCAGGTTGGATGAAGTCTTGAGCAGCCTGGTATGGTGGGAGGTGTCCCTGCCCATCGCAGGCAGGTTGGAACTAGATAATCTTTAAGGTCCCTTCCAACTCAAACCATTCTATGATTCTCTGATTCTACGGTTCTTTTGTAAAATATCTTCTCCACTGACCCAGAGAAACCGGTACCGCAAGATCTGCTGTGTAAACACTACACCTGTGTTTCTCCCAAAGCAACAAAGAGAGGTGACAGTGTTCTTAACAATGAGTCAGACCACTGAATTCTCCCTAGATTCTCTCAGGGCAGCATTGCAAACTTATAAATTCCCAGCATTTTCTGGTCAGCGGTCTGACAGCCAGCATACCACTTACAGCTATTTTCAGACTTCACTCTTAATGGCAAATATTATTTAAGTTTTGTCAGTTGCGTTTGTAGACAGGCTGCATTGTTGACAAGATTTTCTGAGTTTGTTGTTGTTTTCCTGGAACTACTCTACATCTTCAAATGAAGTCTTTTTTCATAATAAGATATGTCAAAATTCATTTTACAGTGAATCAAAGAGATACTGCATTGAAGTGCCTTGGGAGAACTTTAGAAACTGAAGCGTGCCCAGAATTAAAACTCAAGGCTTGACAGCTAGTCCTAAAATTCAGGTTAAACATCAAAGATTCCCAGCACGTGATAAAGGATAACCTCTGCAGAAGACAGTAATTAATGACATCTGATTACTTTTTTGGTTAGCTACATTTCAGTGTTATGGCTTGATAAAGTTGCCTTGACACTCTGCCCACTTGCGAGTATTTACTTGAGAATATATACTTCTGGAACTCATCAGAGGCACTACCTGAGCCTCAGATCTGATCTTATTTCCTACACTTGACAGGCTCATGGCCTGATTTATAAATTCTTGGACACTTTAAAAAAAATCCAGATTCTATATCACTGATGTTAGTGCTTCAGAAGGTGGCAGTCTGCTTCTGAATTGTAAGTGAAAACACACTCCAAAATTAAGGGAACCAAAGAAGTAGAGAACAGTCCATGAATCTCAACACTGCAAAGTATTAAACACTCCAGTACTACTCCAGTAAAGAACTGAAATGAGTGAGCAGTTCTTTTCTGGAAATGGACCCATGCAAACATACCAGATTGGATTGAAGCAGTGTTTGGTACTCTGAAAAGCTGAGCTCATGCCTATTTCTGTGATACAGGACACACAGCATGGGTTGTTTTCATCAGTTCTAGTAATAGTCTGCATAACTGTGTTTTCCTAGCGTGGAGTCAGTTTACCTGCTTCCATCTGCACATTAGTGGTCAGAAAAAGGAAGAAAAACTAAAGCGTCCAGGATGTTATAACTCTTGATCTATAGTTGCAAAAAAAAGTATCAAGTATGCATTGGCTTAGTTTTTGAATACTCAAATTAAAAACTAAGATTTTCAGTTAAAGGCCTACATTTTCCTTATAAAGATTGTCCTCCATAAGATGCTTCGAGATAAATAAAAACATTGAAAATCCACAATACCTTTGAACAATATAACTGCTGTAAATCTAGAACAATCACAAATAATGTCTCTCTGTGTCTAGCTGTGTGTATATGGTTATTTATGTAAATATATGCTGTTTTCATGTTCATGAAAGAATTTTTGTCAGACATTTTATGGATGATACAGTGGATATTCAACACCAATTCCTCTATCAATGTTATGAAAATATAATCGCATTAAAAGAAAAAATCTGTAAGTATATTCCAATTTTTTTGCCATAGCTGTAACATCCCAGGAAAAAGAAATCTCTTCACTGAATTTTTCAGTCCATTAGAAATGATGGCTATGTGTCTTTAATGGTTTGTTATTCTATAGACATGAATAAGAAGGAACATTCTATGCAGTTTGCTTTATACTATAACACACAAAACATGTTTAGAATATAATTTCTATGATTATGATTACTCGGTTATTGTTTCCATGCTTGTTCCTTTCCTAAAATGACTACTAAAAGTGCATTGTATTTCAATGTTTGAATCTGTGCCCTTTTCTGTCTCTCTTCTGCACTAGAATCCACCAGTCTTAGGGTACTCATCTCACAAAAGAGCAGATAGGAAAAAGTATCTTTAGTTACATCCAAGACAGGGTGAGCTCCCTGTCTCTATCCTTTTCACAGAAATAAAATTTCTTTTTTTCCATATTGACAAAAGCTATGTCTTTGTAGCAAAGGCTTCCATCATCTCAGATTTTCTTATGTGTTGCATCTCAGGCTAGCTAGCATTCTCTGTATTTCTGTACAAAGCATACATTGCTCCTTGAGATCCTTTAAAATAATGCAGATTTTGCTTTTATTCTGTTTATTTCAGTGCTGTTGTGTGGTTTTATGAAACATTTTTTCTGCAATATTATAAATATTCAAATAAACCAAGGAAAAAATATTGGTTTTGCTGAGAAAATATCCATAAAATTAAGTTTTCTTTGGACAATACTACTATATTCAGTGTTGTTGCATAAATAGAACAGCTTCATATAAACATTAATCTTGTAGTGCAATAAAAATAATTAAATGCCTTAGCAAAATGGAATTATCAGCACCTGAACAAATCTGTGAAATATTTCAAATATAGAGGAGGTCTATAATGTGTTTGTTTTGTTAAACTTAGAATACAGATGAAAAACATTCACCTCTGCATTTTCCTGATTGCATTTTTTATTTCTTTACAAAAGGAGCATCAGTGCATCTGAACAAAACAGTTCCACTCAGTAGGGCACGTAGCTCAAAGCATTCTGTCCCATTTTCAGTGACCTGGAAAGCACGAAGGCTGTTGTGCTGAAAAAGGAAGAAAAATGAGGAAAAAAGACAGAAAAAAGAAATGAGAGAGAAAAGGCTTACCAAGATAGCTGTAGACAAACCTTCATTATCCACATAAATTTGAAACCTATCAGTTTCCTTGGAGAAAGGGATTATCAGGAAAATAGAAGCATGGCACTCTATCTCACCATGGTTTCATTTAAGAAATGCTGAGAAACAGCAATGATAATGAATTTCAAAAGCTATATCTCTATCATAACAAAATAGTAATAAATGAAAGACAAAAATACCAGACACTGAAGAAAACGATGGGACAATACCTATCATAGGTGACATCACTGGCTAAAGAACTATTTTATTACATGGTGTGTCTTTGTGGAGCATTACACAATGTAATGATACATTATTCTGGTTACACAAAATCAGTTGGAATAAATTCCAGAATTATCATGCAATGATTACAATTCAACACAGCCAGACTGAAATAATGAAGACAACAAGGCTTCTTTCCAGCACTGTATACATGACTCCTTCCACAGTTATTCTGTAGCTAAAGTGTGCATGTCACTGCTTTCTCCTCTCTCCTGTAAAATGATTGTGTCACCCACTCGACACATTCAGTCTTCAGGACAAGACACAGGCACCTGAGCGGGTCAGTGAGGTGGGTGTTTATTGAATGCATGGAAAAGGAATTTTTGCAGCAGTTATGTTGGGTAAAGTAGAGACAACACTTCGGAATATGAGAAAGATCACTGAGCAGGCTCTGTACAGACATGATAAAAACTTTATTAACAGTGTTAGTGATCCACACGGAGTTTCCGCACACCACAGAAGTGGTAGACAGAATTTAATAGAGTTCTCACATCGGGTGTGGGACCTTTGCTTGACTGGGACTGCAGTACATGCAAATCTGATTAGTCAAATAGAAAAGAAGAAGTAATTTCTTCAGTAAAAGTTCCCTTTGACTTATGGCCATGATTGTTATTTGTCATCGCCTGGTTTTGATCTTGTTGGTGGCCAGTAGATAATCATCAAGCACTGACAGCACAAGCACGACTCATGACACTCTGTAGTGGAACAAGTGCAAAGGAAGAGGTGAATTTCCAAAAAGATGAGACAAATCTGCAAACTGAGCCCATATTTCAAACAAAAATTTTTTTCCTGCAAATTGGGAAAGATAGCCTTGATCTGGCTAAAAATACGTATCAGTGTATACGTATACTCAATATGTTAAATCCAAATGTCTGTAGAAATCAATATACATTTCTTCTCATATTATGTTCCATCTTTAGAAATTATGACACAGCAAAACTATCTGGTTGACATTGTCATCATACATCTTCCATCTTTATCCCAGTCTTACATATACTTGAGAGCTAGTCACTCTAGCTAAAATTAGAATTAGGTAAAAAACCAACTAGATCAAAGCATCAGAATAAATTAACATGATAGAATGGAACTTGTGAGAAGTATTGTATTTTGTTATTTGTAAGCCTGCAATTAACTATGTTCTTTTAAAAAATTGATGAGATGTGTAACAGCATGATGTATGTTCTCTTTATAATTCCTCCTATTAAGACTATTAAGAAATAGGTTCAATTTTATATTTAAAATTATTAGCGACTTTCTGTGCTTGTTAATTGGACAATAAGTGGCAGAGTTTTAAAAAATAACATTCAATAATAAAATTAGCTTTAAATATAAAAAACCCTAAGAACTATCCTATTAAAATAAATAAATTGCTCTCACTGATATGAAAGACTGTTTCGTTCAGGAGTCCTATAAAAATCTAAGACTCAACATGACTAGCTCCTCAATAAAATTACAAGCATTGTGATGTAGCTTTAAAATCGTGTGAATATCAGATGTATTGTGGAAAAATGGTGCTGGAATGGTGACATATAATATGAAAAAGAGTATCCAAAACAATATCAATCAGTAATTAGGAATATTTTAACTTGGGAATTACGTTGATAGTTGTCACGAAAAGGGCACCATGAAAACATACCATCTCTGTATTCTTTTCTTTCGCTAGACTGTCCTTTCCTTATTTTTCTTCCTTTGTCCTCTTTTTTTCAATTTTCTTGTATCTTTTCTTCAGTCTTTCCCTTCTTCCTCTCTCTCCATCTGTTCTTTGCAAGATGTGGAAACAAATCTTAATATGTGCTAATGAGTATTCCTAAGTACATTTAAAATTTGCAGAAAGAGTGAGCTGAGGAGGAGAAAGAGCACAGCTCAGTGTTGCTTCCAGGTTTAGCTCATCTCTGTAATCAGCTGCTGTAAGTCCTGTGGCATTTGTTGTGGCAGGAAGGAAAGAAGGGCAAAATGCAAACAGAGTTTATTTTAATTTTATTTTTTCATAAAGTAATGTTGAAATTCCACAGGACCTTTCTCAGGCTCCCAGAAGAGCTGCTTAGTCATTGTGATATTTTACCAAAACATAGCCTTTACCTGTTCCTGAAGATTCATTTCCAAACTAAAAAAAAAAGCAATTTTATTTTCTGTGAATGAAGCTGAGAGCAGAGCAATAAGAGTTATGTTCATTACATACAGCTCTACTGTTTTGACTCCCTCAAAATTCACTATGCAATGTAAAAGCCTCAGTCCCTTATATCAGTGATGAGCCCCCATGAGTATAAGGCCCTGCTGCAGGCGGTATTGGAAGATGAAGAAGCTGAGGAGAGCAAGAGAAGCTTGCACGTGTCATGGAGCTTACAAAGTCTGTACCAACTGAGTATGGATTTATTGGGCACAACAAAAGGAGCTGCCCTTGGAGCCCATGTTGGAGGAGGCAGGGGCCACTATGAGCCTTGTACAGAAAGGTTCCTCCAAGGATCAGTGGCATCAGGAGAGAGAGGGTTGCTGCTTGGTTGCTGTGGAAGGGAAACAGCAATATTGATGCCGTGAAAACTACTGCTACCCTCATTCATGCTGCAGTCCTTATGTCTTAAATGAGCACTTCTCTGGAGGACTCTGAGGAGAGACATTGGTAATGAAGAGCTGCTCAGAGACTGTAATAGTGGAGGCCATATAGATAAATATAGGCCCAGCTTCTAATGAAAGGAAGACACTGTCTGCCAGTGAATGAAGGAGGATGTGAAACTTCACCCCTTCCTCACCATTGCTGCTTTACTTCTGCATGAGAATTCCCTTTAAATATCTCTGCATCTTTTTTTTTTTTTTTTTTATCTTTCATGGTGCAACAGCATCTTCTCCTCACCTGAACATCAAGGTGCCATCTACTTCCCAGTGTAGAGGCAGAAGAAAAATACCCTTTTCTAGAAGCTTAATCAAGCTTTAAGTGACCAGGGAGGTTCCTTCTCTTGCTAACTGGTTGAAATGTCTTTGGTGACTTCTCTGCTGAAATGAAAGCTCTGAAAACGTGTGTCAAACTAAAGCTCACCAGACCCCAGTACCACTCCTTATCTTCACAGCCTCCTACAAGTTTGGCTGGTATGTTCCCAAGCTCACAGAGCCCAGGCATATGTGACAGCCCTGCTAACAGAGGCAGCAGTTGCTGGCTGCAAGATGGGGAGCCAGAAACTATATTTGGCAAGAGGTGGAGCTCCTAGATATGTCTAACATAGGGTGTGCCTGCTCACAGTGGATATCTTCAAATTGCAGTACCTGCTGAGCAGGATCCCCAGCGCACTGGCAGGAACTCGCACAAGTTTTGGATGGAAAACTTCTCAATCACTCAACTTCCTTCAAACGACTGCCTGTGTTTTGGCTGAGCTTGCCTCCTCACAAAACATTTTGGTCCCAACAAATCAGCATTTTGATGGAAAAGGAGCTTTAGTCAAAGAGATGTCTGTCACTGAAATCCATATTCAGATATATTCTGCTCTGTGGACAGGATTGGATTCCTGGTAGTTCCTATCACCACAAACTGGCCTTCTGAGAAGAACCAGAGAAAGGGATTTAACTTTCACCCTTTCACACTGGGATCATTTCTAGTCCTGCTCATATATAAGGACCTAAATCTGCATTTATGCCTACATACTTAGGTTACTGTCACTGCATAATGTCTGACCTGTACGTGATTTGTGTATTTTTCATCACTAGTCTACTGAGGCTGCCACCTGGTTCACAAAGACTGGAGCACAAAGCATAGTTCCTTAGACAGGAACAGGAGATGAAGAGAACACAAATCTCAGCTTGTTATTGAACCATCATTTTCATATTCCTCTTTTCACAGCTTCTACTAGCATGTTTTTTACTTGCAGTCTGTTTCCTACCCTGAGAGATCAAATGAAAATTGCCAAGACCAGAGTCTTGTGAACATTTCCTTCCTCAAAACTGTTTGCACTTATTTTACCATGCAACAGAAGTGAAAGACAGAGTCAAACCAACACTTCTCTTGGATTTGGGATGTACTTAGTACATGTGCACTGAAGTAGTTTCCTTCAGGAAGCTGTGTATTATTGCTTTCTTTGTGTTGAATTATGTAATATTTGCATTTACTTTGTTAATAATAGACTATATATGGATAATTCCATGTTGCTTAAAATATTTCCATCAGCATACAATCTGTTATTCAGGTTCTAATGGATCCTTGATTTGCTGACATTAACATCCTAGATATCATATAGATCTTCAAAAAGCTTTCATAATAACTTCTCAGTTTTTCACTTTTTGTTAGAAAAAATGGCCAAGTTTTTAGCTTCTGTGCTACTAGGGAGATGGTGCAGTATCACATTTTTGCTAACAGCCCTTCTAATGCATATTTGTATGCGTATCACTGAGTTACAAGTCTTGACAAGGAAGAAAGAATTAAACTTCTAAGGAAGTTGAAACTGAATACAGTTGGTCGCTCAATGCTGTTTGGTCATCCAAGCATAACAAAGAACCACACTGAGTCTCCTTGGCAGCTGTTTTATGATGAGGGTCCCTATGACTTTCAAGGAGCCAAATCTTTCATCTGGTCAGACACCATTTAACTCCTATTTACCAATCAAGTTGGCCAAAACTTCCATCCAGTTATCCAGCTTCCTGGCTAACTGTTAGTTTCCCTTTTTTCACCACCACCTCTATAGTTCTCTCAGCATCTCCTCATACATTGTGTGCTTCAGTCCCTTACCACCTTCAAAGCCTCCTCTGGCCATGTTCCGGTACGTTCATGTCATTGGTGTCATTTGAGGAGAGATGACATGGGCTCCACATGTGGTGTCACAAGTGCTATATAAAGGAGAAATATCACTTTGCCTGCCCCGAAGGCTATACTGAAGTTAGTCACAGCACTGCTCCTGTGGAGACACACCACTGGCTCGTGTTCAATTTGCTATTGACTGAGTCTCCTCAAGTTTATTTTTTGTCTGCCTTTTTTTTTTCTTTTGGCACAGCTGTTATCAGGCCAGCCAACCCCTTTGGACTTCATAAAATACCAGTTCCTTATCTCAGAAAACCAGTAAAAGTATTTCCTAGCCTGGCAAACACATGGATGTGGGGTTACCTCAAAATGAATGTTTTCATTAGCTAACCAATAGGAAGAAATGCTTTTAGGGTGGCCTAGAGACTATACCTGGCTCCTCCTTTCAACTTTCTTAATCCTACTTTCTTTTAAGATTTTAGCTGCAAAGTAAAGCAGCCAGGAAAGAAAAGCTGATCATAACAAACACCTAATATAAAAACCATTAACAAACAGAAAGGAAAAACAGCAGAAGCTGTGGGGTTCCACTACAGGCATTTGTACATAGAATTTGGAACAAATTTGATAACAGAAACTGCCAAATTAAATTGCACTCAACATTATAGATCCTACTCTTGTCTCTACAGTTAGGAGTCATTTGACCTTAGCTAAGATACGCGTTCTCTTGCTTCCAAGAGGAGAAAGCTATAGTGGTTTTGGATGCAAACTGGTGGGTCTTCCCTAGAAAGGAATCTCTGAGCACAAAGTTTGTATGCCATGACTCCACCTGACCCATTATTCATGATAAGGAACAAAAAACTCTCCAAGGTGCTACTACAAAAGCACAATCCACATTTTAGTGAAGTCAACAGTATTGTTCAATGTAGCCCTAAGGGACCAACATGTGCGAACAGAAAGTGCCAAGATAGCATTAGAAGATACTAGGCATAAATATCTATGCACTGAGAACTATAAGTAAATCTAGCAAGAAAATCTTCCAATTTTCCATATTGTTTATCACTATTAAAATTAATTCTTAACTAATTCTCAAAGATATATGATTGTGGTTTCTTTTCTGTTTGTTCTGGATTTTAGACAAGGTTAAAATCTGTTAGCAGGATAGACCTTGAAATGCAGACTTCTCAATCATTGTTTGTATAATAGAACTTTAGGCTAAAAAGGCCTATGCAAAACATTTCCACAAGGCTTTTCTTAAAAAAAAAAAAAAAGAGAGAGAGAATGTTTTGAAAATACATGAGAGTTCTGTATAAAAATTCTAGAAACGAAAGCAGACAGCTGTGTTGATACAGGTTGTGTTCAGTAAAAGGCATTTTCTTTGTTGAAGTGTTATATAACATCACTTAAAACTGGCTGCTGTTCTCATTCCTCAAATAAATAATGCTCTAGATCACCTTCCCCTCTCCAGTGCAACTCCAGTCATACCTGTTTTCCAAAATAGTGACATTAGTATAAGCTCAGTTAAGGTATGTTTTTTAAAGTCCACAATTTAGCTTTAAACTCTCAGGCATGAGTAAAAGTTCAGATTGAAAGCAGAGGAATAGGATCAAGTTTGAACAGAAGACGGCAAATTTTTGTTTTAATTGAAGGAAAGGTTTCTGGTGTTCAGATGGCATGAATCAAAGCATTCATTCTGGGGAAAAATGACATGATTTAGAAACTAACACAGAAAAATAGAAACATTTTGACAGGCTGTTTAAACTTTTATCTAGTGTAGGAGTGATGATGAATGAGAAAGAGGTGAAGGGGAGGAAGAAGAAGGGACAAGAATCTAGGAGATTTGGTAGTTTGTCTTTAAGTGGTCTGAATTTTAAAGTGCTTAGAACTGAGTTACTGCTGCTTTAAAAATCAAGGCCTTCATTTCAGTACTTTCACTTGGATTAGAGAAGATTTACTCAGTATTTCCCTGATGCAGCAAATTGAAAACTGTTTCAGCTGCTGAGTTCCAGCGAAAGGGAAGAAACACAGAACCAAGATGCTTCAAACCTGGCACTTTCAAAAAATTCACTGTTAGTTCAATTTGAAACTACATTCAGAATCTGTGAAAGCCGGCATGGAAGACATCTGAAAGCTACTTGTAATTTCCTGATCTTGTGGACTAAGTTAGGCTGGCCCAGGAAGTCACAAAGCCCCTTAATTTTTGTCCTGACTCCTCACAACAGCAGACAAAATCTGTAAAATTTTGCTCAGGTTGAAAAACGATGTAGAAACTTTCCTTAGAAAGATATTTTTTCAGCAACAAGCACTCCATCCAGTACAGAAAATGAGAGAGCAATCACACTGAATGGACTCTTCCACTTCAGTTTCCTGAGTTTGTGATCGAGGAATGTCATCTGTGTCCTTATGTCTTGTTTTCTGGTTTGAGCAGCCTCTGAGGAATGCTGCAACATTTCCAAACACATGCACATATTTGACATGCCATCCAGCACAAAATATGCTGTACTGACACACAAATTACTGATGTTGACTCAGACAACTGAATGTGTCAAGAGGATGAGCACACATTGTTCCTAAGCCAGGCTGGAGAGGTGTGTGTCTAAAGCCTGGTGTCTCTTAAACATAAATACCATCTATGCAGGTTTGAAACATGTACCTCAGCAGAGCTTGAACCCCCTTCAAGCACAAAAGTAACTATTGTTACTTTGAGCAAAGAAATTCATGCAGGAAAAAAAAAAAAGAAAAAAAGGACAGAAGAAAATGTAATATTATCTTCCATCGCTTAAGACTCACTTTCCAGAAGTGTGAGACATATTTTTTATGATGACTTTAGGCTACAGAATAATAAGCAAAGTAGCTGTTTTGAAGCAAGAGAATTTAAACAGTGAATTCAATGGCTGTTTTGGCCATTATCTATGCTACAATCTTCCTTTATTTTTGGCCAGTATGAGTGAAAAGTATCACCCTGATTCACAGAATTTTTTAGGTTGGAGGGGACCTTTTGAGATCATATTCATATCTTCTTGAAATTAATCTGCATATCAAGCCCCTGGGTCTACAGTGCAAAGACCTGTGCTGGAGGCCATTATTTACGTGGTTGTGACATCTAGCAAATTTACAGAGTCTGTCCCAAACAGACCTGAAAACAAAACCAGTAAACTTAATGAAGCAGACATTTTCATGAGAAGCTTGAGAAGTTGCCAGTCTCCTGCTTCCAAGTGTTTTAGATGATATTTATACATGGTTTTCACTATAGCTTTGTTCTGATGATTGGTCTGTCATAATGGACTGTAATTGGATTCATGGCAATCACAGATTTTCCATTACCACCTTTCAAACAATCTTTTCAGAAATGTCTCATTTAGAAAGGGCCTGAATTTCAGCAAGGGTAACTGCAGACATTTTATCCACTGTTGACAATAGATACTTTCATTTTGGACTTCACATCAAATCCCAATGTGTCTTTGCTTAACAATAATAAAAAATAGGACTTAGATAATAACTCCTATGTGTGGATATTCATATCACTTATTAAGAGTAGTTTCTTTATAACTGCTATAACCCCTGAGTATTTTTCTGTTTAATGAGTAAAAAGATTGAGTCACAGCTAAAGGACTGAAACAGGGCTCTAAGTGGCAACTGTATTTTAGAATTTAGAAAAGGCCCAGTTACTGCAGTGGGAGCAAAGTTACTCTAGGTGACATTGAAGACGAGGGTAAACTCAGCAAATCAACTGAAAAGTAGGGCCTTGATTAATTTCCTAAACATAGGCATCTGGCACCATTTGAACTGGCAGGATGATACAGGACCTAAAGCTTACATGTGTCTTCCTGAATGACAAATTGAAAGCCATGCAAGCTGTCATTTGCCATCTAAACTGGCACAAATGTCTGTGTCTAGGCAACTGAATCAAGTTCTGAGTGTCTACAGCTAGTATATTTTGTGAAGGTAGCTATCTCTACAACAGGCACTGGTGATCTAGCCAATATTTTACTTAAATGTTAGTACTTAAAGACTATCTTATTATATTTTAGAGCCATTAAGAGTCATACAAAAGATACAATGGGAAAGAAATATCATGTCAAAAGACCAGGGAAAGGAAACTCTTCCACTAAAACAAGATAAAAAGGAGGAGCCAAGTACTACAAGCTGTCTGAGTTAACTTCTGTTCTTTCTGTACAATTGGACAAATCACTGTACTGGCTTTTCATAAGCACCTGTAAGGCAACAAGACAACGAACATCAGCCAACATGGATTTGCCAACAACAAATCACATCTAGATAACCTAATTTCCTTCCATGGCAGGGTGGCAGGTTTTGTGGACACAGGAGAAACAATAGATGCCATATATGTTTCATTTAGAAAGATATTCTCTCTCATGAAGTGCTTATAAGCTAGTAAAGAAGTGACTGTCAAAGTGAAAATACTATAGAACAGAAAACTGTACACAGACTAATTATTATCAGTAGAAGTTAATTCTATCTTTCTATTAAATATTTTCATTAAAGAACGGGATGACACAAAAGTGGGTTTTCTCATTAAGTTTGCTGATGTTACCATACTTGGAAGAATAGCCAGTATGCTGGAGTATAGAGACTACATTCAAATTGGGTCTGTTAAATTTGTGAGATGGAATTGAAAAAAGGATGAAATTCAGAGCAGGCCCATAAGAAGTACTACAGCTAGGCAGGAATATTCAAATGCATAAATAACATACAGAAAAGAAATGTCTGAAGACCACAAAAACGAAGAAGAGAGCTATGTCATGTTATTGTTAAATGGTGAGCAGCATGAATAGATAAAAACAGGTATATGGCCTCTAAAATATAGTGAAATCATTTCCTTGCTTAGCTGTATATTGGTTATTGAAAAGATTCCAGCTGAAATATCATATGCAATTTGGTACACTACTGTTAAGGAACATGGACTATCTTCTTAGTCTGGAGGAAAAGAATGAGAATTTTCAGAGGACTAATAAATATTGTACCTGCAGAAGATTTGGAAGAAATGCAGTTGGTTAGTCTGAAGAAGAGACGGTGGACGAAATGTGAATTATCATTGTAACACACTGCCGCCTGCAAGGCGAATACGAACAACCAGCTTTCCAAGACCATGCTCACTGGGAAAAACTGTGGGCTTAAACTGAAACAAGGGAGATTTAAAGAATCTTTTGAATAGCAAGATGAGAAGAACAGGAGCTAACTGCATGGGACAGCTGGGGAGTTACCAGTGTGAAAGGCCTTTAACAATATATCTTGAGAATCACTAACTTAAGCTGATTGTGCTTTAGAGTCTCTTCAGGAACTTTCCCCTAGTAACATGGAAAATAAACAAATTCCAGTAGTTTCAAAAAAGAATAAGATAGACATTATTTTCATATAATTTCCCCATGGAAATGTAATAAATAGAATAAATAAGATGCATAAAAGGAAAAATTCTATGACTAACTGAAGATTCTGTGGTTCTGTGTTTATGGCAAAAGAAATTGAACAGTGCCAATTAAACACCTTTCAGTGCTCATTCAAGGAGTCAGATGTGCTTTTCTTAGTTATTATTCTTGGTCTAAAGATGTGCAAGGCAAGCGTATCGTAGAGCTTCCTTTAAATAGAAGAAATCTTACAGTATTATTTAAAAGGTTCATTTAGTTTTTTTAGAAAATGTAGCTATTCATAATTGGTTATATTAGCGTTTCTTACAGAAAGTGAAGATAGCTTGGATATCTTCTCTAAAAGTTTGATTCAAAAATTTCCAAACAGATGTAAGTGTTCCCTGCTAGCTAGATTCTGAAAATCTGAACTTTAGATACTGATCAGTGTATCATTATTGTTTCTCATATTACTGTAGGAATCAGATGTTCTTACCAAAATAGAATAAATGTAGAAATATCTACCGTGACAATAAAAAGAATAAAGTAAATCATGATTCCTACACAAAGAGTTTACTGTCCTTTTATAACGATACCAATTATCTATTGTACCTTACTTCAAAGCAAATTGACTGTTGGCTGTCTGCAGACCAAAGATGACCTAACCACAAAATATATTTGGTACAAAGTTATGAATATATCCTTGAAATGCTGAAAACTGTCAAGGATTGAAGTCTTTGAAATGTAATTGGTTTGTTTCTCTCTGTTCTAATGCATAGCTTAAACAGTACTGAACATGATCTATGCAAACTCTATGCTGCATACAGTAAATCACAAGACTGAAGATTAGTAAATTAAAGCATAATAAAATAACATCAACCAGCAGCAGCAGCAAATAAGCCCGTCTCCACAGCAGGATACTACAAATGTTTCAGAGAATAAAGAACATATCAATTATAGGCCGTATGCGTAATATTATCGTGCTGTGCTGGTCCAGTTGAAATTAGCTTCCCATTTTTCATCTCCTTCTTCACAACCCACACAAAGTCATCTAATCCACTAGGATTTCTACATGCCACTGCAGAAGTCTGTAAACTTTCCATCTAAAGCAGTCTGGATTTAAATCAGAAACACTATTCATACAGTGCAATCGTCCTTTTCCTCCACTGATTTTGCACTATTCAAACGGATAAATTTTGGCCAGGACTATGGCTTCCGATGTATTGAAGTAACATACAGCAGAACCCTGCAGTCTCTAATTTTTTCCAAGAATGAAGACTTATATTTAGTTTCTGTTAAGTCTTTTCATTGCACCAAAGAATGTTTTTCAGAAAATATATCTTGCCATTCTAATGATTTTTGTTTGTATATATACATAGGTACCTAATATGTTTATATTTTAAAAACTCTGTATTTTCTTTGATTCAGCATGTTAATAGCCTCATGTGCAATCTGCAAGTTTGCTTTGTTTTACTGAAGAAAGTTCTCCAGGGGAAAATTCTCTGGAGGAAAATAAGAAAATGCTCCTTATGAGTACTACTACTACTAAGAATAGAAGAGGAAGGTGAGTCACATTTTAGAAGCAGGGATAGTCATAGAATCATAGAATGTTTGGGTTTGAAGGAGCCTTAACAATCATCTAGTTCCAAGCCCAGCTTCCATGGGCAGGGACACCTTCCACTAGATCAAGTTGCTCAATAATTGTAGTGCATCATTCACAGTTTGAGGAAAGCAGCATTAGTGTTCACTCAGCCTTGTTTGTTGAATTGCTGCTTAGTTTGTAGAAATAATGAGGGGAGGGAGGGGAAGGTAAGTTCTCATTATACTCATCTTATAGCTAGGTTTTCTCCTGGCTAGCTTGCAATACCTGCCTTATATATACTTACTGATTTTGAAGACAAATTTCTTTTTCTCCCATGATTCCCTGAAATAGATAGTGATACAGTTTGAAAATTTGGAGTTGGATCAATTGAACCTCACTACTTGATGAAATTTAAGCAACTAAGCTATTCTGAATTCCAAAACACTCAAAAGCATCACCCTAAAGACTTTGCTGAAATTCAAAAAAACTATTAACATAACTAACTTTGTATAATTTTTGCTGATGAGACAAAATTTCGAGGTAAAGGCATTTTGCAGAAATGCAGTTTTAATATGTAAACCTATATTTTTTACTAGATTCCCAAGATTCTTATTTAAATTAATCTGTATCTGTAATATCACTTGCTAAAATGTGTGAGTAGTTCAAATTTTTAAGTACCAATTAATAGCAGTATCTTTTTGCCACCAACACGCTTGCTGCAAGTGATTTCCTGGCATTGGTATGCCGCACATATGCTTCTTCTAAGAATAACTAAGAAACAATCTGCCTAGAAATTATCTACCCCTGGCTCTATAAAGCAGTTAATCTATACTACCTAATATGACAGCTGGTTCCAGCCTATTTACAAAAAAAAAAAAAAATTAACCCAAGCCCACTGTTTTCATTACTGTTGCTGCCATCATGCAGACACATAAAGGAATGCAAATGCTATCAAAGAATCAGCTTAGCATAACCATTCCTGTAATGAAATCTTATGATCTTACATAATTTTATGTAAACTACATGATGAAACGGTATAACAAAACCAGTACTTATATCCATTACTGACTTTATAAATAATTATGTACCTTGTACTCATCACTTGCGTGCATGCTTTACAACAAAAAAGGCGTCTGCCATCTATCACAAAATACTGTCATATATTTTTGGAATCTTAGTGATACACAGGTGTCTATCTGTGATTAAACTGGCTTCCATATTCTGTGGGCCTTGTTAAATATTTGTTGCCTTATCTAAAACACTCAATTTTCCACCAGTTGACTTCCATAAACAACTAAATTTCTGACTCTGGATCTGGATACGCACTAATCATATAAATACTGTACCAGCCTGTTTCCTGCTAGCAAGTCACAAAAAGTGTAGTTAGGTAAGGCATAAAAATAACCAGCCTGTGGAGATCCCAGTTCATTTTTCTTCTCTAGCTAAGATATAAGAAAACCCTCTTGAATTCCATTTTTCTACTTGCAAAGAAATGAGGCTGAGAAATAAGTCTATTACTTTCTCCCATTTATACCTGAAATAAAGAATCATTCATTGGGCCAGGGAGACAAATAGAAAACTTGACATAACTGAATGCCTGTCAGATGTAGGCATCTTAGATCTGAGTCCTTACTCCTGAGATAATTAGCTATACAAAGGAAGCCACTTCTATAGGAACAGACGTCTACTTTACTCCATTGTTCAGGAAACTTTCTGAAGAGGAAAATCCTAATCTGTTCTCTGAAACAGGCAAATGAGAATATGAACATATGTTTCTGCCTACCTACATAAACACTCAGGGAAGTAGGCAGAAAAAGGCAAAACAAAGGAGCAGAAAAAACATTCTGTTTGTGTTCAGCATGTGAACTGATGTGGCTTGGAGGTGAGACTTGTTCCTCTTGGTGTATGGGATCAAGGTATGGACTTGGCTACTCTAGAAGGCAGTTCAGAGCACCTTACAGAGAGACCTGCTCTAAATCACCCTCTCCCCTCTTGCTGTATAAGCCTAAAGACAAGAGCTCTCTGTGTATGTGAACAATTATGTGGATTTTTAGCAGGAAGAATGTTATCATAAAAGCTGGGACCCAATTTAAATATCTAAAAGCTGTAATATGCATGTAAATCACAATCCTAGGCTCCCTCTATATCTAGAATAGACCAGAGCCCTCTAGAGGGTGAGTTCTACATTGGATACTCAGGGAAAGATTCACTTGTCATAAAATGAGTGTCTATTGTCACTTTTGGTACTTCAGGTTGTCAGGTTGCATATAGAAGTGCTATAGGTGTCCTGCCTATGCTGCATTCCATGTGCCAAGCACATGCAGATATTTGGATTTCAAGAGGCACAAGATATCTATTTTAGAGAAACTGATTCTTGATTTTTTACTAACAATGAGATGAATTGCCAGATAAAGAGATTGTTTTTTCTCCATTGATTATAAAGTAAATCTATGGTAATCTGTTTTAAGCTAGATGTCCAACTTTCAGAAGCCAGAGTGAGGGCAGAAAAATCTCAACTTCACAAACATTTGGCATGATATAATGAAATCAAATGAGCATAAAGAACTGGAGTCCTGTCTTTTTATATGCACTACTAGAGGAAAATACTGTAATTAATAATATGGTATTTCTATTTTGTCTAAGGATTGCCTGCTGTGCTTCAAACAGTCATAACCATCTCTTTTCCCAACAGCTTCTACAGTTTTTTCAGAATACTAGTATGGTGATTTGTAGTACATTTTTGACACGACCAAGTTGTGGATGAAAATGAAGGGGTTTATTTTCCCATAATTCCAAGCTAAACTATAGAAGGCTAGGATACAGTTACTCTTCTTCTGTTTGTCACAGAATAATATAATAATGTATTCAACAATTGCAGCAACCTCAGATTTATGGATTTTTCTATTTATTTCACTAAGTGACAAAAATTCCCTTTTCTGTGTTAAGTTTGCTTCTTTCAGTCTCAAGGTTACACCTTTCTTAACCTCAGATTGTATCTCAGCAGTATTGACTGCTTTAGTGAATATTTCATTGCCACTTACATATATATTCAATTCATTATAGCACAGTCTCACACGACAGACAGGTCAAAGAAACCTATATATGCACAGATATTGAGAAATGAAGTTGTCAGCATCATTCAGTATGTCACATAAATATTTCTCTTAGGAATTATCTTCTGTCTGGTGGAGTTTTGTATTTGTATTCATAAGTATGTCTCCCTTCTGATAAGAAAACCAAGATTATAAAAATTCTGGTTTCCCCCCAGTGCCTGCAAAAAATTCTGATACCACGATGCTTTTTGCAGTCTCTCCATCAGGTACTTTCTTTAATATTTTCTGATTCTCACTGATGTTTATTCCCTACTTCAAATTACTTTTTACCACTCGGATGCACAAACCTGGGGCAGCTGCATACTTTCTGTGGTCTACTTCTGTCCTTTCAGTATTTGAAAAATTGCAACTTTAGATTAAGTCAAATATAAAAAAGCCAAAATTTACAAAAATTATCTAGATTCTGGATGTACTGATTTCATGACTTACACCACATCAATTTTATTGGCCAATACTAACATTTTAGTGGTTGTTCTGAGTCTACATTTCTAATTAATTAATTCATAGTATTTGATATAAAAATATCCCATGTTTGTCCATACGCAGTGTGCTTACACTCGAGAGCAAGGTTATCACTCCAGTCATGCAGTCAGAACTCCTCAAAACACCTTAAGGTTTTCTGCTCTTTTTAGGTGGCCAGATTGGATTTGACTCAAATAAAGCTCTCTGGGAGTTCACTTGATACAAACAATGCTCCTAATGGCATCCCGTGATCTCCACTCTTATCTCAGAAGAATGAGGACAATTTAGATCACTTTGTCAGAATATTCTTCTATTTTTCTCCTTTTCAGAAAACTGAGCTATGGTATAACCAATTAGTAAAACTCCTGTCCAAGCATCATAGAAAGAAAACCATCCAAATAGTGAAAAACTGTGTGTACTAGGGAGCAACTGTCTTCTTATTGACCTATCATTCTTGGCAATCTTTAGTGTACTTTCCCCCGTTATTTTAAAATTTGTAAATTAGGACTATCAATAGAGTAGCATATCTCACTATATATATATATATATCTACTTAAGCTTCAGCCCACTTTGCTTAAATAGGGAAATGTGAATCTATTACAATAATCTCCCTCTTTTTCTCTGTTTATTTTCTAGACAGTAAAAGTTTCAAGATTAGATTTCATAGAATCATAGAATCACTACATTGGAAAGGACCCATTGGATCATTGAGTCCAACCATTCCCATCAATCACTAAACCATGCTCCTCAGCACCTAATCCATCTGTGCCTTAATCACCTCCAGGGAAGGTGCCTTAAACACCTCCAGGGAAGGTGACTCAACCACCTCCCTGGGCAGCCTGTTCCAGTGCCCAATGCCCTTTCTGTGAAAAATTTCCTCCTAATGTTCAGCCTGAACCTCCCCTGGCAGAGCTTGAGGCCATTCCCTCTCGTCCTGTCCCCTGTCACTTAGGAGAAGAGGCCAGCTCCCTCCTCTCCACAACCTCCTTTCAGGTAGTTGAAAAGAGCAATAAGGTCTCCTCTCAGGCTCCTCTTCTCTAGGCTAAACAACCCCAGTTCTCTCTGCCACTCCTTGTAAGACTTGTTCTCCAGGCCCCTCATGATTAATTTCTGTGTACATTAATCATAAACACCTTGTTCTCAAATGCTATATATTTTGGGTAGGGAGAGAGAATTATAAATCAAGTAAATTTCCTAGTACAAATACTTGACTTCTCATGCCAGTTATTTTTTTTACCATTTCAGAACAAGTAGATACTTCAATTTGTAAAAATACTGTTCTTCCTGTATGCCTCTTTTCTTTCCTGTTTGCTTCCTTTCTTACTTTCTTGCAGGAATTCTGTCTCCCTAGTCTTTTAGAAACTTGGATAGATGAAAAGCTAAAGCCTCTGAGATGCGTTCCTAATGAAAGACTTACATTCCTTCCTAGTTTTGCAGCCTGCCATGTCAGGTAAGACTAATTTCTGCAGGTGGCTGTGTCACATGAGTTGTTCATGTCTTTCAGAAACAGAAAAAGAGCCCAGCAGTTCCTGCATTGAGAATATGAATACAGAATCAAAGTTAAAAGCCTAGTTACACTGCTGTAGGAGCAGGCCATGCACTTTAGAGGGATAAAGAGTTCCCAGACTGTCCTGTGACTGTATATCTCCTAGCTGTGAATGAGGATGCTTTAAAGTGAAATACTCCACAGCTCAAATAAGGGGAAAGAAAATAAAATCTGACTGGGAAAAAGACAGCAAAACAGCTCTGGATAGTTGTATCTCATTGTTAGTATTTACCTCACTCCAGGACCCAGTGTCACACAATAAGGCCACGCACGGCCATAGAATCATAGAATAACCAGGTTGGAAGAGACCCACTGGATCATCAAGTCCAACCATTCCTATCAAACACTAAACCATGCCCCTCGGCACCTCGTCCACCCGTGCCTTAACAACCTCCAGGGAAGGTGACTCAACTACCTCCCTGTTCCAGTGCCCAATGCCCTTTCTGTGAAAAATTTCCTCCTAATGTTCAGCCTGAACCTCCTCTGGCGGAGCTTGAGGCCATTTTCTCTTGTCCTGTCCCCTGTCACTTGGGAGAAGAGGCCAGCACCCTCCTCTCTACAACCTCCTTTCAGGTAGTTGTAGAGAGCAATGAGGTCTCCTCTCAGCCTCCTCTTCTCCAGGCTAAACAACCCCAGCTCTCTCGGCTGATCCTCATAAGGCCTGAAAGCTTCAAATTACCCCAAATGCACTCTTCCTTTAAAATAAATTCCTTTAGTTGAAGGTGAAATACAGTGAGATTATAGTGACCAGTCTGATGTACACCAATCTCATGCCACTTGCTGTTTCAGAGCACTCTCATTAGACAAGGCTGCTGTCCTTGGGATATGCAAGGAGCACGGCTGAAGATTAGCAGCTACTGACTGGATGTTCATTACTGTTACTTAGCAAATGACTGCTAAATAATCTAGGCAGCATAAAGGACAATGCTGGCACAATTCCAGTATGGGAGATGAATAGAGTTCCATTTGGCTATTACTGTGTTTTCTTCGAATGGTTCTTTCTTGGAGCGTAGGTATATGCTTCCTCTGATAATGAGTTATGACTCTAATAAGTAAGTCCAGCAGTATAATTTTTAGACCCTCCGAGTGAAATACTCATTTGTGAGCTGAGGCACTTGGCTTTCTTTACAGAACAGGAATCATGCACCCCAGAAAAGGAACCACGCACCTCAGAAAAGGATGTAAACAGCAGGGAACCCCTAGAGCATTGCATGATATTTGTAACAGCATGCTTGAAAACACATTTCTCTCCGCTGCCTAAGCGCTCTGGAGAGAATCAATGTGGAAGAAATCTGGAACTGGGATTTAGAAGACAAAAATATATTATTTTTCAATAGCACATTCATAGCATGATTCTTTCAAAAATGCCTAAGCAGGCTGCCTCTTTTGTTCAAGGGGGTGACATTCACCATTCATGACAACCTTGGGGTTACACCTAGGAAAGCTGACCCTGATTTCCTTCTTTCATCTGAAAGACTGCCTTAGACACCAGGGATTTTCAGATATTTAAAGGAAGAGGTGTATAATTCTGGCATTTGAAAGACTAATAGGCAAATGGGCCCATATACATTTTTCTAGTTAGAAGAACCTCTTGGAGTGCCTGGACATCACTGTCATTGTGAGTATCTGCCCTCACCCAGTATCAGATAACCTGAGCTCATCTACTTGAAGATAACAATCAATCTTAGTTTTGTCATGTGGCTTTCATATCAAGAAGTAGAAATCGCACCAAAACATCCTCAAATTTACCCCAATAACACAATCCACAAGAAAAAAGTCACAAGCCAGAAAAAGCTGAGCTAAACCTCTTTGCTCAGTCATAATTATGCTGTTCCTCCTCCCACTCTTTGTCTGTTTTGATGATAGGCTTTGTGAGTAGAGATCTTTTCTTTAGTTTATGACTGTGAAGCAGCTAGCATGCTGCTGGTGTCATAAGGTAAATGATTAATAACCATCATCATCAGAGAGAGCAAAAAGGCAAACGATGGCCCCAGATCAGTACTGAATCCTATTTTTGGCTGACAGCAGCACGTTACACTTCTGACAGGTTTAATAAACTGATACCGATATTTACTAATTTTTTTTTCAAGTTTTTTTCCAGCTGCATACAGTAGGATATGCATTTTATAAAAAAAAATGCAGCAATAGCTGAGAGATCTCAGAGCCAGGAGGCATTATTGGAATCCACGTAGGATTAGATATTAAAAATGGTAGTGATAACAGGCAATACAGTGCTAGAATAAATGGGTCACAAGACTCCATGTTGCACGACTGTTTTGAAAAAAAAAGTCTATTCTGAAAGAAGAGCTAAGAAGAAGGGATAGATCCCTGAACTTCATTGTTTCTTTTGACTGAATATAGATAAGGCCTTTCTTTACCCACGTACTGCTTTTCCCCCTCAAAACCATCATCCCTGGACATTGTGTCTTGTTACTGGCAACACTGTGATACCTAGAAAACCAGGCTGCAAGGCATTGTACAAAGAGTGCAAGAAAGATATAAAGCCACAGGAGGAAAGTCGGAATGATCAAGAGCCAAATGAGATGCTGGCTACATCTGGGCTTCTTAGCACCTAGAAATCACCCCAGTCAGCATTCCCAAGGTGGAGTGTCTTACTAAATCAGCAGCACAGACTTGAAGGACATCTTGGGGTGTTCCCCTTGAGTCCTCTCAGCATATCTTACACATTGCACTAGTTAAACTTTAATCACAATACCTCCCAGGACTAAAGAAATAGATCCTGTGAAGATTTAAGATTTAACTGACAACCTAGCTAACATTAGTGAACAAACAGTAGCAAACAACTCTTCCCACCCGCACTGGTACTATAAACAATCTACATCTACCCAGGATGTTGCACTAATCTTCTCTGTATTAGTATAAATTAACAGTATAGGATTCCACGTATGGACTACAAGTTCCTTGCCAACAGAATCTGCCCAAATGTCTGGAAGTACAGACCTAAGAAAAGAAAAAAAATTAAAAGCAAAATAGTGGCTGGTAGTCAATAAAAAATTGAAAAAACCCTCAGCTATTCATATCAATACTTTTTGTTCTAACATAATCTGTATTACTGAATATCAATATAGACTTGCCAAAAAGGACCCGATGTCCTTCTTAATTATAAATAAGGTTCTACTTTTTTTTTTCCTAAAGCTCCATAGATAACTAGAATATTCTTAGGCAGTTTCTCAGAATACCCTAAATGCTTTGAAAACTCATGCTAAGACACTCATCTTTTAATCTAAATCACTCACCTTCAAGCACATGATCATTTATATCACAGTATGTGGTAGCACATCTGTTTACAAGTGTATGTAGAGAATTAAGGGAATCCTTAGCTAACAGAGAGTCAGTAGAGCCTGTCCTGTAATATCCCCATCCCTCAGGCTGATAGAGAAGAGAGCAGTCAGAAGAAATTATGATGGAGCAGGAAATTTTCACAAGACCACAAGGGTTAAAGTTAGAGCAGCCCTTATACTGCTTTGTGTAGCATTTTACATTTGGTCCAATGATTGAAACTTCACTGATGACAGGATCTTCTGACTTTTTATTCTTCCTTTTTCTGGAATAATGAACATTTTTGTAAGTCTCAGAACAATGATGAATATTTTCCCTTCTGTATTCAGAACTAGCTGAAAAAAAAAGCATCTTTGATTAGCCCCCTGGGTTGGACAATGAAGTCTCTGTAAGAATCATTAGTGCCCAGGTAAGCAGAGTTTTTTTCTGAACTGTCTGCCAAGCAAAGAGAGTAGGTATTTTACTTGTCCAAATTGGAACCTTTTCCATTAAAACGAGAAAAACTAAGAAACTATCCCTTTTTTTACAATTACAACCCCTAAAGCAGAATGCGCTTTTCAGCTGTGCCTTTAATGTATGGCATAGTTCAGAGGTGGATTTGACTCAAAGCAAAGGACAGACTGTAGTTGATCTTAGATGGGTGAACAAAGGGAAGAGGCAGCCTCTGGGACTTGTCTGTCTTCATATCATGTATAACACACTGTAATATGGCTTATTATTATTAACACAGTTGCAGAGTTCAACTAAATGTTCCCTGGGACTTCCTCTGGGACTTGACCCTTTCCATATCCTTCATATACTTGCCTTCAGAGCTGCTTTGTGGGGGACAGCATCAGCTTGCCCTTATGACCTGTACACGTTTCTGTTGTCCCACATGGAGAATGAAAGACTTAAATAACAAGCAAAACAGAGTGATTGAATAATTTCACTGCTACATTCTTCAAAGCCTTTTGTTGTCTAAGAGAAATTCCCTACAATTTAAATATGTTTGCACCTCCCAAAATCTGAAAAGGTTCTGCAGGTGCTGCTAGCTGATAACTGTTTATAGAAATCTAACTAAAGGTGATATATCGTACCAACAAAATCCAGTTTATCTGAGCATAGCCCAGATATTGAAAGAAAATGTCCCCATAGGAAGACTATGTGGGCAGATGAAAACATGATCTTTATTTATGGCCACTCCATTTCTCATATGAGTCACAGAGGACTGTACAACAGTCTGGAGTAGCAGTAGCATGGTAACCTATGGTTACTTTTGAGTACATGTCTGTGTGACTGATACATGTAGTTCTTACATCAAGCATGAGCACACAATCTACATCAAATGGGAATCACTGACACATGAAGTTTGTGTTTCATGGCACACACTAAAACATATTTCTCTTTGTAGTGATAATTTTGAACCCATCACTGTTTATCATTTCAAATAACAAGATACAAATAATAATGTTCTAATGAATTTCTAACAGCCCAATTGCACCAGTATTTCAAATAGTTGGCCGGTTAAAACATATCCTTTGTGATTACACTAACCATAAATCTGGTAACTCCAGTGTATAATTAACTTCAGTATTTGGGGGTTTTTGAGGGTTTTTTTTTTTCAGTATCATCCTGGACTTTCTTTTTGTTTACTTGGTTTTGTATTTTGTTACATAGTCAGCTACATGCTTGCATTCTGGTATTACCCTTGAAAATCTCATGCTGCAAAAATATTTTCTTTAGACAGGGTTTACAGAAAGCCAATCAGTCCTCCGCCAGAAGAAAACTTGGGTTCCCTGGTGCAGTGCTGGAACTAGACTGAAGCTAGGTCATGTTTCAATAGCTAAGTGAGTGCATGCATGACTGGCTGTGTGGGTGGTTGGTTATGCTATTCCCTTCTCTTCAAGGTCATTTCTCACTGCACAAAAAAAGGTAGACTTTTATATTAGCCATTGTATGGGTAAAATCTTTCATCTAGATGGTTAAAATCAGTGAAACAGTGCCAATTCACTCAAGAAAAGAGTAAAGAAGTATAATTTGTGAAAATAAAATTATTTTAGCTAGAAATTTTTCTCCCTCCTTATTTTTTTTTTTCATTTTGAAAGAAATATGTTAGAAGTAAGAATTAGAAAGAACTGGGCTTTAACTAAACCTCCCAGTGGTGATGCAGGCAAAGTAAGAAAAGGAACACTTCCCATTAATAGAATTTGTTTTCTTAAGTTTCCAGTCTATTTCTTGTGAAACATGCACATATTTCAAACACTGAAGTCTCTTGTACCAACATTGCTTACCTTAATAAATATGAAAGTTTATCTGTTACAAAGACGTGAGGAGATGAAGCAATAACTTAGACACATCTTCAAAGGTACTCTCTTGTGGCAAATATGTTGGAAAGTTCGTTTTTATATTCCATACTAAAAAAAAAACAAGGATTTCTGATTCTTTTGGGGAATAAAGCTTCTTTTAGCCACAAACATTGAAAGAAGGTTTTTTTGGAGTATGCACAAAGCCAAAGCTACTACAAGATGTGAGTAAAGTGACAATATTGCAGTGATGCTGCTGAACCTAGAGCAAAGAATTACTCAATATTGAAAAATTACTAGCAAGAAGGAAGAAAAAAAACTTCCTAGGAGCTGAAGTAACTAAATCCTCACCTTTATTTTGATCAATTAGCCTCCTGTTTGCGTAGGTGATGTATAATTGTATGTGTCCTATCTGATTTAGGTCTGTTCCTAGACAGGCTCTCAACCAAATAAGATTTATGTCTGAATGAAGACATCTTGATGAAGGCTTCTTTTGCTGTGTAGCTTCTAATATATTTGTACTGTTTCTGTGGCGTTATACAAAGCACAATATATTAATGTAAACTGAAAAATAGTGAGATGATTGTATTCTGTCTTTGTACCTTTTAGCTTACTTTTGACAGAGGTTTATCATCCAGATTATATCCACTGTGAAACACTTCCCTGATATGGTCTTCACATGCTCTTGCCCTTTTCCTTGTAGTATTGATTTTTGTCTGCCTCCTGGAAGCACAGCTCGACAGGTCATTCTTCCAAATCCCAGTGCTGCAGCACTGAGGTTATTTTCTATCAATGGTCAGGGAACATGAATTACAGCTTCTGACTGGACAGAGCTCTGTTAAAGCAGAAGCACTGTTCCAAGCTCATAAAGCATAGTAGATACTGGGCATTGATTTTTGAAAGAACAGGTGCAGCAAATTAGACACAAATTCCTTAGCTCATACAGAGATTTCCAGGTTATATTCTCACATCTGGGAAGAAGAATTTTGAAATCTAATATTTATTATTATCTACTTAACTATTTTCATTTACTTATCAGAGGGAGTCGACATCAGTAGCTTTCAGCAGTTTTAGCGAGAAACAATAGTCCTGAATATCAGCAGTTTGTCTCCATCCACTTTGAAATATAATGAAGTGTGTACAGATTGCCCCTTAATAATTTGTTCAGATTCTAGGTATTATTTGTTAGAGCCTGCTGTCAATAGTATATAAAATATATTCTATAATATTTTTTATATTTACACATAGTATCATGTCCCATCATATAATTATTATATGCTTCTGGGTGGAAATGCCAATCTGCTTGAGGGCGGGGGGGCTTTACAGAAGAATCTGAGCACTCTGGATGGATGAGCAGCGATCAGAGGTGTGAGGTTCAACAAGGCCAAGTGCTGTGTCCTGCACATGAACAAAACACCCCTGTGCAGTGCTACAGACTAGGGGAAGAGTGGCTGGCAAGCTGTCTGGCAAGGAAGGACCTGGGGTGTTGGTTGACAACCAGCAGAATATGAGCCAGCAGTGTGCCCAGTTGGCCAAGAAGGCCAACGGCATCGTGGCTTGTATCAGAAACGGTGTGGCCAGCAGGACGAAGGAAGTGATTTTTCCCCTATACTTGGCTGCACCTCAAATATCGTGTTCACGTAACTCTACTACTCTAGGTATTTCTATTTCAGTTGTCCTTTAGTAATTTCATTAAAATAAAAGTTTTCCTCATTTGCTTTTGAAGGAACCCCTACCAATAGTAGTGATCTTCTTAACCAGAAGCACGATTACCATTTAACTGTCTTCTGTTTTCAGTTTCCAGAGAAACAGCATTTAAAGTGTGACGTACTCCATCATTTACTGCTGAGCTGAGGCAGAAGAATATGAACCTGTCATCTTGCTGTCCACTCTGTTCTCAGACTACCCATACGTCAGTTTATTTGCTGATTCTGCGCCCTTGATTGAAATTCAGTTTCTGCAGCTTTCACAGGTTTTTGCAGACTCCGTAGATTAGAAGACTGAAGAATAATACACGAATGAAAGCCTAGATAATAAGCACTTGAGTATAGTAATGAGGACGCAGAGGTGCAAACTTTATTAATCTTGAGGTTGTCAAGAAATTTATCTGTACATAGCAATAAATGATAGTCTTGTTAAGCAGTGTGATTCATCGGTTTATGAAGATCAGAGATTCAGAAAGACATCAGTCTATTTCAGACCCAGCAAACCCCTTACAGCAGCAACTGCAATATTTTAGGGGGACCTATAGCTTGATTTATTTTACTATTTTAAATCTTAAATGGGTTTGCTTGTTTGGTCATATGCAGTGCTGTCACAAGTTTAAGTATTTCACAACCACAAAGAAGCTCTTCGTATTCTGTGCCTGATGACATTAAAATGAACGCTTCTTCGTGAGAGATTACCGACTGATTTTCCCTGCCTCCTTTCAATTCCATACAAGGCAATTACTTTTCCTTAAGTAGAAGCAAAAGTTTATTTATGGTCCTTAGGGTCATGATATTCTCTTTAGTGGCATATTGAGTGAAAGATACTAATATAGTCATAGGAAAATTTCAATTTCTTGGCCATTTGTGAAGGTGATCTTGAAGCAGATCTCTGGATACATCTTTGATTCCTTGAAAGTATAACATTTCTGAGGGTGTATAAGGAAGAATTCAGAGCATTTAATATGAAAAAAATTCCTGGTGAGACCTTACATAACACAAGCACAATATGCAAATCCTTTGAATGATGAAATGGAACTGGTTAGACGCAAGTTGAAGCACTTTGATAAATCACAGCCAATCAAATACAAATAAAAATAGATAAACCAGATTTGGTTGACTTGATTGGTATCATTCCATATTATTTAGGAGCAACAATTTAATGCAAGATGAGCAAACACCAGGAACATTCATTGTTCTTTGTTTTTTTTAAGAGTTTACTTGTTCATAGGTTCAAATTCTCTCTCTTATTATTGCTGAATTAATGTGATATTTTATTACAAATTGGAAAACATTAATTACATTAACATAGTTTTTAGATATAGTGTTGAACGTAAAAATTATGACATTTTTAAAATATTAGACTGGAGGTAGCCATTAAATAAACTACAGAAGACAGTTCCCTTGTTATTGCCTTGTGATTAGGTTATCATTTACATTTAGTGAGATCTGGACAGGTTAGAGAGTTGGGCAGAGACTTACCAGCCTATCCAAAGTACCACTCATTCCCTGGGTTCCTAGATGAGCTGGTACCTTTTCAGTTCTGAACAGCTTATAAATATCTTGGCCACAGGAAGTATTTGATCAGTATGAATTCATCTGCCATTAATCGTAAAATACTGCTGAAAGAAATTCATTTCATGTTCATGTAGCTGTCATGTGTACTGCCAGAGGTGTTACATTCTAATTTAGTGCTAGTAAATGGGCATAATGAGGAGGTTACTCATCAACTCTTGAGCATACTATCCTTGTGTATCCTATACTGCAATCAAAGCACAGGGAAGATATAAATAGGTTCACACTGATATTAATATGCTATAATTTCATGGCATCTTTAATGTCTATGCATCATGAAGAGACACTGGTAGAAGAGAATAAGTAATTAAATTGATTTCTATTTTTAACAAAAACTGAGCCCAGTATTACACTTTCACCTAAACTGAATCCACCTAGTTAGTATTGTAGAATTAAAGCTGCTCTAAGATGAATCGGTTTCATATCTTTAGTTCCTTCATGCTTCTAATATCTGTGAATTGCATTGCCCTGATTCAATATCCTGCCATCTTTTGAAATTGCAAACAAAGACTGCTTAGCTTTTCTTTAATAAAATAGCTAAACAAGGAGGACATAATAAATGAAAGATACATTACACAATTCTTATGGTCCAGTATTTCAGGCCTACCACAGGATGTTTTAGGCTTTGTGGCAATCCTTTCATGCACTAAATTTAAACTATTTTATATAAAAAAAAAAAAATCAGGAATAATGCAGTCCCTGAACTATGCTACCTCTGGTCAAAACTTCTGGTTCTGTTATATCATGGTGTTGTGACTGATCACGAGCAGAAAACCTATTCAAGACCTTACAGTTCATATATGATATGTAAAGTGAAAGTGTGATGAAGACCAAGAAATTAAGACTAATTAAGACATAGACTGAATTCATGGCTAATACTGACTCATCAGCTCCAAAGTGAATATTAAATAACCTTCAGCATGGCTCATGCCTATCATTTGCCTATATTCTGGATAAACTCAATGAATGTACTGTTAGTGTTATCTATGAAAAATAATTCATTTGCAGGCGTGAACTGTAACTCCTGAAAAGAAACCAGCTATACATCAATACTCTGAAACTTGCACAACATGAAGGTTTCTGCTAGGAGCCAGGGTACAAACTGCCTGTTCTGGACAGCCAGCCTAGCTATCAACCAGAACCCCCCACATCCCTCTCCTCAGGGCTGCTCTCCAGCCTCTCACTCCCCAGTCTGTATGTATATCCAGAATTACTGTGTCCCAGGTGCAAAACCTGACACCTGCCCTTGTTAAATTTCATGTGGTTGAAAACTGCCCAGCTCTCCAATTTGTCTAGATCCCTCTGCAGGGCCTCTTTGCCCTTAAGAGTGTCAACAGTTCCCACCAGTTTTGTGTCATCAGCAAACTCGGTTAGTGAAACTTTGAGTCCTTTATCTAGGTCATTTGTAAAGATATTAAAGAGTACTATAGCAGACTTCCACAACAACATTTGTTTTAATTGCCTCTCCTTTAATCCTTACCCAGAGGCTCTTAACTACGCCATGGTCAACTGCAAGCTCCATGCATTCTAGCCCTTTTGCTACATACAATGCCGTCCCCTGAGCTCACCTGCCCTGTTCATCCCTCCTGGAGAGCTTGTCAACATCCATCATGGCACATCAGTCACAGGACTCATCCCACCAAGTTTTACTAATGCAAATAATGTCATTTCTTTGGGACTGGGCCAAAGCTTCCAGCTCCTCCTGCTTATTCCTCATGCTGTGCACATGTGTATAAAATCACTCCAGGTGTGGTTCATTGTGCACATATCCTCATGGAGCGATCTGAATCTCACTACAATGCAGCTCCTCGGACTTTGGCGCTCTTTCCCATTGCTCATCCTGACTAGCCTGCTATTGCCCCTTTCCCCCTTCAAATCTAGTTTAAGGCCTTATCAGTTAGCCATGATAGCTCTTGAGCAAAATCCCTTTTAGCTTTCTGTGAGAGGTGCGTGCCATCAGATGCCAGTAGACCTGATGATGAATTAAAATTATGCCAAGGCACAGACACATTTGTGTGGGATTGTTGAGACCAGTAAATTCTGAACCCCCTCCTAATGTAATAATGGTATGTCATACTCATAACATCAGACTTCTGGACTCCTTTTACGAAAGTGTTTATTTTCAATTATTTCCTCCTGAGATAACAGAGATGGTTTCAAAGAGTGCCATCTGAATGCAAAACAAAAGGGCAGTGGCCTCTGACCAGTGGAGACAGGGGAAAAAACCCCATCCTAATTAATGTTGTTACTCTTTTGCCTAAAAGCAGCTGGAAATTTAATTAGTTCAGTAACTTGTTAGTGTTGATGGATATCTGCCCTCTGTTATGGAGCAGCTGTTATCTCACCTCCAGCTGTTCCTTGTAGATCAGCAGCTCCCAACCTTTTATGAGCCAACATCATTGCTGCCTGTCTTGCCTTGTCCCTCTGACCGAGCACTGCTTCCTCACTGGCTTTTGCCAGCACTGGTTGCTCCCTTCATCTCTGCAGCCTCCTTGCTTCTCCCCCCATGCTGAAACTCTGCTGCAGCCTTGCCTTGCCATGCTCCAGACATCTGCTAGTGTTCTGGTTTCCTGTTCTCTGATATTTAATGCCATGATGTTAACACAGACATCTGTGCCAAAAAAGCCCAGCAGAGCTTATGAAACTGGAGTCAACCCTGGTTTTCACCGTGACAGGTCTCCACTGTAAACCTCCCTTGTGGATCCACAGCCTTAAATCTGCTGCTTCAGGAGTGGACTCAGTAGAGATAAAAAGTTGGGTGTTATCAGTTCAGGCAGTGATTTCCCTTGTGAAAAGAATGGGAAAAATATGTATATTTTTTAATTTCTGCTCAATCTGAAATTGAAAATGTTAGATTTATCTCACTAGAATGGAAATAGACAGGGTGGAAAAAAGATTTCAATTAAGTGCTTAATTCAGTCCAAAGCAAAGTTTTCATTTCCTTTTGCTGTGTACTCCTTTCATATGTATTTGCCTAAATTTGAAATAAAATGTATTCAAAGAGATCTATTTTTTTATTTTCAAAAGTTTTTGATCTTTCTTTTCTGTATCTATCAAAGCTGTACATACACTAAAAATTTTACTACTCTTTAAAGCACAGTTTTCAGAAATTATCCATTTGAAACTACTTTGCCAAGTCTGTTATTAACCATTTTCCCTCATTCCTTTTCCTGCTGTGGACTTGTAAAATAGATGATCTTGGAAACAAATCTTATTGTGTTCCAACTGAATGCCTTGCTAAACTGGGCCATTACTTGGAGTGTGCATAAGAAATGCCCTTTCTCTATTTCTGTATAAGAAAGAGAAAAAAATCTATAACAAAAGGCTTGTGCTATTCTTGTATTTATATTCGTGTGCAATTAAAAAACACCCAAGAGATTTAACCTACTGTCAAAGAACCTTGTGCTTTCTCATCTAGCTTTGTATATTGTAATTATTACATTTATTTGTTATTATGAGAAGCACTAAATTTGAGATCAATTTGGTGAGATGCTCACTAGTTTCATGCAACACTGTTTGCCATAGCAAAAGTTTCTTAAGATAGAAGAGCATTTTCTCTTAGGACTATTTCTAGTACGAACATCGTATTGCTCCCTTTTCCTCAACTGTTTTCTTTCTGGAAGATTCTTAATGATCCAAAATTTGCCCTTGTCTTCCATAGCAGCAAAAAAAAGGCATTTTAAGATGTTTTACTGGAGTGACTTTCTGCTCACAAAGTCATTTTTCACAGATTATATCAGACCACATACCAATAACATATGCATACTCACTACCAGCTTGTCTGGGACAAATGATAATTTTGACACTCTCTAATGCATCACCTTCACTGTGTTTAAGGAATTATTATCCTGGAAATGTTCATGGGCACTGTAGGGGATTCAGATCTTACAGCCTTTCAGTAATTTTCTGAAATATCTTCCTTGATCAACATTTGTGTTCTTTAGCAGTTAGAGAGGTTCTCAAAGTTAAATATAAAGTGAAATATAATGCCGTCCTGTGATACCTGACTTTTTTGCTTAGTATTTTTGCTGAATCTCTTTTTAAGCTTAAGTGAAATTTCTTGCCTCACCTTCAAAAAATTAAAACTCCATGAGGATCCCAATGTTGCTAATATGGCCACCTGTAACCCAAACATAAGATATCTTTGGGTAATGAGATACTGACTTCAGGTGGTAAAGATATTTCTATCAGCCATTTGAACATTTAACATTTAGCCTCAGCAAATTTTTATGGCGCTCTAACTAAACTACTTACTACTCAAGCTTATTTATTAGTAAGTTTCAAGTTGGTTAAACTTTAAAGTTGTTGTAAACTATGGCACTAAAAAAGCAACATTAATTTTTCCCTATATTTCTGATGATTACGTTAAAATGTATAAAGACAATAAGTCTGTATCAAACCTCTCTGAAACTGGTAGGCTGGCTTTTTGTACCAATATAAAGCAATTCATTGCTCTTGGAAAAACACATTCATGTGGGTGATGTTTGAAGAGAGAGACACACGCAGTGCGCTTAGAGGAGAAGGAAAAGGCTGTATCAGAAATGAAGGGCTACATCCACAGAGCACAATGCGATGCCATGTGGAGGTACTGCCACAGTTCAGCTCCAGAAAATTACCCATGATGAACTGGTTTCAATATCTTGCTCCCATCTTTAGTTATTTGTATTTAGCTATTGAGCACAGAATTATATTGTGATGCTCAACTATAAAAGACCAAGAAACCTCAATACAGTCTGACAAAGCACTAACATGACTCACAGGGAAATCTAGAGAGAGGTCTCTCAGCTGGAGTGCTCATTGAAAATATTTGTGTTGTGAACAGAGAACCTGTCTTTGTTCGTTTGAATACTCCAAAGCTCAAGAACAGAAAAAGAGAGGTTTTCTTGTTTCCACTAATAAATTCATATAATTTTATCAGATGTAGCTGAAAGATTATTTTTCTTCTTTTTCTTTTTCAAATTTACAAACACTTCAAAGCCCTAAATTTTAACTTTTTACTAGTCTGAAAAGGCACAGCAATTGCCCTACTTAAAGCCATAAAAATTATATTTCTCCAAGAAAAAATAATTCTAGACACTCAAAAGACAGTTCTTGATCTTAAATTTGTTCTCAGACGAAATGTCAAGCATAGACAAGGTCAGAAATCTGTCATTAAGTTTCACATACTACAAAAGCTTCTGAGTAGGCTTAATCATTTTTACTAAAACAGTAACACAGAAACCAATTTTGCAAGTGTCAGAATGTATAACTGAATGCTATGGCTCTAATAAGAGGTAAAAAACTCCTGTGACATTTGTTGTAAGCCAATGCAAGCCTGAAATAAAATATGGATGTAGTTACATACGTGCACAATGATTTAGAAGATAAAACCCTGAAATGCAGTATTCTAAAACATTCCCAGAATTATTCCACATCTGCAAGATAGTTTTTCTTACTCTTAATTAGTTCTCTCTTGTACTCTGTCATAATCTTAAATGTAAGCAGCAGTATAAGGAAAGTAAATTTCTGCTTATATGGAGAAAATCTGGGGTGGCATTTTTACTTGTCCCACTTAAGGAGAAACCTTTGTGATATCTTTCATACTCTCCACGTGTCAATGTACAGTGACAGCAAAGGACTCGCAAGCTCTATAGCTGTAATTAAAAACTGAAGTTCTCCCATATTTAGACTCCGGTAGACAATTCATGGCCACCTCCATCGCATTTAACCATCTCAGAATTTTATGTATTAAAACTTTCTCTTTTCCCTTCTGGACTTACATTATAATGAATATAAAACTCAGATAATTTCATAATTTATAAAATAAAGAGATTAATAATGGGATTTTGTGGAGTCAAATTCTTCCCATATTTATCTTGTAAATATGTTTTTTTTTAAAAAGTAGCTTCTTCCTCATTGAAAAAAATAGGATAACCAGTTAATACTTAAAAAAGAAAAGACAATCCTTTCAAACAACTGTGATCTGAAAATAGAACCAAAAAAAATTCTACAAAGGAGAAGAAGAAAACCTGGTCCTGTAACAGTAATATTTCTCAGAATTAACCTTTGTGTGAATGTGTGCATGCATATACCTACCTGGCTGCAGTTTTTGTTCACACATTCTATATTTCTAATTAAAAAAACATTAGAAACCCACAGAAATTAACTGTTAATCTAACTAAAACTCCATTTAAATCATGTATCTTCTTTCTTTTGCCTTTTCCTGTCAGTGCTGATTTACTATTATCATCCTAATTCAAGAACATATGTAGAAGAGAAGCATGAGCACACACTTGTCTGCTGTGAGAGGAAGGACACTTATAGAGGCCATGATAAAGTAACACTGTCCAGGATAAAGGCTGTGTTTGGACTGTGAGAAGTTTCAATAGTTAGTCACCCTTTCTCATTAAAAAAATGAGTAAAACTTGGTCAAGTAGCAAAATCAGATAGACCAGGTAAAAGGCTTCTTGTACAGTTTTGCACAGAGGAATAAAAGAACCTAGCTAGTCCTAAACCAGGAGATAGTAAGGGATTTTTCTCGCCAAGTGTCTTGCTCCTCCTTTTCTGGTGGGCAGCTGTAACTGCAACATAACTTGTTCTTCCTTTCCCTGACCCCACTAATTCCCATTTGACAGAAGTCATTGTTCTCTGTTAAACAGAGTGGTTGCTACTGAGAGAATGGGCCAAGGAGGGTCTTCAGAATGGCATCTTCCATTTGCAGATATCAATATTGGACCATGGAAATTTACTACAGCATGAATACAACGCTGGTAGAGTGATTTTATTTAGTGTTCCAAAGAAACTTAGGGAATCACAAACCTGAAAAACAATGCAAAAATTCAACTGTTTCTTGCCATACGATCATTCCTTGTCTCTCATCATTTCCTTGGCCAAGTATAATAATGAAGATGAGCAAGAGAAACAAGTCAGATACAATCAACCTTGAAAAACAGAGGACTTGCTGTGGAATTTCAGCATCATATACTAACAGTGAGTTAATCTTTTCTTGGGATGCAAAGATGGACCTGATGACTCTCACTATTTATTCTCTGTTTTCTACTTTATCTTCTTTAATATACTGTGAAGTGCCTCCATGTTAACATAATTCATTTCCTTTTAAATATAGCTAGATTTTAGCAACAGGCCTTCTTGAATACTTAATCTTAAAATTGTACATGTGTACACCTTAAAACTAGATTACCCAAAATATTGGATGCTACCGAATTAAAATAATTTTGTAAGAATAAATAGACTTCTTAAAAAAAAAGCAACAAACAAAACCCATTTGATCTATCTACTCTGAGTATTCAAAAATTCAACATTTCAGTTATAATATCCCAGTGGCAGACAGAACTAAGAGTGTCTTTCATGCTTTGATGTTAATGCATTTCTTACATTAACATATCTAGGTATATGAGTAATCTGAAGTCTCGAGTTTGGAAAGTTTCATTCACTGAAATATGGAATGCTTTGTACTTTTACATAAACATTCTCAATCCCCCTCCAATCTAACATAATATTTATCTAAGTATAGAGAAAGATTCTTGTTGGATATGCTGTAAGGTTAGGAAACATTTTTCAGGTGAACGTCATGACAATGTAGTTCTTTTCCATTAACAGCAGCAGACTTCACTCTAAAGAACTTCCTTTTGTAAATGTATTACTTCCAGGTGTAAGAAAAGACACGCTATATGCTTAGTCTAACACAGTGCTTAATGTTAATTAAGAAGTCACATATCCAACTGAAAAAGCATGACATGCATTTAACTGTGTATGACAACATTTAATATGTACTGATGCTGAAAATGTAATGAGAAGTGCTATTTCTTGTGTCACAGAGCAACACAAGTTTTGAAAGTTAAGAAATACAGTGGTAAATAGTGGAATAGAACCACCTGCTCTAGGAAACAACAGAGAACATGATAACTGAAAGTAAAACTTCAGTGTACCGACAGCAACTTCCTTGGAGGTATCCTTCAGTTCAATTTGGAGGACTAGCAAAGTACTTTTTTTGTTTGTTTGTTTTATTTTCATTCTTCCTCTACAGTTTCTACAAGAGTACAGAAATACTTCCTGTAGAGAACAACATCCATTTGCAAAAGGAAAGCCACAACAATCTGGTGGGTCTCTTCCAACCTGGTTATTCTATGATTCTATGAATTATCAACAATGTCCCTCAAAATCACTATTCTGAGAAGCTGGAAGAGTTTAGAAGAGCTACTTTTTTCCTACAGTAGTGCATTAACCTCAAATAAATCAGGTAGAGACAATTAGATAGTAGAAAGGGCATAAAATCCCTTAGGAAAGAAGCAATCAATTAACATCTAATATTTTGAACACTCAGCTTATATTAAAGCTGTGAGAGTGAGTGTAAGATCTCTCACATTTCTTTGCCTCCTCTGCTCTCTAAACCTAGTACAGACTACTCCATGTATTACTGCAAATACACATGACATTACTTTCATCATAGTGGGACAGGTATCTTTTTTTCTTTTTAATGTGTAAGTTGGATCAAGGAGTGACTCCCTCCAGAAATACCTATTTTCTAACTGATAGTGTGGTAAATGTGTCTTGTTTGACACATGCATGCTGACTTTTTGTTTCACATTTAAGTTTATAAATAAAATGAAAGGTGAACATTAACAGCCATTAAAAGGTGAACATTAACAGTGACAGAGGCCAGTTATGAGTGGGGTTCCCCAGGGCTCAGTCCTGGGTCCAGCCCTGTTCAATGTCTTTATCAATGACCTGGATGAAGGCATTGAGTCCTCCCTTAGCGAGTTTGCAGATGACACCAAGCTGGGAGGAAGTGTCGATCTGCTGGAGGGTCGGGAGGCTCTGCAAAGGGACCTGAACAGGCTGGACTGCTGGGCAGAGACCAACGGCATGAGGTTTAACACGGCCAAATGCCTGGTCCTGCACTTGGGGCACAACAACCCTAAGCAGAGGTACAAACTAGGAGAAACCTGGCTGGAAAGCTGCCAGGAGGAGAAGGACCTGGGGGTGTTGGTTGACAACCGACTGAACATGAGCCAGCAGTGTGCCCAGGTGGCCAAGAAGGCCAATGGCATCTTGGCCTGTATCAGGAACAGCGTAACCAGCAGGTCCAGAGAGGTTATTCTCCCCCTGTACTCGGCACTGGTGAGACCGCACCTCGAGTACTGTGTTCAGTTCTGGGCCCCTCACCACAAGAGGGATGTTGTGGCTCTGGAGCGAGTCCAGAGAAGAGCAACGAAGCTGGTGAAGGGGCTGGAGAACAAGTCTTATGAGGAGCGGCTGAGAGAGCTGGGGTTGTTCAGCCTGGAGAAGAGGAGGCTGAGGGGAGACCTTATTACTCTCTACAACTACCTGAAGGGAGGTTGTGGAGAGGAGGGAGCTGGCCTCTTCTCCCAAGTGACAGGGGACAGGACAAGAGGGAATGGCCTCAAGCTCCACCAGGGGAGATTTAGGCTTGAGATTAGGAAAAAGTTCTTCACGGAGAGGGTGGTTAGGCATTGGAACAGTCTGCCAAGGGAGGTGGTTGAGTTACCGTCCCTGGAGGTATTTAAGGTTAGGGTAGACGAGGTGCTTAGGAGCATGATTTAGGGATTGGTGGGAATGGTTGGATTCGACGATCTGGTGGGTCTCTTCCAACCTGGTTATTCTGTGATTCTGTGATTAACATCTCATGGGGTATCACTTTATGATTCTGTATTAATTTTGAATTTTTGATTGTGACAACCACAGCTAAGCTTTTGAAAGGCACACGGATTTGACAGGATCATTTTGACTATAAGACAAACCAGTTCTGCTATGGAAATTTAAAAGACACTTTACACACTTCAGTCTGACTTCTGTGTTATTTAACATGTCGAAGGGCTCAAAGAAGAGTGTCAAGCTTGACACTGAAACATGTCCTTTGCCTGACATAAAGAACGTCCTCCCTGTAAACATAGAAACAGTTCCATGAAGTTTGGTTATGAATCAAGTTAATATACTAGACTGGGCCTTCATAAAGCTTTAATTTCCAAAGCAATTAACTGAAAAAAAAACCCTTTCACTGAAAGAAAATGTACAGAAAAAGTATTTAACTCCTTTATATATCAACAGTTCTGTTACTTGACGTTAAGAGCACCGCTGAGAGTAATGAAACAGTTCTGAAGTTTATATATTCAAGTTACATGAGATATGTACTGAATTTAATGACATGCTTGACAATTGGCATTCATCAGTATCCAACAGTAAAATTTGTACTGCATGAGACTGTAATGTAGCATTCGTTCATACAGAATGAATACTGACTGCACTGTGTTTGTTAGATGAGAAAAGATGATCATAATGTATTAGTATCAAAAACTGTGATGTTAGAAACTAGAAGACTGTAAATGTTGCAATCAGGAAAGCTACTCTGTCAAAAAAAAAAGATTTAATATGCTCAAAAAACATTAAATTGTTATGGAGGCATATTTAGAACCACTGCATTTCTATAGAAATACATAGACTCGTATATTGTTACAACATGTACCATTAATGATCACTGACTTAGGCAATTTTTATTTATTATTTCTAAATTGCCAATAAAGCTTCCAGTTTTCTAGGCAGCAGAGGAAAGGAAAAAGCATTATTACCGCCACTTAACCCTAAGGACAATGCTGAAGTTACAGTCAGAGCAAGAGACAGGTTCTTCCTAAGTAGAGATTCTACCCTGAACTGATATCCATAAAAGCCTTTCTCTATGCACAGAATACAGGAAGTTTCTGGGAGGTTAAGCTTTAGTTTAGGTATCTTAAACACCTATGATAAGATCTGCAGACTAAACACATCCTTAGAAGCTTGTCTTGGTATTACTACAGTCTACATGACAGCAATATATTCGGCACATGGAGACATGCTCAGAAGATGAAAGTTGAACACCACAGGAAATCCCAGGAAGGAGTGAAGCAGAGTCGCTTACAGCACAGAAATAGCTTGTCACCCAGCAGCATTGTATGGGTTGTCACACAGCAATGGATACAATTCAGATTGTCATGAAATTGTGGGATCAGGGGAAGAGGACTTGTGCTAAATATGTGCATGCATCGCATCCATTTGGAGGCTAACCCAACACTTTCTGAAGACAAATGGTTCTGTATCAAATATCATTGGGACAAAAATTAGAATTTTTTGCACTTATCAGTAGATAGAGGTGGCCTAAGTTAGGGTATAGTCTAGCTCTAATAACTCAAGAGGTTTGAGGATTGGCCACTCAAAGCTGTTACCGATAAGATCAGGACTCAGCATGCTCAGATCTGGTGCTGTTACCCATAGCCATGGTAAACTATGTTCCTAACAGAAAGACTGATGAGAGACTGAAGGAGTTAAAGAATGTCTCTTGATGAGAAAGAACTAGTGTCAAGTTTTAAAACAGTGTAAATCCAGTCAACAGATTTTCTGACCCTTTAAAATTATTTTCTGTCTAGCATCACTCATATATGGAGATATGAAAGAAAGCAATACACTTTATCAAACAAAAAATACATAATTAATTCTAAATTGGCTCACTGTGGTGGCTAAAGCTAGAATTTGGCAAGTGTCAACATATTTGTTTTCCCTACATCTAATTATATTTAAATCTATTTTCAGCAGCTAGAGACTGCAAACTTAAACATTTATGCTAGTCTAAAGCATTATCAACGTATATGCAGCCTTCAGAAGCCTTTTTGTATTGGGAATATTTAAAGTATAGTTACTTATGGTGTATCACATGGACCATCTTTAAGTTTCTTGCTATATATACAGCAAGAATTATTTCCATGTCCTGTCTATCTCCTCTTCTGTTTTAGTGGAGAGTATCACTGCCTTCTTCCAGTCCATCTCCCTAATACTCATTGCCAAGGAACCTGCCGTACTACCTATTAGTACTGAATTTTTCTACACATTTAAGAATCCTAGACTCAGGATGGGTAGGCACCTGATTCAGATGAAGACCTCTGTCTGGAGGTCTTTAGAAGCAAATACCACTCTTAATTTATTTTAGTTTCAGTTTATCTTGCAAGCAACCAAAGTTACCTCCTTCAGAAGTAGTGAATGACATCACTGAGTTGGATACTGGCAATACAATGACTACCTTGGTGCATTGGTTTGATTCAGAAATCCCTTCTCTACTTTCTCAAAGTTAGGAAACTACCCAACACGTACTTGGAAAAGATATTCACACTGAGTTTAGCATTTGTACTTGAGCATCTCATTTGACATGGATTGGTGCTGCTCTTCTCTCTTCCTTGTCTAACAGCAGCTTGAATCCTGAGCTCTTCCAGATCAGTGCAGGAACAGGCAGAGAAGGACAGGAATAGACGCCCTTTTCCAATTCAACCTTCAACAATAACAAAAAATCCTACCTGTTTCGAGAAAAATCTCTCTAGTGTTTGGCAGCCTCCATGGAAAATCAAAGATGATTTTTAACAGATCTTACTGGTATGAAGAAAAGAAATAATGTTTTAGCAAAAATAAATCAAACTCACTTCAATAAAGCATTTAAAAGTAGGCAATGAATTTGATCCACTGTGGCCCACAGTGTGATAGAACACACCTACACTCCTCTTTTGTTTATTTCAGACTCTAGTACAAGCCACTTATGCCAGAGAAAATTGTTCAGTAATCTCAAGGACTAAGCTAAATGGATTTTTAAACCAAAGTATTAATAGTTCAAATGTGCCCCATTTAAGAAATTGTATCATTACATTCTTTCTGAACAACTATGCTTATTTTTGCTGTTACATTTCTTTAAAGCCTTTCCTCTAATCAATAAGGGATTTTAAAGAGAAGAAAAAAATAATTAAAAAGAAAGATAAATATACATACTGTGTGAATGTTTAAATGAGTTGTAATAGCTCATTTTAATATTTAAAATTACTTACTAAATATATATATTAATCTAGAACACAAACATTTCACGATCTTGAAAATCCTTAAAAAACCCTCAACAACTGACCTGAAGATAGTGAAATAAATGAATTGTTAACAAAAAGATGACATATAAATATGAGGCATTTTCCTTGTTGCAGAAGAATAAAATAACCGCTTTGCAAGAACATTAAAAAAATCAAGAGTAAATAAACATTAGTTATGGATGGTCAAAAGTAAACTCTCATCAAGTGAGGCATATGTTCAGCAGTTCCAGCTGCTGGTAGATTAGTCTCTTGAAAGCAGGTGCAGGTTTTCAGAAGGCTTGACCTTAAGAGAAAATTCTGCAGTGCAAGTCTGTGCACACACGCAGACACGTAATACAACAGAGTTTAGAGGACAGCATTGTGCAATATATAAAAAGTGTAAGTCATTCATTATCAAAAGAATATTAATAAGACATGGACATTCAGTTGTTATATTTTAGAAAACGAAAACATTCATTACTTGTGAAGAACATTGTAACCTTCTCCAGTGCTCCCTCCTTCCTGCTTAGCCTCAGTTCCCCCACATCCATCCCTGCAAATCTGGGCAGAGACAGCCAGAGAAATCCCCAAGAAGAGCTACTTCATGAGTGCAGATTCATGAGGAATCTGCTACACATTTTAACATTAACAAATAATTTAAAAAATCTATAGAATCTTGTTAGAAGTTGCAACAGGTATTCTGAGGCAGATGCCTGCTTGAAAGAAATCCACTAGTCTTTTTGTCACCTTGAAAGAAAACTTTCTCCTAGGTCCATCCCACAGTTTCTCTTTGAATCCTCTTGCTTTCTCCGAGAACCATTTCTTAACAACAACAAAAAAAACATTTTCAAAGTTACTGACAGGATACAAGCTGCTAAATTCCCTTTCAGAAGTAATGTCTTCAAATAATGCCTTCAATACCATATGCTGAGGAAAGTAAGAATGTACTACACTTTGAAAAAGGTGACATTTTCTGACTTTCGCTTCTCCAACTGTTGCCTTTTCCTTGTATTTAAATTGGTCAGTATTTCTGCTTTACCTGCGTATATATCAGTCGGTTACTTATTTATAGACATACATGAAGTATAAACCACAGTCACATCCACTGGTTTAAGTTACAGTAGACTCAAGTTTCTGTTAATTACATTACTACCTGGGAGTCTAGAGTAGTGTTATTAGTTCTGTATAAATTATCAAGAAACTTTTGGTATTTTTGATTATATCATGAATAATTTCCAGGATTTTCTTGCTAATGAAAAACCTTGAATTTAAAAGTGTGTGCCGGACTTCAGCTCTGAAAGTGTTGTTTGTTTATGCTCAAGTATAAATCAGAAAGAAGTAAAACTGAGATCCAAATCTAAGTGTAAAAGTCAGATCATCTGTGCGACATCTAAAAATTCACACTCAGATACAGTATATAGCCCCAAAATTCACCCATTTGGATCCTTTATTTACAGGAACATGACTGTACAGAAAGAATATAAGATGAGACGCCAGATAATAAGGCACAATCAAGACTTCCACTACTGCAAGTGACAACATCATATAGAACCTTCTATAAATATATCAATTTTCATTCTAGGTCTTTTGATTTCCAATCTCTGTTAAAAAATATCCAGTCATCTCACTATTTTTACATCTTTAATCTTTTTTTCTATTTCTAAATCCACATATTATTGTAGCAACCCTGCCAGCTTTCTTTCATGGAAGAGATTTTTCTCTCTCTCTACTGTTGTTTATGAGATATTATACAAAGCAATAATTTGCCCTCTTAGCTTTCATTTTATACTTAGCTATTGCTTAAAAAAAAAATTAAGTTATTGTTTGGTAGATGGTAACAGCATCAGCTACAAATGCGCCTGTCCCTTGAGTTACATTTCCTGTTCATCTCTGACTGGATAGATTTATCATAAATATGCTATTCCTTGACCTAAGCAATAAACAACTGCAAGGATGGAGTCTTAAATTGGCCAGACACTGGAAAAAATATATATTGGCATTTTGCTGTAATTGATTGTGCTACTGAGGTTAGGATTGTTGAAATCAGAATTCAAGCCTTCATTTATCAGACAAAAATCTAGTGAGATGGAAAGGAACTAAGTAATTACCTCAGCAACTCATCTGTCAAGCCTTTCACAATTCTTCAACAAGGGTTTACTGAGTGGAGAAGCTAATGCACAGCAAAGAGTAATTGCAACATGAAAAAGCGATGCTCATTTTGGTAGACCTGCATTTAACAGGACTGCATTTTTTAAGATGTCATTCCATATTTAGTTTTATCCTGCATCCTGTACTGTCCTAAAGCATCTAATCAAAACAGACTTAGGTACTGCATGAACTGGAAGCCACTCTAAAACGAATGAGATTATCAGCAGCAATCAATTCTGCAATATAGAGACAGCTTAGTAAATGTTTGACCTGCATTTATTTTATGTAATTTGAAACTTTAACTAGGAAGCAAAAATCAAAGGAAACTCGGGTAAAAGATAAAGGAACATATTAAAAATAAATCTTCATAGGAGTCACAAATTTAACTCAGGAATTTTTAAAATATTTAATATTTTATTTTAAAAAAATCATAATTAGTGCTAGTCACATGTATACTTCTGAACCAGAAGGGCTACTTGATTAGATCTTGAAAAGTTCATTTTACAAATTACAGGCTAAAGATTCACCAAGAAACTTGGTCCTTCAGAATGAAAGAATCCAAGTCCCAAATTGTGACCTATATATCCAATCACTGTTTTTAATCTTCATTCTACTTTGCTTGTCCCAAGCCCCCTTTGTCAATCCTTCAGATCAGAATTCTTATCAGTATTACTAGAACATACTCATTATACAAAAATGAGATCAAGCTCCATATAAAACCAATATTTGGCTGCATTCTTTTTGAAAGACTTTGCGGCTATTCTGAGCAAGATGGTAATGTCTCATACTTCAAAAGAACTAGGATCTGAAACTCCTTCCAAACTATGAATAGTGACCCCTACTTCACAAACAGGATGCTCAAGGTCCATATGTAGACAGAGGTCATCATATGCCAGAGAAAGGATACTTATAGTCACATCCCTGGTGCTTTGTGCCTCCTGCTAGAAAGATCCCAGACATCTGTGGTATTTTAGATTAGGTAACAAGGCTCTTTCCTCTCTGTGTCCCTGCAGGAGGCAACCTAACTCAGGTTTCTGTTCTTCTCCTACTCCAGACTGAAAGTATAGCAACTCAGTTGCAATGACTTTACTAAGGGTTTTATTTGTGTACGTGCTTGTCAGGGCATGCAGGCTTCTGTAGCTGAGCTGTATTCCCCTCCTATGTTAGCAACAGTCTAGTAACTTCATCAGTTTCTCTTTCCAATAAAACAGGGTTTTCCCAATAGTCTTATTCCTGGGTCTACCAATGCCATGTCTGAGCACTTATCACAGGGAAGCTCTTCTGCTGTTAGAATATACATTGGTACATTTTCCATTGTTCAGTGAGTTTTTTTCTGAACTCTCCTTTATCAATATTGCTAAGAACTGATCAGATAATCACAATAAGCAAAACTCAAATGTAAGAGCATTGTCCTTCATGCACCCAGTCCAGCAAAGCTCCAGAAATATGCAGGCAAAACAGATTTCACAAAGTCATTTTCCATCAGGAAAACAAAAAGACAATTTCACTACAAGCAAGGATAGACAATGTCTCTGGAAGCTCTTTTGAAGAAAAAAAGCCATTAAGAAAACTTTTAGATATTGTGCTTTATATAAAGCACTTACATCAAGAAGATTTTCTTTGAAAATGGAGAAGATTAATACTCATCAAAATTTAATTCTATTACAGAGAAAACATTTTATTTGATTCTTAATTTTTGAAATAATGATAGAGGTAATTAAGGTAACATTTCCATGCAATTTATTTCCATGTAAGTATAAGAAGTTTACTCTACAAGCTAATTATTCTTTGAAACAGTGTTGAGTGCTTCTTCCTAGAGAACAAGAGCTTAGTATGAGTTGTATCTAATAGAAGACCTGGGCACTGGGAGCTTCCAGCATCTAAACGGCTGAGGCGTTGTCATTTCCTGTAAAGCCTGATGCTATTGAGATTTTCAGAGCCTTAGCTCACACATGCTCTGTGGTGGGATTCACAGAAATGTGTCTCCCACCAGACCTACCTACAGGGCTTTCCATGAGTTGCTTTCCAAGTATTGAAAATGTAAATAATATGCAACAACAGCAACTATTATGCACATTACTGATTCTACACTTAATTCCTCTTTCACTTGACTTTCTCTATCAGTTGCTGGAACAGCCCCTACACTCAGCATCACATTTATGAAACTCCTTGATAGGTACCTAACCTGCTTCTTGTGTTTTGTGGGGAACTTGGGTCCCTCATTTAGGCTTGAAGTTACTTTATGAAAAGGGAATATGTACACTTCAAAGAAAGAGTCTTTATGAAATTAAATTGTACACCCTCGACAAAAGTGAATGTTTTTCAGAGTAGTGAAGGGCAAGCAGGAGTATGAGAAAATGTGAAGTGTGATAAATTGCTCCTTTTGTTCTCAAGACCTAGAGTAGACAACATGTAATTGAAACTGATGGAGGTATTGAAGTTTCGCGGTAGCGTAATTAAGAGCAAAACATGGGTCATCACACTAAGAAAGCTCCTCTTTTTTTCTGAAGCATCTTCAGAAAAACACAAACATCAGTTCTCTGCAGACTGAACTGAAATGGGCTTGGTTTTGTCTCATAGTATGGGTTATTTCTTGGATTTATTTATAAGATCAGTGGCAAGGATGCTTTTATGTATGAAATATCTACCATATACTATAATTTCTTGGATGCATGGAAAGACAGATGGTCATTTTTACAGTGTTCCATTTAATTAATAGAATGAGTGATACATAAAGCATCTTAGCATTTCAATTTAGAAAAATAATTTGTGTTTAAAAATAAGTACTGCTGGTTATTTATTGTGAAGGGACAATTAGCTGGCCATAGACAGTCGCTGTCTGAAATTTGTGCCTAGCTGGCACTACATAAACATATCTAGAAATGAATGCAACTTTTTTTTTCAAAGAGATTAGAACCCTCTACCTGTTTCTTCCATTCGAATTCAACTCTATTCCTACCAATTTTGACCTTCAGACATGTCCCTTTGTTTCTGTTTCAGAATCTTTTTTTTTTCTGCAGAGCCCAAAAATTTAAATAGAGAATGGCTTTTCCCCTCCCCCAGCAAGACTCTGGAGAAATATTAGCTGAGAAAACCTCTGTGGGCAATGGCAGGAGAGGACAGTCGCAGCTAAAGGTGAAGCACTTCTCAGACACATAAGGAAAAGGAGTTTCACAATCCCTATTATACCTCTGTTGTAAGCTACAACCTCCATCTTCAGGCAACTGATCGAATTCATCCCACTTGGATCAGATAAGTCACACAGTAATTGATCTTGATGTATTGCAGAGGACTAACAGAACTCAAGAGATAGAAAACTAAATGGTAAAGTTGAGCTGAAACCCCACAAGCTGTGGAGCAGACGTTTGTTTACAAATAAACATAAGCTCATACAGTTAGCTAATGGAAGTAGATCCTCATACTGAAGATATTTTTGCAGTGCATTAAGCCAGGGAGCTAAGAATGAATTAGCCTAGTGTGGTAGCACAGAGGTGGAAGTGGAGTCCACCATGGCTCCACAGTTTCCCTCTACACAGCTGTGATGCGTGGGTGGCAGGGAGTCTTCTGTGGAGATGGAAGTTGACTGCAGTTGGGGGTGTCAGGAACAGGGATGAACTTCAGCTGAGGGAGCAGCTGGGGTAGCTCAGAGAAAAGCAGTACAACCCTCCCTCATTGGGTGCCTGTATTGGCCACCTGTTACTTTGTGCAAGGAGACTTTACAAGCAGAATATAGCTGATTTAAGAATATAGTGTAATTATTTATTGGCTAATACACATCATATATACATATATAGGATTAATGAATTGCTGAATTAAGTGTTAATATTCTCACCAGCCTTAATGAGACATTCAATGTGTCTTTGCTAACCAAGCAGCCATCGGTCACATCAGATAGGGCTGGCCTCTGCTCCTTGGAATGGGCTGATCATCCGGGCTGCTGAGTTTTCACCTAACTTTCAGTTTTGTTCTTGGGATTTTTTATATTTTAAGGCAGTTTTTTTCAGCATTAAATCCTTTCCTGGTAACCACTGCACTACCAAAAGTTTAACTTCTATGTATTTCCTATCTTGCACAGGACAATTCACGCCTTCAGGAGAATTTTCTCAGTAAAACCAAGCCAAGGGAGCTCTGCTGCATTTAACTATGCTTTGTAACAGAGAGCTGAAACCCGCCACTGTCAAACAATCTGACCTTTTTCCCTACTTTTTCAAGTTATCCCTTCCCCTCTCCCCCTACATTTTAACTAGTTAGTGTTCTTAGTCCGCTAGTGGACTTTGCTTCTTGTCCCATATTCAAACCCTGTTGACTCAAAGATAAAATTTGCTGGGGGTGATGATGGAGAGAAGAAAGGGAAGAGAGTCTTTGAATGGTCACAGCTGGACAGGTTTCTCTGTGTTTTGCACAGAGATTCTGAAGTTTGCATCCCAGGGTTCAGATAATGAACCTGTTCCCCTGCAAATTACTGTTTTCAGCATATTCTGAAGGAGGTCAGGAAGAAAAATCACTCCATCAAGTGACCTGGGCAGCTGTGTCCTACTTCAACATGAGATCTGCTTCACTCCACAGTGGCTAGGTTTTTGGTTTTGCCTGATTGAAAGGGTTCTGCCTGCCTCTCAGTGCTCATAAATCCTTTCAGGAAGGATCTGGGACAGCTGGTCCCTGCCAGGGTAATACAGACACTCTCCCAGAGAAACAAGAAAGCATCTTGAATAAAACGTGGTGCAAAATAAAAGAAAGGGGATTAAAAAAAAAAGGAAGGGGTCATCTTTCATATTTTAGTGGTCTTTTACTAAACCATGCAGTACAACAGCAATTTTACAAATTACTTCCTTGGAGGACTGAGACAACTCTGTCAGATCAACAAAAAGTTAACTTTCCTTAATGTATTTCATTTGGGTATACTTATCCCATGACATCCTCCAGAAAATTAATCATTCAAATTCTCATGTAAATCCAGAAAATGGGCTTTCAGTTATACATAGGTGTAAATAAAAACAGAAACTAAGCACTATTATAGCTGTTGTCAATATTATGTTATTAATTCACTGTCTTTCATACACAGCAGGGGTGTTTATGTTTGGCTTTTGATATGACCTCAGCTTTCTTTTCAAGGCTGACAAGTTTTTGATGACATAAAGAAAGAGCATGAAGTATATTGTAAGATCTCTCTGGTATCTAATTCACTCTTTATTCAGTAAGAAAGGAAAATATTGAAAACTACCTTTTGCCTCTAATACAGTTTTAACACTGATCAGTTTAAAGAAACAAAAATTCCCTTTCCAAAATTCTGTATAGAATTTTTTATTAGGTAGTTCCTACAGCACTTACACTTGTAAAGAAGTATTTTTCTGTTTTCAATTAATGTGTAGTTTTGAGTTCTTAAAGTACATTTTTCACGATACATACAAGGATGGGAAAAATGAAAAAAAATTGTTGGCAGCTTCAAGGTTTAAAATATGTATTTTCTAATAAATTTTGCATAGATTATTAAAGAAATTTGATTATTAGCACAACTTATTTTTTCAATGACTTCTGCTAGAATAGCTTCTTCAATATAAAGTGGGAATAATTTGGGTTATTATTTTGAAATATTGTCCCTGAATATATAATTTCCAATAACAGAGAAATCAGATTATGTCTAATCTTAAAGATGTTCTGAGAATTCATAATCTGTCACTATGCGGTTTGTGAGTGCCAGTTCTAGCTCAAGTGCTGCTCCCTTAAGTCATATAACTCTCTTTTCCTGTTTTATGCCTCATTCATCTTGCACTAAGGAGACGAGGCAGTGCTACCACAGACCGATATTAACAACTATTAGCAGCTGAGATGATCTGATTGTAGGGTAAACTTCTTACCTCCAAAACAAAGACTGTTTTTACCCTACAAGAACCTGAAGGTTGAAGAAGAGAATAGGTGTTTTAGAAAATGCAGGATCTGAAAAAACACAGTAAGGTTGGTTAACACAGACAGCAGCTCACACAGACAAGTGCAAGCTGATAACGAGAGCTAACAGTGTAAGCACAGTGGAAAACAGCCTGGGTCAACCACTCAAAATTTTACCCAGTTCTTTGAGATACACTGATCTTACATCTATATGGCTAGTGGCATCCAAGCTAGCCAGCCTAAAATTACATCATGTGTACCTCTGTGAGAGGAAGTCATAAAGGGAAAAACAGATCAGATAAAACAGACCAAAAAATTTCTGTAGCAAAGGGTCCTTTCTAAGTGAGGAACAATAAAAGCAGAACTTAAAAACATCCATACTAGGTCATTCCGAAGTATATCTATTCCAAAATCCCCTATGGCAACCGAGATTTTTAGACAAATGCATCAGAAGACAGCAGCCAGAATACTTCCTCAGAACAAACAATCTGCAGCTTTGGGACTTTCTGAAGCAAGAAGCGAACAGATGGTAAAGGAAAGAGAAATAGAGAAAGACACAGGAGAGCCTGATAATACACATGAAGAAGACCCTGGACTTTTGTGAAAGGGACAACTATCATGAGAATGTTCAGGTAAGAAGAGGGCATGTTATGAGAGCAAGACTGGTCCTTCACTATTCCTAAGCAAGAACGCAGGCACGTACTTACAGTGGCCCAATGTATTGGGTTTACAAGGCAAGATATTAGCAATGGGGGAAAGCCTGCAGGGGTGGATTCTGTAAGACGAGATCAGGAACTGCCTACGTCAGACACAGACAGTTTCAGCCATTTGCAAGATGGACCTGCCACTGGCCAAAACTGAGCCAGTCATTAGTGTTGGTAGTACCTCTGTGATAACGTATTTTAAAAAGTGTAAAAATCTTGCACAGTAGATGTAACAGAGGAATGACAAAGATGTGGCCATGCACATCCTACAGGTGACACAGTAGAAGGCAGGACTCTGAGCACACTGGGCTTTAGGTATTACCACAGAGATCAACTACAGCCTCCACAGACAAGTTCTAGAAGACTACCAACAAATAAGAAATAGTTAAATGCCAGATTATGTCACAGGGAACAGGCAGCCTCCTACCATCTGCCATCACCTTGGGGCTTCTTCTGTCAGAAAATCTAATTTTCAGTTTCTTTCTCTACTTGAGGGCTTTCAGATCCATACCTCCAAGGAATGAGACTTATCCACCTGTTTACAGAGGCACTTGAGGGCATAGGAAAGTGCTCTCAGGTTTACCTCTCTGCATTGTCACAAGGTGCAAAACAAATCATGGCTCTAATATTCAAGCAGTAAGTTCTTTGATCAGCCCTTGGGCCAAGGAATGAAAGAGTTTTGGATGTCCTTAATGACCAGGCAAGAGAATTCTATTTTCCTTTTCTGATTTAATGAATCCTGAATCTTTTTTGCCTGTTAGCAAAATCTTGGCTAGAAGAGTGGAAATTTTCTTCTCCTCCCCCTCAACAGAACACACAATAAGCTGGCAGCTGATGCACACTCCAGAGCACTGGGAGTCAAATCTCTTCAGCAGGAGATGAAACTGTGCAAAACTGATATCTGATGGCAGCTGCTACTATTCTTGGAAAAGAAAGGACTTCTCCCAGTCCAACTATGTGATAAAAAATTCTGCTGCTGCTGCTGTAATTCCCGACAAAGCTCTAGTGGGAATTTCACAATACATTCACAGGGACGCAACCCCCACTCCCCCCTAACTTTAGAGAGAGGTGTAAGTCTGGCCCTGCATTGCTCTGTCTTGTGAAAACTAAGATGCATCCTCTCTGAGACCTGGTTTGTCTTGGTGACAGATGAAGAAGAAAGTGGGAGCTGCAGAAGTTCACAGAATCACAAGGCAGTAGTACCTGCCACTATTGGATGGTATGACACAGTGCTGCTACTTGAAATGAAGTAAAATTACTAGTCTAGAAAAAGTTTGTTAGATAAATAAGCTAAAGTGTAACATCATAGAAATTCAGAGACATCTGAGATGATTTTGGAAATTTGTAACAACATACTGACTTTTTATCTTAAACCCATGACTGTACTCATGACATTCCCTATTTACAATATAGGCAAGCATTGTATACGTTCCCATATGATTAACTACCTAAGTATTCACTCTGGATTTATTGTTGGTAGTATAATATAAAACATGATCACATACACACGTGGAAATTTCCTAAAGTTCCATGTTCCGTGTACTATATCTCACAATTTCTCAGTTCACACAGAACACAGAAACCTAAGACTATAGATATGAAATGAATGGTATTTTCACTAAGCTTTAGGGTTTCCTACCTTGCTAAAGCAAACATTTTTTGTACTTGAATTTTTATCAATAAACTAACACCTAACTTCTCCATGAATCACCACTGAATAACATTTTTAAGACACATCTATTCACAAACATAATGGTAGTTGCTGAATGGTTTGAATTCCAAATGATGCTTGATATGGCAGCTTTGCACATATAAGTGCAGTCACTAAATCTACTTTACAGTTAGAGCTCAACAACAGCAGAGAGAGATGATAGCTGTTTGATATAAGAGTGAAGTGCTCTACCCATAGCAATGTCCTCAGCAAAATCACTTCTATAAAAGTTCTCAGAATCTGACCCACGGCAGCGTGAACTGCAGATATAATCTTACAAACTGTTATTCTGAAAAATATAACATCAAAAAAGTCATCTCACAAGTTACCATGCTATTCTGCAATGACTAAGTTGACCCATATGTCAAACAGGTTTTTGTTATTCCATTACATTTAAGTGTGGGGAAAATCCTACGTGGAGAAAAGAAAACTGACTTTTGGGGAAACTCAATGGAACTCTAGGAGACACAGACAGCAAGATTCTGCACTAACAGAGTTAGAAGCTAGGAATCATCTTAAACACTCATGTGCTGTCATTCTGTAATATTATACCTGCAACATAACTCAGATTTCTATTTTTTTTAATTTGCCCTGCAAGTTATGAAATAATATGTGATCTGCAAAATGCTTTGCACCAATATCCTTCAGCAATGTGCATCATTTTACTAGGTGAAGTTGTTGATCTATTAGCAGTTGTCCATTACATTTCAATTAAGGAACATCTGAATGATGAGAGACATTTTATACAGTCTCCACACATAGATGGTAGAATTGTGGCATGGTGGCTAGAATTTCGGTGCAGTGATTTAATGCCATTTAGCTGGTTTCCATTCCATGATAAGTGCTGTAATAAACCCAGACTGCCAAAGAGTGGGAAGGAAAGCTAAATTTCCTGCAATGTCTTTTTTACAAAAATTATTTCTTTTAGTGCTTATATTTGTTGTCACTGTAAGCCATAGAAGCCTGTTGATGGCCAAATCCCTGTGTGGCCAATAATTTCATATCTGAAGAAAATTTTCCTGGATGCCAAGCTTATGTTTCCTCCAGTGGTGATTTCATTAGTGATGTCATGATATAAGGCATTTAAGACTGCTGCAATGAGCTAAATGTGTCATTGGTAAATACTCTGAGACAAACATTGAGACTGACCCAAAGCAGCAGAGCTCACACATACATTTTCTAAAGATGTCTGTTAGATTTCTAACAGCCAGGCAGGAAGATAGTTCAGTCATTTATTAAATAAAAAGGATAATTTAATTTTCACTAAATGTCAGACATACCTCAGGAAACAATCCTCTTAACAAGTCTATCCTTTTTTGGTGTATATATTAATCTCTCCTGTTACTAATCTGATTTGGGTTTTCATTACATCTTCTCAATCTAACCTTGTTGACTGATATTAGAGTTGATTTAAGAAATTAAAAAGTGATGGCAAATATAAGCAATTAAAATCAATAAAGGAAACTGCATCACATTTCATGATTTGTTACTTTTGACAGATGACAAAACCACTCAGCTAGAAACAATGCTTTAATTGTATTATATCAAGTTTTATTGATCCAGAATAGTTCTTTATAGCAGAACAGACAATGACCAATATGAACATTTGCTAAAACTATTAATCACAACATAAGACTTCATAGTAACAAAAGGTCTCATTTTGCTGTTGCTTCCTATTTCTACTGAGACCAAATTCTATCCTCAGCTAAACCAAAACTAACTACTATGGAGGAACTCTATTTAGCCAGCGTTAGTTAAAAAAAACACATTCAGACTCCTGAACACAATTATGGAATTTGGCTCATTTTAATTAAAATGCAATTATAATGCAACAGAACAGCAGTGTAATTAAAGGAAGTTGGATCCATCTCACGTGGTACATTGCTTTTTGCACCCTCTTGAATCCCAGACTTCCCTCCATATATATTTCATTCTTTCTCTTCCTCCAACTGTAAAAGGCTTGAGCAGCTGGATGACTTGAGAAGCTGGGTGCCTTTCCATACCTGTTCATAGCTCCTCAGCAGCATCTAAGAGCAAGTAGTAACACTGAAACCCTCAAAGTTTGCCTTGACTTTAAATGCAGCTAATTTATTTATTTGAAACCAGTTTTCAAAATTATCTTAACAATGAGGTCTCTTCCTATTCACTAATGACCACTGTATACTTTTTTTACAATCTAGTCCAATTATTTTGACAATTATTAGAAAACTAAATCACATTTGAAATACAGCAAAGTGTTATATTTCTAATTATGCCTAATATTTAGATTTTTTTTGCTGTCTTTATTGATGTGTTATGTTACCGATTTTTCCCTTCTTACAAATGTCACTGTAGCAAATGAATTGTCAGCTTGTCATAATAAATCAGAAAGACCCTTCCTGTGTCCCTCAATTCAATGTAGCATCATGATAGCAACACCAGGAATCCCCACTGCCATGAACACAAAGCCAAGGGCTACACCCCCCTGTCACACACTGAGGGAGACAGAGTAGGACCCAGAATGGCACTTAAACATTTAGTTTATCACCTATAATGTTAAAATCCTAAGTCAAGAGTATAAGCTTAAGTCTAGATGGATATTAATATCCTGTCTGGAGTCCAGTGATAAAGTCCTTTTAGATATTTCCACAAGGTTGCTGCAGGTGAAGTTTTTTCAGGCACTCCGGTGCTCGGAGGGATTGGATCCATGATGTTATGTTGACATCAGCTGAGAGGGAGCTCCGATTATGACCTTCTCCTCTCATTCTCTCATAGTCCCTTCCAGAGAGATAGCATCTGGGGTATCAGTCAGCCCAGCTCCTTATCTTCTTTACCTTTAGTCAGTGGCACCACTGGTAAGGGACACAGTGGGTTGCTTTGGCCCCCAGGCTGGCGCAACATCCACCAATGTGTAGGGATGCAAAAAACTCCAGGGTCATACTATGCATCAAGCCAATTCCAACACATAAACCTCATGGTTTCCACATCTATAAGTCATCCAAGTGCAACATATGTTGGTTTCTAGTCATAAATCTTCTTAATATTTCTGTTTTCAGGATCACCTCTGATTCTTTGTTCTGTGGCTCTGGTGTAACTCTACATACCTGTGGTGATAAGTGTGGGGAGGGGGTGTGTGGTCAGGAGGCAGCTGGGTCATCCTGATAGGCAAACGAGTGGCGAGACATAACGGCTAGCTCATTCTTCCCCACTCATTCTTGCTGCACACGTGGGCTTTGATGTGGCCGCTGATGTGGAATGGCCACCAGACCTCTGTCTCAATCCCTTCCACCCCGTGACTCAGCAAAGCAGTAGCCCTCTTCAATGGCTTCAAGTAGAGTGATATGTCACCCTCAAAAGAATTTACTCTTCACATGCCTTTCTTCTGGATGCTTTGGGGCATTGCTTTTGTTTCTGCTCACTTTCAGAAATATCCCCACTCACCTAATGCCTGACCCTTACAATATCTCATTTTCTGCCACAAGGGAAGCCTCATTGATACCCAGTTGATGGCACTGGGTAACTCTGGTTTCTGCTATCTTTGGATTTCATGTCAGCCACAAGTGGATACAGGTTAAGCTGCCTGACAAGCCTTCCAGTAGGCAGGGCTGCAGAGCCCTGACTGGTTTCAGAAAAATGGGAAGATGCCGAAAACCAGAATTGCATCTATCAACACCATGCAGGTGCGCAGCTGCATCACACTGGTTGCTCCTGTACGTGGGACATGGCCAATGATGCCTGCCCCTGGCTGTCACTCCATTCACAGTCTCCTCCTAAGCAGCAGGCAAAGCCCTCAACTGTTTGCTGTCTGTAACTCAGTGCTGATAGGATGAGTTGGGTGGGATGGGTGGACAGAGGCTGCCATGTTTCTGTGACAGAGAGAGGACTCAAGGGTGGAGATCAAAGGTTAAATGGCTTTTTGCTGCCATCTCTTGATAAACCAGTGGAAGAGGCAGCAGAAGCTGATACTGGGGAACACCCACCAGGCCAGGGCAGGCATTTAGGGCTTGCTGATGAGGATTAATTTACTGGCTGGACAGTGCACTAATGAGTTGTCATGATTGTTTGACAAATGAGCATCAGAGCTACACTGGGAGAGAGGTTTGTTATAAATAAACCTCATCCTTGCTCCCCTGACTTGGGGCTGTGGGCAGCTCAGAGGAAAAAGTGATTTCTGCCTTTGAGGGAAGGAGTACTCTCCTGACGGTGCAGTCTCTGTGTACAATGGAGAGAGCTTTCCACTGGAAAAATAGCCTGGAAATGCAGCCTCTGTCAACATAAGTGATGCTAGGTGTGTACACTGGGGTGATCCAGAATCAGTGGCTGCAGAGTTCCATAGGGACCCCAAGTCCAAGCCAGATCTCAGTGACGGGGACATTTCTATAGTTCAACTATTCACTTCCTCACAACTTCATGTCCCACATCTTTCTGCTGGTACCTACACAGCTCCCACTTGGTTGGCTAGCTAAGTCTACTGTGTTCACATATGTGGATCACCCCCAGGATATCTGCAGTAAATATCCACCACAGAAGATCAAGCAGGTCTGCATACCAGGTCTCAGAAGCAGTTAAATCTGAATAAGTACATTTCTCTTGCCTTTTTCTTTTTTTAATTTTATTGTGCAAAAATAGAAATTAAGATTTTTTAAAATAAAAATTTAATTCATTCTCAATTAAAGACTCATGAAAATTGTTTTCATGAGCTGTCATAATTCTTGTTTAACCAATCCTAAGCCCCAGGATGGGACATAAAATGGGATGCATAAAATGCAGCTGTGGACCCTGAACAGAAGCCAGGATCCCTGCAGAAAGCTCAGATCCTGCGATACCAAGTTACATTCCTCCTTGCTCTTTTTTCTGCTCCTTGGCCACCACTCAAATTGAGATACTGCTTGATGCATTGGAAGTCTTCCTGGACTTCAGTAAAACCTTTGATACAGTTTCTCACAGCATTCTGCTTCGGAAACTGTCGGCCTCTGGCCTGGACGGGCGCACACTCTCCTGGGTGAAAAACTGGTTGGATGGCCGGGCCCAGAGGGTGGTGGTAAATGGAGTTAAATCCAGCTGGAGGCCAGTGACAAGTGGGGTTCCCCAGGGCTCAGTCCTGGGTCCAGTCCTGTTCAATGTCTTTATCAGCGACCTGGATGAAGGCATCGAGTGCTCCCTTAGCAAGTTTGCAGATGACACCAAGCTGGGAGGAAGCGTGGATCTGCTGGAGGGTCGGGAGGCTCTGCAAAGGGATCTGAACAGGCTGGACTGCTGGGCTGAGACCAACGGCATGAGGTTTAACAAGGCCAAATGCTGGGTCCTGCACTTGGGGCACAACAACCCTAAGCAGAGGTACAAACTAGGAGAAGTTTGTCTAGAAAGCTGCCAGGAGGAGAAAGACCTGGGGGTGTTGGTCGACAGCCGACTGAACATGAGCCAGCAGTGTGCCCAGGTGGCCAAGAAGGCCAATGGCATCTTGGCCTGTATCAGGAACGGCGTGACCAGCAGGTCCAGGGAGGTTATTCTCCCCCTGTACTCGGCACTGGTGAGACCGCACCTCGAGTACTGTGTTCAGTTCTGGGCCCCTCACCACAAGAAGGATGTTGAGGCTCTGGAGCGAGTCCAGAGAAGAGCAACGAAGCTGGTGAAGGGGCTGGAGAACAAATCTTATGAGGAGCGACTGGGAGAGCTGGGGTTTTTCAGCCTGGAGAAGAGGAGGCTGAGGGGAAACCTCATTGCTCTCTGCAACTACCTGAAGGGAGGTTGTGGAGGGGAGGGAGCTGGCCTCTTCTCCCAAGTGACAGGGGACAGGACAAGAGGGAATGGCCTCAAGCTCCACCAGGGGAGATTTAGGCTTGAGATTAGGAAAAAGTTCTTCACGGAGAAAGTGGTTAGGCATTGGAACGGTCTGCCAAGGGAGGTGGTTGAGTCACCGTCCCTGGAGGTGTTTAAGGTTAGGGTAGACGAGGTGCTTAGGAGCATGATTTAGGGATTGGTGGGAATGGTTGGACTCGACGATCCAGAGGGTCTCTTCCAACCTGGTTATTCTATGATTCTGTGATTCTGTGGGTGAAATGGGATTGAGCAGGCAACTAAATGAATACTCATTGGCTGATGAAATGTGTAAGTATTGCATAAAATACAGTTCTAGAAAGTTTTCCTGTAAGACCTTGAGAGGATGTGCCTCCATCATTATATGGAAGCTGAGTAAAGGGGGATTTTAGATTGAAATTTTTGTCTTAGATACCTTCATCCTATGTAATTCTTTCTTTAGAGATGCGGGTTTTTTTATTAGATCTGACCATCAGAGAGAAGTAGAGTGATGTGGCAGGGGAGATTAGAAATAAATTAGCAGAATGCCAAAAGGATTAAGATGGTGATAAACCTAAATTAGCAAAAATCAATAGAGGAATTTCTGGTTTTTACTTCACTTATTTATCCCTTACTTTTCTCTGGAAATAATTTGCATTTATTGAAGACTGCTTGGAAAGTTTAAAATATTTTTATCATTTATATTGAGGTAACCAAAAGCAGAATTAGAACTAAACTGTAAGGACAAGAATCAATATCTCCCAAGTTTTCAGATGTGAAATAAGTATCAACACCAATACTGACACCAGAAATATGTACTTTTCATGTAGTTAGACTTGTTCACATAGAACTTTTGGCATTATCTGGCAAACCGAGAAAGCAATGCTACACTATTATATCTCGTCCAAAGCCATTAATATAAAGAAACAGAGTCACAGTTTGAAAAAAATGAGAAACAAAGCACTGAAATATCTGTTACACTGCTGCTGGTGGCCTAGGCATATTCCTGACTGCTAACTGAACCACCCTTACAATTAAACATGGAAAATACCTTGTTACGCCCATAAATGTCCTTGAGGATCTCCTTTTTAACAGACCTTTGTACCCTATCCAGGGTAATAATATCGTTTATTTTAACAGATAGTAGAATGCTTCAGCCCCTTTCTTTCCAAATATAGTAAAGATTGGTGCACACTTATTAAGAGAGAACACTGAAAAAGTCAAGAAGTTCCCTTCCCATCCTTTAGTCACACATTTTATACAAAGTCATTCAGTTTTAATTGAGTTAAAAAATTATCTTTCTTTCCTAGTTTTAAATTTTATATGCTATGTCCATAATATTTCAATGTGGTGGCCTCAACTGTAGTGACTTTGAGTTGTTCTACGTCATCTAGTAAGACTCCGGGTTGCACAGGGCAGAATTAGACCAATGGCTTTCTGGTATGAATTGTTTAATCCCTGCAGGATGTTTGAAGGAAAGAAACCTTTTGAACAAAAACATGATTCCTGAACATGTTTTTCAAACCATACTCTGATGCCCTGCTGTATCCTCTAGGAAATTCTAATTGTGTTTAGTTGTCATCTTAAGTTCTTACGTGATTTAATGATATGGGATAAGAAGATTATTCTGATAGGATATTAAAGGGAAATATCAATTTGATTTAATCCTGTGTTTCTGCATCAGCATCCTCAAATGACCTGTGCTGCTGAGCTACTGTACTTCCTAATGAGAAGTAAGCTTTCTGTCATTGTTCCCTTAAAGGGAAACATCAGTCCCAACAGGAAACATCAGCCCAAGAGCCATATTTTAATGTACTCAACTGTGGCCTGAGACAGACAGGCAGATAAATACAAAAATACAAAATCTTTCATTCAGAAAAAAACCAAAAATCACACTAAGGGATGTATTACAATATGTTGCTAAATAATTATTTAGCCAGTCTCCATTTTCTTCAACAGTCAACTAGAAAATAAGAGTCCTGTTGAATTTTGGCTAGTTATACAAGGCTAAAATAAGCATATTAATGGAAGAACAAACTAGAAATCCTGTCCTCTGCACCTGATTGTTTAGATGGTCTCAGACAGGTTACATTATTGTAGGCCAAAATAATTTGTTTGTAATAAAATGAAAACTCTCATTTTCTTGATTTTTGTGCATGTCATGCTATTAGATGACCTGATATAATTTCATAGGGTTATAAGCACTTCCTTACTGGATCAGATTAAAGCACATGAAGTTTTCAATCTTTGGGACACTGAAAGCACAATAAAATATTTTGCCAGTACATGTTGCAGAGAGACAACTATATAATGAGAAATAATGTAACATTTAATATGTAAAAATCAAGAAATACAGGCATGACTGCAATTATTCTGCTACCCTAAAGAAAATCCCAGTGTGCTGTTCACCAAAGAGCAAAATTACAAGGGATATACAGAACGGTAGAATTCCTTAGTCAGAAAACAATTCTTCCTTTCTAATTTTGCTGAATTTAAGTACTTTTCACAAAATCTACATGTATTAAGTAACTATCAATGTGTCTAACTAAAGATGAGCCTCATGTATGAACCAACCTAACTTTAGTATTGCATATCGAAAGTAGATATTGACATTTCTTTACTGTTCTATTGTTTATCTCTTTCTTGTCTAGACTTCAGTTTATTTTGTGTACCTAGTCACCTAGAAATCCTCTTTTAATTCCAGTGAAAAATTTCCATCCTATTCCAGAACAGATTCCAGTATAACAAAACAGCCAAGCAAAGAAACCCACATATGGGTTTGCATGCTGGATGCATTAAAACAACATGACCCCTACAACTAAGATTGGATTCGGTACAATGTTGAATTGGCATGCAAATATGACTGCACAGAAAACTCAGAAAATTTCATCTTTTAAATAAAAAAAATGTATCAGAAGTTTGTAAATTAGTGCCTACAGATGCAAGGTAATGCACAATTAAGTAATGTAATCTAACATATGTTTTACATACTTAGGTACAGTGGGGGGTAGCCATAGTATTAAAGCACCAATCTAAGTATTGTAGACCATATGTTACATTTGTAGACCACTTGGAAGCTGCAGCTGGTGCAAAATCAAGTTCTTATTTGCTTAGCAGATCTGTGAGTAGGAGAATACCTTATGCTAGTGTTATTTTTACTATACATTCCCACAATACAAATTCAGGCTGTTGATGCTGATGGCTAAACCTGTGTATGTTTTTGATGCTTGTTACCCAAAAAGCTCCCTTTTTTTCATGGTAAATCCCTTGCAATTCATCTTATGACTGTGGCATTGTCTCTGTTTTTCTTTATATGTTAATTCTCTTAATTTTAGATGAACTCTCTTCACCCTGTGGCTATTCACTTTTGTTCTTCATAGCAAATTTTCTAATCTCTCTTCTCATTCCACCAAATTTTTAATTAAAAAAAATCACTATATTTTTCCAGAAGATGTTTCTAAACACTCTAGAATGCCATTAACTACTGGAAGATTAAGAAATAATGATGATTTAAGTTTCTCGGTTATTAAGAGCTAGGTCTGAAAAACTGTTGTGTTTTATTTAAACAAATCACTATATCCTCTATCGCTGTTCTCAAGAGCAAAGAAAAAAAGTTTAAGTTCAGATCTTGATTCTCACTATAATTCAATTTATTTGTATATGTACATATATAGTTTTGTTGCCCTGTAGGGCTTGGGTTTTTTTCCATTTTCCACTAGGTGATGTGTAACAGCCTTCCCCAATATACTGCCAACCACAATATACCAAAACTTCCTCATATGTCTGGGTCAGTAATTAATTTCTTCTACCAGTCTCCATTGAAGTATGCCCTGCAATCGATCAATCTTATTATGATACAGTATCAGAGCTATAGAGGCTTGATTAATTACCCCAGTTTTCAAGGGTGTCATTTGCTACTAGAGAGAAAGAAATTATTCCTCCCCAGCAAATACCTTCAGCATATCCAAAGCTTTAGTTATTTCAGCTTTAGACAAAGAATGATGAACTAGGGTGGTGACTGTGGTACACTTAACAGTGCTTGTCCATCCTTCCTGAAGTTGCCAAGCTCCATCCTTAGCTTGAGCAACTCCACTGAATATTTATATCTGTGTAGTTCATATCTGCTGACCTGCATCAAATGAATGTCTGGTTCATTCTCTGGTCCTCCTCCCACAGTTCTGATGCATGCCTTTTAAAACAGTGGATTGCTTTTCTTGTTTCAGAAAAAATGGGATGATGTTGAAAATCTGTCAGAATTCCATCTAACAACAATATTTCATAGAAAATTAATCTCAGAAAACTGCCTCTTTTTCACCCTGCCTCCATATAATCAACCTACATAATCACATAATGATTAAGAAGAGCACGAAAAATACATTAAAGACACATTTTAACTCTCCAAAATGAAGTAGGGAATCTCAGATTCTCCTAGTGTTCTTCTTTCTCATATTCAAAGCTGTCTTGGTTAAGAAGAGCACGAAAAATACATTAAAGACACATTTTAACTCTCCAAAATGAAGTAGGGAATCTCAGATTCTCCTAGTGTTCTTCTTTCTCATATTCAATGCTGTCTTGGTTTTTGGAATAAACAAGAAGAAAACTTTTCTTTCCTTGTGGTATTACTGCCACACCCCTGACAAAAAGCCCAGAGGATGTGCATTTATGCAAGCCTGCAGTGTTCCTACCAGATCTGGTCTGTAAAGCACCAAACTACATCAGTACTACTCCTTTCAGGACCTAAACCCTGGAGGTGCAAGTCCAGGGATGACTTTTCTGTGCATCCGTGGTCTCAAATGCAGCAAATCATTTACAGTCATATTTAATTTTAAGGATCCGTTTGAGCCTCTCCTGTTTCTGGAAAGCACTGCAGCTTTCACTTTAACACTTTGCTGAATCAGACTGCTTTTGGTCGAGATGCTAAATTGAAACCTCTTCTGCTTGGTGTCTCTTACCAGCAGCTGGGAACAGTCCATATTGGCACCTACAAAAAAAAAATAAAAATAAAAAAAAACCAAGCCCAACAAGATTTGAGAGGGATGTGCTGTCTACTGTGGCTGCATTTTTCTTCGGTGAATAATTTGGTTTTGCTAATAGTTCTGTGAGAATTAATTGATAAGTTTTGCTGCAGCTGGGTTGCATGCTTCATTATTTTGTTATATAAATCTGTCTCATAACAAGACCTCCAGACATAGTTGGATAACCTAAATAAATATTCTTTGAAGACTTACACTGTTCTTTGTCTAAAACTAGTACATATTTACTGAAGGCAAATCTTGGCCAGCTTGCAGTAACAAAGGATGAGATTGTAACAGGAGTTTAGCTTGTTTCCTAGTTGAAACAAGGGCAGTTCCCCAGCAGGAACAAAGAGTAGACCTGAGCTCACCAAGAGGAGACAATGAGGAAGGAGATAAGATAAAGAGCATCAGAGGATTCTGTAGACACAATTGAACTGTGATGTACATTTGAGAGTGGGTAATATGATTTCTGTGTGTGGTTAACCGATATTTCTTGAATATGTAACCAGCAGTTCTCAGAATCATCGTGAATATACATGTTTAACCAGTATAAAACTCCCGTAAACAGCCTTTGCATCAGGCCTTTTTAGAAGGGCATCCAATTCAGCACTGAACTGTAAAATAAAAATATTATTGCCTTTGCTTCGAAGACTTTGTCCTTTTTAATATTTTACCAGTGTTTCTCAGAGTTCTAACCTGTAAATACGTGCCGGGTTCTTCACCGAGCACACACCGTCACTGTTCAGCCCCTGCCTTCGCAGAAAGCAATTGGTCTGCAAGTTTTTCAGGGCACAAAATAAATAAATAACTAAAGAGCCAGTGCAAAATCACATGATGTTCTATTACATCATTTTACGAGCGCATCAGTCTTTTGTTTCCTTTAACTTTGAAGCAGAGCCCTCCCAGGGACTGACGCTACAACTGCATGTCCTCCTTTTAGACAGAGAACGAGCCAGCCGTGGGCACGATGACTTTCACCACCCATTTCAAACGTTCTTACGCCAAATTTTTTTAATTTTTTTTTTTTTTTAAAGCCTTGAAAGCGTGCGGCGGGGCCACGTCTTAGTCCTCGCTGGAATTAGGCCCCGGGCGTTCAGAGCCGCAACCCAAGAGGCTGCAACATCAGGTCGCGTTAAGCGGCGAGGGGCGAGCATCGCGGGGTGGGGGGAGATGTCGGAGGGAGAGACGGAGCGAGGGTCGAAGGGCGGGAGGATCTTCCCATGAAGCGGGTAGGGGACGCGCCGCCGCGCCCTGCGCCTTGTCCTCTGGCGCCCTCTGCCGGAGCGCTGCGGCGGCGCAGCGGGGCCAGACGTCCCCGAGCCGGCGGGGGCTTCGCGCCCTTGGACGGTGTTACACTCACCTACAAGAAAGGCCTGAGAGAGGGTCCAGGGAACTACAGGCCTGTCAGTCTGACTTCAGTGCCGGGAAAAGTCATGGAACGGGTGATCCTGAGTGCTATCATACAGTACATGCAAAAGAACCGGGTGATGAGGCCCAGTCAACACGGGTTCACAAAAGGCAGGTCTTGCCAAACTAACCTGATCACCTTTTATGAGAAAGTGACCCGACCACTACGTGAGGGAAAGGCTGTGGCTGTAGTCTTCTTGCTCTTCAGTAAAGCCTTAGACACAGTTTCTCACTGCATTCTGCTATGGAAACTGTCGGCCTCTGGCCTGGACAGGCGCACACTCTCCTGGGTGGAAAACTGGTTGAATGACCAGGCCCAGAGAGTGGTGGGAAATGGAGTTAAATCCAGCTGGAGGCCAGTGACAAGTGGGGTTCCCCAGGGCTCAGTGCTGGGTCCAGTCCTGTTCAATGTCTTTATCAATGACCTGGGAAGTTGTGGCTGCCCCATCCCCAGAAGTGTTCAAGGCCAGGTTGGATGGGGCCTTGGGCAGCCTGGTCTGGTGGGAAGTGTCTGCCCATTGCAGGGGGGTTGGAACTGGATGATCTTTAAGGCCCCTTCCAACCCAAACTATTCCATGATTCTATATTCAGCTGCAATGTAAGTGTGCCAGGATTTAGCAGTAGTGGGGTAAGTGTTTTTTTTCATAAACTGAAAATAATGAACTTACAGGGTGCCCTAAAAGTTATAGAGGTGTTTCTCCAAGCATCCATAGAATAGCTGATGCTAAATGTTTCTAGTAATTCAGCTGTTTTAAAAATTTCCCTCACTTTACATCTTTCTCTGGTGACAGAATGCATTTGCTCCTTACTGGAAAGGCTCTGTCTCTGTGCTTTCTCAGCAAGAGTCAAGCTTGCATCTTACATAATGTACAACTTAAATTATAAGGAACACACCACATGTCTCTATGGCTGTGTAGTGTTACTCGTAACCTAAACTTAGGGTTTGTATTGCAGAGCTGTTTTTTGGTCTGTTTGTAGTAATAACAGGCAATGCACTGTTACTATGACATTGCTGCAGCTCTAAATGATTATATTCAATGCTGGGTTGGGTGAGGTTTTGAGCAACCTGATCTAGGGGAAATTGTTCCTGCCCATGGCTAGGGAGGTGGAACTGGATGATCTTTGAGATCCTTTCCAACCCAAATCATCCTATGATTCTATGAATACTGAAATTAAAGGTGCCAATGGCACTATCATATCCACAATGTTCCGTGGACTGCTGTGGCCCTCTTCACCTAACCCTGTCATGCTTCTGCATCTTCTCCTTGTCTTAGAGTGAGGTGATATCTAGAGGATTTCTCTAATAAAAGGAAAAGAGTGGAGGGGAAGAATGATTAGGTTCCCTTTCTGGTGAAACTATTTTAGTAAATGCTGGGTCAGATGTAGGGTAATGGAACATTATGGAATCCTAGAGGGTAAGGAATGAGGCAAGGAGGTGTGAAGAGGCAGGCAATCATCCCTCCTATGGGAAGATCGCTAGGGAGAGATCTTGACATCCTACATTGTGAGATGGAGTTTGTAACGGGAAAGATTCCTGCATTAGCCCCCTTGAAATCCCTTTGACACTTGTCCAGAGGCATGCCAGTGCTGGAGAATGTAGAAAGACAAATATTACTGCAATAATATTACAATATTATGCAGCTGGTATTACCCAACACTAGCTGGGATGATTTCTGGCAGAAGCGGTCCTTGGCCAGTGGCTGAAGCCAGTAGGAAGTAAAATAATGCCACTGGAGCTTCTTGCTGTAGCTTCTTAGAATCATAGAATCATAGAATAACCAGGTTGGAAGAGACCCACAGGATCATCGAGTCCAACCATTCCTATCAAACACTAAACCATGCCCCTTAGCACCTCGTCCACCCGTGCCTTAAACACCTCCAGGGAAGGTGAATCAACCACCTCCCTGGGCAGCCTGTTCCAGTGCCCAATGACCCTTTCTGTGAAAAATTTTTTCCTAATGTCCAGCCTAAATCTCCCCTCGCAGAGCTTGTGGCCATTCCCTCTTGTCCTGTCCCCTGTCACTTGGGAGGAGAGGCCATCACCCTCCTCTCCACAACCACCTTTCAGTTGTAGAGAGCAATGAGGTCTCCCCTCAGCCTCCTCTTCTCCAGGCTAAACAACACCAGCTCTGTCAGTCGCTCCTCATAAGGCCTGTACTCCAGCCTTTTCACCAGCTTCGTTGCTCTTCTCTGGACTCGCTCCAGAGCCTCAACATCCTTCTTGTGGTGAGGGGCCCAGAACTGAACACAGGATTCAAGGTGCGGTCTCACCAGTGCCGAGTACAGAGGGAGAATAACCTCCCTGGACCTGCTGGTCACGCCATTTCGGATACAAGCCAAGATGCCATTGGCCTTCTTGGCCACCTGGGCACACTGCTGGCTCATGTTCAGTCGCTGTCAACCAACATCCCCAGGTCCTTCTCCTCCAAGCAGCTTTCTAGACAGACTTCTCCTAGTCTGTATCACTGCATAGGGTTGTGCCCCAAGTGCAGGACCCAGCATCTGGCCGTGTTAAACCTCATGCCATTGGACTCTGCCCAGTGGTCCAGCCTGTTCAGATCCCTTTGCAGAGCCTCCCTACCCTCCAGCAGATTGACACACCCAGCTTAGTGTTGTCTGCAAACTTGCTAAGGGACAAACTTGCTCCATCTGTACTTCTGCTGAACTGCTTTATCAGAATTATTCATAGCCTACATTCACAACCATCGTTCCTTTCCATTTAGTGCAGAGAAATATATTAACCTAGTGCACAGTATATAACGCAGATCTGTTTATCACAGATGAAAGTCAGAATCCAGACAATTCTGCTTTTGTGAGACACTACCTCTCAATACACAGCAAGGTTTTCCTTGCTTAGACCATATATAAAGTAGATGTACAAGACAAAAGCTTATTTAGGTTGTGAAGCTGTGCTTTAGAGGAGTATTAGATTGTTCAACATCCACCATTTATTAGGCCAATTGTGTTTATTGAAAGCATTTGGACCACAGTGGTTTGCTCTTGCACTTCCGCTTGAACAAACAGGAGAAAAGGCTTTGGAGGTTGGAGAGAGCAACTAAAGACAGTGAGGCAGCAAACTGACCTTCCTGTATGCTTGTTTCTTCTGCTTTCATGCACTCAGCTGACAGCCAGTCCCACATGATGCATGGTGATTGATGAAACCTGCTACCTGCTGTGTGAGTCTGCTACTTTCCAAAGGCTGATTGTAGCTAAGAAATAGATGACCCTTGCTCTCACACATCCACACACAATATAGATAATATTTCTTGAGTAGGAACAAGATGGGACATTTTTTTCTCTTCTTCACTCGGCATGTGGAAGGCACTACTTATTATTGACTAACCTCAGTTGTGGACTCTAGGCTAGTTTGATACAGTATGTAGCATTTTGTGGTCCATTACATCTGTTACTAAGCTGCTTACTTTTCCCTTGATGTGGTTGCCCAACGTGGAAATGCCTGCAAACACAATGCATGCAAACAGTTCTTTACTCATAGTAGCATCACAAGAGGTTCTTTTATTGGATTCGCTCTTGCTTTCTGTGATATGATTTATTTCATTGGTAGTTGGAAACACCCCTTCGGTGAAGCTCATGTGTTCTTTCTCCAGTGTTCATGTTCCCTGTTACATGCCCTCAACAAATGTGAGAAATAATAAAAGAGACATATGATGGAAATGTCTTACAGAGGGCATAAACTCAGCATGTTTCACAGGCTGTCCAGGTAAAACATGATCTGTCATTAGGTGTTACTAATCATGTTGTGGGGCAAGATATTTAATGACTTATGAAAGGCACATATTTATGAACCACAAACAGACTAGGACTAATGAATGAGAGTCTACTTTTCAGCAGCGGGTGTGATTTAAGAGTTTCTTCCTCACCTTTGAGGTGCTCATTCCTCTTCTCCTGCTTGTCCTTGGTTATGCCCCTTCATGGTGTGACTGCACCATTCACCAGACCTTTGCAAGTATCTTTCTCAAAAAAAACCTGAGGCTGTATTTTTTAAAAAAATATATTATTTTCCACGTCACACAAGCAGTACAATTGGCACAACTGAGGTGTGTGTGAAAACCTCTTGGAGGAGAACCAGAAACAATTGTTAGTGAGTGGGAAACTGGCAAAGACGCGTCTTTAATCAGATGAGCTGCATCCAGAAGAGTAGTATGGAAACAAATTCTTATATTGTGGTAATGCCTGAAACATATTGTGTGCTAACAAAGCATAACTCTGTAAGAGACATGCATAATCCCATCCACAACATCAGTCTAAGGAGAAAAAAAGATGGTGGGAAAAGAGATGCTGTTTGCAATTAATCAAGCCACAGATGAATTCTTATGCCTTATTAGTTGCACAATTATTTTAACACTACCATAAATATTCTTAAAGGATACATTACATATTGTCTTCTCACCTACCCTTTTTTCTTCAGCACCATTCACAGACATTCTTAACCAACATTCCAAAAACTGAATAGCTTCACAGTTTTCCTTACAAACTAAAAGTGTCTAAAATTAAGGGTATGTTGTAACATTATCAATACAGAGTTGTGAAAATAAAGAAATTACATAATTACTCCACTTTCCTCAGTTCCTAATAAGTTTTGATTACACAGTTGAGTGGAGAAGAAATCTATCAAAAAGTTGTACAGGTTTAAAACCTATATTTAAATTACTGGTTTGAGGCAAGTCAACTTTTCAGCTTATAAAATGATGAATATTTCAACAAGAAATCATCCATTTGCATGAAGGAATTAATATATAAATAAAATGTTAATAAAATATGACTTGTAATGTTTCAAAACTTCTGCTTTCTGAGTTTAGCCTTAGCCATGGTGTTTTCACAAACTGTAAGTCAAGAGTTATTTTTGCCTTGCTGTGAGAGAAGGAGCCATCTGATTCAGGCCACAGGAGGCCCCCACAGAGCAGGCAAAAAAGCAAACTTCCATAGCCTCCCTGGATTTCATGTCTGCTCTATGGTCTTAGAATGCAGAGGAGACTCACAGCTGACAAGATGAGTAGAGCATTAGCATTTCTATTGAGGAGTAGATACAGAGTTTATATTTTGGATACTGATAAACAGCTTAGCTCAGTAAAATAGAGATAGTCACTTTAGATTAGTAATTAGAACAATAAGTAGTGTAACTTCAACACTTTGAAATCATTTCTACAGTAATAAAAGTCATTGTGACAATATAGTACCGTTGTTGCAAATTTCATCTATTCCTGTCTTGTTTATAAGCTCTGCTGTAATAATACTTTGCCCATCAGAATTCATTGAAATGCATTTCATTATCCCAATCAGCCCCCTGAGTCACTGCTTTATTGTATCACATTTCCTTCCTACTGTATTTGAACTTTCTTCTAATACTAAAGCTGATTCCAAGCCCATTACAACCAGTTGCAAATTAGCTTTTATTCTGCTTTGACTGCTGAAGTGTTTTAATAAATTCATGCCAATAATTTTATAACCTAATATTCATGCATTTTATCTTTTAATTACGCTACCCTAAGTTAATCTAGTTATATTTCTGATTTATTTCATGCTTTTCCTTGATCCTAGAACGAGCTAGCGTTTTTCCCATTCCCATGAGCATGGACAGTTGTAGTATTATGATCTCCCTAATTTTACATTTAGAAATTAGCATGAGGTACTGATATTTTATAAAGGGAAAGGAATACATCATATTTTATGGGCATGCTTTCTTGGAACACACTTTTAGAATAAACTGGAAAAGCTCTACAAATGTAAGATACATGTATACATACATAAAGAAAGACACAAGTAGAAAACATACTCAGGAACAAATTATTGAGACCAAGAAGGAATATCTAGCTCCTCGATTAGCACTAGCTAATGTGCTACAGGCTCTTGGAGAAGTTAACTGCATAGTCCTCCTTCCTCATCATTCATCTCTACCACTGGGTATCAGCAAACAGATACTCACTGAATTTCCACAGGTCAGGATTATGTTTGCAGTATCTATGCACATTTGATAGATTTGAAGTACAATCATAAGAGAACTATGCCTTTAAATCAGTGAGTGGCATGACCAGAGAACATATAGAACTGCTTTAGCAATCCAATTAGAATAATTTAAATGCTATGCTTTCCAGTAGTGTTTTTACTCCCAGAAAAAATCATTCATGTTATGGTATTCTTTGTTGATTAAAGCCATGTCTTGGATTAGATGGCTGAGAAACGTAATACTAGATTGTTCTGCAAATGTCTGTTTGATGCTAGCTTTTGAAGACATACAGATATATCTTCATCTGGCCAGAGAAGAGATCCATTAAGAGAGAAAAAAGAGGAGGGGAGTCAGCAAGTCTTGTTTTTCAGCTGACACTTTCCACTGTGAAAGAGTTTGGGGAATATTTTCTTTGAGAAGTTCCCACACTTCTGAGGCTGTCAGTGATGCTGAGACTTACTAGACAGGGATCTGCTGTTAGACTGGGGAGTACACATACTTCATTTCACAAACTTCTCTGTATGTTTGCTGAGATGGAATTTGCTAACAATCTTTTTTTCCTGTCTTTGCCTACATTTTCCAGGTCAGAGTTCATAGCATGTTAAAAGTAATGAAGCAGATCTTGCTGCTGAAGTTACAGCAGCACAGAGACATGGGTGTTAAAAGTGGGAACAGAGTCAGGGCCCGCATTTGGGTTCTTGATGTTTTTCTCTCTCTCTTTTTTCTTTTCCCCCTCTGAGTCATTCAAATGGTTTGAGATTGTTAAACAGGACAGGGAAAATATGTGTCATTAAGGTGGATGATTCCACTACCTCCACATGCATATTCCTCCATGCCAATAGCTTGTATCTAAGTCTCAAGCATGCAAGGACATAGAGAATGTGCTGCACTTCTGCACTTTGAAACACTGGTATCTTGCCTGAAATTTCATTTGCAGGGGATCTCAGTTCACTCTGGTTGAAGTAGCAATAATTTTTTTGCCTGCCTGGTCTCAGAACAAAAGCTTCATCTGCAGGTAAAACCTTCCTCCCTGCATGTGAGAGTCTGCCTGACTTCCCTATACTTACTAGGATCCCACATGTTTCTAGTACAGTATAAACTGCTGCTATGACTTAAGTGTTGAGAGAAGGTTCATTTAGAAAAGTGTCTGTGAAGATTAATTCTGTAGGAATTATTGTTAGGTAAAACATTTAAAGTAGTTCTGCAATCACAATCTTACTGTAGACCATCAGAAAGTGAGACAAAGGCAAGGACAGCAGATAAGGAAGAACAGGAGTTTCAGAAGAGAGCAAAAACTCTGAAGAAAGAATGAAGATGTAGGAGATATATTCTACAGCAATGAGGAAAAAAGAAAGAAAGAAAAGAAAGAAAGGAAAGGAAGGAAGGAAGAGAGAGAAAGAGAGAAGCAAAGAAAGAGAAGCAAAGAAAGAGAAAGAAGAGAAAGAGAGAGAAAGAGAGAAGAAAGAGAAAGAAAGAGGAAGAGAGTAAGAAAGAGAGAAGAGAGAAAAAAGAAAGAAAGAGAAAGAAAGAGAGAGAGAAGAGAGAAAGAGAGAGAAAGAGAGAAAGAAAGAGAGAAGAGAGTAAGAAAGAGAGGAAGAGAGAAAAGGAAAGAAAGAGAGAGAGAAAGAGAGAAAGAAAGAAAGAAAGAGAGGAAGAAAGAAAGAAAGAGAGGAAGAGAGAAAGAAAGAGAGGAAGAGAGAAAGAAAGAGAGGAAGAGAGAAAGAAAGAAGAGAGAAAGAAAGAGAGAAAGAAAGAGAGAAAGAATGAGAGAAAGAAAGAGAGAAAGAAGAGAAGAAGAGAGAAAGAGAAGAAAGAAAGAAGAGAGAAAGAAAGAGAGAAAGAAAGAAAGAGAGAAAGAGAGAAAGAAGAGAAAGAGAAGAAGGAGAAAGAGAGAAAGAAGAAAGAAAGAGAGAAGAGAGAAAGAGAGAGAGAAAGAGAGAAAGGAGAGAAAGAGAGAGAAAGAAAGAAAGAAAGAAAGAAAGAAAGAAAGAAAGAAAGAAAGAAAGAAAGAAAAGAAAGAAAAGAAAGAAAGAAAGAAAGAAAGAAAGAAAGAAAGAAAGAAAGAAAGAAAGAAAGAAAGAAAGAAGAAAGAAAGAAAGAAAGAAAGAAAGAAAGAAAGAAAGAAAGAAAGAAAGAAAGAAAGAAAGAAAGAAAGAAAGAAAGAAAGGAAGGAAGGAAGGAAGGAAGGAAATAGATCTCTGGAGTAGACTAGTTAGAGACAACAAAATAGAAAACAAAACTTTTTTTAATAATGAAATAATTGTTAGTGTAATTTGCTATATTTATATTTCATTTGTTTTGTATCTGCATTTCAGACAATAGGAAGACTGAGAACTGCTTTTACTACTTCCTTGAAGATCATTCAAATTCTGACTCAGCTCATACTTTTCTAATTTTATCTTTTACCTTTGTGTCCTTGTCCTTCTCCAGATTACCTTTATAGAATCAAGACTAATCACTATAATTAGAACAGCAAGTTCTTCTGTTCCTCAGACTGTATTTCTATGTAGTTAAAGATTCAAAGGTATTTATATTGCAAATAATTTTCCTGTTAATTGCAAATTGTCAAATATTATCGTTCTCTGCTCACTTAACATATATCTGCACTTGCAATGTGCTGCTCTTCAGATGAAAGGACTCCCTTTTTTCTTAGTGTTTCTTTTTCCTTTTTGTTTTCCACAGTAAACCCTCCTAGCTCTGATTGACAATATCTTTTAAGGTTGACCTTTTCCACTAGATGGCACATGGGGCCATGTGAGTGGCAGGAGATACACAGGTTGCTGGACTGTGGTGTAAAATTCATGTTATGCTTAAAAAAGAAATACCCAGTTTAAAAGCAGTACATTCCTTAACTACTGCTAACTGGAGTATCTCTGTTGGCTTCACTGGTATATGCTGATCTATAATTGCCAGAACTTAATTTGTACTGCATATTAAATTGTTTTTAAGCTGTGTTATTTCACATCTTGCAAGCGGTGAATTTTTGTGTTTAATATAATGTCCCATATATTATATCCTAATTCCTCATTCTTCATAGGGCCTTAGAGACCAAAAGTAAGAAGATTTCAGCATCAGATACAAATTTACCTGGTTACTGTATCAAAATGCTAGTATAGCAACATGCAGGAACAGTGCAATGGATAAAAATATGCATATGACTTAAGTGAAAAGAAATAGGAATGGAACGTATCACTAATTCTCTGCAGATCTGATATCTTTTTAAAATTGGCCTGAATTATAGTCCTTGCTTTTAGTTCCTCCAGCCTCTTCAGTGGTAACTACTGAAGCCTAAACTTTATCTAAGACAGAATTTGTATATCCTTTTTGCTGCCAGAGGACTGGTTGACCAACAGCCTTTGACTGCACATCTGTTGGAAGAGGCAGATATTCGAGCATATCTATTAGATCAGTGTAAAATGTCTTAGCTGACTTGGAGGCTGAGATCCTCAGAGATAAAACTTCTGGATTAATCTCAAGTCTGTTATTTGTCTGGGAGCCACAGAAACTTCCCCTTTGAAGACTCCCTTGTCACTCAAATGATTCAGATTACATTTGGTTTACACCAAATATAAAGACTTACGTCTTTCATTTCTTGTCTCAGGTCACAATGGAACTGCTGATAGCTGAGAAGCTGTCTAGTTCACCAAACGAAGTCCATGACAACATGCCACAGGGTCCATGGCACTTTATCCAGATCCTCCCAAGTGACATTTTTCCTAAATGGAAAGTCTTTAAAGAGATTTACACTTAAAAGCTTTTATGCAACTGGTGCAATCATATAGCATTTGTTGCTATAGAGTGATTTCCAGCCTTTTTCTGTCTTGAAGTGGACTCCAAGTGGTCTCTAAATAGGCTTTCAGTTTTGTTTTTTTATTGTCACATTGACCGTGGTGTTATTTATGACTTCTGCAGTTATCAAAGCTCTAGAATAACCACTATCAAAAACTGACACAAACCAAATTATCCTAGTGTTTCTTTGGCTGTCTGCCCAGGCTAAGGAAAACCTAAAGTAAGTAAATGTGACTTTTATCTAAGCTACAAATCTGAGCTACAGAGGAGGTGACAATTTGTATGGCTTGCCATAAGAAATGTTGTCAATTCTTCCTCAAAAGAAAAGGGCTGACACAAGAGGTCAATAAGACCTTTGATTTCAAACGCAATGCAGAAAAAAAAATGTGTGGCACAGAGGCTGCATTTACATGCCAGCCATTCCTACATAAAAAGCAAGAACTGTTTTAGATGGGTTGCATCTTTTAAGTGGTCTCCAAAATTCATCTGGGGAACATACTGCTTTAATTGCCCAGCTTTGTAATTTTGAAGGCAAAGTCACTGGTTCTGCCCTAGGAATATGACGTGAAACACATGAACACAGTATGGTCATCTCCTGACAACAGTGCATACGGAAACTCTCCAGTACCCTCCACCATGCCATGATGCTTGCTGTGCCTCATCTGACCCTCAAGCTTATGCCCCTAATGTTGGTCACATCAACCATTGCTTAGCTCTTCTTGCCTAAAGACTCCAGATGGGCATCCAGGAATGAATGAGATGGGCCAAGAAAGCATTAAATTCAGCAATGGATTTCATCATGAACAGAAGGTCAACCTGGAAGCTGCCTGAAGAGAGTGAAGATATCTGCTGAATAGCAGAGATGAGACACCCTGTGCTGTAGTTTTCTGTGAACCATCATACATTTTTGTGCTGCACAATTGTGTTACATCAGTTTACTTGTTCAGAAAAAATGTTGAGCTGTGAGGTACTATGGAAGACAAAGCTTTGAAAGATGTGAAAGATAAGAAAAACACTGATAGAAATTAAATTTGTAATGTTCTAGCAGTTAGTTACTCAAGGACTCAAAGAAAAACACCATCATGATTTAAACAGTATTCTGAGCTAGAAATCAGTGGAAATCCTGGAAATCTCAGAAAGATCAAAGACCTATTTCAATTTCTCTTGCCTGACTAGTGACTGCCTTGCCAGGAGGCTGTCTGACTTTCTGGGTATCTGCATTGGGCTGGTAAGCACATTAACGCTTAGGCTAATAGCATGTGAATTCCATCTATCTGCATCTTCTCTGGGTATTACCCAGGAAAAAATTGCTAACTACTCGTGAATTCATTTCTCGTGTGCACTTCAGAGTTTCAACCCAGGTAACCCTTCAGTCTGTGCTATTACTGGGTGTTATGGATGGAAAACCTGAGGTTTTTATGCTTGGAAGCTGTCTGTCTGGAAAGGTAGCTTAGAGGACACAGTCTGAAAACAGGAGAATCAAACCCAGAGGCTCTATGTTTTCTAAGACATGTCATGGTGAGAGCCTCTCAAATCCACCTTCCACAGCTATGGGCACTAAGCTCTGCACCACTAGCTGAATCAGAACTGCAAGTGCTAATAGCCTTTTGCCTAGAGAGAAATATACTTCATTGTAACTACTAACATAGACATTCAAAAGCTAGTCTTGGAATATTGTTTTACTTAATGATTACTAATTCACAATGCCTCTGAATTTGCCCTGCAGGCTAAAAATATTAAGAAGGAGACGATAGCAAAAAGTAGCCCTAAAGGACCTGTTAGGATATCCTTGAACTGCATAAGCAAAAGTGTACAACTGTGTTTTCTGTCCCCTGAGCATGAGTAAGATAATTCCCTAGAAAGCAATTCCTGCCACTGCTGTTAGAGCCTGCAAATGAATTAGATGCACTTTATAATCATCCCCATAAATGACTGCCAAAAAAGCAAATGAAACTGGCATGAGTACCTGATCATAGCCTAGCAGCAAAGTATATCAACAAAATAAATACTTAGTTCATACACTAGATATGGTAGAACAGCTTGTTAAATATGATCCTGGGAATCAGATAAAATCATACATTATTGGAACTGGAACAGTTCTTCCTATTTCTTAGAGGCTGAATTGAACAAAAAAACTTAATAAGTACAAAATGCTGGTAACTTCAGAATGTTAGTCTAGACCTGAACAGCTGCAGCTTCTGACATTCATCGAATAGTCATGTTAATTAATTCTGGAGTAGTTAATTAAAAAATAGCATAAAAAAGACTTTTAAAGTAGTCAAACACTGCTTATTCAGCATATCTTGAATCTTACTCTGTGAGCATGAATGAAATGTGAACCAGCGTTTTATTTTTATCCCTGACTGTTCAGTCACTGTTTCAGTGGAGTCCAACTAACTGCAGTGCCAGAGGTCTGAAGAGAGCTGGTTAGTGCTTTCAGGATTTTCTTCTTCCTGGAAAATTGCTTTTAAATAAAAATGGTTAGATAGAAACCTATATGTTGGGGTAAACCTCTTATGCAATACAGGTGGATTATCCATCTAAACCCTGCTGATGACTAGAGAAAGCTAATGAGTCTTTTGCCTGAGGGGACCAAGGGCTGCAAGGGCTGCATAGACAGCAATGATATTCCTATGTGTCCAAGAATCTTCATTTACTGACTCTACTACTGAACCCCAGAACTTCTCAAGTACTTAATGTGCAACAAGAGCCCAAAATCTCAAGAAGACACAGAAGCAACTCAAATTCTCAGAAATTGTAAGCATTCCCTTTGTCACAGTTTTCTTTCTTTGGTTATTTCCAGTTTATGTTTCCTGACAGATCTGCAACAGTCATGGCAGCCATCTGCTATATTTTCTTCAAGGAGCAGTCACTTTAAGACACAAGGTTAACTATTTCCTTCTTTTTCAGGTAAGACACCTACAGGTCAAGTTTTGAATTAAACTTTCAAAATTTCAAAAATTCCTTCAAATGAGACATGCAGAACTCTATCATCAGGAATTTGAAATTCCATCAGGTTTTTTACACCTTTCGAAGCTGATGGAAAATGTACTAAGAAAAGTCATGTATTCCATTTTTAATGGGTTAAGAATGGATTTCATTGGCTTCATAGCCCTGTTAAAACTGTAACAGATTAGATTTCCTTGGTTAAACAGCAAGTATACTATAAATATTGAAATGTTATTATGATTTGTTGCAAAGGTCCTTTACATAACCATGAAGTCCTAAATATACCTGGGCTAAGAAAGTTCTCCTTTATTGAGCTTTTTATTGCTAAAGCAACTGCCAGTGAATATTTGCCTGTAATTTCCTCTCAGTCTGAGGAGTGGTGATGAGTCCTGAGGGGATCCCCTGGAAATACTGTCCTCAGATGCTTAGGGTGTGAACTCTCCGTTTTTGTGTGACAGTTGTTGCCTGTCATAGATTGAGGTGCAAATTTGTATTGTTTGATTGCTTCAAGAATTTCATATTAGTAAGTACAGTGACTGAAAGCAACTGGAAATGTAAACAGTGGCAGAGCAAATGCAGAGCCATGTACTCCTATCTGGCTTCTTATAAATATGAGGTCATTTTTACTTGTTTGCTTGTTAAGTTTCTTGAGTGCTTTTTCATATTGTTGACCTCAAGAGTTTGCAAAGACTTTAGCTAGTACATTTCCTCAGTACTAACTTAATTTCCATTTCTCTGTCCTTCTTCCCTTCCATATGTCTTTTATTCAGTGAACTGGGCATGAATCATGAGAGCAGAACTACAATCATGAGTATTGTTTTTATGCATTTTGGTAGAAATTTCATCTCGCACTGTACAGCAAATGAGCAGGAATTATATTATTATTTATACCAGTGCAGTAGAGAAGACCAATTGACCAATCTTTCTGAGTTCCCAGCAGAGTTACTAGAAAGAGTTTTACATGTTCCCTGAAGGAAACTGTTCCTCTCCACTGTGAAGGAGTGAAAGATTGACTTTGTGAACACCTCAATCTCACCTTATCTGTTGCAGCTTCAGAGTGCTGGAACTGGTCCAACCCAGCAGGCACTCCCTGTATTTCTCCAAATACCATTCAATTCCAAGCAAAAGAGTGAAAAACCCTTCCACCTGTTAAAACATATGGATAGTATAGCAGGGATTCCCAGCTGGCTGAATACGATGCTTTCTAAGCTCCTTTTTAAAGGAAGGCCAAGCTGGTGGTCTGACAGCATACTAAGAAAGGAGAAGTATTCTTTTACCCTTTTCTACATATTCCATGGCTCCTGGAATTTCACAGTGTAGGACCTGGAAGAGTCCTAATGGTGTTTTTCAAGCTTGTTTCAAAGAATAGTAAACATTCTGAGAGAAAATATTGTTATGATAAATTGGGTTTGTGGTGCTATAAATTGTTCACATTTAAAAATATCTTTCCTTATATTGTAAAACATATTGCTACATCATAAAAGAGTGTTCAGTGACCCTGAAGGGCAATTGATCCTATGAGTTTCAAAATATATCTTGAAAACAGTGCAGAAATATTTCAAGGTATGTTTTCAGTTTGTTTAGTAAGCAATTGCTTATGGTATTAGAAAACTTCTGCCACAGTAGCAGAGGATGCCAAGCAAACAGTTGGATTGCTTAATCTGAAGGAGCAGTAGCAGCTGTATGGCAATAACAGTATGTATGGAAATAACAACATGCTATAATACTGCACTCTGAACTCTTTACTGCTTATCTGCAATGGTGCTGTTGGTGAACCTATAGTATGCAGGAACACTGAGTCTAGTGATGTGCAGACAAAGCAGAATTTTTTCACATGGTTAGTAACAAAGTATGTAGAGATAAAATTCACATGAAAGATAAGATATTCCACTGCCAGAACTGTAGATATGATAACTCATGGGAATTAATATTTTCATCTTCAGCAAGAAGACCTTAACTGTGTACTTCCAAATAATGTATTTAAATACCTACAAAATTCCAAGTGGACAATTAAGCTTGAGAAGAACTCTACAGTCCTTTCTGTATTTATAAAGAATATCTTATCTAATTTTTTTTATATATTATGTATGTACATATAATCAGCTAGAATTTATAGGGAATTCTGCTCAGGACTAAGGAAAGGGACCACCAATGGAGTAGGAACATGTGAGTCACTACTCTGAGTCACATCTTCTATAAGGTGACATAAACAGTTGTGATACCTCTCAGATCTGGAGCAAAATTCTTTATAGACCTCAGTTTTGGATTTCGATCAGGGCATTAAGTTTAGACCCTCGAGGATTTTCTTTGGATTTACACACTGGCTGGAGTGTATCTGCTGTACAACTGGCAGAGGACACTTCCTAACCACTAGTTTCAACCTACATCCTTCAGAAATCTAATTCTTTAGACTTCTTTTTTAGCTTTGTCAAAGAGTTCCTGTCACTTCCTTTGTCATATAAATCTGACTGAGGTCTCCAGTGTTTACATACTGCTAAGCAAGCAAAGAAATCTGAACATAAGTCTTCAAACAATCTGATAATATGAAATCTGATGGATTATGGAAAATAATACTTGTGAAAGACACAGGAAGATAAAAATTTCTCTGGAAAAAAGACAGATGAGAACAGTGAGTAATATCTTTGTCAATAGCTACAGGGCACAAAACAAATTAAGTGAGTCTGCTTGTAGTTTAAGATCAGCCCTGATAATTTAAATGAGTTTTGCTCAAGAAATGTGAACCTTCTTGAAAACGTTTTCACTTTGTAAATTCACAGATCAAAAATTTGCACTGCACAGGGTACTTGCCCGCTCTGGAGTTAAGTTGCTAAGTGTGTTGCATGCTAAGGCTTCCAAAGTCTGTGATGCTGTTATGACTACCTCAGAAAACAATATGAAAGGCAGAGTGTTTATGACCCTCCCTTGTGCATCTTTTCAAACGTACGTGCTGCTTATCCAGTTGTCATCCAATAAACATACTCTTGAAATGGAAAGCTGGAGGGATCAGCAAGTAAGTTCAAGGGGAACTCAAGGAGAGTAAAATCTGAGCTGAGCATGATGTCAAACACCACAAAAGTTCTGCCTTCAGCTACATATTAGGAATTGTGTAGACAGAGGTTCTGTCTCTCTGCTGCCTTGGTGGGGGTCCCACTGTCCTCCACTGCACCTCTGCTCCCCCTGCATACACAACATACACAATGTGGTCTGAAGCCCAGCTGTGTAATCCCAGCAGCCCAAGCTAATGCTCAGTGGATAGCATGGCAGGCTGATTTAATTAATTAAAACTGCAGAAAACCAATCTAGGACAAAAAAAAAAAAAAAAAGGAAGCCTTTTTTTTGCCAGGTTAGTAGAGTGATCCAGCTTACTGTGTGATTAGAAAAGTATCAGAGTGACACAAAGGAGGAAAAGATCAAGCAGCTGGGCGCACAGGCAAGGGGAGGAATGAACAGAGTAGGCAGGAGATGGACTGATGCCTCCTGCTTTTACTGGAAGCAAGCCCTTCGTTTAGTTTAGCTGCAATGTGAAACTGTACCCTGGGTATATGTACCCTGATAAGTGAGGACAGTGCCCAAGGCAAGTCTTCAAAGTGAATGAACAACGTTTGTTCCATAAGACCAGTTTTTCAGGCCTTATGCTGATTCAAATGGCATATCACCACACCAAATCCTGTTAATGGGTGACTTACAGAGCCATGTTTTCAGAGTAATGATCAGTACAGTAAGAACTGAAAAGGACTTTTGAAAAGGAGGGTACAGGAGAAGATCATTATCAGTCTCTGCACACCTAGATGGGAGTCATGGCCCTGCATCTGAAAACTCTATTCCAGAATAAAATTATATGTATTTGAGAATAATTATTTCCTGATGGGTAGACTGTGGAAAACCCTTTCTGTTATTCCTGTTGGGCTTCAAGGGAATGACAACATCTGAAAACACATTGCACCTAAGGATGATGTCAGATCACTATAGTTCTTTCTGTTATTCCCTTTCAGATCAATAGGCAAAGTGAAGGCTGGAGCCTGCAGATAGTGAATCACAGAATCATAGAATCATAGAATAAACGGGTTGGAAGAGACCCACCGGATCATCGAGTCCAACCATTCCTATCAAACACTAAACCATGCCCCTTAGCACCTCGTCCACCCGTGCCTTAAACACCTCCAGGGAAGGTGAATCAACCACCTCCCTTGGCAGCCTGTTCCAGTGCCCAATGACCCTTTCTGTGAAAAATTTTTTCCTAATGTTCAGCCTAAACCTCCCCTGGTGGAGCTTGAGGCCATTCCCTCTCATCCTGTCCCCTGTCACTTGGGAGAAGAGGCCAGCTCCCTCCTCTCTACAACCTCCTATCAGGTAGTTGTAGAGAGCAATGAGGTCTCTTCTCAGCCTCCTCTTCTCCAGGCTAAACAACACCAGCTCTGTTAGCCGTTCCTCATAAGGCCTGTTCTCCAGCCTCTTCACCAGCTTTGTAGATACTGTTTATGCATGTCACAGACCTATGAAAAATTATTCTGTGCCACCATTTTCAGAGTAGATAGGAGTGGACTTTGGACTTTAGGGCTGCTCTTTGCCTCTAATCCCTCTTTCTTTAAATGGAAGCTATTAAACTTTCGCTTTAAGGTAGCAAGGGTCTCTCTATTATTATAGAACTTTACTTTATGTATTTTACAAGTCTTTTTTTTTAAGTTACCATTTATATGTATCATTTGACATCAATGTTTTAGCTAGTGAAGCATCTTCATTTCCTTTCTTTTCTCTTTTGAGTTGGTAGTCAATGTGAGGTCTGTCCCTGCCAGGTTTACAGGATAAACCCATATGCCCTACAGAAAGGAAAATGGCAACATCATGATGATGCCACAGGGGGCAAATCTTTAGTGGCATCAGCTGGATTTGGCACAACCCACAGGATCACTGCAGTTGGTGATGCAAAATTTATTTCTTCATCATAACACACTTGAAAACTTCCTTTTCTTTCAGAAGAGAAGGGCCAAGCTGTATGACTGTAGTATGCTTGTTAAAAATGAAGGGGTTTACATGTTTTTACATATAGCTTCAAAGTCAAGAGAAGGAAATAGTTATATAAGTGGGTTAAACTTCCACAAATTACTATAAACTGCAAAAATGCCATATATTTCTGAGTGTAAAAGCATCATGACGTTTGTTTTCAGGTCCATCTCTAGCATGAAAAAAAGTTTGACTAAATGCTAATAGCCTACATGGATTGAAAATATGGATACAAGTATTAATAAAAAAGCCCTCTGATTTATCCATTTCTTTTTATGAAGAACAGATATTTGGAGTTAGATCCTCAAAACAGCAAAGGGGCCAAAGCACCAAGTGTTATAATGCCTGGTCTGCATGTGCCCTGCATTATCGTGATCAGTTAGGTTCCAGGTTCTTATGGTAAAAATGCAATAACCTGCTGCCAAACAGCAGGGTAGAAGCTGTGTAAACTGCCCAGCAACAAATACTGGTTTAGTCAATATTAATTGACCCATAGGAAATTACAGTAACTTGGTAATACAGTGTCTGAGAACTCAGCTGAGGTCTGTGTGCTTATTAATAGCTGTTTTACATGGCCATATAAGACTGGTAGATGCTCAAGGTCTCTTCTCTAGGATACCAGACAGCCTGGGAGCCCTGAGAAGTGCAGCTTACAGTCTGTCTCAGGGTGAAGGGACTCCTGTTGCTGACCCTCAAGCAAATGACTTCATATCTTGTATTATCTACTTTGAAAACTTTTGGTCATTTCAAATTTTTATTTACATTAGTCTGGTTGTCTATACTGAAGATTAACCACAGCTTGTCAGTGTAATCTGGAGGAACTCAAATACTGTGTTTTCCAAACCCATCTTTCGTGTCCCTGTGTTAACAATGACCCAAGAACTTCCTAGGCACTCCCTTGTTTGTGTTACTGCTTTGGTGCTAATGCCCACCTTCTGTACCTTATCTAGCAACTGCTACATGACACGGTGCTTAATTTATGACCTCTTCTTAGATGATATCCATCGTGTTTCCTTTGCTTATAAATTCTATTATTAAAGACGGATATTAGGCTTTTTTACTGTGATGATCCCAGAAAACCCATACTGCATCATATTACATTTTCTGTTTACTCACATGCCTTCAATTATCACCCTGTCCATTTATTCTGGTTGTCTTGCATAAACTTAATATCAGACTGCAGTTTCCTCACTTTCTTCAACTGATTTTTTAATTTTTTTTTACTGCTTTCCAACCAGGCAGTAACCATGCAGGCCTATTTAAGACACCTACTTTTTCTTTTGTCAGCTCTTCAGAACCATAAGACAGTAAGTTTTTGATCCCTTCATCAGGACAGTGTTAACTATTTGAGTAAATACTTTCATTATGTTTTGGGCAACCTGCACTCCAAATCCGAATCCTGATTGCCAGTCTTGTCTTTACTCACACTTTCTACACTATTGTCTTTATTAAAATGTACTGATGGGCATAGCAGGACATAACTAATTGCTGCCCTAATTAGCAGGACTTTTTCTCCACTCAGTACCCTGGAATTCCAGAATGTCCCATAGTGACATGGGTCTTCTCATGTGAAATCTGGTTGTTTTTTTCTCTAAAAAGATATCTATACCTATATCCAAACTCAGTTGTGGATATTTATAGCAGAAACTAATTGCCATTGCAGAGGTATTTTTTTGATCTTACACTTTTCCTCATTTTCCCTTAAAGATATTTAGACTTCACAAAATCCTATATTTTTATTTATCTCACTTTATTTCTTTACAAGCTTTTACATAATGACTTTAACCAAAAGTCACAAAATTGGAGTTATATTAGCAAATATAAAACCAAGCTGTCATAGGTACAGATGAGCATTATGCAATACTGTTACTACACCTTAACTGAAATAGTTGCATAAATTGTGTGCCAATTTTTCTATGATATCCCTGTGAGTTTGTCTGTGAAAGAAAGGAAGCTGTGCATGCTCTCCTTCTCTTAAAATCAGGCTTCAAATCTTCTGCTTTCTCTACTGCTGTATGGTTGTTCTGTTAACACCCACTCCAAAGTCAAAATGCAGTCAGTGCTATCACAAACTCATTTTTATTCATAGATTAACTGGTAAATTGGGTTCTTTCAGGAAATACTTGTGCATGGCCTTCTCTTAGTCTCTGAAATTCAAAAATGACTCTCCCATCACACTGTCCCACAATGTGAAGAGAAGTAGAGAAGCCTGGTAGGATCACTTAGCTTTGGAAATCGTTCACTGTTTCTGGAGTGAAAATCAGCAACGAATTTAGATTGGTCTTTCACAAGCACTCATTTATTATTAAAACCATGCTCCTACTCATGCCTAAATGTCAGAGACTAATGAACATATGAATAAATTCCTGAACTGCACACTTTATTCTGTGCTCTCCTATGGCACCATTTTGAATTAGAAACAGACTCTAAATCATTAACCTATTTCATTTTGTAAAGATAGTTCTGTACCATACAGAAAACACTAGGAGATATTTCTTAGATTTTTAAAACTGATTTCCAAGCTAATATGAAAGTTATTACTTGAAGCTTAATATTATCATATGCACCTGTAAAGGTTGGTCAATTACAAGTTACCCATAAACCCTTTTTTGTTATTTTAACATCATAAATAGTAATCTGGCATTAAATATTTGTGATCTGGGCCAGTAACCTTTTTCAGTCTCTCAGGACTTTTTTTAATTAAACTATATCTTTGTCCCATGTCTATAATCCTCTCTTTGACATTTTATATACAAGACACCTTGCTGCAAAAAGGTCAAGCAGTACAGTTATAAATGGAAAAGAGATTAAAAGTATTCTCAAGCCACAGTGATCTAAAAGAGAGTTAAATATGGAGTGTTCTTCACAGGCTTCCTTAGATGAGTTAAGAGGAAACCCTGTTGGCAGATTTTCATTATAAGAGCAACAATGCAAATTAAAATTATTTGTCAAAAAATTAATAATGTACAATTTTAATTTGCATATTGGAATAATTTTCCCTAAAAGAATCCTATAGGGTTTCATCTCCATAAAACTTTTATGCAAACCATTGCCAAATGCAGCTTATGTGTTTATATAATTTCTCCTTCTAACATAGTTTCATTATAAAAGTAAAACCCCCAAACAACTACAGTAACATCTTGCTACATTTATTTACTTCTTCTTTTTCTTGTTTTTTTTCCAGCAAAAGTAACATGATGGAAATAAAGCACTCCTTCCTGAAAAGTTTGTGAGTAATTCAAGAATGGGAAATGGTAAGACATTACAGAAGGCAGTGCATGTCAGAGAAGGGTAGTTATAAAGTAGTGTAAGAAAACGTTTCCACAGTACAAGTGAGTGGCTTCTTTATTTTCATCAGAACATTAAGCAGAAATTGAAGGAACATTTTTCCCTAATATTCTCCAGCTGGCATATTATGACCTCAGCTTGCTCACTTTATGCCACACTGGAATAGCTTTAATGGTGTACATGGGCACAACTAAACAATACATTACTTGTAATGTCTTAAGTAACCTAGCAAAGCACAGTACCGATTGCTGAAGTGCTACCGTGTATCATTCAGCATCTACTTTGTTACCCCCAAGAGGCAAAAACCTGATCTGGAAACTCTTTACTACTAATTTCTTTCCAGCAGTTTTATGTAGTCCAGTGGAAAAAAAAAAAAAAAAAGAATATTTATTCTAATTCTATGTCATTGGAGTGCCTGTTGTTTAGATGTGACTGCTGAAGAAGCAGTTTACAATGACCTGTAGTTCTCCATTTCTGTATCTGACGATCTGTTAGTATTGCGTTTTGCAGCGGTCCACTGACTGACTTGGATACAAGGGGATTTAGACCACCTGCCTAAGACTGTATCTGAGACATCTAACAGCGATATGATGCAGAGCACCTAATTTTAGGAGCCAAGTTCCCTGTAGCCTCTCTTCACAGACAGTTATTCAATGTGCCCTAATTAGCTGAATTAGTGGGCAAACCTAAAAAATCTCAGGGCAGCCATAGTATTCATGGGACAGCAAAACCAGATACGTATATGCTTGATAGATATACAGAGACAACATACTTGTATTACAGAATTAAATTTACATCAGAGTGCTATTATTCAAAATCTTAAATAGAATATAAGCTTGAATCCTGTTGCTTCTTTCTTCCTTTCTGCCACTTTAATCTTTGTCGGTTCTAAATAAAAGTTTACTTACTGTTTCCAATTTCAGCTGTTAGGAGATTGCATAAAGCAACTGAATTGTTGGTATCCAACAAATCCAGCTCTTGTTCAAAGAAACTAGACATCTTGTTTGTAAAATGTCATATCTGACAAGGCTAGATTAGCAGCTCCAAGCCTGTTGACTCACTTTTATTAGATCTGTGTGCTAATGAAATAAACATTTGAAAGAGAATCCATAGCAATTTATAACGCAATAACACACCAGCAGTGCAAAGGCAAAGTATAACAAATATGTGAAACAAAACCACACATCAGCATGAAGAAGTAGCATGATTAATTGGACACCCTCCACACACACAGAGCTTTGATACACATGTAAAGACCTATCTGCTTACTCATGTACAGAGTTTTCAGTTTTCTTTTCAGCTGTTCAGAATAAAAACAAGCTTGTGACAGTCACACTCTACATACTTCCAAGGCAGCTCTCGCCAGGCAAGGGAGCTGCATTAAAAGGGCGCATTGCTGAGCCTGGGCTTTGGGCTTGGCATGCTTTGAGACTCCCCGTCTCATCTTTGTATCACTTACAAGCTCTAGCGCTCCTATGACTCAGGATTTTTGGTGGCTTTCACAAAGCGCCATACGTTAGAAATCTGTAAGAAGAAAATAAACACCAATAATTATTTTTGTATTAGTCAAAGTATGTTTCCACTGGAAAAGACAACTCTAACTATATTTTAAGCACATTGTCAACATTGTAATGGTCCAGAATTATTTTAAAACCAATAGTATCATCCACCAGAGAATGAGGTTATTAAATATTACACTTCAGTTACTGCACAAAAAGTGTTTCATTTTTACCATTCTGCTACCTTTCCACTTTGTGCCATCTTTGGCACTTGCCCAGCTCTGATGTGAACTGACTCAGTTTGCTAAACTGAGAGAAAAATGTTTAGTTACTCAGTTATTATTTATCTCTTTGCAAATGTTAGTTTTCTGCTAGTTTAACTCCCTAAATCTGGTTTCCGTGGGTCCCAGAAAAGCAACAGAAGCATACGACTGGGACCAGAGGGGAAAGAGACCTGATCTGCTACTACAGTGGCTCAATAGTGACACAAAACTTTTCCCTCTGGCTCTCTTCTGCCCATGGTGATTCTGACATGACATGTGGCTTGCCTTGGCACTTCTAGGTTGCAGTCTTTCTTGTTGCCCCTGTGTATGGTATCTCAAATCACACTGCATTTTGGCCACTGATTTGAATCCCATTGTCTGCTACTGGGATTTAGGTACTCGAGTCATTTGTCAAGAGCTATATGTAAGGGTCTACATTCAGCTGTCAATCTCAAACTGAATCCCATCCTGAAAGCTCAGTTTATTTCTTAAACATAAGTGTCTAGCAGCGTATTAGAGATTCCAGAGTATCTACGTGGGTGTGCCAGATATAGGATATTTGAAAGACATCTCCATCTTCTTGCAATGACAGCTGGAGTCAATGGATTTCTGAGACAGCACTGGTTCTAATGTTTAGACAAGTAAATTGAGTCCTGAGCTGTTGAGAGTCACAAGTAGGCTCTCTGAAAGAAGAGTGTCACAAAATGTAACAGCCTAATCACTTTCCACAAGGTTGGTTGGTTTTTGTTTGGGTTTTTTTGGTTTTTTGTTCTTTTTTTTTCTCTGAATCTCTTTTCTTCAGTTAATCCAGGCACCTCTTTCTCCTAGCTCCATGCCCACAAATGGGTGAATATCCGCATTTTTCCCATCTGCTTCAAATTCTTGCAGCCTCAGCGTGCAATCCCTCATCTGCCTTTGCAGATATATGCTGCTTAAGGTGTATCTGACTCTTGGTAAGTGGAGGCCAGGGACCTGACAGGAAAATACTCTTGCACCTCAAGCTCCAACAAGTCTGTTCCTAACCTTGCTTGCTTGTGGTCACTGAGAGAAAATGTTCTGTTTTCACATGGTTTCAAAAGAAGTCATTGAGAGAATGCAAGGGAAAAGAAAAGACATAGTCCAGCTGATATATACATAGAGGCTTTAAGGACATACTGCACAACCCTGTAGAGGTTATCCACCTTGGTGGCTGAGAATCAGTAATTTAGAACTAGAAATGTAAATATATTGCAAGAAGCACAATAGGAAAACAAAGAGTATATTTGTTTCTTAGTCACTTCTGTCTCGTATTTAAAATTAAGGAATGTATGAAACTGCATGTATGTTTTTCCCTCCATGGAATTCAAACTATATTGCGTATGTGATAAAAAAGACTTTCCCATAATAATTTACTTTCCCGTTCACATCAATATTCATACCCCAGTGTACAACTTTAAACAGATTTTTCCACTGCATCTGTCCACAGAGCAAACAAATCTTTATGCATATTCTTCAATTAACTTTACTTGGAGCAGACTCCATTAATGCATAAATGAAAAAGTCACTCTGGCCTGGTCTACGATGCCCTAGAAAATGTCACTGTCCTATTTGTTTACAATTATGAAGAAATCATACCTTTAACAAACACAGCTAAGCCGCCAAAATGCCTAATATGATTTTATTACACTAAGAACTAATTTAATTTATTATTGTCTCCCCTCTTGGAAAATTACAGCACTTTATTAGTTCTGTAACTAGAACAGAACTTTAAAGCATAGTTATCCATACTTTGCTAGCTCAGCAACAAAAGGAATAGTTTATAAATGTAACAAAGGCACAGCTTATCTTTTTAAAGGTTAGTAAAAGCTACAAAGGTTTGCTTTAAGCCAACATTGAGGTTGTTATGATGTCAAAAGCCATATTGCTCTATCCCCACTTCTGTCGATGACCAGTGGAAACTGCAGTTACTGTTTGGTAAACACTGTTCCACACGTTAATTGTGATTACAATAAGCAAGTTAGCACCTGTCAAAACTTATAATTTTTCTAATGAAACAATTCAAAGTTCTGGGATTTGCTAACTTAAGTATTAATCATTTGTGAAATATTTTTCATATAGTAAATCGTTATGTATAGTTTTGCATATTATCCCTAATGTTTTAATATGACACAGGATAAGCCTTTTCCATTATTCATCATGATTTTCACAATCCTTTTATTCTACAACAGTCTTCAATAATTTCATATCACTATCAAAGTAAATATGATCCCAAAATAGTTATTTCTTTCATGAAAGATAGTCCTGAGTAAAAAAGACTTTAGCTAATTGAAATAGTGAGATAAAACATAAGAACATCTAGGATGTTTGGGTTGAAGATGTATTTTTGTCTTCTTTTACTATTTCTACACACCGAAAGGTAGCCTATGCCTCTTTCAGTGGTTTTGTTCCTTTTGGTTGCAGTTCCTTTTAGTTGCAGTTTATTTTTAAAAGCTGAGCCCACAGCTCTGCAGCAGCTATGCTGCCCTCCTGTGTGGCAAGTCCCATTGGATGTGCTGAGGTGAGCTGAGGTGTGAGCCTTCACCTTGTGTTATCCAGGCACACACATGCCCCACAGCTCAGGAGTCCACTTGGGAAGTGCTGAGCTCTCCCAGATATTACTGCAGGTATTGGTAGTGTTTTGGGTTTTGTTTTCCTTCTTAAGTGATGGTAGTACAGATCTCCTGTCCTCTGCAAAATGAAAATTTGCCTGGAAAAATGTACTACTCCTCTTGCAGATCTTTTCTGAATATACAGTATATCAAATTTTGAATCACCCAAGCTGATGAGCACTTACAAATCGTATCTCATCTGCCAACCAGAATTTTATACATAACAGAAAGGAGGGGGGTGGAGGTGTTGCCCTCTGTATCAGGAAATGGATTGAGTGTGAAGATCTGTCTTTGAAGAGTAGCCAGGAGCAGATTGAAAGCTTGTGGGTCAAAATAAAACACCAAGGCAGCAAAAGGATCCTTGTGATTGCCGTATACTACAGGCCACGTGATCGAGGAGAATGAAGACTTCTTCCTCCAGCCACAGGAGACTTTACGCTTGCAAGCTCTTATCCTACTAGGGGATTTCAACCACCCTGACATATGCTGGAAAAGTAGCATGTTAAGGTGTAGGCAACCCAGGAGACTCCTAGAGTGCATTGAAGATAATTTCTCAACCCAGGTAAGAGATATACCCACCTGAGGGACTGCAATACTGGACCTGATGATCGCTAATGCAATGATGATCATCAGTGACATCAAGAGTGGAGGCAGCTTGGGCTGCAGTGATCACACATTGGTGGAGTTCAAGGACCTGAGGGATGTGGGGCAAGCAAGTAGTATAGTCAGGACACTAAATTTCAGGAAAGTAGACTTCCAGCTCTTCAAGGGGTTACTCAGTAGGGCCTCCTGGGATATGATCACGAGGGACAAGGGAGCAGAATGGAGCTGGCAGTATGTAAGGATGTTTCTATAAAGCTCAAGAACGCTCACTCCCCAGATGCAGGAAATCAAGCATGGAATGGAAAAGACAAGCATGGCTGAGTTGAGACCTGCTGGTCAAACAGAAGAGCAGGAGCAAACTTCACAGGCAGTGCAAGCAGAGACAGGGAATCTGGGAAGAGTATAGGGATGCTGCCCAGTTGTGTAGGGATGGGGTGAGGAGGGCCAAGGCACAGCTGGAGCTGAACTTGGCAAGGGAAGTGAAGACTAACAAGAACGGCTTCTACAGGTACCTCAGTCAGAAAAGGAAGGTTAAAGGAAGTGTATCCCCAATGATGAATGAAAATGGTGACCTTATATAAACAGACAAGGAGAGGTCTGGGGTACTCAACCACATTTTTGCCTGTCTTCACTGACAACCGCTCTCCTCACCCCTGCTGGGTCAATGAACAACAAGAAGGGGACCAGAGGGAAAAAGCCTCTCCCACTGTGGGGAAGATCAGGTTCATGACCACCAGAGCAACTTAAACATTTACAAGTGTATGGGACCTGATGAGATACATCCCAGAGTTCAGAGGGATTTGGCTGATGTGGTGGTTAAGCCACTCTCCATGATTTTTGAAAAGTCATGGCAGTCAGGAGAAGTCACTGGTGACTGGAAGAAGGGTTACATTGTACCCATTTTTAAAAAGGGTAGAAGAGTTGACCCTGGGAACTACCCACCTGTCAAACTCACCTCTGTGCCTGGGAAGATCATGGAACAGCTCCTCCTAGAAGTTATGCTAAAGAACATGGAGGACAGGGAGGTGATTAATGGCAGCCAGCACGGCTTCAGCAGGGGAAAGTCCTGTATGACCAACTTAGTGGCTTTCTATGATGGAGTAACCACATAAGTGGACATGGGAAAACCAGCGTATGTGATCTATCTGTATTTCTGTAAAGCCTTCGACACAGTACCCAGCAACACCCTTCTCTCTAAATTGTAGAGATATGAATTTGATGGGTGGACTGTTCAGTGGATAAGAAATTTATTGGGTGATCAAGGACAAGTTCAAGGTCCTACATCTGGGTAAGGGCAATCCACAGTTTCAATACAGGTTGGGGATGATGTGATTGAGAGTAACCCTGCAGAAACGTATTTCTCATTAATGAGAAACTCGACATGAGCCAGCAGTGTACGCTCACCACACAGAAGGCCAACCATATCCTAGGCTGCATGAGAAGAAGTGTGGTCAGCAGGCTGAGAGAGGTAATTCGGCCCCTCTACTCTGCTCTTGTGGGACCCTACCTAGAGCACTGGGTCCAGTTCTGGAATCCTCAACATAAGAAGGATATGAAACTGTTGGAATTGGTCCAGAGGAGGTCCACAAGGATAATCAGAGGGCTAGAGCACCTCCCCTCCGAGGACTGGCTGAGAGAGTTGGGATTGTTCGGCCTGGAGAAGAGATCTTATAATGGCCTTCCAGTACTTGAAGGGGTCTGCAAGAAAGCTGGAGAGGGACTGTTTACAAAGGCATGTAGTGATATGATTAGGGGGAATGGCTAGAAGTTGGAGAGGAGAAGATTTAGACTAGGCATTAGGAAGAAAGTTTTCATTATGAGGGTAGTGAGACACTGGCACAGGTTAACCAGGGAAGCTGTGGATGGTCCCTCCCTGGAATTGTTCAAGGCCAGGTTGGACGGGGCCTTGGGCAGCCTGATCTAGTGGGAGGTGTCTCTGCCCATGGCAGAGGTGTTGGAACTGAATGATCTTTAACATCCCTTCCAATCCATATCATTCTATGAGTTTTTGTTCAAAGTCTGCTGTTGTTAGGATTTGGCAACTGTCTTTAGCTAGGGATGTTGTCAGGAACTTTTTAGAAATCAAGGTAAATTATACCTACTTGTATACCTAGCTAACTGAGCCTCTGTGGCTCCCTTCCTGGATTTTGGTAAGGCTGGAAAAGTAAAAATTACACCCAGGGAAGCTGTGAAGATAAATTTAAAAATATATAATATACTTATAGCACTAGTACCTAGGTAGTTTCAAAAAGATTATTTAACGGCTGGTTATGGAAATGCGTTTGGACAATTTTCAGTGGTACTAAGGCACTGTTCACTTTTCTATAATTCCCAAGGTCATTCTTTGTTCTTTCTTTCTTTAGACAAGAATCAGTCCTGAGGAATGGCTCCTGCTATTAGAGGTATATTGCATATTTTAGTTAGCAGTTCAGCTACTTTTTGTTTTTCCCTTTTAAAGCTCTTAGATGAATACTATCCAGCCCCAGGGATTTTCTACCATTAACTTTATCTAGTTGCTCTAATGCCTCATCTTCAGAGGCCACTCTCTCTGACAATGCCTCATCTGTAAAAATTAACCTTGAATTAGAAATGTCTGCCTCATCCTCATTAGTGAAGACTGATTACAAAGAATTCATGTAATTTCTCCACAATCTCTTCATCCTTTTTAATTACAAATTTAGTGGTCCAGTTGACCTAGACACTTATTTAGTGTGTTCTTCCTGATGCAGATAAAGAATTTCGTAGTCTTGGTTTTAATGTGTTTTGACAATTGGTTTTTTAAAAAAAACTTGTCATTAAAAATTACACTTTAATCTATGGGAAGATTATTTTTTTCCTCATGAGAATTCTAACTGCTTATAACAAGATGGATAGCTGTTTGTCCTTTTGTATAACTTCCTTGAGAGGAGTGTTAAGTGGGCAACCCCATAGAGGCTAAGGACAGTGTCTGCCACCAAATCTATTATTCAGTTCACTACCAGCAAGAATTTTGAGATCTTCAAACACAAACGCCACTTAGAGGGAAGGGATCCTTTCTGTCCACACCATCCTGCAAGATATATCAACATTAAGAAAAATGCTTTGGATTCCAGCAGGATCCAAGTACTACCTGCAAGGTATTCTGTAAAAGCTGGCTTTGTCTGAATGCATAAGGCAGACCTCTATTTGGTTAACCCTCCTGTCTTCCCTTTCTTGATTAAATTTTTGTACAGAATTCTTGAGTTTGTATATTGAAGATAAAAACATATATTTCATTTGATCATTGTATAATCCCTGGTAGATTTTAAATCCTTACCAAAAGATACATTCTGGTTCCTATGGTATCCATGCAGACTTGTTCACATCTTCATTTCCAATACATTTTTAGAGAGAAATTGTGCATCATTAATAGGAGTTGTATAAGAGGAACAAATAAATTTTTTTTCATCTGCAACAAAATATCACAGGATACCCTAAATGAAGAGGCCTTTTTTAATTTTCTGCGTGCAATTGTGTTCTATCCAATATTTCTGAGAAATCCACTTTCTGAAGCCATTCTTCCTTTGTGACAATTGCATACCATTGAACAAGGTTTCATAATAGTTTTTAATACCTCTTAACTGAACAATATAATTATAGTTTCAGATACTCCAATAGTTTCCATTTTAGAAAACAGAATGCTGAGGCATTCATCTTTACTCTTATTTTGAGAAGTAACTGCTTGTCATGTCTCTAAACACATACGTACACACACATAATAGAAGAAATGTCAGTACTAATATCTGTTCTGCGCTATAATTGCATCCCTACTCGTTCTGCAATGGCTTTTGTTATTTAAAAACAGTTGTATATAGATATATTCTATTTTAAAAAATCATACATGCTTTCTCCATGTATTTTTAATATTCACATTTACTTTTAAAAGGAAGGATCATTAAATTTTATTTTTTAGAGCAACAAAGCTGGTGAAGGGGCTGGAGAGCAAGTCTTACGAGGAGCGGCTGAGGGATCGGGCATTGTTTAGCCTGGAAAAGAGAAGGCTGAGGGGAGACCTCATTGCTCTCTACAACTACCTGAAAGAAGGTTGTGGAGAGCAGGGATTTGGCCTCTTCTCCTGAGTGACAGGGGACAGGACGAGAGGGAATGAACGGCCTCAAGCTCTGCCAGAGGAGATTCAGGCTGGACATTAGGAAGGGTCATTGGGCACTGGAACAGGCTGCTCAGGGAGGTGGTTGATTCACCTTCCCTGGAGGTGTTTAAAAAATGGGTGTTTGAGGTGCTGAGGGGCATGGTTTAGTGATTGATAGGAATGGTTGGACTAGATGATCCAGTGGGTCTTTTCCAACCTAGTGATTCTATGATTCTGTGATACTGTGAATCCAGATTTGTACATTTCTGATTTACCCTAAAGAATTAAATATCCAGAAACTAAATTGAAGTTTCATCTTTAGAAATCTGCCTGTAGGGAGAAAACGCAGTCTTGAAGAAAATTCAGCACATCTACTATAGATGAAACTGATAAAACTGTATTATATTCTGACTTTTATCAGTCCTGTCTGTTAGTTTTTTAAATACTCCTGGCTTGTATCAAAAATAGTGTAGAGGAGGACTAGGGAAGTGACCATGCCCCTGTTCTCGGTGCTGATGAGACTGCACTGTGAATACTGCATTCATTTGTGGGCCCTTGAGTACAAAAAAAAATATTGAGAGGCTGGAGCTTGTCCAGAGGAGGCAATAAAGCTGGACAAGGGCATAGAAGACAAGTTTATGAGAAGTGGTTGAGGGAACGGGGATTGTTTAGCCTTGAGAAGAGGAAACTGAGGAGAGCTTTTTGCTCTCTACAATTATCTGAAAGGTGATTGTAGTGAGGCAGGTGTTTGTCTCTTCTCCAAGAAACAAGTGATAGGACAAGTGGAAATTACCTCAAGTTACACCAAGGGACATTTAGATTGGATATTAGGATAATTTTTTTTACTGAAAGAGCAGTCATATGTTTGAACAGGCTGCCCAGGAAAGCAGTGGTGTCTCCTTCCTTGGAGGTATTAAAAAAATGTGCAGATGTGGCACTTTGCTACATGATTTTGTAGGCATAGTGGTGTTGGGCTGATGGTTGGACTGGATGTTCTTATAGGTCTTTTCCAACTTTAATGATTCAATGATCCTTGAGTTATTCTCTGCTTATCTGTCTTTGACCTCGTCTTAATCACACTGTTGACACAGTCCTCCACATTCTTCTGTCTGAATTGGAGAGATATGGAGCTGATGGGTGGACTGTTCGGTGGATAAGGAATTGGTTGGATGGCTGCATCCAGAGGCTAGTGGTCAATGACTTGATGCTCAGATTGAGATCCATGACAAGTTGTGTCCCTCGGGGATCCATACTGGGACCAGTGCTTGCAGATTTCTATGACACATGCATTAATAAAGTAGTGTCTTTTGATGAAAAAACTCTTTGCTTGTTCAAGCAGTCCCTAGAATTTCTTTGGCTCTGACTCTTTCATTGCTAATGTTTGGATGTGCAGGCTAGTAAAAAAATGCCATGCAAGCATAAGCAAACCATCTTGGTAAGGCAGTGCAGTTACCACAGTAAACAGGGCTGTATTGACAATAGCCAAACCGTGTCTTTGAGAGTTGGCAGGAAGACAGCTGGTTATGATACACTATACTATGTTTTGCCCTGCAGCTCTTGATATTGGTTTTTTTCAGTATACAATACACTTAAATTTCTTTTGCTAAAGTTTTAACTGTGTTTCAAAATTGGTGACATTTTTAAGAACAGATTTTTGAGATCCTCAAGATCAATTCTTTTTGTTTTAATCTTATTCCGGTTATTTGGTCTCTATTGTGTCATGGTGGGAAATATTTCTGTGTTTTCAATTTGGGCATTCATGTGCTCTTATGTTCGAAGGCAGTTTACCTGATAAAAGAGAATAGCTTAATGAAATCATTTAAATTTTATTTTAAAACTGCTATCTTATTGATAGCTACTGAGATGCAAAGAAACTAGAGGCTAGATTGAAGCCACAGATACTTGCTAAGGGACTTGACCTGAGTTTGTACCTTTGTGATTGCAGTTTCCACTGGTGACAGAAAGCACAGTAGTCCACTTCAAGAAGTATTCTCATAATTCAGAAAAGACTTCTGTAAAGTGGGAAAATTCTTTATGCTCCCCCTAAGGGTAAGGAGAGTATTGAATATGGGTCTTCCACGGCCTCAACCATTGCTCCATCAACCAGGCTGTTGCTTAAAGCAAAGATAAATAATTTTAAATGAAAGAGTGAGTCTGGCTCAGCTGCTAGAAGGAAAGCATATAGGACCCACACTTCAGGAGGGAGTTAAAAAACTAGTGGCTGAACTGTCTTTTCATGTCCTCAGGTGTAAGAGGCATCCAAAGCCTATGTTGAGACGCTCTCTTTTATTGACTGGCCTCTCACCAAAAAGATGAAAATGTAAACTGGTATCTTAGCCATCCTTTTAGACCATCAGTCCAAAATCTGTTGTTACTTGGGGTCCAATTCTGCCACACAGTTCTGCAGCACCTTAATGCACACCTAGAAGTGCTGAATTCAATGTGACTAATTGTCCAGTAAAGTACTAATCAGGTTGAATAACGGCAGAAGAATAGGGCCCTCGGTAATAAGAATTAATCATACCAGCTCTTTGAAACTGATTTTTTTCATTGTACAGCTGAGCTGACAGAACAGATGAAAGCAAAAGAGACAATACTCAGGAGCATAGTTACTGATAAATAATTACAACAAGGACATTATAATTATTTAATTAAAATTTGTGCATGGGGAGAGATTATGAGTCTTTCAGCTTGCTGCTTCATTTAGATGATACTAGTCATTAATGAATTTTGCTGTAGTCAGCTACTAAATGTCCACACTGCCTGCCTTATTTTTTAAACCTCTTCAATCAGCAAAACTGGCTGCGTGCACCGTGCAATGCTACTGAAGAACAAAGTGCCACACTTAGTAATATAATTAAAGGCAGTCTTGAGTTTTTAAAGGAATCTTGTACTTTAATTAATCAAGACCATAAAATAAACAGTAATATAGAGAGTGTTTATCTCTGCTTCTGAAGTTATTAATTACCGAACCACACAGAGGTCACTGTGGAGTTGAAAATGTCCCTGTAATTTTTCCTGCTGAAGGTATTTTGTTTCTTCCTTTAGTATCATTTTCTACTGGCTTTTGTCTGGGAATATAAAAGTCACAGACATATAATGTGTCAGAACAGTGGTGTCTACACCACAGAAACCCCCATATTTTCAAGATCACCTCCCCCAGCAATTTCTTCACATCTACAAACTTTCTAGTTCAACACTATCTTTAGGAACTTTTTCCTAGCATGTCTTTCTGCAACTTTTCATCTGAATTTGCACCCTTAAAGCAAGCATTTTGCAACCAGCTGTATCCTTCTGTTTTCCAACTGGCAGATATTTTATTTCTTCTTATGTTTTCCCTCTGTTTCCAGCTGGTAGGTATTCTAACACCTCTAATGTTTCCCTTGGTTTTCAGCTTTCCATTGCCAAACAGATGGCATGTTCTCACATTTACACAACAAATCCTAATGTTCTTTCAATTATGCCAATAAACAATAGGAGTGACACTTCTGCATCTGAGAGAATTTAGGCTATGTAAAATAGGCATTTGCAGTGGAAAAATGAGGCCTACAAACATGAGGAGATATGAGTATACAAAATACACTGAATTTAATGTGACTCATAGAGTTTAACTTGACTAAAATGAAACAAGCATTTCAGAAATTAATGCATAACTGTTGTAGAATATTACCATCTTTTTTGTTGGTTTTTTGAAACACTTGTTGCATTTTACAGCATTATCTCACCACATTCTGGTTTTCTTCTGTACCAATAAGGACTCATATGCTCTGAAAATCCAGTAATGTTGGAATTGAAATGTTTAATTCTCTGATGCAAAAAGTGCCTAACGACCATGTGTGCACTTATTGTGGATTTTCGGGGGCAGCAACACATCCAGACCAAAACGAACAGATGCCCTTGGCCACTTGACTGCGAAATTTTAGATGGGAACATCCCACGTGGGCAACTTCAGTTTCCTGGGATGAAAGCCTAAGATTCAAATATAAAAAGCAATAAAAAATGAGCATGTGAACAACAACAATTAAAAAAAAAAACATTTAAAACCCATGGATCAGGGTCCTCTTAAAAATGCTTAACCAATAGTCATGAAATATAGTGTTTTGACTTTAAAATAATCAGGGTGAGAAATAAATCAAAAATATCACCATAACGATGAGCTTCGACAAACTTCAGCATCTAGGTATTCAGCATGAAAACAGAAAAAAACCTGACTTTCAAATTCATTCCCTGATCTATATTTCAATAAGGATTGCTCCATCACAGTAAGCCATCAGAAACATTGTTGTATCATAACCAAGAATATTTGTGTTTAGTCAGTTGATATTAAAGTGATAAAACCTCTATAGGTTTTGGCTGTATTATCAAAATTTTTTTTTGTTAGGTTGCTTGCAATGCTTACTTGTCACCTGAAACGTTGCTTCCCCTTTCCAGCCATGAAGAATTAGGCTACCTGTGAAAAACATTGATTAGAACAGATAGTAATTCCCAAACTTTTTTCTTATGTTCTCTGCAAAGACAAGTTTTTATTGCACTCAGCAGTTCCCTAGAATAATGGACAAACTATATCCTTTAACAGTTTCAGTAATTAATGTAAGTGTTCAAGATAGCCCTCATTTACTCTGAGATAACCTTTTCTTCTCCAGAAGTAGCTACACTTCATACCTTCTGAACCAATCAAAAAAAAGTTGTGACTAGTTTCCCCTGAAACAGTTTTTCCAATTAAATATTAATAATTTTAAATCAGTACTTGTCATTTTCCAATTCCATTTTAACATTTCCAGCAAAACCGATAAAACTTGAGAATTAATTCCACAAATCGGACCAATTCTATTCTGAGGACCAGGCTGCTAAGGGAGGAAGGAGCTCTGCAGTTGTACAATCTGGCACATCTAAACTCAAATTCATTCCTTGGCAACTTGACTCAATTTCTTGAACGTCTTGTTTCCTAACAGAAGAGAACTGAGTGCCAATAAATTAGATAGTGATTTTTTATTTCCTGTCAAATTTTACCAGTTCATTGTCCACATAGCAGTCATTTCAAGGTGCATCCTAAAGGAAGATCTTTGATTTATCTTATCTGGATCATATAATTCATTTTCTGCTGAAATTTGTTATTGTTTTGCTAAGAAGGGAGGTTTGTCAGCTATTTATAAAGGGAATTTGTATGTACGTAAGAGCACACAGCTTTTGATATCTGAACTAAATGTGCTCTGTTTCAATGATGTTATTGCACTCATTCAATCTTCTCATGAGTGAGTTTTAATGCATCTGTAACTCCTATAAGAACAACGGATGCACAGGTGTATGAACTTGCATGGACATTTTTTATCTCTGTGATCTAGCACTCTCCTTGGACACAGGATTGTTTTGGAAGATATCATGGGTCATTTACAAAAGCTCTGTTTAAGATCCCCCTACGGAATTGCTGGAGGATGGGGACAGTGTTTGAAACTGTGCATGTATCAAACACTATTGATGGAAAATGCAATTTTCTCTACCTTTTTCTAGATATATAAACCCTTAGGCATTGAGACAAATTTCTCTTCCAAAACACCATAGGAAACAACAGTGACAAAAGTCTTCTATTTTTTTTCTTATCTCAAGCATTCATAATTTAAATTCACACCATGTCCTAAGGAAACACATATTAATCAAGTTATGACAGAGAGCAGTAGAACATTTTGATTCTGTCTGCAAAGACTAGTTACATATTCTTGAAGCCAGAGAAAGTGTGACTTCATTTATGTGTGACTTAGTGGTTAGGACACTAAGTGCCCAAGGACATTAGAAGCTGACATTAAGGATGGACAAGACTGTTCTGATGAGTATTTCACCTAAATATATATGACAGTCCAGTGGTTATAAAAGCATCTTGGGAAATGCAGGTTCACATCCCCTTAGACAAAACTGAGTGCATGTTCCCCACGTGGCAAATGACTACAGAAACCATTTAGCTTTTGGGAGAACCACTTCAAGTGGGGTTTTTTTCAGAGTCAAATTCATTAGATTTGATCTACCAGTGTCTAATAAATCATGATATGGAGAAAAGATGAATGGAGAATCATTCATGGGCCAGGCATGAGAGAGATATTAAGCTGCACTACACCAAGCTGCAACTGGTTATAATTAGCAGGAGAATAGCAAACATACAGGAAATTCTCCTGGAGAAATTGCTGATGCTTATGATTTTGGTATCTCCCTGGTTACTGAGCAGTCTAGAGCATAAAAATAAATGTGGCTTAGAACTTCATTTTGGTTGTAGGTTTTTAAACTCTACCTGCAATTCTTTTTCTGATGTAGTCATTAAAGTCTTTGCCATAAAGAGATGATTGTACTAGGGTGTAGAATTGGTGTGTGACTTTACCAGAAAACAAACACATTGAAACCTTTTGTAGGAAAATTTGCAGTCTTGCATTTGAAACATGGAAGTAATCAGCCAGTGCTGCTGCCAGTAAGTGGGTTGGCAGAGTTTATTTTTATTCAGAAATATATCACGTGTAATTCAGGCTCAAAAAGTTCTTCTTTTATAATAGACTACCAGTGGCAATCATAGGCTTGTGTATTGCTACTGATGGCACATTGATGACACACCGTTAATGTGCTACCTCATTTGCCAGTTTCGCAGCTATTCTGAACCTTTCAGACTTAGATGTCAAGGAGCCCTCTCCATTTGACTGCAGTGAAATTGCTCTTGTCCTTTCTGGTTTTCTCAATGTGGGTGTGTTAGTTCTCATGAATTTTTGTATGCAAATGAGGTTCAAACGTCTCTCCCAGTTTTCTTTAAGGATACAGTGCTTCAGAACCATTTCCTGCTCCTTATGTGAAATATTTATTGGAATGCCTTAGAAATATTCTAAGACAAATAAAAATTATATTTTTACGTTCAGAATCTACTCAGAGGGGTTGGGGGTTTTTTTGTTGTTTTTTTTGAGGTGAACTCCTAATTTATTTCCTGCTTCCCCAGCTGGCATTCTAAACAGCACATCCATTCAAGTCAATCACATGCCAAAAATCCATCACTGCTGTGCGAACTAGTTTGTTTCCTTTGCAACAGCAGCCACACTGCTGGTTGGAGACATAGACGTGTTTAAGGGAAGGGTGGATGAGGTGCTGAGAGGCATGGTTTAGTGTTTGATAGAGATGGTTGGACTCAATGATCCGGTGGGTCTCTTCCAATCTGGTGATTCTATGGTTCTATGATTCTATGATTCTATAGATGGCAGCCAGAGAAGTGCCTTACCACAAGGATCCAAGACCCCATAACACAAGGCAGCTGAAAGCTGAGTAACTGAAAACTGGACTCTGTAATTGTGGACATGGGAAGGTAACAGCTGAGCAGGGCCAGGTCATGGATCACACTGAATCTGGCCCGTTTCATCCGAGCTGCCTTCATCACATACAGCATAGATGAAGCTTTCGCAATCTGCTTACATCATGTGTGAGAAAAGTGTGAGACACTTCCCCTCCCATTTATTGCATTCCTCAGATGGGTTTGCTTCACAATATAGCTGATGTTCTGTTGTCTTATTTGAATATACACGAGTGGCCAATGAATGCTCAGCCCTTTTGGGCACCAGTCCAAAGCAATATCAAGACTCCTGTTAGCTTCCCAGCTGGGAACGCCTCAGTAATTAAAATTAGTCACACATACAAGATGAGTGGATAAGAGTGAGAGAAAAGCTAAAGAAAATGAATTAATAGGAAGTGTAAAAAGTGCAGCTACACAGTGAAAAATTAAATATAGACAAAAATGATCATTGTTATGAAGCTTGGCAGCAAGACAGTGGCCAGAAAACACACAGATTATGTGAGTGGCGTTCAAGCACCTCAGCTAGAGGCTGGCAGTGCTAGTGATGAACTGGATGTACTTGACCAGTCTCTAGAATCTAGGAAGAGAACTTTTCCAGGGATATGTAAATTGAGAGAAAGAGGAAAGACCATTGTTAAAATATTTCTTCCAATACCATTCCCTCTGCCTTAACACATGCCTGGTCAAACTTCAAGAAAATTGGTGGATGCTTGTGACAGGAATCTACTACCAATTGCCCACTATGCTGGACTATATTACAGTTTACAACTAGTTTTTTCAGTTCCACTTTTCTTAATAATTCATGAAGGGGATGAATACATAGGATAAGGTAGACATCACTGTATATTTCTTCTTGACAGCCTAGAAGAAAACTGATTGAAGTTTTGCAAGTAGGGGTTTTGTATACATGGGAAGAAGTCTGTGACATAGGAGTGCTCAATATGTTAATGATGAGAATTAGATAACTTAATTCTTTAAAAAATTAATGAACTCTTCTAGGTTCAGGGATGGATTTATGCTGAAGAAGACCACTTCCATTGTCTTGGTTCTTTTGTAATGATTCTTTTTTTTGGCCATTATTATTTGTGTTTTGCTTTTGACCTCTTTATATTCTCTATCTCTTTATGTTCCACTTATTGAATAATCCAGGTTGATGACCAAATTGAAAATTTTCCTAGGCATTTTGAATATCTCCCCTCTATGTTAAACTGCGGACACCCTCTTTCTCCTGTGCACCTGAAAAAAAGGAAGGAGCTGACTGCTTTGTTAAAGTTAGAGAAAAGCCTTTGAACTACTTTCACTGTATAAAGAATTTATCCAAACCCTCAGACAGAAGTTCCCCAGAAGAAACAGCTCTCTGCCACTGCCTGATGATGTGTAGAGTAATATACATTTAAAGAGAGAATAGTCATATTATGTCAGTAAACTGTTTAGTCAGAAATCTCCCATTACTTTTTTATGCACGACCCAAACCATGCACAAGATATGAATGAGTCACTTGATAGGACTGAATCTCATGCTTGGCAGCTTCTTCACGGTACCAATCCATACACAGGAACTAACTTCAGGCATCAGCAAATGGGCTACATTAACCTGCCAGGTTCATATTTATATCAGTTAACTCTCAGTATCTTTCAACTCAATAATTGTGCCCCTTCTAATAAAATTTTGCTGGCATCACACAATGACAGACCTGAAAAGAAGAAGCTACAGCCTGCTAAGGACAAAGAAAATCAGTGACTCTTGAAATGTTCTTGCCTTTCCTTTTATTTTTTTTATTTAATTACATGCATTAATTTTAGCAACAATCCATATTTATTTGAACTTTCATTTCCTGGATGTAAACCATGACAAAAACTGCACCATGAAATTTAGCAGCAATCACAAAAACAAAGCAAAGAAACAAAGCAGCTGGAGTGAGTGACAGAGTAGCCTAGGGAGGAAGCTCATGCCTCTGAGAGGGAAATTCAGAGCAGGGACCTTTACCTGAGTTGTCTCCACCATGAAGTTCACATCATTTGGCATTGGAAACGTAACTTTGTTCACAGTTGTTTAGAAATCCTATTTTAAGTTACCTTTCAAGGTGATTGCCGTATTACACATTTGACTTGGACCCTACTCTTGTTTTCACTTGGATACAGTCTTTGAGCATGCACAGAAGCTTATTAAAATTAATTTTTTCCCTAAGGACTTCTTCATTCTTTTTTTTCACATACACTCTTCACAAGAGAAATGGATCTTCAAAACTCCTGCTTTTTGTCATAATAATTGCTTTACACCTCTTGGCATCTTTTCACACCATGCATAAAGTACTGTTTCATTAAGGTTCATTAAGAGATAATATTTTCATTACAACAAAAGTCACAAAAATGCCTGCATATTTTTTAATGTTTAGCATGTCATTTCATTTATAAAGAAGCATAAATGTATATGCAAACATGCACATAGACACAGAAACAACTTTTGCAAAGCACTCTTGGAAATTAAGTGATAGGATAAAAATTATTATTAAATGAAATTTAATTCTGATTGACAATAAAAGCATGAAAAACTTCTTAAATTGCATGGTTGGGAAAGAAAATTAGTTTTTTAAGGAAACCCTAAATTGCTAAGAGAACCTCATGGTAAAATGGAATATTATCATACATTATAATTTATTAGACCTGCATGTTCCTTCATTGTTTTTATGACACAATGCTACTTTCTGTTCAAATCAGTATTTCATTTCTTGTTTATGGGAAAAGAGAACTCAAGGGTTAAATTACTAACTTATAGCTCTAGCATTGATTACATGGGATATATAGACTAAAAAACAGGACAATCATGGACAGATCTGCTGGTTGCTCCTGCTTTTTTTTCAGATGTGGGAGCTTATGCCATGGTCCAGCCTCATTTAATGCTTGTGAGAAGCATCTAGAGCTTTCCCTCCAGATCAGATTACTCACTAACTTATCTCCAATTTTTTTTCATTTCACTGTGACTGAGAAAATATTTTTCATGATTATCATTCTGAGTACGTGAACTACACCCTATGAGTGCTCTGCATAGGATGCATTATGTATTGTTTTTTCTATTGCAGTCGAGATTATATGCCAAATAGTGATGCTTAAAGGTAAGCAGTATTGCTCACCAGTGAAAGTTGTTCACTGCAAATGGCTTCCCATATGCAGGCAGCTCTTTATATGTGACCGTTATCACCAAGAGCTGTTACCTAGGAAACAAAATGTGCTTGCGTGCTAAATATGAGTTACTTCAGAGTTTCCTTTTCCACTAGTACTCTAAGACATTCTAATGCTTTGGTCCAATACTTATAATATACTCTTGTGTGAATACTGCCAAACCTACAGTCATGAAATGACCAGGTTGGCTAGTGTGGTCTTATTCAGACAGTTTTTTTATTTTGTTCAGGGAAACCATCTCTTATCTGTTACATTTTTCTTGAGAGGGAGTGTATGCTGCTTGCATGCTTGTGGGGCAAAATAGGCAGTAAAAAGATTACACAGATAGGATTAAAATATGTAGCCATTATCTAATCAAATGATACCTTACACTCAGCATTCTTTTGCCAACCATCAATAACAAAATCTGAGCTGAATTTTATAAACAACAACAACAACAACAAAGAATATTGAATCACAGAACAGATCTATTATCACAGTTCTGAGATAAGTTTGGATAAGTAGCCCAAGATTTTAGCTATCAAGCAAGCCTTCTGGGCTTTGCATATGTATGTAATTCAATTGCAGTTTTCTGTAGAGAAAGAGGTCCTGAGACATGTACTTTCCTTTGCATATTACATGTGGGTGGCAAAGATGACAATGCATTGTCAAAAACTCTTGCCTCTGGCAATGCAAATATTGAGGATTTTCTTTACATCTAAAGTTATAAAGAAAGATTTCTTAGAATTGGAGAAGAATGGTTAATCTGTAATTTAGTAGGCACAAATACAAAATTGTATGTAAATATATAAAGCCACATATGAAACGATGTTGCTAAAAAGTGCAGAATCCCATGGTCATTAACTCTGAAGCTTGTTGCATTGGCTTCTGAAAAGTAATTTTTGAGAGTTTCTGAGTATATTTTGCCTGGTGGATCTAATGTTAACAGATAAGTGTTGAGAGACCATGACCAAATGATTCTGAATAAATCCAGACTTGACCACTCTCTATGCTGAGTCTTCCATGAATCTATTGCGGTTTCCCTTCCTCTTCTGAGAAACAAGGAAGATATTACAGGTCTACCTGCTGCAACAAAAGAACAAAGGACGATATGATGAGGATAAGATCATATGCCAATGATAAATGCATATGTCAGTAACCAAAGTTTTAGAAACTCTCACAAGAGCTCTTTGTATTAAAAATAAGAAAAATGTCAAAAAAATAGCTCTAAACGTAAAAACCATCACAGTGATGCTCAGAACAAGACATTCTGCCCATGTCAGCCAACCTTGAAAAAAGGTTTCATGCTATTAGCTATAATAAGCAGCTATTCACACTATGTTTGTTTTGCAAATTGGTTTATTTTCCTCCGTGGTCATCCTGTGCAAGAAAAAAATCCCACCATTTTCCAGCTCTTGTTTATTGAATTAAGGACTCCTTTTCTCCTTTTGTCATTAATGAACTATTTATGAAATAAAGCATTAAAATGCCATAAAAATCTACATTTGGCAAGTCTCATATACACCTGTCTTTGGAGTAGAGCGGAAAGCCATTTTGTTTGCTTGAAAAAAGACTGGGAAACTTGTCAGGAAAATACAGTATTTCTTAAAAGGCTCAGTAGAGGGAGGCACTGTAGAAGCAATGCTGTGCTGTGCCATTTGGGGGGAAACGGAGGAGGCAACTATCTAAAGGCAGCAAGGTTAGGAAAACCTAGATAACCTGAGCCATTAAATCAATAGTTAGAATCTTACAATTAACCTATTGATTGAAGTATTTGGGGATTTAATGCTTAGAAATTTTGTTAATAGTGTTTTTGTAAGAAATATGCAGCTATTAAGTTGCTGACTTGAGCTTTCTGTTTTCTGTACTTAAGTAGAGATTTTTTGTTGGGAAACAATGCATAGAGATTGATCCACTGAATTCCAGAGTATCAAAGTACTCTGTGCTCTAGAGGTTATGATCCCCACAGCAGAAGGAATCCATTGTTTTTCTTTGTCTTGTTTTGTTTTAACTGCTCACCTCTGGCAGAATTAGAAGTATTTATTTTCTCTCTCCATACTGTGAGTTCAGCAGGAGCTTAATTACCAGCCAGCATATTGTCATTGTCCAAGGAGTATCAGAAATGAGCAAATGTATCAAGGTTTGCACCACAGCTCAGGAGTAACAGCTACAGTCACTCACCAGCCTCAACTGTCAACTCCATCTTCCTCCTGCACAAAAGTAAACATTTCCCCCACAATAAAGTCTTTTTATAAAAGCAATAAAACAACTCAAGGGAGCATTGTTATCATGAGCTAATCACCCCCTTAGGGAATTAGAGGCACTTAGCTGCATCTAGAGCTTCAACACCTGAGGGGCTGTGATTATTTCATGATAACCAACAAGGCATGACAGACTGGGAGGTTAATTAGATAATATTCAAACTTGGTAATATTGAGTTTGAAGATTTCTTTTGAAGTTGTACAAGCAAAGCTCTGCTTATAAAACAGCAGTGGGATATCAGCACAGAAAGGATAATTAACATTTCCTACAAATGAACCAAGGTTTTGAATAGCTAAAGGAAAAAATAATAAAGTCAAAGTACTAAACCCTGAGGCACTCCTTTAACAATAAGTAATCCTGAAGAGTTCACTCCCTGGAATCTTGGGCAGAAATTGACTCAAATTATATAATGTCGTTTAGTTGCTAACCCTTAAATGGTGGAAGTACTTCATTCAGCCACATGCTACTTCACTGTCCATTGTCTCAAAGAATTTAGTGGGATAGTAAATGCAGTATTAATAATAAATAATCATCTCAGCTGCAATCTTAGCCATTGGTTTGAAAAAAAGCAAGAAACTGCGCCACTGCACTGAGAGAGATTAAATTCAAAGGACATTGCAAATATTTAAAATTATACAACCAGTCAATTTCTTGGGAGAGAATTCCATTTTTGTGGACAATAGCAGTGAAGTTTTTGAAGGATCTGCATGTATATGCAGGGATGGAGCCATATTGCAGACATGTATTAGTGACTAGTTGTTCTGTGAGGACCTATTAATCCATGGGCTATTGACATTTTCCTCGCTCCTGGTCCAGTGGCTGGGGACCATGGGGTGATGTGGTAGACAGCTGGCTCTGTTATCAGCTTGTAACTCTCAGTTGTAATGTAGCTTCCAGAAACAATCTGTAACTTTTAAAGGTAATGATTGTTATCGATCGTGAATACGAATAAACCTGCCTATCTCTAACTTGTTTACTTATAAAATGGAAAATGAAGATGACTGCTTGTGTCTGATTTGGGTGGCTTCCTCTTTAACTTTTGTTAAGTTACCAGAACCAGTAAAGAATTAAAGAACACAGACAAGCACCTCTGGTCCTAAGCTGTATATGTTCTGCAGGACACATTGCAATTACAAAGCTGAAACTGCCAGTCAGTTAGAAATTTGCCAGCAAAATGGTTCTTCATCATTAAACTCTGATTTAAGAGAACTAAACTTTTAACTGGAACCTGTCAGTTCCATCAAAACCTTCAACGGGCAATCAAGTGATTTTGTGTGTTTACTCTCCAGCCTTGCAACTTGCCTGGATCCATAGGCTTTGGTTCCTTCCCTGGCTCCCTGCTGCCCATGCCATGGGATGCCAGGCTGCCTTCTTCCCAAGTCTCCTGGGTGCTCACAGACACAAGCTTGGTTGCTCCTTCAGTGTTCCCTGTGCCAGTGCCCTGGCATGCCTAGTGCATGTCCAAGATTTCCCTCCTTACAAAAAAAGATGAAAAAAATCCTACATATAGTTTGACAGGAAGCACATTTTTCTTTTACACACACTTTCTGCAAAATAACTCGTGAATCTTCAGTTTTCATACCCATGCTATAAAAAAAAAAAATTAAAAATTGGAACTCTGGAATCCTGCACAGAACTGAAAATTAAACAGAAAAGAAACAAATGAATAACTTTTAGATAGGAAGGAAAAATTACATATTTATAAGCCAATGAAGCAATGATAGGTGGGTACCAGAAAAAAAATAGGAAAAGGAACAAAAAGGCATGACTCACATAATTTTTCTCAGAAGTTTATGTGTTTGTAAGCAATTTTGTCTTTTTAGATATGAATCAACAGACAACAGCCCAAAACCACATCTTGTACCACAAGGAAGCTTATCAGAGTGAGATGAGCCTGCTTCTGAAGGTATGTGTTGCATTGGCTACAGGATAGCCTAATGGCCATCTTGTACTGGATTTCTAAAAACAGTTTGCTCAAGTTGGCTGAGAAGTATTCAATGTGAAAATCTGACTGGTGGAAATGGGGAGCAAAGGACAAAAGCTATGTGATTATAGTTTAACTACCACTTCCTCAGTAACGTGCAGTAAACATCATCTAGAAAGCAGACTGCTCTTTTCAGAGTGCTCCTTCTTATATCATTTGCCCCCTTCACTAACATTTTCTTTAAGTGCTTTCTTTTATATTTACTTAATTATTTATTCCTTTATGTATTTGTATGTTTTTATCACTTCAACAGCAGATATTTAAGTCAGTAGGAATACATCTTACTTTTAGACTATTTCAGATCATTTGTCTTTTATCCTATATTTGCTAAATGTTTAGTGACACTTCGGAATAAAGCACATGAATGTTTAATTAAATAAATATAATAAAAGTACCTGTGCAATTGCCTTTTAGAAAAAAAAAATGAAAACTTCCTCTACCGAATGTAATCCAGCAGCCTCTAAAATCATAGGAAAGACAGCCACTGGAGTCTTTGGAGCACTTCAAAATTTAGAGGAAATACATCTTCAAAACTAAAGCTCTGGAAAAAGATACACCAGGGCATTGTGTGGCCCCTGTGGCTACTGATCAATATAGCTTTTGCTGTTTTATCTGTTGTTATCAGGTATGTCTTTGAACGGAATAAACAAGTGTCAAGTTCTCGAGATCTTGACTCATGTAAAAAAGTGATCGCATACTCAGTTCTGTGACAAAGATTTTGTCAAGTCTACTGCACGCAAACATGGCCTTAACACAGTTTGACCAGTAATGATCAGAACAAGAATTAAAGTTCAGCCTGTCCATGGCAGGAAGAAAGGCCTCAATCCCAGAAACCTTCCTTGGAGCACATATTCATCTCTGTGTTCCCACTCTCATTTATACTATGCTCCTTCCATATTTGCATTACACCAAGTCTTTGCTTCACGCCCAGCGGTGCTAGATGTTTACATTTCAACATCCTCTCTTTCATTCAGCACCTAGCACAACTTTTGTTTCCTCCATCCTGATCAGGTTGCACACTTATCATCTGAGCATCCTCATCAAAGATGCAATTTTGCACTTCTTGTTAGGTAATGATTTCACTTATCACAATCACCTTCTAAGATTTTTTCCAAAGCAATTTACATGGACCACTATTCCAGTGAGGCTGACATATAATATACCTGTGTGCATGGGTAGGCTAGTACAAATCCCTTCTGTCAGCAGGTACAGCAGCTAAAAATAGAAGTTAACAGTGACCTGCTTTCACAGGTATGAAGCTTATTTGATATTCATGAAAGCCATGAGTACATTAAGCTTCTATTGCTATAAACACTTAGCTACAGTTTACCTTAACATTGACTCCCATGGGTTTGCCAGAATGGAAAAGAATGCATGTGAGTCTATACAATAACTTATTTATATCCTTGCCTATAGCTTTCAGTGTCATCTATACAGTATACATAATCTTTCTTGTTAGAGCAGTGAAGCAGGATCTATGTATTAACAAGTCTTATGAGGAGCTGCTGAGAGAGCTGGGGTTGTTTAGCCTAGAGAAGAGCAGGCTGAGGGGAGATCTTATTGCTCTCTATAACTACCTGAAAGGAGGTTGTAGAGAGGAGGGAGGTGGCCTTTTCTCCCAAGTGACAGGGGACAGGACAAGAGAAAATGGCCTCAAGCTCCACTACAGGAGGTTCAGGCTGGACATCAGAAAAAAAAAGGAAAGGGTCATTAGGCACTGGAACAGGCTGCCCAGGGAGGTGGTTGATTCACCTTCCCTGGAGGTGTTTAAAAGACAGGTGGTTGAGGTGCTGAGGGGCATGGTTTAGTGTTTGATAGGAATGGTTGGATTTGATGATCCAGTGGGTCTTTTCTAACCTAGTGATTCTGTGATTCTGAGATTCAGTTATTCTTAATGTATGAACACAGATATCTATGTACATTAAATTGTACCAGCTTACTGATACATAGTAAAATTCTGCTACTTTTACTCACACAACATAATAATTTCCTCCAGAGAACAACCCTCTGTTTCTTCCTGTGTTTGCACCATATGTCCCTGGGAATCTCACTTTCTATTTTTAGTTAAGAATTTCAGAAATGGAAACTCTTTATTTTGGTTACTTCATTTGACATCTTCTTTTTGCTTAGCTGAAAATTTTGGAAAAAAAAAATCAATCACGGCGTATACTGTTTAGAAAAAAATAAGAGATTGTCTCAGATTTCAACCCCTTGGCCACAAATGGTTGTTTTAGGTCTGGTTCTGATCTTTTCTGTCAAACAACTGCTGCCAAAGGTAAACACATCAGAAACACTATCTAAAGACTGAGAGTAGATGGGAGAGACAAGAAGTAATTGGGAGTCATCTCACAAAATTCAAGGACTTCTTGTATGAGTAAAGTTACAAATAGCAAGTGTTTGCAGACAGCCTTTTATGCTGTAATTCAATCTAACTTCAGAAAAAAAAGATTAACGCACATTCTGCTTTTCTTTGTTCTTGGATGTTTTAGATAAACTTTCTCCTCCTTTACCATTTCTTTCTCTGATAATTGCAGCATATGTCATATTGGACAGGTGAGTTTTCAAATGTTTTTGTAGGGGAGACCAGAACTTAACAGTTGCAGCTTTGTAAGCTGCTTTTGTCCCCACTTGACATTTTGTGGGCAAGATCCCTTCCCACTGCCAAGTGAGTAACATCCCTTTAGCAACTGCAGCAGTGGCTCACATGGAAAAGTAATATGAGGAAAATATTTAACATATGTGCAGCTGTCCGTAGTGTCACTCTAGCTAGTGGAAATAAACTGGAGATCAACCAGTTATTTGGGAAACACCACTGGTCAATAGACCACAGTTAGTTGTTATCTATGAGTTTATGCAGCTTATTAAGAGTTTAAATGTCAGAAAGGAATTTCTTGAGAGGGTCCTCCCAGCTTCCAAATGTACCTCCTCACCCAAAAATATCCCATATATTCAGTTTATGTTTTGATTTAAGGTTGTTTCAACCAGCTGTTGGTCAAAATTCCCATCAAACACTTCTGAGTTTTAGAACAATTTGTTGATTCTTTTTTTACATATCTGTATATTTTTATAAGATTCTGCATTTCCTCTTTCCTTCTTGCTAAAGAATTACAAGTGGCACTCTATATGGTACATTAAAAGGCTGGAAAATCTGTTATGAAACTTCCAACCTAACTGATAAAATAGATTATAGTACAAAGGAATATGGGCAAAATACAAAACAGATGTTAAGTAGTTAACTGAAGAGGTAATTTAAAGGTATTCCCCAAAAAAGGTAAGACCAACCTAGTAAGACCAATAAAGAAGAATAATATGGAATACTGGAGAATCATTAAGTCATATTTCTGCTCTCTTTGAAAGAATGATGTTAATGGATTCATATTTTATCTCATTTTATATACCATTCATTTTATGCCCTCATTCACTGGGGGTTGTTGAGCAACACAATGTCTCCATATCGTCAGGGCTAGAAAGTTGCACTCAGGGATGTTAAAAGAAATGGTTTTAGCAAGAAAAGTAAACCTAAGTCTTCGATGTACAATGTAGAGAGGTGCGGCAATGCTCAAGTTAGCTGAGATATCAAAAATGCTCCTACAGCCTTCTGGTAAATTTGTTCACCTAGTTGAGAAACAGCTGGATAGTGTGCCAGAAATAATCATTATCAAGATTGCACAGATGAAATCCCAGAAGACTCAAGACATTAATGACAAGTCGATACTTTAAGAACTGGATGATCCAAGTAGCATTACAGTTAGCACAAGTAAGATTGTACGTAGGCTAACTGAGGATTACTTAAGTACAGTATCAAAATCCCCATTTGTTTACAATGGAAAAGTCCACTACACTTATTACTCCTTTATAATGTTATCCATCTGATAGATAAAGATGGCTACAAAAATCCTTCAAGCACATCTGTACTAGTAGGCACAGTCTATTGTGAAGTTTCTTCTGCCCAGCTAGGCACAAGATGCTTTGACCTGGAAGTCACGTAGACATGTCAGCACGCACTGTGCCTGAGCTCTTGGGGCACCTTGGACAGAGAGCACTTGCACACATATTCCCCAGGACTTCTGTAGAGCATTTGACTCCAGGTGAGAATCAAAAGGGAAGTTGCACATCCTTAAATTAGTAGGTACTGCAACAGCTTCTAAATGTTGTTCTTATCCCCTGGAACAGATTCAAAACTTCGTGTCTACGTTTCTGTTTCCTTTAAAGTAAGTGGAAAGCAGTGGTGCAAAAGGACAGGCTGAAATAATCTGCACAGGAATCACCCTAGATCTAACCAGAAGGAGACATTAAGCAGGGGAACAGACTGAATGCCACCTCTTTGAGTCATCAGCATCTGAATCAGAGATGCAAGACATTGTTGCTGATGTTGGACCACTGTGCAGCAAAGAAGACACAAGTCTTGGTGCCAGGAGGAGAAGTGAGGAAAGGGTGACTATCTTGTGGTGGTTAGTCCATGTATATTGGAAAGTGTGTCCTGGAATCTGGAAACTGAGATTCTTTTTTCTTTTGTAACCGAAAAATCTCTGCTCCCAACCTGACTGCTAGATAGCAATAACATGAATATTCACTTGTTTTCTCTTTAGCAGTCAAATTTACCATTCTTCAAGGTATAAGAATCCACTTGGTGGGAGTGTGTGTCTGGATCACTGAGCCAACAGTAAGCCTGTGGCAGGTCATATAAGGAGGGCAGAACACAAGTGATGACTTGGAGCTAGATATCACCTCTTTACATGGGCTCCTCTGAGGTGCTCATCCACCAGAAGTTGTATATTCCTTTGTTTTCATATAACATCATGCCAGTTCACAGTATCATGATTTCAGCATACACATGAGCACATCTCTTAGGGAAGTGCATCTCTACCAGAGCCGGTTCTGTGCTTCAGACATGGGAGAGGACTGGTCTAAAAGTGCTCGTTTCAGCAACAATCAAGACCGTGATGATAATCTGTGAACTCACCAATGCACTTCTTTGTCTGCATTTTATTAAATGTGGCTAAAAAGTTGCATTTTACCAAATCAAACTCTTAAGATAGTTTTAATTATTAGTTTACTCCTGGAACAAGTAGATTAGCCTCTTACAAGATTAGGCAAATATCTCCATCAGAACCAAGATACAGGTATTTTTTACTAACAAAATACTCTGTACACTTCTGAGAACATGTGCATGTATTCACACCCTGCCTCAAAAATATACTCCATTTTTTGTCAAAAAAAACCTTAATAAGACCTTTACAAACCCCTCATTGCAAAGGGGAAAATACCACCCCTTGATGCAAGTTCTGTCTCTCCCAAACTTCTTTTGTAGGCTAATAGTTACACCATGACATGGAGCTAGTTTTTCTAATATTTTGTCTGTAGGAAGGCACTCACCACTTGGAACAAAAAGACATTTCTCGTCACACTAAAGGGGCTTTGACTCCCAACATTTCTCTTGTCTGGGCAGCTGCCACTAACTGGAGAGGCAAGAGGCTGGTCCCCATGTCCAGCTGTCTGCCTTTGCATTACAGCAGATTTTGCATTACCCTGGGGCAGCAGGAGCAAGTGAGGATTGGGGTGAATTTTTGGACCTATACAGAGGCAGTTTCCCCTCATGTGTCTGGAAGCTATCGTCAGTCTACTGCCTTCTCCTTTGCAGGGCTAGAGCTTAGCAAGTTTTGACATTGCACTTTTCATCAGAAAGAGATCAGAAAGCCAGTCTAACCTCGCAGTATCCCATGAGAACAAAGTGCAAAGCAGCTCCCAGCCACCACTAAACACCAGTGACCCAGCTGCACAGTTTGAGTGGGTTATCTCTGGAGCCCAGCACATCATTGCCTGAGCAGGGGCAAAGCAAGTTTACCTCCGTGCCCTACCGCACGCAGCAACAGTTAATCCGATAACCACTAGATGGCACTTGGTATTTGGCAACCATGATCTCAATTCTCTCTTTTTTTTTTTTTTTTTTTTTTTGTTCCCTCTCTATTTGAAGCTTTTATAAGGATGGGAAGCTCTGGAAGAGCACAAGTATAACTCCTTATACTTGAGCTTTCCACTGCTATTGTTAAAATTAGTGACCAGCCCTTTTACAGAAATATGCTCTGAAACTGTCATGATCTCTCTGATGCTTCAGCTACGCCTTGTGAGGTTCCCCACAATGTGGATCTGCAGTGGTGTTGCCTGCCTTTGCTTTGCTTTGCTTTATCTTTCTGCAGAGTACTGCTACTGTGGGGCAAGGATGCTGGCTGGAGACATCGTGTTATAAATTACATGGAGCAAGAATATTTTTAGGCACCTATATCCAGTGCAGCAAAGTCTGCCTCAAAGGCTTGGATTTGACATCAAGCTTACTTTCAAGGGAATTCCCAGTGGTATCCATGTGAAGGATACAGGAGGGGTGTGTGTATGTTTGTAGGAATGCATGTGTTTAAACATAGAGGCACTTGAATTCTCAAGTTTGGGGCTGGCTGGAAATTCATCTTTTCTAATCTTAAAATTTTTGTTCCAAACATGGTTTCCAGAAATTTCTATTCAGTCCAGTGGATTGCTGTCATGTTTACAGTGGTCTCTGAGTTGTCTGTAACATTGAATTCATACTCATTTTTGTAGATGACTTTCTGGAGTCACTGGGAGCCTTTCCCTTAGGATCTGTAGAGAAGTGTTGAAATAAAGCACAGGTTTCATGACTGCAAAGGGTCACAGTGCTGGAATTTACCTCTCCTCTGCTTTTGGCATCAACAACCTCTGTGTAAATCTGATAATATGGCTGGCAAATACATGTTAGGTTAGAAAAAGGTACAGCAGCTGCTGTGCTACTGGTAGTAACTTAGTCAAATAGATTCAGTAATGTCCAATATTTAGACATGTGCTCTTGCAAATATAGTGTGCCTTTGGGGTTCAGAAAACCTGATAAGGCAGCCCCCTGATTTTGAATACCGAATGTGATAAGGCTAATCGCAATAAACCCTTTCAAAAGGAAATTCCCAACTCTCCCTGTTATAGTAGGACCTAGAAATATTTAAGGCTAAAAGTATATTAAGGGTCGGGGTTCCTTTTTTTGGTGGGGGAAAATGTTGGGGTTTTTTTTTCCTTGAAAAT